>OX463232.1:11277500-11877500 GCA_949820135.1 Sylvilagus floridanus
GAACCCGGTGTGCCAGTGCCGCAAGGCGGAGGATTAGCCTGTTGAGCCACAGCGCCGGCCGAAGCCTCTGCTTTCACAGTGGGGTTTCCGTGGGCTTCTTGTGAACACCCTGCTGTGCCTGGGTTTCTTCTTTCTCTCTTTTTCACACCCTAGTACATCGATCTTTTAATTCCATTCTGAGAGACCCTCATCTTGCACAGGGAGGGAGCATGGGCCTGTGGGTGGGTCGGGGAGAGGATTCCCCGGGAACAGGCCGCGGCCAGAGGCCCAGGACAGCGCCTCGCTGCCAGCTTCCCCGGCTGGGCCCGCCACCCTTGATGCCGGGGAGCGCCAGGGCCGCAGCTTCCGTCCCCAGCTGTGCGTGTCCTGGCCACAGTCCACGGGAGGCTCCAGGCCGCAGCCCTCACAGATGAGGGTGACCCGCTCTGCACGGCTGGCGATGAGCGGGGCTGCCTCCAGTTTGCATCCGCAATGGCAGTGCTGTGCGGCTCCACGCCAGCCCCTGCCCCCGGACAGCCGAGCCGGGTCCCCTCCCCCCCGGACACCTCTGTCCCACGCAGTCCTAGGATGAGCCCCCAACATCTCCCTGCCCCCGGACAGCCAAGTCGGGTCCCCCACCCCCGACACCTCTGTCCCGCACAGTCATGGGATGAGCCCCCAACATCTCCCTGCCCCCGGACAGCCAAGTCGGGTCCCCCACCCCCAACACCTCTGTCCCGCACAGTCCTAGGATGAGCCCAGTCCATGCAGGCTGGAAATGGCAGGGGCCCCATTTGCAGGATTTTGGCGGGGGGTTTGCTTTTAATATTTGTCTATTTGAAAGGCAGAGTTACAGAGAGAGGTGGGGGAAAGACACAGAGCCTCCATTTACTGGTTTCCTCCCCAAATGGCTACACCGACTGAAGCCAGGAGCCAGGAACTCCATCTGGGTCTCCCGTGTGGCTGGCAGGGGTCCAAGCCCTTAGGCCATCTTCTGCTGCTTTCCCAGGCCATTAGCCGGGTGCTGGGTCGGAAGTGGAGCAGCCGGGACTCAAACCGTTGCCCATATGGGTGCTAGTGCTGCAGGCTATGCCTGGACAGTCCCATAGTTGGTTTTGAACCCTGTCACATAGCAAACCAGACCTTGTTTCCAGGCCCACCCGACGCGAGAGCATGCTGAGCTCCCAGGCTCTCTCTGACCTCATAACCCCCAAGTCCTCTCCGCTTCTGTCCTCCACCAAGTGGGTTGGCCTCTGGCTGGGCAGGGAGAAGTGGGGTCCCTGTCTGGGGTGTGGCCGGGCGCCAGTCCACTGGGAGCTGTGTAGTACCGACCTGTCAGCAGATCCGTGCTTGTGCTGGCTCTGTGCCAGGAGCCGCTCTAGGAGAGGCTGAGCCGGCAGTCACAGGGCAGACAAAACCCCTGTTCTGGCGCTCACAGGAACGGGCACCTGCCAGGGCCCTTTTGGACGGGGCGGGGGCGCCCCTCCCCAAAGTTCCCGCCTGCCTCCGCCTCCCAGTGGCCCGCTTGGCCCACGTCTCCACCCCTGAGCCAATCACTGTGTTCCAGGGAACACACAGCCCAGCGCTGTGGCCTCATCTGCTGCTCTGATTGGCCAGGTGGAGGGGCGGGGTTAGCCCCTCCTGAAGCCCGGGACAGCAGAGGTAGGGAGAGGGGTCTCCCCAGGATGCCTCCCTTGTGGTGCTGGCACAGCTGTTGCGGGAGGCCGGAGGTGGGGGAGCGCTGAACCGGGTGGACGACATCCAGGGACGGGCACGGGGCCAGGAGCACCGGAAGCTCTGTTGAGGCTGGATGCTGGTCCAGCGACTGAGAGGAAACCTTCATTTGTCTCCACGGGACACTCACGGGGAAACAGCCAACAGAGAAGGTCCCTGGGACGACCCCTGGGGAATCATCCCACCAGCTCCCAGGCTCCTCCTCGGCCGGCACTTCTCAATAATCGATGTTCTGATGCACGCGCCGTGCAGTGTAACACAACCAGGGGCCGGCGCTGTGCACAGCGGGTTGAGGTCCCGCTCAGCGTCCCCCGTGGGCCCGGCTGGTGGCCCAGCTGCCCCACTTCCGGTCCAGCTCCCTGGGAAGGCAGCAGGGACGGCCCAAGTGCTTGGGCCCCTGCACCCACCTGGGAGACTGGGATGGGGATCCCGGCTCCTGGCTTCAGCCTGGCGCAGCCCTGACCACTGCAGGCTTTCGGGAGTGAATCGCAGGCGGAACCTCTCTCTCTCTCTCTCTTTCTCTCTCTCTCTCTCTGTCTCTGTCTCTCTCTCTGTCTCCTCTGTAACTCCACCTTTCAAGGAAATAAAATAAACCCTGTCGAAAAAATGAAGTGTGCAGCTGAGTGACTTGGTAAACACATGTGCGTAGGAGACGTCTCCATCCTTCAGAACGCCCCCCCCTCACCCCCGCTCACCCCCCCATCTCCCGGCCTGATTCGCTCCTGCCAGCGGTGAGCGGTGCTGCCTCTGGTTAGACGTCATATAAGCGGATCCTGCGGGGTGGACTTCGTCTTGCTTTGTGCGCATCATGCTGCTGAGTTTGTTGCTGCTTGTCTCTGACGTTCTTTTCCCTTGATTTACTTATTTATTAAGATTTATTTATTTGGCCGGCGCCGTGGCTCAACAGGCTAATCCTCCGCCTTGCAGCGCCGGCACACCGGGTTCTAGTCCTGGTCGGGGCGCCGGATTCTGTCCCGGTTCCCCCTCTTCCAGGCCAGCCCTCTGCTGTGGCCCAGGAGTGCAGTGGAGGATGGCCCAGGTGCTCGGGCCCTGCACCCCATGGGAGACCAGGAGAAGCACCTGGCTCCTGCCATCGGATGAGCGCGGTGCGCTGGCCGCAGCGCGCTGTCCGCGGCAGCCATTGGAGGGTGAACCAACGGCAAAGGAAGACCTTTCTCTCTGTCTCTCTCACTGTCCACTCTGCCTGTCAAAAAAAAAAAAAAAAAGATTTATTTATTTGAAAGGCAGAAATATCGAGAGAGGAAAGGGAAAGAGAGCTTCCATCCAGTGGTTCACTCCCCAGATGGTTGCAACGACCGGAGCTGGGCCTGTCACTGGCGTAGCACTGGTCTGAGTCCCGGATGCTGGCACTGTAGGCGGCAGCTTTACCCACTATGCCACAGTGCTGCTCCCTCCTCCCCCGCCCTGGCTGCTCCATTTCCTATCCAGCTGTCTTCTGTGGCCTGGCATAGCAGTGGAAGATGGCCCAGGTCCTTGGGCCCCTGCACCCACGTGGGAGACCTGGAAGAAGCTCCTGGCTCCTGACTTCAGATCAGCGCAGGCCTCAGCACTGGCTGTTGTGGCCATCAGGGGAGTGAACCAGCAGATGGAAGACCTCTCTCTCTCTCTCTCTCTCTCTCTCTCTCTCTCTCTCTCTCTCTCTTCTCTCTCTGCCTTTCAAATAAATAAATAAATCTAAAAAAAAAAAAAAAAAGGTGGAACAGCTGAGACAAACTGGTGCCTATGTGGGATGCCAGTGCCACAGGCGGCAACGTTACCCGCTGTGCCACAGCGCCAGCCCCGCTTCTCCCGTTTGTATTTTGTGTTCTTTTCTTTGATTCCAGTCCGTGAATAAGTCACATGTTATTTAATCACTCTAATGATGGACATCTGCCTAGTTTTCCAGTGTTTTGTCTTAATGATTTCTTTGTGTAATTACTTGAAAGGCAGAGTTACAGAGAGAAACACCCACACAGATCGTCCATCTGCTGCTTTGCTCCCCAGCCCTGAGCTCCATCCTGGTCTCCCGTGGGGGCGGCAGGGGCCCAGGGACGTGGACCGTCTTCAGCTGCCTTTCCAGCCACATCAGCCGAGTTGAATCAGAGTGGCGCAGCGGGACTGGACCCAGCGCTTACTTGGGTGCCGGCGTCACAGGCGGAGGCGTAACCCACCACGCCGTGACACTGGCCCCAGTTTCCAGGATTTTTATTATTACAAGGAAATGCTGGGAGTCTGCTCCCACTGCCGTTTGTTTTTGTTTTTTTTAAAGATTTGTTTATTTATCTGTAAGGCAGAGTTAGAGAGGTCTTCCATCTGCGGGTTCACTCCCCAAATGACCACAACGCCTGGCTCTGAGCCAGACCGAAGCCAGGTCTCCCGCGTGGGTGGCAGGGGTCTGACACTCGGGCCGTCTCCTGCTATCATGGGATGCCGCCGTCATAGGGGCTCTTCAACCTGCCGTGCCACAATGTCCACCACCTCCTTTAAAAAAAAAATTACTGTTTTCTATTTGCTTGAAAGGCGGAGGGAGCCACTATCTGTTGATTCACTCCCTAAATATCCACGGTGGCCATGGCTGGGCTGGAGCCAAAGGCAGGAGCGGGGGCCTCCACCCGGGTCTCAAGTGCGTGACCAAGTCCCTGAGCCTCCATCCGCCGCCTCCCAGGGTGTGCGCTAGAAGGAATGCAGAATCAGAGGCCAGAACAGCCAGGCTGGGCCAGACTGCAGCCAGGAGGCTGGAACTCCGTCTGCGTCTCCCATGTGGGTGGCAGGGGACCGGTTACTCGCACCATCATCCGCTGCTTTCCCAGGCATTTTATCACCGAGGTGGAGCAGCCGGGACTTGAACCAGCGCTCCCGTATGGGATGCCGGCCTCGCAGGGCGCGGCTCAACCCTGTGTGCACAGCACCAGCCTCTGCCCTGTTCTGTTTTACCCTCTTTTTTCTCAGTTTCTTGTCCGTGGCCGTCCTGAGGTTTAGCTGACGTGTGCACAGGTCTGAACGGGGCAGTTTGGCAAGTTTGATGGCCGCGGCCCCCTGTGGCCATCACCCGCAGGAAGGAACTCACCTGTCCCCCAA
Organism: Sylvilagus floridanus; assembly: GCA_949820135.1. Taxonomy (NCBI): domain Eukaryota; kingdom Metazoa; phylum Chordata; class Mammalia; order Lagomorpha; family Leporidae; genus Sylvilagus; species Sylvilagus floridanus. Next base: position 11,282,292 of record OX463232.1, read on the forward strand.
GTCCTCGCTCCTCGCCGATGCCCTGCCGGTTCCTCGCGCTTTCTAGAATTACTTTGTCTGAACGGACATAAAAGTTTGTTTCGAGTTGTTTTTTTTAAAGTGCTGGTCCTGGTGCCCCAGATGAGTCCTGTGGCCCCCGCCCACAGACCCGCGGCTGTGTGGACTGCTCAGGGGGCTGCGTACCCCTCCCCGCTCAGAGGAGCCGGCCTTCCACCCGCTCACCTTGCCCCATCCCGGACTGGGGTGCAGGCGACAAGGCTGTTCCAGGAGAACAGACGGCCAGGGCCCTGGCTGCCCGGGGCTGGTCCTGCAAGCTCGGGCAGCCGAGAGAGCCCAGCCTGGGGGCAGGGACAGGGCCTCGCCGAGCCTGGGGGCAGGGACAGGGCCTCGCCGAGGGAGCGTGTGGGTTAGCAAGGTGTCCTCAGCTCTGTCTCCGAGCACGCCGCTGGTCCCTTCCTTGGTCACTTGAAGGGTGGGCTTTGCTCTGGGGTCTCACCCAGGAGAGTACTTTGAGCTGCTTCTTATTTCTAATTGTTATTTACCTATTTGGGGGGCGGGGAGAGTGAGCTCCCACCTGCTGGCTCACTCCCCAAATGCCGGTGGCCAGGCACTCAGTCCGGGTGTCGTGGGGGGGGGGGCAGGAGCCGGAGCCCGGGGAGGGGTCAGCAGGGGGCTGGGAGCCAAAGGCAGTGCCCACACGTCCAGCTTGCACAAGCTTGAAAACCATGTCTATGTGTTCCGGAAGTTTCCTTGGTTGCTCGTAGCCCACGTACAGGGAGTGCAAGGGCCTGACTGAGAGTCAGATCCTTGGGTGACATCTGATAAGGAGAAGGAAGCCACGCCGTCTCCACCTGCTCCCTGCTCCCACAGGCGGCCGGGTGCTGCTCTGCACCCCCCCCCCCCCCCGCCCCGTGCTGTGAGTGAGGGACCTGCCGTCCTCTGCTGCCGGTCCCTGTCCTGTGGAGGGCGGGCATGGCGCTGGACTGCCCGCCCCGCATTGAGAAACTGCCTTCCCAGAAGTCCCAGCCCCTCCCGGGCAGGTGCGCCGGCCACGCCCTCCAGCTGCCTCAGTCCCGACTCCAGGTGCTCCTGCAGGCCTCGCCCGCCCGCATTCCACAGGGAAGCAGAGTGCACAGGGTTCACAGGAGTGGGCAGGCCCCCTTGGGAGGGGGAGGGCGCTGTGCCCGTCCCCCCAGGGAAGGGTGACGGCGCAGCCACCGCAGATCGTGCCGGAGGGAAGGGCCCGTGGTGCCGCTTACTGCTTGAGTGTCGCTCCTGGGGGCTGGCGCCGGGAGATCAGCCGAGAGAGATCGCGCCAGGAGTTTGGGTCACGAGGGGCTGAGTTGTCCCAGGAAGTAGATGTGACCACAGGGCTTCAGGCAGTGGTCTCTTGGGAGCCGCCAGCCACTGAAGCTGAGGGCAGGGGTCCGTGGGGACAGGGGCCTGGCACCACCCGTTGTTGAGGGGACAGGTGGCACAAAAGGCATAAAGCCACCTCAGTGACCAGACGTGGGGCTGGGACACTGCATTGACACCTGGGTCGGGACACCTGCTGTGGGGCGGGGGAACAGCGAGCAGGCTGAGAAGTGTCCTCAGGGGGACCGGAAGCAGCGGCTGGCTCTTGTGAGCCGAGCGGTTTCATTGTCTGCCCGCCAGCTGGGTGCTTCTCACTGCAGCACTAATGATGGGGAGATGCCGAGGCTGGCCCAGCCAGGAAGTGACAGAGCCCAGATCCGCGTGCAGATCTGTGACTCAGCCCTGGCTGCCGTTAGCGGGGCCTGGCCCTGGACTGGGAGGCTTTCTGAGGTTGCCTCCAGACTCCAGCGCTGCTGTCATGGTGGGGGGAGGGTCCGAGGGTCCCCACCCCCACTCCACCGCTACGTGGCCTGGCCCGGCCCGGCCCGTGTGGCTTCTCAGGTGCACACAGGTGGCTCATGTGGCCAAGGTGGCACCGGGAACACCAGCGGAGGGACTGCGGGGCAGGTGACGGCCCCTGCAGGAGTGACGCTCGGCTCGCGGTTAAGCCCTCAGCCCTAGGCAGAAGCGGCTTGAGGTCCGCAGAGGCCGAGTGGACGTCAGGCAGCGAAGACCTGAAGTCAGGACAGGCGGGAGTTGTGGCAGTGTGGACACTCAGGATAGCGTTCATGCAGGGGCTGGGAGGAAGCCTGGAGGCACCGCGCGCCTGCCCAGCCCGGGGTGAGCCTGGCGTTCGGGAAGCTGGTTTCCTGGTGGTGACAGTTAGCTGGGACTGGGGTAGTTTGCCAGAGGCCTCTCAGCAGGTGGGGCCTGTGTTTCAGAAGTCAGCTGACCCAGAACCCTGAGAGTACTTGTGACCTTGCCTGGGGGGAGTCCGGGGAGGCTTCCTGGGGGAAGAGGCAGTCCTCCTGAGTTCTGAAAGAGCCCTGGGGCCGGGCAGGGAAGGAGGAGGCTGGAACGGGAAGGGCTGGCCCTTGCGAAGCTCGGGGTCCCTGGGAAAGGCAGATGTGTCACCGTGGTGCCCACCAGTGCCCACCGTGAGGGCTGGGACGTGGAGCCCTGGGCCTCGGGAGTCCAGGGGGCACGGGCTGCCGTCAGAGGCCGGGTGGGGCGGGCCAGGCATGGGAGGGCCTCCCTTTCAGTAACTTGGCTAGCGAATCTAACAACTCAGAGGACATGGGCAATGCCACGGAAAACAGTATCCACGTAAGAAGGCCTAGAAAACCTGCGTGGTCTCATAGCCGTGGACACAGGGAGTGCCAAACAAAGCTACGGGCCTGGACGGCTTCGCGGAAGAAGGGACACCAGTGCCCACACCGCCTTAACCCGCAGCCAGGGCGGGAGCAGTGGCTCCTCCCCGCGCCCGGCGCCAGCCCGCACAGGGCATCACAAGGAAGGGAGACTGGGGCCGGACAGGAAGCATCCGCGGTGAGAGCGCGTGCTGTCCTGGTGGGATCTACCCCGAGCCTGCAGGGTGATCTGGCTTGTGAAGTCGGTGCAGCCCACTGGAGGAGCAGCCTAAAGGACAAAGCCGCGCTGCTCCAGGGAGCCACCGATGGAGTTCAGTGCATGCTCGTGGTGCCAGAGGAGAGAGGGACTCTTTGCCGACAGCATCCTTGTACCGAAAGATGAGGGAAACGCGCTCCCCAGTGTTGGGAATGAGCCAGGGGTTGCCTTCCACCGCCTCCACCTGCCAGCTCTGTACTGGAGGTTGAGGCCGTGTAACCAGTCAGAAATGAGACGCGCAAGACTGTGTGTTGACTGATGACATCACTGCGCCCATCGGCAAGCCAGAGTCCAGGAAGGCATTGGAATTCACAAGGCTCCCAGTGACCTTGCTGGGTACTGATCAATGCACAGAAGTCAATTGTATTTATATGCTATCAGCAAACAACTGGAAATGAATTTTAAAACATCGTTTACAGCAGTATCAGCATCCCTCGGAGGTCTAGGAATAAGCCTGGTGGAAACTGTGAGAGGTCTACCCTCAAACCACAAATGCTGGGGAGGGAACTGCAGGATGCCCGTGTACCTTGGCCCCATCGTTGGGCCTGGAGGTGTTAGGTTATTAAAGGTCTCCAAATCCAACTACAGAGCCAGGGCCCTGGGAGACAGCTGAAGATAAGCCGTGTGTCTGCACACAGCACACCAAGCGTGTCTGGAACTCGGCTCCCGGCGCTCACGTGTGCTCCTCCTGCTGGGTCTGCCGTGACCCCAGGCCTCCCGGCTGTACGCTCAGTCCACTCTGCTGGGAGCTGAGTCCAGGCGTGGCCATGCTCAGTGTGCCGTGTCTGTTTTTAAAAAGTTTATGGATTGCTTTATTTGAAAGGCAGAGAAAGAGAGAGATCGATCGTATCTGTCTGTCTGTCTGTCTGTCTGCTGGCTCACTCCCCAAATGCCTGCGACAGCCAGGGTTGGGTCAGGCCAAAGCCAGGAGCAGGAGCTCTATGTGGGTCTCCCTTGTGGGTGATGGGGGCCCAAGCGTTGGCCTGTCACCTGCTGCCTCCGGGTGCCCACTGGCAGGAAGCTAGGTGGGAAGTGGAGGCGAGACCGGATCCAGGCACTCTGCCCTGCTTCTCATTGCCGTAACAAAATGCCGGAGACTGGGTGGTCTGTATTGAACGGAAATTTATTTAGCTCATGGTTCTGGAGATGGGGACATCCAGGAGCTTGGAGCAGCATGGGGGAGGGGCCTCTGTGCCGTGTCACAACTTGGAGGACCTGCCCCAGAGCCGGGGTGGTCGTCACCAGGGGTGAGGCGGCCCAGGCGGCAGGTAGCAGACCCCGGGGACCCCAGCTCCTTCTTGGGTAAAACCTCAGTGCTGGAGGACCCCGAGCAGCCCGCAAGCCAGGGCCAAGCCCCCATCAGCTGCCACAGTGGCCGCCAGGGCCCGGGCCTCCTGTCCGCAGCCCAGCAGAGTCCCTGCCCCTCGTGCCGCCCCGCCCCTTAAAGAGAGTGACAGTTAAGCCTGCACGTGCCAGCTGCCCTTCCCACGGCCGGGCAGTCCTAGCAGATGGCGGTTCCGGTGTGTCCTGAGTGTCCCGCTGCCCTCTGAACCCAGCCGTTGTGCCCTGGTGCTGCCGAGGTCCCGCTTGAGAAATCGGGAAGGACGGGCTCTGTACGCGTTCATAGATGCGTCCCCGTCCCCCCAGAATTCCCTCCAAGGAATTACAGACCCACAGCCAAAGGGCTGCGGGGTTCACATTCTAATTCCCTGTGACCCTAAGGTTCTTTGTGATGAGAGAGGTTCTTCTGGATTGAGCTGATTGTAACATCTTTAGTGCAGTTTGAAACCTTCCTGGCAGGCACGTCTGTGGCTCGCGTGTGCCGAGTGTGCTGCGTGTGCCGAGTGTGCTGCGTGTGCCGAGTGTGCCACGGCCGGCTCAGCTCTAGCGTCTCCTCAGTGTCTGCTCCAGTTGCACCTGCCGTGTGCCCATTCCTAGGTGCCCAGAACCCTGCTGGGAAGCCAGCGCGGTGCTGAGCGCCCCCTTCGGGCTGGTGGAAGTCCTGGAGTGTGGGGAAAGGATTGGTTACCCTACAGTTCCCCCTTTGCAGCACCCCAACTCCACACTTGCGGGAGATAAAGAAGGGGGGTTGGCCTTCCTCGTGGGAGATGGGTGGGGCCACAATGTCAGGGAGGAGGACGGCCTGGCCCCAGCCGCGACTGGAGGGAGAAGCAGACGGAGCTAGGCCATTGAGCTTCTACACCTTTGACCTGGGCTTGCAGCAGGTCCCTGTGACTCCAGGGGCGTGGCCTCTGCAGGACCAGAGGGCGCTTGTAGAGATGTCCTGGGGTGACTCTGGGTGACGCTGGGTGCAGGTCTTGTCTAAACGCGCCGCCATTCCCCACCCCGCATCCTGGCTGCTGTGTGCCCGTTTGCACCACTGAGGACCACGGCGAGGAGGGGCAAGGTTTGGATCGGGCTCCGCACGCAGCTGACCCCTCTCTCCCCCCGCAGTGTACCACTGGGTGGAGATGCGGACCAAGATGCGCATCATGGGCTTCCGGGGCACAGCCATCAAGCCGCTGAACGAGGAGGCGGCCGCCGAGCTGGGCGCCGAGCTGCTGGGCGAGGCCACCATCTTCATCGTGGGCGGAGGCTGCCTGGTCCTGGAGTACTGGCGCCACCAGGCGCAGCAGCGCCACAAGGAGGAGGAGCAGCGGGCGGCCTGGGACGCGCTGCGGGACGAGGTGGGCCACCTGGCGCTGGCGCTGGAGGCGCTGCAGGCGCAGGTGCAGGCGGTGCCGCCGCAGAGCGCGCTGGAGGAGCTGCGCGCGCAGGTGCAGGAGGTGCGCGCCCAGCTCTGCGCCGCGGGGGAGCGGCCGCCCGCCTCCCACGCAGTGTCCTCCGCCAAGAACTAGGACTCAGGGCTGGACTGGAATGTGGCCACATGTGCCCTGACATGGCCTTCTCCCCACACCACCCGACTGCGCCGGCCCAGTGGAAACCAGGGAGGTGGAGGCAACTCGGGATGGGGTTCCTGCCTTCCATCGGGACGCCCTGGCGGGTACAGCTGGTGGCAGAGCCCGCTCCAGCTCTAACTGCCTGGCACCCCAGACCACACTGGCCTACTCGGTCCCAGCCAGCCAGTCATCGCCGGCTCTCTTCTGACAAAAGGAGAGGCAGGAACTGAACTTGCCACCCCGCCCGCATGTACTGATGAGCGCTGCCTGGCCCCGGCCCCGGGAGCGCCCTCCTCTGTCAGCTGGTGCCCCATCGTCAGGACACTCCTCTGTCTCACCTAGGTTCAGCCCAGCTGGGCCCCGGCTGTGCCTGCTCTTAGGGGGGGAGGCAGGTAACTGGCTGGAGAGGCGGGGTCTCTACTTGAGAGTGGGGGCCCTCCGTGCCCTATCAGACCAGCCCCAGAGGTTCAGTGAGCAGGCACGTCCCTCCCACCAGCTGTTCCCTGAAGCTGCAGGTGGGGTGGGGGTGGGGCACAGACCTGACCAGGTAGAAGTCAAGGAAGCTGAAAGTGGGAGTGGCCTAAGGGGTGGTGGGTGGAGCCAGGGGAGGGGCGTCTGCCTGGTTTCCATGGTTACCACTGCCCATCACTGTTCTAATAGAGCCTGGAGGTTGGCTGCGGGGTGGGGGGGGCGGGGGGCGTCCTCTGTGCCTTGCCTGAGCCGCAAGTTACTTTCTCCATTACATGGGCGGGGAAGCTGAGAGAGGCAGAGTCACCCAGAGGTGGGGTGGGGGATGGGCAGGCTGGGCCCGAGCCGCCCCCTGACCTGCTTGTCCACTTGCCCTGACTTGTCCCTGCAGGTGGCTGGTCCCGGCGGGCAGCAGCCCTCTGCTTGCAGCCGTGGAGGGGAGGGGAGGGGAGGCTCTGCTTTCCTACTGGCTAAACCTTGGTGGAGCTGTGGTCTGGGGAGAGGGGTCAGAATAAACTTGAACGTGAAGCTGGTGTCTTCAATTTGATGTGCGTGTGTTCCATACGTGAAGAATCCCCGCCAGCGTGGAGAAGCGGCCCTTCCTGCGTCCTGTGCTGCCGCCGCGCTCCCCGCGCTGTTCTGTGCCGCAGGGCTCCCAGCAGTGACAGCCCAGCAGTGACAGCCCCTCCCCGGCCTCGCCTCGCAGGGCCTCCGCACGAAGACCTGGCTGGAGCAGCGCTCCCCCCCCCCCCCCCCCCCCCGTTATCTGGGAGAGGGGGCTGGGCCGAGTGTCACAGGCCACGGGCACTCCAGCCCTGCCTGGTCCTGTTGCCCCCTTGTTTTCTGATAGCCGCCCCAGAACTTCACGTGAGCTCCAGCCCAGCCCGCGGGCCATGCCCGTGCCAGCCGCTGTGATGCTGAGTGGCCAGGCATGGGTCCCGCTGGCCAGCGCTCGGGGAGCTCCGTGGACAGAAGCGGGGGGTGGGGGGCTCACCGAGCACCTGCTGTGCACCTGGCCTCACTCCAGGAGCTGGGCATCAGCCAGGAACAAGACAAGCACCCGCCCACCGCTGCCCCCTGTCTGGAGTGGGGAGGATGGGACGGTGCAGGGCCAGTCCAGCGTCAGGGGTGGCTGCGGGGAGGCCTGAGGAACCAGGCAGGGCAGTGGGGGCGGCCGCTCAGGTCAGGAGGCAGAGTTTACCGTGAGCGCTGGAGACCGCCACCGGGGAAAGGGACGGGTGGGCAGCACCCACAGACGCCCTAAGCCGGTCCTGGAGCAGCGGGGGTCCTGGCTGTCAGAGTCCCCGGAGCGGGGCTGTGCGGACGGGGCCCCGCCGCCTCTCTCTGCGACCACACTTCCTGTGGCTGTGGCTGCTTCCGCCGGTGGGGCTGCGTGTCTGCACCAGATGCGAATGGCCCCCTCTCCAGCTCTTTCTAGAGCTTACTCTGGCAAGTACATACAGTCCCCTCCGCCCCACAGGCACAGCTCTGGGGGTCCCACAGCCTCCAGGGCCCCCCCAGGGCCGCCTGCCTCCCCTCTGCCTGGCCTGGCTTCCTTCACGCCCGCAGAGCCGACTCCGGGGCACCGCCACCTGCAGCAAGAGTGCACCTGAGCCCCGTGTGCAAGTCCACGTGATAGCCCAAGCTCCCCGTGTGTGTATGCGTGTGCACATGCGTAGACGCACTGCACGTGTTGCAAGCTTCATGCAGGAAACAGACGCCATGCCATGTCGTGTGTAGCGTTGTGTGATGCTGTGTGTAGCCTCGCTACATAGTTGCTCTGCAGCCTAGTGAGGTTTCTGATGTGTCCATCTCTGGGAGACAGCTGTGGAGACGCCTGTGTTCTCTCGCTGTGCGTGTGTGCGCTGTAACACGGGATTCTGTGCTGACCGATCCGCTGCCTGTCACAGCTCACTGCTCTGCCGCGTGCAGCGCCCTCTGCCTGTGTTGCTTTCCGCTTCCTTCGGTTTCAGGAAGAAGCGTGCACGCGTGGGGATGCGGTGCGTAAGCCCACGTGGCTGCCCTCGGCCGTGGCGCAGACTTTGCTTTTATTCTGATCAAAGCGGGAGCGGGTGGAGGGCTCTGAACTGGGGAGGAGTGGCCCAGAGACCCTTGCCGGCCTGCCCACCGGGGGGCTGCTGTGGGGGGCAGCGGTCCAGGCGCAGGCCGGGAGCCTTGGTGGGAGATGGCATCCAGGGCAGAGGCGTCGCCGGCTGCACGAGGTTTCGCAGGGGGGCCGGGCAGGACGGCTGAGCCCTGCGCTGCGGGCGTGTCTGTCCCATGCACACTAGAAGGGAGGTGCCCCACATGAGGAGGGTGCACGCCCTTGGAGTCAGCCGGGAGGAGATCCTGGGAGCCCCGGTGCCCCAGGCTTGGGCCGCTCCCGGCAGCTGGCGGTGGTTCTAGGTTGTTCCTGTGCTCCCCCACACCGCGTCACCGGGCATTCCTCTCGCTGACTTGCTGTTCAGACATCCCCCCAGAAACGGGCGGAGACGGCAGATCTGGACCTGGCCCTCCGGCTCTTCGTCCCAGCAGAGGGCGGTCATGGACCAGGGGCCCGGCGGGCTCTGTCAGTTTCAGGAAGCCCAGTGCGCCCTGGGCACAGCCCTGCGCCTTGATGCTCACTTTTGCCCAAGTTGCCTGTTCGTGCACGTCCAGCCATTCCAGAGAAGCCAGGGAACCCGTCTCCAGTCCAGCAGAGATTTGCAGGCCCCATTCAGGAGTGGCCTGGCCACATGAGCTCTAAGCCTCCCTGCTGTAATGTGGACACTGTCACTGCTGTCCACAGCCAGTGGCGGGCACCTGCCTCCCTGCAGCTGGCGCCAGCACGTCTCCGGGGAGACACCTGGAGCCGAGAGTGTGAGTGCCGGAAATGCTCACGCATCCTCCGTGTCGTGCAGAGGGTCCACAGCTCACCTGCACAGGGGTCCTGCAGTGGGTCCAGGGGTGACTGCAGGGCCAGGATTCAGGCTCACAACTCTGCAGGATGGCGGATTTCACACACGCACACACGCACACATGCACATGCACACGGATGCTGATCTGGGCTGTGGTCATCATTGCACTATGTACAAGTGGGTTTCAGGAAGTTAGCGGGGGTGGGAGGGCCAGTGTGTGGCAGCTGCTTGGACCTCGGCAGCCCATGTCAGTGCTGGTTCGAGTCTCTGCTGCTTCCCATCCAGCTCCGCGCTAAGGCCCCTGGGAAGGCAGAGAGGACGGTCCCAATCCTCGGGCTCCTGCTCCTGTGTGGGAGAATGGAACGGTCTCCTGCTACCATTTGGGAAGAACCAGCAGATGCAAGTCCTCTCTCTGTCACTCTGCCTTTCAAATAAATATTTTTTTTAAGTTGGTGTTGGGGCAAACATGGGCTCAGTGATTTGGACCCACTTGGAGACCCACATCCCCATCAGAGTGCCGGGTTCCTGTCCAGGCCCCACCTCTGTTCCCAGCTTCCTGCTCAGGCCCACCCTGGGAGGCAGCGGGTGATGGCTCAGGTATCTGGGTCCCTGCCACCCACGTGAGGCCCAAACAGAATTCTTGGCGCCTGGCTTTGGCCCAGCCCCGTCCTGACTGTTGCAGCCATCTGGAGATTGAACCGGCAAATGAGAGGTGCCCCCCCTACTCTGCCTTTGAAGTAGATGAAGATCAATAAGCACTTTAAATCACGCGCATTTTCTAGAGGCCAGAGCTCTGGCCTTAGTGTCTGGGCTGGAACCCGGTGCTGGCTGCGGTCCTACCCGAGGATCCGGGAAAGCTCCTGCCACGCCACGGTGCCCTGGCCTCATCCTCCCCACTTCTGGCTCCGCCTTCACTGAGCGTCCCTCTGGGCCTGTGGCTTCTCGTCTGTCTCTTTTCCAAAAAGACGTTTATTTATTTATCTGAAAGAGCCACACAGAGAGACAAGGGGAGACTGAGAGAGAGAGAGAGAGCTTCCATCTGCCGGTTGATTCTCCAAATGACTGTGACAGCCAGGGCTGGGCCAGGCTGGAGCAGGAGCCAGGAGCTTCTTCTGGTCTCCCACGTGGGTGTGGGGGCCCAAGGCCTTGGGCCGTCCTCCTTTGCCTTCCCAGTGCATTAGCAGGTACCTGGGTGGGAAGCAGAGCAGCCGGGACTCGAACCTGTGCTCAGATACGGGGTGCCAGCCTCACGGGCTGCAGCTTAACCCACTGAGCCGCACCACCGGCCCCACCCCTTCTGTGGCCATGAAATCAGGGCCCACCTGGGTAATCCAGGTGATGTCATGTGGAGATCCGTAAGTTAATCACATCTGCAAAGACCCTCTTGCCACATAAGGCCACATTCACGTGTCCCAGCAACTGGCGTGGGGACCCATCTTTTTCCGGGCCACCCTAAACCTACTGCAGGGGGTGAGTCTCTCCCTGCCCCCACCCCGACTCAGGGCCTAGCAAGATGTCTGAGGTGGTCTCCCATCTCAGCTGACTTCCCCCAAACACGGGGTCTGCCCTGTGCTACACAGGACGGTCCACAGGCTCCAGGCACGGGCAGGTGGATGGATTCGGGGACCATTATTTATATTGAATGGGCTACATCCACTTTCTTTTTCTTTGAAAGTCAAAGAGAGAGAGAGAGAGAGACAGACAGATCTGTGCACTGGGTCACTCCCCAAATGCCTGTGAGAGCCAGGGCTGGGCCAGGCTGGAGCAGGAGCCTGGCGCTCCATCTGGAGCAGAGGCCCAAGACCTTAAACCGTCACCTGCTGCTCCCAGGGCCCACGGCAGCAGGGAGCTGGAGCAGGGGGCTCCCACCTAGGATGCGGGGTCCCAGGCTGAGCCCGTCGGCCACTGCTCTTCACGGAATGTGGGGGATACCCCCTGTCCGAGGGGCTCTCCTGGGGAGCCGGGCGGGGCGGGCTTGGGGGGCGTAGGCGTTGCTGGTCTATTGGCCGTGACGGGCATCTGCTCTCCGCATCCTTAGTTTTTGTAGGCGCCGTCTCTGCTCCTACAGGAGTCTCTCACATTTGCATGGTCCAGACGTCGCCGTCTCTTCCTTCACTGTTCTGTTTCCTCCCTTGTCTGGGACAAGCGCCCCCCCAGCCCCAGTTTACAGAGGAAGCTGAGACAGAAAGCACATCTCCAGTTCCTCGAGTCTGGGGCCCAGCTCTGTGCAGGGTTTTGCAGGAATCTTATCTTTGAATCCTACAATCTCCTGGAGCGCCAAGACCAGCCTCAGGCCCAGCCGGTCACGAGGATGACTCACGGGGCGGGGGGGAGGGGAGCTATCGCGCTCCCCGCTTGGTTTATTCCAGCAAAAGGAGACAGATGAAATTCAGTGCAGGGCGGCGCTGCGGCACAGCGGGTAAAGCCACCGCCTGCAGTGCCGGCATCCCATATGGACACCAGTTCTAGTCCCGGCTGCTCCACTTCCGATCCAGCTCCCTGCTACTCCGCCTGGGAATGCAGGGGAAGATGGCCCAGGGCTTGGGTCCTTGCACCCATGGAGGAGACCCAGACGGAGTTCCTGGCTCCTGCCTTCCACCTGGCCCAGCCCCAGGCATTATGCCCATTTGGGGAGTGAATCAGCAGGTGGAGGATCTGTCTGTCTCTTTGACTTTGACTCTGTCTCGTGTCTCTGCCTGTCAAACAAGAAGAGAAAATAAATCTTTACAAATCAGTCAGTCAACAGTGAGAAGGAGTGCAAGCCCCAGAGAGCCAGGTACAAAGGCCCAGCAGTGAGAGGACGGCTCGTGTTTTTGCACAAACTGTGCAGGGGCAAGAGTGGGGCTGCCCCTGGGTCTCACAGGGCGGGGGGCACGGGGAGGGCGTGGCCTCCGTGCTGGACTGCACAGGTCGGGGAGGGAGGCAGGGACGAGGGGAATCTCTGCTCTGGTCCTTTCTTCTGGTCCTCAACCTTTGTTTTCCGAATATTGCAAGGGTAGCAGACATGCAGGAGCAGAAAACTGGGGAAATCATGGAAACCCCACGACCCAGAGGTCGCTGTGGCCTCCTGGCTGTGGCTTGTGCGTGTGCACTCGCGTGCGTGTATGTGTGTGTGGAGGGAGACTGTTTTATCCTCAAAAGACAACCCACGGATCATGTGTCCATGACCTAATGGACTTGGGTTCCTGCATCAGGAATCGGGCTCCTGCTTCCCAGAAAACAGAATGAATGTGAGCTCCCCTCCCCCACCTCCCACCCCCCAGGGCCGGGGCAGGCCAGAGACCCAGCGCGATGGCGATGGCCAGCATGGGCACTTCCTGCGGCTCCCGGAGAGGGTGTGCAGCCCACAGCTCAGCAAGGCCGGTCAGGGCGCCCCCAGTGGCCTCCCTCCCTGCGGGGCACTCGGCTGTCTGAGAAGCACCTCCGCTCCCCCTCCCCTGACCTGGGGGGGGCAGAGAGCCCATCACCACCTGCACAGGTTCTGAGACAGGAGGGCCCCTGGGAGGCCCTTGAAGGGCCTGGTCCCCCCTCCCAGCTCCCAGGATACACTGGGGACCTCGCACCCACACAGATGGGGGCCTGGGTGCGGGGCAGTGCCCAGCAGGGGCGGGAACACAGAGGGCAGCCCTAGAATCCTCCCTGGCTGGAGCCGTGGGAGGAGCCCTGACAGCCCCACCCCTGGGGCACACCTGCCCCTGGAGAGGTGGACAAGCCAGGACACTTGTCCCCGGCGCGCAGCGGGAAGCTGGGATGCAGCTGAGTTGTTGTGCTCACTGGGCCATCACTGGCTGCCCCCATCTCCTGACCCCATCCCGGAGCAGACAGGCCCCTCCCCTCGGGAAGCACAGACCCCCACGGAGCGGGGAAGGGTCTCTGTGCCCCCCCAGAGCAGGGCTGTAAAGCGGGGCGGGACCACCTGCTCCAGTCCCCCTGGTACATCCTGCAGTCTCAGGGTTTGGGGCCCCTGTGATGACCGAGACCATCCCTCTGCAGGGGACGGGGGGGGGGGGGGCAGGCCACCCCGGCAGGGAGCTGCCGCCTCCCCTCCTCAGCTGCCTCTGTGCCTCTGCCTGCCTGGTGTCCTTGCGCCCATCAGCTTCTGCTCGCTCGCCTGGTTCTCGCTCGCTTTGCTGAGGTGCGATTCCGGGGCTTTCAGCGCACCCTCGGGGTGCCCGGTCACCACCGTGACCAGTTTCAAACCTTTCCATACCCACGCGTCCCAGCCCCCTCCGCTGGCGACGGGATCCGCCATGCCCTCCTCCGTGGGATCGCCGCCTGTGGCTGCTCTGAGCGTGCTGCTGTGGGTGTGGGGCCTCCTTCCTGTCTGGGGCTGACCAGTACCCCATGCTGTGGGCACCCCGGGTTTGTCTGACGCATGGGTAGCTCCCACCTGTCGCCTGCTGTGAACATGTGTGCGCGTGCTCTGCTGTGCCCGTGTGCTCGCCTCTCTCCTGGGCACCCCTGGGCAGGAAGGGGTTGGCTGCGGTCAGCTGGGTGTTGCTCTCAGGACAGCCAGGCTCCCCACACGGCCCCGCCATTTCTGTTCCTACCCACACGGTGCAGCTCCCTGCATTGTCACCACTGGAAGGGGTGGGCGCGCTGCTCTCTTCTTGTTGGCTGGTGGTATTTTTTTTTCCTTTTTTTCTTATTACTTTATTTATTTATTTATTTATTTATTTTTGACAGGCAGAGTGGACAGAGAGAGAGAGAGAGACAGAGAGAAAGGTCTTCCTTTGCCGTTGGTTCACCCTCCAATGGCCGCCGCGGCCGGTGCACCACGCTGATCCGATGGCAGGAGCCAGGTGCTTTTCCTGGTCTCCCATGGTGTGCAGGGCCCAAGCACTTGGGCCATCCTCCACTGCACTCCCGGGCCACAGCAGAGGGCTGGCCTGGAAGAGGGGCAACCGGGACTAGAACCCGGTGTGCCGGCGCCTCAAGGCGGAGGATTAGCCTATTGAGCTGCGACGCTGGCCTTATTACTTTATTTTTATTTTATTTGAAAGGCAGAGAGAGAGAGAGAGAGAGGGAGCTTCCATCCACTGGCTCAGTCCCCAGATGGCTGCAATAGCAGGGCTGGGCCAGGCTGGAGCCGGAGCCAGGAGCTTCATCCGGGTCTCCCGCGTGGGCGGCAGGGACCTAAGCACTTGCCAGGCTTCGGAGGCGATGCTGACCCGCTGCACAGCACCAGCCCCTGTGGTGGCGCTCTCCTGGGTTTTCTCCGGAAGTGCTGTTTCTGTGCCTCTCACATTTTGGTCAGCAGTCCCCGAATGGAATTGGCTTTTATGTGTTACATGAGGTGGGCATTAGTGCGATTTCTCTGTGGAGAGCCAGGTGACTCGACAGCCTGTGTCCAAAGTGGCGCTGGACGGTGCGGCTGCCCCGCAGCCTGTGGGGAGGGGCCAGTTCATGAAAGGGGCGGCGCATTCTAATAAGGGGGAGGACTATTCATGGTTTCCTGGGACGTGGGTGGGGCGTTCCCTGAGTCTGACGCTGCCCCTTTCTTCTCCTGTCCTTCCATGGGCTCTGAAGAAAAACAGGGCGGGGAGGAGCGTGTGTGTGTGTGTGTGTGGGGGGGTTGGGGTTTAATCTGCTGGTCCAGGAAGACCTCACCGACAAGGTACCATCTGAGCAAAGACATAAAGGGGTGGAGTGGGGGCTGGTGGCCAGCGCAGTGGCGTAGCGGGTAAAGCTGCCATCTGTAGCGCCGGCATCCCATGTGGGCGCCGGTTTGAGTCCCAGCTGCTCCCCTTCTGACCCAGCTCTCTGCTGTGGCCTGGGAAAGCAGTGGAAGATGGCCCAAGTCCTTGGGCCCCTGCGCCCGCATGGGAGACCCAGAGGAAGCTCCTGGCTTTGGATCGGTACAGCTCCAGCTGTTGCAGCCATTTGGGGAGTGAGCCAGCAGATGGAAGACTGCCCCCCCCCCCCGCCTCTCCTCTCTCTGTGTAACTCTTTCAAATAAATAAATAAATCTTTAAAAAAAAAAAAAAAAAAAAACAGGGACAAGCATATATGGAGGCTGGTGCTGTGGCCTAGCGGGTTAAGCTGCCGCCTGCGCCTTCACATACCATATGAGCACTGGTTCAAGCCCTGGCAGCCCCACTTCCCATCCAGCTCCTGCTAATGAGCCTGGAAAAGCAGCAGAAGGTGACCCAGGTGCTTGGGCCCCTGCAGCCACCTGGGAGACCAGGAAGAAGCTCCTGGCTCCTGGCTTCTGCCTGGCCCAGCCCTGGCTGTTGCAGCCATTTGAGGACTGAACCAGCAGGTGGAACAGTCTCTGTCTCTCCTCCGCTCTGTGATTCTTTCAAATAAATAAATAAATGTAAAAACAGAAAAAGAAAAGCTCTCTCAGTGCTGCTTGCATCATGATTTCCTCTTTTTTTTAAAGATTTATTTATTTACTTGAAAGAGATACACAGAGAGAGGAGAGGCAGAGAGAGACAGAGACAGACAGAGACAGAGAGAGAGAGGTCTTCCATCCACTGGTTCACTCCCCAGTTGGCCACAGGGGCCGGAGCTGCACCAATCCAAAGCCAGGAGCCAAGAGCTTCTTCCAGGTCTCCCACATGGGTGCAGGGGCCCAAGGACTTGGGCCATCTTCTACTGCTTTCCCAGGCCACAGCAGAGAGCGGGATCAGAAGTGGAGCAGCCGGGACTCGAACCAGCACCCATATTGGATGCCGGCACTGCAGGCAGCGGCTTTACCTGCTCTGCCACAGCGCCAGCTCCATGATTTCCCTTTATCTCACACTATAAATCCTTCTTGAAGAAGGGTTTTTTTTAAAAAAAAACATGTTACAAAATAATAATAAAAGGATATTTTAGATTAGCAACCACCCCATCCTGGAAGCCGCGTCACCATGGCATCAGAGCTGACAAGGACTTTGCAAGGACAGAAAATTCGTCTAAGTCGCTAAAGGAAAAAAAAATCCCGTGCGGTTTTAGCAGATCCAATCCGTTAGTGGCCAGAAGAGAAAACACCCCTTCTGAAATCCAGTATAACTTGATATTTCCATGGGATTCACCATATTCATAGGACTGATCAGAATAAACCTTCTTATACTTTAGATAGGGGCAGGAGGAGTTGAGTGCAAATGGCCACGCTTTCACAGTGAAGGTTCTCGATAAGATCTCCCGGCACATGGGACGACCACGCGTGTCACCGGTCTAGACTGAGTTCCGGCTCCACTGCTCATTCCAGCTTCCAGCTTGTTTTCTTTAAAAAATTTATTTGTTTACTTGAAAGGCAGAGAGAGAGAGAGAGAGAGAGAGAGAGAGAGAAGGAAAGAGAGAGTGAGAGAGGTCTTTCATCCCCTGGTTCACTCCCCAAACAACTACACCGGCCAGACCTGGCCCAGCCCAAAGGCAGGAGCCAGGAGCTTCTTCCTGGTCTCCCAGGTGGCTGCAGGGGCTCCAGCACTTGGGCCATCCTCCACTGCTTTCCCAGAGCATGGCAGAGAGCTGGAAGAGGAACCTGGATTGGAACCAGTGCTCTGATAGGGGACGCGGGCATCACAGCCTGTGCCACAGCACCAGCCCCTGGATGGAACTTCGGGTCCCTCCAGCCACTGGGGACATTTGAGGACAGAATCAGGAGATGGGCGTCCTGGGCCTGCTCTGTCAATCAGCGCAAACTCAGACACTGCACAAACCAGAAAGGCTTTCCTGGGGGTCGTAGGCAGTACAGTGGGGGGAGCCAGGTTCAGCGGGCCCTGCGTCCGTGTTCCGCAGTGGGCAGGAGAGAGTGTCGGGAAGGCACAGGAGCTGCGTGACAGACGGAAGAGACGAGGGTGGGCGTGTCCGTAAAGCCGGCCTCCCAGGGCCTCTGCACGTGGGTCCCTGGCACAACCTCACTGCTCCGGAAGTCACGGAGTGTGATGCCAGGTGGAGGTGGCCATGTCCACGTGCACAAGTCCAGCTCCCTCAGTGGCCTCCCTGGTCCAGTCTGGAAAGTTCCCTCGCTGACACAGGAGCGGGAAGCTTACTGTGAAGCCAGTCCCGGGGATCACCAGGCCCCTGCCCCCGAGGGCAGACTGGCACCCGCAGTGTGGACTCCCCAGGGGACGGGGCTGGCCTGCAAGGCTCCTGCCTGTCTGCAGATGCTCAGCGGCCTGCCTGGAGTGGGCGGGGTGTCTGGCACTTAGATGTCGCTGACCCAGGAAGGTCAAGGTCAGATCTGTGGTTTACACAGGGCCCTCATGGGGCTGGCACTGTGGCACCAGCATCCCAAATGGGCAACGGTTCGAGTCCTGGCTGCTGCACTTTCTTTTTTTATTTATTTATTTTTTTTTGACAGGCAGAGTGGACAGTGAGAGAGAGAGACAGAGAGAAAGGTCTTCCTTTGCCGTTGGTTCACCCTCCAATGGCCGCCGCGGCCGGCACACTGCGCTGATCCGATAGCAGAAGCCAGGTGCTTTTCCTGGTCTCCCATGGGGTGCAGGGCCCAAGCACTTGGGCCATCCTCCACTGCACTCCCGGGCCACAGCAGACAGCTGGCCTGGAAGAGGGGCAACTGGGACAGAATCTGGCTCCCCGACCGGGACTAGAACCCCATGTGCTGGCGCCGCAGGCAGATTAGCCTGTTGAGCCGTGGCGCCGGCCCTGCTGCACTTTCAATCCTGCTGATGCACCTGGGAAAGCAGTGGAAGATGGCCCAAGTGCTTGGGCCCCTGCACCCACGTGGGAGACCGGATGGAGCTCCCGGCTTCAGCCTGGCCCAGCCCTGGCTGTTGCAGCCGTTTAGGGAGTGAACCATTGGATGGAACCAATAGATAGTCTCTCTCTGTCTCTGTTTCTGTCTGTGTGCACATGTGCTATAACTGCCTTTCAAATAAAAACTAAATAAATCTTAATTCAAACAAACAAACAAAAAAACCCTCTCAGCCCTGTGGATGGGAAAGGATGGAGACCCAGGGGCCTCAGGGCGTTGCAGCCTGGGAGGGGCTCCTCAGGGCGGAAGAGAACAGAGAGGAGGCGTGGCTAAGACAGCAGTCACATTCCCTAGAATTCCCTAGAAGGGCTGAAGAGCCCCGCAGAGTGGGTCCCATCAGCACTGTGGTTTATGACAGTGAAGGAAGCAATCTGCCAGGGCAGAGGCACTAACCCCGCCCACTAGGAAGAGTGACAGCTGCACAGAGACCTACCCTCCAGGGTGACCACGAGGCTGACCCATGGCCTACAGCCCCCACCCTCAAGTCCACTCCCAGCATCAGCTGTTTGTGTGGCCCAAGGCCCCAGGGAGACAAAGACTGTAACACTGCTGGCCACTCAGTAGCGGCCGTCCCGACGGGTCCCTGACCGCTGTCTCCCTCCGCAGTGTACCACTGGGTGGAGATGCGGACCAAGATGAGCATCATGGGCTTCCGGGCCGAGGCCGTGAAGCCGCTGAACGAGGAGGCGGCCGCCGAGCTGGGCGCCGAGCTGCTGGGCGAGGCCACCATCTTCATCGTGGCCTGCAGCTGCCTGCTGCTGGAGTACTGGCGCCAGCAGGCGCAGCGGCGCCGCAAGAAAGTCGAGCGGCTGGCGGCCTGGGACGCACTGCAGGACGAGGTGGGCCACCTGGCGCTGGCGCTGGAGGCGCTGCAGGCCCAGGTGCAGGCGGTGCCGCAGCAGAGCGCGCTGGACGAGCTGCGCGCGCAGGTGCAGGAGGTGCGCGCCCAGCTCTGCGCTGCCGACCTGCAGCCCGCACCCCAGGAGTAGGCGGCTGCGGGGCCCTGGTCCAAGACTGACCTGGCTGCGACATCGCCAATGCAGCCACTCTCCGCCCCGTGTCCCATCCCAAACTGGCCGGGCTGGCACCACCTGGTCCTTTGGGGGTGAGAAAGGACCCCGGGCTGGGACTCAGCCCACTGGGCAGCTGGTCACCTCCATCCTAACCCGCTCAGTGGCACCCTGGCCTGGGCCTCCAGGGAGTTCCAGTGCACCGGCGCCCAGGGCCGGCCGTGTCTTCTGCGGGCCCCCAGCCACTCACCACTAAGCGGCCCACAGGACATCCTTCTTTTTGGCAGAACAAAATGGGTCCTGTACAGGGATTTGGCCAACTTCTGTCACACCTCGTTATGTCTCAGGGGAGCCCCCCACCTCTTCATTGGTAGACCACTGTGTGGGGGGGACCATGCTGGAAGCTCCAGGGGACTCCAGCCAGCAGTGCATCTACCTCTCTTCTTGCGGGTGGGGTGACCTTGCACTACGTTTACCCCGCCTGTCACAACTCTGGTCCCCACCTGTAACCCACGATGGTGCCTTCACCTGGCTTCTCCCCTCCCAGAGTGGATAGCGCACAGCACCACCCTCCCGCCTGGCCGCTGGCCTCATCTCCCAGACCCAGCTCCCCTGACTGTTGGGGTGATGCAGGACCCCAGGGAGAACCGGTCTGAACCCCTCTGGCTCTCAGCCCAGTCCTGTTACCTGTCCCAGACCCCGAGCTGACCCCGTCCTTCCTCCTCACTCTTCCAGCTCCCCCACCTGTCCGTCACATCCCACCTCCCACCCAGTCTGCTCCTCGGATCACTCAGGGGTCGCCCTTCCTGCCAAGGCCCCTCCAGGGAGCCCACCCACCCGTCACCCAAACGGGTCATCCCACCTCCCCACTGAGGCCATGTGTGAGCTCTGGGACCTCTGAGTTGCCTTGCTAGACTCTGTGTTCATCATTAAAGCAGCTCCGGGGGAAACGGGGCATCTTGGGAGTGTGTCTGAGACGGTGGCGTCCACCTGGAGTGGGTCAGGTGTCGGGGAACTCTGGGGGAGTGGGGCAGGGTTGACCCCGGAGCCTTTGCCCAGTGGGGGAACCGCAGCCCCGCGTGGACCCAGGGACCTGCCCTGGCCGTCTCCAGCATGAAGGGGACAGGGCGGGGGAAGCGGCCTGGCTGGGGACCCGGAGGGGTTCCAGCAGGGAGAACCCAGCGTCCGTCCATCCATCTGTGCGGGAGAGGCACGGAGGGTGGAGCCGGCCCCTCACAGTGGCCCTGCCAATCACCCGGAGAGTTTAACATTTGTAAAAACCGGCAGATTTATTCCACTGGGGCCCTTTTCATGAGGGGGAGGGGGAGGTGGGGGACAGAGGCCCCTCCCCTTTGCTTTCAAGGTGGGCGAAAATGGCCGGGACCCCAAAACCTACCCAAATATAAAACCAAAAAACTGAGGTTCCAAAAAGTTACAGCATCTTAATTCCTCATAGAAAAGGGGAAGGAGCCAGAGTGGGGGAAGACCCCAGGTGGGGGTGGCACCCCCAGCCTGACAGGACGTCCCCTGACAGCCGCCCCAACCGGGGCACGCCGAGGGCCACAGCATTAAAAACCCCACACCCCATGTTATCAAAACCAAAGAGGCAAAAAAGTACCCTTCCCCCCCAAAACCCAAATATATATATATATTTATATACTTCTTAAAAAACAAAAATTCGAAGGCATTAAGCGTTAAAGTGAATCTAAACAAGGGAATGTGAATTCCCTCTTTCCTTCCCCCTTACTGAGGGGTTAATGGTACATCCCCAGCAGAGGAACCAGCCCCAAGGGGACGGCAGAGGGGAAGGACCAAAGGGAGCAAAGGGTGGGGGCCTCCCCAGCCAATCAGCAGCCAGTACGGGTGTGGGCACGGTGCAGGGAAGCCACACCCCCTTGGAATCTTCCAAGTGGGAGGGGGCGGGGGGGGAGATGCAGTCCGGTGTAGTCTTCAGCCAATTCCAAGTGGAGTCGAGGCGGGAAGCAGGGTAACAGGCGGGGTGTGCGGAAACAAGCGGGCTGTCCTGGGCCCCTGCGGTCAGGGGGAGCCCCCCTTCCTCAGCTCCTGGACAAAGGCTGGAAGGAAAGAGGGGGCAAAGCTCAGGGCAGGGGCTCTTCCCCCTTGCATTCCAGTCTTCGCAGTAGACAGGCGGCGTCCAAGGGACGCGGGGCAGGAGCCTCACCTTCGATGATCTCCTCTTTCACCTTCTGCAGCTCCTTCCTCACCTCCTCCAGGAGCTCCTGGAACCACAGGGTTCACCAGTGGGCGGGGGCCTGGAGCGGCAGGAAGCCCCTGGGCTCCTCCTCACTGAGAGTGGAGGAGGGAGGCTGGAGACCGCCGACCCACCCTCCCTGCCAAGGTCACAGAGTGACTGGAGGGCATCCAGGATGCAGGCCGGCAAACGCCTCCCAGCCTCCTGCCGGCTCCGGCTGGGGTCTCTGGCGCCCATCGGAAAGGAGTGCGGCCATGGATTAGTAAGGCCTGTCACAGCCACTGAAAGGGGTGCGGCGCCTGCCCTCCCCCTGCCCCCTCCCGCCGATGGCTCCCCCTTCTCAGACTGGGAAACCCAGGGTCCGGGACCTCTCCTAGAATCCTGGGGGCGAGGTCTGGACCCGGAGCCCCTCCTGCACCTTCCGCCCCTACCTGCTTCACCCTCTCCAGGTCAGAGTCGTCACCGGAGCTGTGGGGGGCGGGGTGGGCCTCGGGGGTGGCCACCGAGGACGAGGACTTCATCCTGGGGGGGACAGAAGCGAAGTCAGAGGCCCTGCCACCGGCTGAGGCACCGCACTGCGCCCCCTGCGCCCCCCGCGCCCGCTGGCCCACCTGGGCAAGGTCGTGCTGTTCTTCTCCCAGGGCCTCCGCACAGATTCTGGGGAAAAGGCACAAACGCAAGGTCAGGGCTAAGGATTCCTCCCCAGCCAGCAGCCCCCCTGCAGGCCGGCCCCTCCCGGGCCGCCCGGCACTCACCGCTGTGGACAGGGACGCGGGCCTCTGGCTCCTCCTGCTGGCAGGAAACGAAACCGTCATGAGCAGCCCTGCCACGCTTCCCCGAGGCCCCACCGAGCCCCTCACTCACACTGGCAGATTCGTCCTTGGGGGGCTTCTCGCCAACCTGCGAGGCTTTCCTCCTGCGGGAGGGAGGGGCGAGAAGAGAAGCCTCAGCCCCCCCCCCCACTCGCAGCTCAGGGCCCTGGGTTCTAGAAAGTGGCCCCTCTGTGCTGGGGGGGGCTGCACGGCCAAGGCTAAGGAAGCCGGGATGGGGGGGGTCTTCCTGTGGGCCTCACATCTGGAACCCTAACGTCCTAAGGGGGACACGGACTCTGGGAACTAAAAGTCTAGGAGTCAGTTTCTAGAACATTCCCCAGGCTCCCCAGGCAGGGCTTTCAGCACAAGCAGCAAACAGGAACCAGAGCCTGCCCCCTGCCCCCCCGCCCCGCCCCCGCCCCCTGCAGGGCTGGGGTCCCAGGCGGCTGGGGTGGGCCCAGGCTCACCTCCGGGCCAGCATGGCGTTCATCTCCTCCATGAGCCCCCCGCCTGTGCTCCGGCCACTCTCAGCTTTGGGGCCCGGGGGCCCCCCTGAGGCTTCCTCTTGCTGAGGAAGTTAAAAGGGAGCAGAGGGCTTGCGGGTGGGCCTCCCGTGACAGGCAGCCCCCAGCCCATTATTACCTCAGGGCCAGCCCCCCTCCACCCGCCGGGCCCTCACCTTGCTGACTTTCCTGAGTTTGGCTCCAGCAATGGCTGCGGCCAGGCCAGGGGCTCCAGTCCCCCCACCGCTGGGGCCCTGGGCTGTGGGGAGAGGTGGTGCAGGGGGTGGGCCCCCTCCTGCTGGGGGCAGCCCTGGGGGTGGGGGGGGACCCGGCGGAGGGGGCGGTCCTGGAGGCGGGGGTGGGCCCCCGGCTGGGGGGGCAGGCGGGCCTCCTGAAACAAGGCAGAACAGGGGTGGCTCAGAGAGGAGGCAGCCCCTCCTCCAGGGGGGCTCTGGCCTGGGCCTGGGTCCGGCCTGGCCCCCCACCCCCACCCCACAAGCCCAGTTACCTGCGTTGGACACGCGGCGCTCCATCTGCTCCGGCTGCTGCCTGTGGGGGGCCTGCGGTCAGGGCGAAGGGGCCACCACCACCCCGGCCCCTCCGCAGGGCCCAAGGGGTGGTGTGGGAATGTTCTAGACTGTCACCGACACCCGGGGTCCTCCCAGGACGAGGGTTTGGGGACTGGGGGTCCTGCATCTCTGAGTGCCAGGAATTTTCTTAAAGTCTCAGAGGTGGGGGCTCCCAAAAGTGGGCAATTGCTAGTCCCTGGGGAGTTGGAACATTCTGGAAACTGGAAGTCGGAGGATGCTGGGACATCCAGAATTGCGGCAGTAAGGGCCCCCAGCCAGGGCCAGCCCTACCTTCTGTGCTGCTCCACCTCCTCCGGGGAGGGGCCGTTCTGGCTGGCCCATGCGGCAGGTGCTGGGGGCGGCGGAGGCCCACCTCCTGGGGGTGGCAGGGGAGAAAGAGCTGGGGTCAGCCTTGCCTGTGGCCTCCCCCACCCGGCTCAGGAATCCCACCCAGGGGCACTCACTTCCTTCCTCCCCCAGACCCCGGGCAGGGGCAACACCACTCCCCCTGCCGGGGCGGCCAGGACGCCTGGGGACAGTGGGGACGCCGAGTCCAGGTGGACCCCTCCCCCTTGCCCCAGGTGGCCAGGGGGCCCGGAGTCGCAACCACCTCCGTGTGTGGGCAGTTTCGGTTCCACAGTGGCAACGCCACATCCCAGAGGCGGGGCAGGCAGCGGAGGTCAGTGGCTGACCGGCATCGCTGACCGGCATCGCAGGGGGCCCGATGCCGTGAGCTGCGCAGTCTCGGGCCCACCCAGATTCCCCAGGTGAGCCCAGGACGAGCGGGGCTGGAGGCTTTCCCAACGCCGGGGCTGTGACAGAAGCCAGCACGGGCTGAGGGGGCCCCTGGGGGCTGGGACCAGGCTGCGTCCTCCGGAGTCCACACAGGAGCCCTGTGATGTCCCACAATAGCGACCGAGTGGCTCCATTTTCGAGGACCGGCACCCACCTTCCAAGGCCTCTAGGGCCTCGGCCATGCCGGCGGCGAACTGCGCCGCATCCTCCTTGCTGCCGAAGTTGAGGCCCCAGACCTGGCGGGCGTCACGCCACTGGTGGAAGTTGGGGGTGGCCTGATTGTACTTGACGCCCCGGACGATGGCACAGTTGATGACCACCTGGAGGCGGGGAAAGGGGGGTGAGGGCGGGGGCCGGGGGCGGCCCCAGTGGGGGGGGGGTGGGGGGGACACGCACCTGCTGGTCTGGCTGCATCTTGCGGCCCACGACCCGGAAGGAATTAGCCGTGGGGTTGTGGTAGATCTGCACGCGGCTGAAGGCCTGGGGCCCCGTGCCCGCGGGGAGCCATCGCTTGTTGCTGTCATCGTAAAGCATCACCGTGGCCCGGCTGGTGCACACGACCGTCTCACTGCGGGAGAGGCAGGGGAGGCGGGTCACCCTCTCCACCAGGGACGGGGGAGGCGGGTCCCTCGCCATCAGGGTCGGGGGAGGCGGGTCACCCTCGCCATCAGGGACGGGGAGGCGGGTCACCCTCGCCATCAGGGACGGGGGAGGCGGGTCCCTCGCCATCAGGGACGGGGAGGCGGGTCACCCTCGCCATCAGGGACAGGGAGGCGGGTCACCCTCGCCATCAGGGACGGGGGAGGCGGGTCCCTCGCCATCAGGGTCTCCCTGGGAGACGCCGCGAGGGGGAGAGGCGTGATGCAGCCCCTGGAGGAGACCCAGGCAGAGAGGATGCTGGACAGGGGGCAGCTGAGACCAGTGCACCCTGGGGGGTGTGAGATGGACGGAGAAACAGGAAGAGGAGACAGGTGAGAAAAGGAGGGAGGATGGAGGAGACATGGAGACGCGGGGGGGGGGAACTGCTCTGGGGCCAGCCCTGCCTCAGTTTCCCTCTCTGCCATGGTTTGGATGCCCCCTGCTGCTCAGAGCAGAGGAGGAAGCTGAGGTCGGGGAGGGGGAGGGGAGGCCTGTGGCCGGCCGGGGACAGCACAGACCCCTGCTCTCCGCTGCAACGGGGTGCCGGGCGCCCACTGCATCCTTCCGGCTCCCCTGGGCACTACGGGCCTGTGTTGGGTGCCACTGGGGACAATGACACAGCAGTGGCCCAGACAGCCCTGGCCACACCCTCCCAGGGCTCACAGTCCAGTGCCTCAAGACACAGGTCCCCAGGGCTTGGACCAAGGAGCCGCCCAGGCTACAGGCATGGAGGACGCGGGGCCCACTGCCCACTCTGCAGGAGGGGGTCAGAGTTCCAGTCTGCCGTCCGCAGGCGTGGATTCAAGTCCCTGCAGAGCCCCGAGGCCTGAGGGAAATGAGGGCTGGGTGCCCAGTCGGCCTCGGCTTCCTTGCTGCGGTCACCCTGCGGCCGGCCGGGGACCTCCCACCGGTCCTGGGCGGTCAGAGCCCCCCTCCCCCAATGAGGAACCCCAGGCTCCCCCAGGGGAAGTGACTCGCCCAAGGTCGCACAGCCCAGGGGGAAGCTCCGGCCGTGGGTGCCCCCCACCGTGGGTTTTTCCTGAAAAGAGGAAGTTGGCGGCTGGGGGGGGGATGACACCCACAGGGGCTCTGTCTCCACCGGGCGGGTGCTGGGGTGTGACACTGACCACTGACACTGCCCAGCCTGGCACCCTCACGGCAGTCCTGGGGCAGACATGATCTCCCCCTCGGCTCAGAGGCAAGCAGGCCAGGATGCGCCCCCACACACAGCTGCTAAAGCAGCAGCAGGGGCAGGATTCGAACCCAGGTCCTCAGTCTTGCCCCCCGGGGACTGCGTGGGCCCAGCCCAAACACCAGGTGCAAGGCAGAGAAGCGCGGCCTCCAGGGCCGTTTCTGGTTCCCGCTGCCCCTGGCGGGGCAGGTAGGGCTAAGGCCGCGCCCACACCTGCCGCCCACACCCAGGGCAGGTGCTGGCCCGGCGCCCGGGGCCACTGCCCCACCCTGGCTGTACTTTGGGCTCCCAGCTGGCCCTGCCCTGTTGAGGCTCTGGCCTGGCCTCGGGGCCAGGCACCTGCTGGGCGACGCTGGGCGGCTCCTGCTCCTGCCCTGTGAGAGCACAGGGATCCGGCTGAGACCCAGAGGAGGGGCAGCACCAGGCCTCTTCCGGGAAGCCCCAGCTCTGCAGGGTCCACACCAGGTTCCCACCGGCCTGGGTGCCCTGCCTGCTCTCCGGTCTCCTCTCCCAGCTCGAGCTGTCCCAGCGCCCACTGACCAAGGCCTGCCCGAGCCCTGTGCAGGTGCAGCCTCCTTCAGACGTCACCTCTTCCCAGAAGCCCTCCCTGGCCACCTCATCTTCCTCCAGCTTCCCGGAGTCCCTGCTTGGCACGCGCCTGTCTCCCCCGCCAAAGCACCAAGTCCAGCGGGGCAGGGACGGTCGCCCCCTGCTCACCACTGCGTCCCCGGAACCTGGAGGGCGCCCAGCACACACTCTAAACACATCTGAGTAAAAAGGCAAACCCGACAGCGCAGCGGCTGGCGGCCCGGACGGCGCTCCTGGTTCCCACGACCTTGCAGCCTCAGGAGCCGGACTGCACTGCCTGCCCGGGCACAGAGAGGTGAAGACACTTGGCCCAGGTCACACAGCAAGAAAGCACCGGGGCTCCTGTCTGATCTCATTTAAGACGTGAGCCCACTTACGCCAAGCCCACTTACTTTTTAACCTCACGGAAAGATGAGGAAAAGGCTGTGTGGCTCAGGAGTTTGTCTTTCCCCCAAAGGTGTGGAAGCCGCTAACAGCGCCACACGCTGTGGCGAGAGGCGGAGGCAGGCTGGGGGCCGGGGGCCGGTGGGCATGGGGCCCTCGCTTCACTCTTCCTTTTGCTAAATCAGGGGCTGGGATGACCTGTGGAAACCTAATTCCTTACTTGATTACGTTTGGGAAAAAATAAATAAACTCAGCAAAAGCCGGGACGGAAAACCCCACAGGCATTAAGCCAGGGAGAGGGACGCCAGTGGTCCCTGGGGTCTATCAGCGAATGCCTTGGTCCCCCTGCCCACGAGTCGCCTCTGGGGGTCCCCCGCTCAGAAACCACAATCACACAAATCCTTCCAGGCCAGAGCCACGCGACCTGGAGCCCCGGCCCCCCACCCCGGAGGTCTGTGTCCCACGGGGAAGTGGGCAGGCGAGGCTTCCCAGCCGGGCCCGCACCACACCTCTGGATCATCCCGCGTGTCCGTGCAAGGAAAACGCGTCACCTGTCTTCTCTTTGCGGCCGGCTGGAAACTGGGGGCAGGGGTGTGCAAGGCTGTAACAGCTTCCGCCTCTTAAAACTGTGCCAGGACACCAGCTCGGAGCCGGGACAGGCTGGCCACACCGGGCAGGTGCTCACCAGCTGGTCTCCCATCGCCTCTTAAATAAGATCAGTTATAGCTACTACCCCGCTAAGGCACAGCCCCTCTTCCCAGAGGCTCCCGGCCCTCCGCCCCCTTCTCCACCTCCCCCAGGATCCCAGCGCCGAGTCCCACTCAACAAATATTTGTCAGAGGAGAGAAAGAACTGGTCTTGTAATTTTCCATCCCTTCCAGCTGAGCTGCCCCCGACCAAGCCGTGGCCAGCGATCTGACCCTCCCAGCCTCCTGCCCCGGGCGGCCTGGCCTGGGAATTTCTGCAGGATCCGGCTCCGGGAATGGGGGCGTGGATCGTCATAGAGGAAGTCGGCTGTAAGCAGGCAGGGGAGACCCTCTGGTGGGACAGCCCAGGGCCGGACTCGTGCCACCCCCCAGGAGGTAGGAGGCCCCACCACGGCCACAGCCACAGCCACAGCGGGAGGGGGCCCTGGGGGAGGGCCAGGGCTGGGGGTGGCGGGGGCAGGGGGCCGGGCCAGACACTGCTCCTGCCCTTTTACGGTCTCACAGCGAGCGGGGCGGCCCTACCTCGGACATCCGCCATCAGCCTTCCACGGGGCCTGGGACCGGAAACGCTGGGGGGGAGGGGCGGAGTCCCGGGGGAGGGGGGAGGGGGTGAGGGAAGCAGGCAGCCCCTCTGGGCAGGCCCAGAAGGGCTGTTGCCCCGCAATGGGGAAGGGACCAGCAGGAAGTCCCGAGGGTGTCTGGGGATGCCCCCTCGCCCCAGAATTTCCACCCAGCCTTCTGCAGAAAGACAACCGTGAGGCGGGTGGTAGGGGGTCTTTAATGGTCCCAAGAAAGGAATGCCACCCTGAGGTCAGAGGGCAGGGGTGTGGGGGCCGGGGGAAGGGCAGGACGTTGGGCACCAGGGGGTTAATCCCCAGCCGTCCCCAGGAGCCCCCCCCCCAGCCCTGAGGCTTCAGGGCCAGGAAGTCCCAGAGAGAGTGGAGGAAGGGAGATAGCATTGTCAGCCTCCAGCCCCACGGGAGAGGTTATGGGGGGCCTGAGCGGGGAGCGGGGAGGGCCGCCGTGGGTCCCCCCCAGCCCGCACCGGCCCGGCCTTCAGGTGAGCCCAGGAGTCCAGGGCAGCTCCCTCGGGCCGCTCCCCCCCAGGATTAAATTCCTGGGAAGAGCGCTGAACTCTCGGGAGGCCCGGGTCCCAGGGGGCGAAGGCTGTGACCTTGACGCTTCCCCGCGCCCCTTCCTCCAATCCCGCGTCTCCCGAGCGCCAGGGGGGAGGGGCCGCGGCGGGGCGAGCCCCCCCACACCAGCTGTCTCGACAGGTGAGTCAGGAAGACAAAGGCCCCCTCCCCCCAGCTGCCGCGCCCCCTCCCCGCCCGGGGCCGCGCAGGTGGGGACCGGGGCCGCCCTCCTGGCCCGGCGCCGGGAGCCGCCCTGGGCACCGGGCGCCGAGCGCTCGCCCCGTCCTAGGCACGGCCTGGCTCCCGCACAGCCTGCGCCCTGGAGCGACGGGGGAGGGGAGCCCGGGGCAGCCCCGCGAGGCTGCGCCCGGCCCGAGGGTCCGCGCACCCCAGGGAGGATCCCAGCGCACCCCCGAATTTAGGGGGTTAGCAGCACCCCGAAGTTAGGAGCGCGGCCCGCCCCACTTGGGGAGACTTGGAACGGGGGACCCTCCCAATCAGGACCCGCGTCTCAGCGTCTGCTCCAGGTCCCAGGTCTCCCCGAACGGCCCCCGGCCACCCCCCTGGACCCCCAGGTGCGGTCTGGGCGGGTCCTGAGCGCCGCCTGCACCCCGGCATCGCCGCGAGGAGTCTCTGCCAACTTGGAGGTCCTCAGAAAAAGTCCCTACAAAATTCGGGAGTCTGCCGAGCGCCCCCAAACCTGAAGGCTCCCAGGAGAACCTGCCCGCGCCCACCCAGGGGCTCGCGGGTCCCGGGGAGGCGGCCGCTGCTCCGAGCTCGTCCGAGACGATTCGGCCCAGACCCGAGCCCCCACCCCCACCCCGGGCGCGGGTCCCCGAAGTCCAGCCCGGGCCGAGCCGGGGGCAGGGGGACAAAGGCGGGCCGGCGGGGAGGGGGCCGGAGGCCGCGCGGGGCTCACCTCATGGCTGCGGGGCGGGCGGCGGCGCGCCCGCGGGCTCGGCGCTCCCGGGGCGCCCCTGGCTCGAGCTGCGGGGGTTCGCGGCCGGCGCCGGGCTCCGCTCAGTGTCCCCCGGGGTCCCGCCCCATAGAGTCCGGCTTCCAGAGGGGCTCGGGCGCCGGGCCGGGCGGGTCCTCGGCGCCGCCTCCGCCTGGGGGCTCGGTGCGGGGGGTGCGGCGTGCGTCCCCGGCGCGCCCCCTCGGCCGGCGGCCGCCACCACCTCACTCTTACTACTGTACTTCTCTTCGCTACATTTCCTTCCAAAATTCCACTCCCCGCTCCCACAATGCCCCGCGCCTTAAAGGGGCCGCGGCGCCCGCGGGCGGGGGGCGGCGGAGGCGGCGCCGGAAAGGGCCGCGCGCGAGCCCCGCACTTCCCCAATCTCGCTGTCCGCGGCGGCCCTGCGCGGGGGCTGCACCCTGGGCGTCACCCCCGAGCCCGCGGAGGGAGGGGGCGAGCCCGCTGGGGTGGGGGTGGGGAAGGGCGCCCTCCCGCCA
Source organism: Sylvilagus floridanus (assembly GCA_949820135.1). Classification (NCBI taxonomy): domain Eukaryota; kingdom Metazoa; phylum Chordata; class Mammalia; order Lagomorpha; family Leporidae; genus Sylvilagus; species Sylvilagus floridanus. The sequence continues at coordinate 11,312,248 of OX463232.1, forward strand.
CGGGGGTCTCGGGGCGCCTCGGCGGGGTCGCGGCGCCCACCGACGCGTCCATCCCCAACGCCCTGCTGGACTTCAGGGGGAGGACACGGGGGAGTGCCCAAACTTCCCCTTTAAATCCCCCCACTCGGACGCCCCCTGCCACCACTGACAGACACACACACACGGCGTCCCCCTCCTCCGCAGACGGACGAGGGGTCCCCGAGGGGCGAGCCCCCTCCCCCGCGCGGGGCCCCACCCGTCTCCCTGCCCCCCGCCGGCCCGGGAAGGTGAGGAGGAAGTGGGCCGAGGGGGCGCGGCCGGCCGCTGACTCACGGCCGCGGGGTCGGGGTGGGGGCGGGGATCGGCCCGAGGACAGGGTGAGGGGTGGGACCCGGCCCGAGGCACGCCCCGGTGGGGCCTCCCACGGAGGACGGCTTGATCCCAGCGGTCGGGTGGGCCCGCGGCCGGGGGACACCCCCCCCCCCCGCTCCGGCCCCGAGGAGCCCTGACCCCCCCCCCCCGCTTCCGCAGAGGCCCCGCCCCTTGACGTCACGCGCCACGCCCCCTCCCGCCCCGCGCCACCTGGCCCGGGGTAAGGTGCGCGCCCCAGGAAGTCGCAGCACGGACTTTCCTAGTGCGTGAGCCCGGGCTCGGATGGGGGGGGTAAGTCTGGTGGGGGTCCTCTTGTCCCAGGACCCCGAAAGCCAAGGCACGGGGAGTACAACCCCAAAACTGGGGGGTGCAGCGTGCGGCCGCGTGTGCCCTGCACCTGGGGGATCCTCATCCCGGGACCAGTCCCCCGACCTGCGTGAGCCACCCGCTTGGGGAGACCTGGAACGCCTGTCTAGCGAGGGTATCGCGATTTCTGGGCCTCCCCGAGCCCCCTCAGTTCTCCGTGACCTTGGGCAAGGCCTCCGTCTCAATTTTTCCACCTGTGAAATGGGAGGGGTGACATTCCTGCACTACAGGAGGGAGGCCTTTTCTGTAAAAGACAGAGAGAGAGAGACTTCCCTGTGCTATACACTCCTCACATGATCCCAGTGCCGAAGCCAGGGCCCAGCCCACGTCCTTCCCCAGGTGCGTCAGCAGGGACCAGGGTCACAAGCTGGGCAGCCAGGACTGCAGCTGGCGCTATAGGGGATGCCGGCGCCATGGGAGGCACCTGCGACCACGGTGCCGGCCCCCGCAAACTTTGTCTAGAACACTCCAAATGGACATCTTAGACCGAAGGTCTGGCTTGCATTTTCTTTACCCTTTAAGATTTATTTATTTATTTATTTTGAAAGGTAGAGTCACAGAGGGAGACAGAGGTCTTCCATCCGCTGGTTCACCTCCCATATAGCCGCAACGGCCAGAGCTGGGCTGATCAGGAGCCAGGAGCTTCTTCCGGGTCTCCCACATGGGTGCAGGGGCTGCTTTCCCAAGCTCATTAGCAGGGAGCTGGATCGGAAGTGGAGCAGCCTGGGCTTGAACCTGCACCCTTATGGGATGCTGGCATCCCAGCCAGTGACCTAACCCGCTGTGCAGCAGCACCAGCCCCCTCGATAGCGTTCTGAGCTCAAGTGCTGTACAAAGCAAAGTGAGGGGCCAGCACTGTGACGCAGTGGGCTAAGGGGCTGCCTGCAGTGCGGGGACAGCTCCACTTCCCATCCAGCTCCCTGCTGGGGGCCTTGGGAGAGCAGCCCACAGGGGAGACCCAGATGGAGCTCTGGCTCCCGGCTTAGCCTGGCCCAGCCCTGGCCTCTATGGGCATTTGAGGAGTGAACCAGTGGATGGAAGAATCCTGTCTCTGCCTGTGTCTGTCTCTCTCATTTCTCCCTTTCAGATAGATCTTTAATAAATACACTTTAAAAGTGTAAACAGTGCTGGGAGCTGGCGTCCTGGACAAGACAGGTAAGGAGACCCCTGCAGGAGAGATGTGGGATTCACAGGCCACACCAGGGCCTGGTGAGGGCGGGCAGGCAGGGCGGGGACGGTGACCTTGCACTTCCTGGTGTGAACCTTGGGCAGCGTTACAAGAGTGAGATATGTCAGTGACCTCATGGAAGAAGTCCTCAGCATATTAGGGGTTAAAAACAGAGAAGCCGAGTTGTAGGGTAGGAAAAATCCAGGACACTCGAAGATCTAAGCCCAGTGTCTCCGTGCAGAGAAGCCATCTCTGACTCCATTGCAGCAGCCGCCAGTGGACTTGGATTATCACCAGGTGGCAGGTTCAGTCCTGCCTCTGGGCCTTTGCACAGGCCGTCTCTGCCTGCGGACTCTGGAGTTTTGAACCAAGTGAGCTTATTACTCATTTAAAAGCTACATGGGGGCTGGCGTTGTGGCGCCCCGGGTTAAGCCTCTGCCTGGGACTCTGGCATCTGTTCGAGTCCCGGCTGCTCCACTTCCACTCCAGCTCCCTGCCAGTGCACCTGGAAAAGGCAGTGGAAGACGGCCCAAGTGCTTGGCCCCTGCCACTGGCGTGGGAGACCTGGATGGAGCTCCTGGCTCTTGGCGTCAGCCTGGCCCAGCCCTGGCTGTTGTGGCCATCTGGGGAGTGACCCAGCAGACAGAGGATCTCTCTCTCTCTCTCTCTCTCTCCCTCTCCCTCTCCCTCTCCCTCTCTACTCTTTCTCACTCTCACTCTGCCTTTCAACTAAATAAAACAAATCTTTAAAAAAACCAACACAGAAACAAAAGCTAAATGAAGGGCAGGGCCTTTGGCCTCACCAGTTAGGGAACCCGTGCCCCATACCAGAGGGCCTGGGTTCGAGTCCCGCTGCGGCCTCCTGCTAATGCACATCCTGGCACTCATGGGACACTCAGTTTGAGTTCTCACCTCCTGCTTTGGCCTGGCCCAGCCCCAGCTGTTGCGGACACCTGAGGAGTGAGATCAGTTCGTGGAAGATCTCTCTCTGTGTCTTCGCCTTTCAGATGAATGAAGTCAATAAAGCGACATGTTTTAAAACACAAAGCTACATTTGAAAACCCAAGGCAGCGCTTCCCTCTCCGTTCTCTTTCCCTGGTGGTCCTTGGGGTCTGAGATGATTTTATAGACTGGCTGCCTTGTCTGCTGTCTCCCCAGAGTGGGAGGAGGGGCCCCCAGAGCAAGGGTGTCCCTGGATCAGCCTGGCTCCCGGCTGTGACCCTGGCCTGGCACACAGCAGGTGCCTGGTGCGTACTCGCTAAACCTGTGTGTGTCTATGTCTTTTATAAGAAAATGTATTTAAGGGGGTGGCGCTGCAGCAGAGCGGGTAAAGCTGCCACCTGCTGTCGGCATCCCATAAGGGTGCCGGTTCGAGTCCCGGCTGCTCCACTTCCCGTCCATCTCCCTGCTAATGCGCCTGGGAAGGCAGCAGAAGATGGCCCAAGTGCTTGGGCCCCTGCCAGCTATGTGGAAGACCTGGATGAAGCTCCAGGCTCCTGGCTTTGGCCTGGCCCAACCCCCGCCCTTATGGCCATCTGAGGAGTGAACCAGCAGATGGAAGACCTCTCTCTCTCTCTTTTTCACTCTGCCTTTCAAATAAATCAATCCATTTTTAAAAAGAAAGAAAATGTATTTGGAAACATGTAATTAAAGTTTAATAATAAAACTCCCCTGCCTCCCCCTGAACACTGATAAAAACAGGAAGGGAAGGGGAGGGGAGGGGAGGGGAGGAGGGGAGGGAAGGGGAGGTTAGTGAGCTCGGTGATCTGATAGGAGCCCTTCAGCTGTCTTCATTTCAAAACCCTGGGGTTGGTTTCTGTTGTCTCTGCTGTGGGTGTGGGTGTGGGCGGCGGAGTTCCCCCACCCGGCAGACCTGTGGGGGGAAGTGGGGAAGGGGCCGGGCGTGGGGCTGGGGAAGGGGCCAGTGTTCTTCCTCAGTCCGCGGGGCTGCAGTGGGCAGTCGGCGAGGGTGACAGCATCAGGCCTCCGAGCCAGAGGCGGAGGTGGAGTTTGCCTGGGCGCAGGTGGGCTTCCCAGCCGCCCCCTGCCCCTTCTGTAACACAGAGGGGGGAGGCGCTGCCTGTGAGTCCCTCTCCACACCCACTCCTCTGTCTCCTTTAACATTCTTATTTATCTATTTTATCTGACACGGGGTGCCAGCGCTGTGGCGTAGCAGGTAAATCAGCAGCCTGCCACGCCACATGAGCTTTGGTTTGAGTCCTGGCTGCTCCACTTCTGGTCCAGCTGCCTGTGAATGGCCTGGGAGAAGCAGTGGAACATGGCCCCAGTGTTCAGGCCCCTGCCACCCACGTGGGAGACCCGGATGAAGCTGGCTTGTCTCAGTCCCCGCAACGGCCACCTGGGAAGTGAACCAGCAGGTGGAAGATCTCTCTCAACTCTTGACTTTAAAAATAAATATTTAAAAAGAGAGAGAGAGATCCTCCAAGCAGTGGCTCACAGCCAGGCCGCCCTGGGGCCCAGAACTATCCAGGTCTCAAGGACTTGACCCGGCTCCTGCTGCTCCAGGCAGAAACCCGGGCACTCCAATATGGACTGCAGCACCTCGGGACCGTCACCTCCTCAATCCACCCACTCTGGCTGGCACGGAGCCCAGTCCTAAGGGCTAGAGGCTGACCTGTGACCCCAGACAAGGTGCCAGTCAAAGACTGAGTGACAGCTGGAGCACCTGACCCAGGGTGGCCAATGACAGCCGCTATGGCCCAAGGCTGCAAAAACCCGGAAATTCACAGGCCATCTCCAGAGGACGGTGCGGGCTGAGCCTGGAGCTGCGGCTCTCTGCTGCCTTCATGCGGAGACCCGCGTGGGAAGGAAGCCGGCTCAGAGGACATAAAACCCGGTTCCTGTCACTCCGGGCAGATAAGCCTTCTTACGCTACGAGAAGTCCTCCACAGCCCTTCCTGGGGCACGTGGTGACAATCAGACCCCTCCTCTGCCCGGAGACACCCGACAGACAGCCTCTGCCATGCACCGGGACCTCTGGTCTCTGCTGGTCATTAACATTCCTGGAATTGTTCTGTCTTATTCCCAGGCTGTGTGTGTGTGTGTGTGTGTGTGTGTGTGCGCGCGCGCGTGCTTGGGAGGGGCTTTGCTGAGCATCCCAGGGGCTGCACTAACTGGAGGGGGGCAGGGTCTCCTCTCTGCCTCTCCTGGCTGCAGCTTCCGGCCCGTGCAGATCCCGGGAGGCAGCAGGCGATGGCTGAAGTCCACCAGGTCCCCACCACCCACGGAGGGAGACCTGGATTGAGTTTCTGGCTCCAGCCTTTGGCCCAGCCGCAGCCCCAGCTGTAGCAGCAGGTAAGGGGTAAGCAGCAGATGGGAGCTGTCCCTCTGTCTGTCTCTCTCAGGGACACGAGGAGGAGGAAGGGGCTGCACCACCCGCTCCAGAGAGAGATAAAGAACAGTGTGCCCTTACCTGCCCGCAGCACTCTCTGTAAGCCTGGGCGATGACCGCGGCCCTGGAGAGCAGGGGGGGGCCCTCAGTGGGGGGTGGGGATGGGGGGCTCCTACCTTCCCTCCCCCCCAACTCACTTGCAGTGCAGCCCTCCCCCGGGAGGTAGATCCGGGACGTGCTCTGAGGCCAGGGTCCTGAACACCGCGTTGAGGGTGGGGGGCTCTCGGGCAGAGGCGCACAGCTCTGAGAAGAAGGCGCGGGTTATGGGGGGCCCCGGCTTCTCGACCCCCGCTCCTCGCGGGACTCCGGGGACCCCGCCCACCTGCGACTCTGCGGCCCAGCGCGGCATCCAGCGCCCGCTCCCTCCTGACCGCCTCCTCAGAAGGCCCGGGGGCGCCCGGGAAGCAGACCAGGATGCAGGTCATGTTGTCTAGGCTGCCCTGGACAGGGAGGAGGAAAGGGGGCCCCGTGGGAGCGAGCTGGAGGCCGAGCCTCCCCACTACCCGGGAGCTCAACACTGTCCCGCCCATCTGGGGGCCCTCGCCCTCAAAACCCAGCCCTTAGGCCACACCCCTCCCCATCCAAACCCCGCCACAACGGAGGTCACCACGCCCCTTTGAGATTCTGCCCACTCCTTGAGCTGGCTGCCCTAGTCACACCTCCCAACGTGCCCGCCCCTTCCATGAAACCACGCCCCTCACCCCAAAGCCCCACCCCCTTACCTATCTATCCCTACTGTTCTCCCCATGGGTCTCAGCACCCCTCAGACCCCTGGAAAACCACGCCCCCTCGCTGAACCCCACGCCCTCCCTGTCTGGCTTTATTCTCGCCTCTTGGCCTTCGAATGCACCACACATCCCGATCCCGGGACCTTGCACAGACACGTGTCCAACAGCTGGGCGCACAGAAGCTCCGGGGCCAGGCCCAGGCTGAGGCGCGAAGCCACCAGCTCCGCCAGGGCCGCTCCGGACAGGGCGTCCCACACGCCGTCTGAGGCCAGGAGCACGAACTCATCGTCAGCGCGGCGTGCCAGCGCGGTCACCTCGGGCTCCGCGGATACGAGCTGCTGCTCGGGGGGCCTCCCCGGCACCTGCTTGAAGGCAAAGTCCCCCAGCGCTCGCGACACGGCCAGGGAGCCCTCGACGCGCCGGAGCCGGATGGTGCCGCCGGCGTCGTGGATGCGCTCGCGTTCCCGCGGCCGCAGCGGCCGGTGGTCCTCCGTGCGGAAGGCCACGGCGCCGGCGCGGCTCAGCACGGCGCGCGAGTCCCCGCAGTGCGCCAGGTACAGGAAGCGCGGGGAGACGAGCAGCGCCACGGCCGTGGAGCCGCCGGGGTCGCCGCGGGGCCAGAGCGCACGCAGTCGCGCGTCGGCGCTCAGGAAGGCCCGGCGCAGCGCCCCGCGGACGCCCTCGGGTTCGCAGGGCGCGGGGCCCAGCGCCTCGAGCGCGTGGCTTGCCAGGTGGCGCGCGCAGAAGCGGGCAGCTCGCGCCCCGCCGTGGCCGTCGAAGACCGCGAAGAAAGCCCAGCCCGAAGGCAGTCCCGGCAACTCGAGCCGCGCGCAGTGCGCGTCCTCCATGCGCGCGCGCCAGCCCTGCACGGCACTGGCCCCGAAGCGCAGGCCCCACGCTGCCGCCGCACCCCCGTGCGGCCACTGGACGCATCGCGGCGCGGCCAGGAGAGGCTGCGGCCCGCCGGGGACCCGGCTCCCCGCCGCCGCCTCCTCTTCCTCCCTCTCCTCTTCCTCCTCTTCCTTGCCGGCCGGCCAGAGGAGACGGCCCAGCAGGCGGGCGAGGGCCGCCATCCTGGGGCCTCGGGATCAAGAGAGCTCCACACTCGGCTGCCGCCTCCCCCATTAATCCCCTCCGCGGTGAGATTGTAAGCCCACTAAATCCCCTTCCTGTTCCTTGACCTGCGGGGGAGTAGGGTCACCGGCAGGAATCGCACTTCTGAGTCCCGTGTCCTGCACCCTCGCAGCCGGGGTTGGGACCTGGGCCAGGGCGCATTTGTAGCAGTAGCAAACCAGTCACCCACTCCCAAGTTCAGCACTGCCCATTTACAGAAGGGGAAACTGAGTCACAGAGGAAGTAATCGGTGTCCCAGGGCATTGCTGACTCCAGAATCCAATGTCACAGTCTTGGCTTCAGGTCCCAGCCCCAACCTCAAAACCTTCACATATAGAACTTTCCACGGCTGGACCTCTGCCCCTCCTCCACTGCGCCCTGGCCGCCAGGTGCCTTCTCATCCAGGTCCTGCCCACTAGAGCCCACCATTTCCGCCGCCCGGGCATCGCCCGTGGCTTCCCCCTCTTAACTCCAGGTCTTGCCCCAAACCCTGGCTTCTGGAAAACCTGGCTTCTGCGCCCCCTCCCCTGCCTGGTCCCTCTCGTTCCCCCCAGGCCACGCCTCTAGGGCTTCGGTCACGCCAAGTTATTAGAATAACTTCAAATTGTTCAACTCCTCAGCACTCCAAAGCTTCCTCCCCACCCCTCCCCACTCGCCCTCAGTGATCTGCGTTTGGGCTGGAGCTCAAACGTTTAGAACACTTCCAGTCCCTCTCAGTGGATCCTAGCTCTGCTCCACCCGGCCTGACACCCGCGCCCTCACCCTCTCCTGGACTCCTAGGAGGCACCATTCTCCTCTGGGGCCCCGCGCCTCGCCTCAGGCCCCGCCCCTTCCCTAAAGGTTCCGCCCCACCTTCTAGACCCCGCCCCTCAGGCGGCCTCCCGCTGTATCGCTGCCCTGACAGCCGCCTCCTAGCTCCGCCCCTCGCAGGCGTTGCCCCGCCCCCACGCGCCCTGCGTCCCGCCCCGGCCCCGCCCCCGGCCCCGCGCTGCAGTGCCTTCCCCGCCGCGGCCCCGCCCGCCCCCGCTGAGCCGAGCAGAGGGCGGCGGCGGCGGCTCGCGCGGCCCGGGAGGAGGCGACGAGGATGGCGGCGGCATCGTGGGCGCGGCGGAGATGAGCGCCAGAGGCCCCGGGCCCAGGGCGGCGCGGCCGGAGTGGGCGGGGGTCCCGATGCAGGCCCGAGGGGGGCCATGGGGCAGGTCCTGCCGGTCTTCGCCCACTGCAGTGAGTAGAGGGGGAGGCTCGGGCCTGGTGTGGGGCCCAGAGGCCCGAGTGGGGTCCCTCCGGGGTATCCCCTCCGCGCCCCGCCGCGGGAGAGCGGGGTGGGGGGAGGAGGCAGAGGAGACAAAGGAAGCTCTCCCCTCCCCCCGCTCTCTGGCGGCCACGGGGCAGCCTGACCAGGAGGACCCTGGTGGATGGGGCAGAGGTGGGGGGCGCGCTGGGCGCTGGGATGTGTCGTCCGGCCCCTCCCCGGGACTGGGACGCGCGGGGAGCTGTCCCTTGGCCCTGGTGCTGGCCGCAGCTGGCGGGGAAGGGGTTGAATGGAGGGGTAGAGGCAGGACAGAGACGAGGGGTCTGACGCCCCATCACCCGTCTCCACATCGCAGCCTCTGCTTTCTGCCCATGAGGAAGTGCCGACCTCGCCCAAACTGTCCAAGTCCCTGTCCCGGGTAAACAGCCATTCCTGGGTCGAGGCCAGGACCCGCGGGTCTGTAGCAGGCTCTACCGCTGGTCAGTAGTAACCCTGGAGAAAGAAGACCCACGCCGCTCCCGACCTGCGGTTTCCTGGCGAGGAAGCCGAGATGGGGCCGAGGGCCGTGGGGTTTGAGGCAGCGTTCAGCCTGTCCCGGGGGCACAGCCGCAGGCCAGCTCAGAGCACCGGGGTGGTCCTCCAGGTCCTCGCTGGGCCCAGGACTCCTGCGTCTGCCATTCCCTGGCCACACCTGCTCTCTCACAGCTGGGCTCTCAGCAGTCTCCCATCTAGATACTGGCACATTCGAGTCTTTGGATGCCATGGTTCCAAGCATCTGTGATTTCAGCATTTTGGGGTACCCTCTCCACACTTTCAGATCTTGTTCTTACCTTGGATTAGGGAGGGAAGCCCTGCTGACCTGCCTCTCCCCCCACTCCTCCCATCTCTCACCCCTCCATCCCTCTGTCATCAGAGGAGCCCAGCACGGCGCCCACCCCAGGGCCTTTGCACTGGCTCCCCCCCGTCCAGCTTCCCTGGACGTCAGCCTGGCTCTCTCACCTCCTTCAGCTCTCTGCTCACCTGGTAACTTATCACAGAAGGCTTCTGGCTCTCGCAGTCTTTTCCCTGACCCGATATTGTACATGTGTTTATTTATAAAGCAGAGTAAGAGAGAGAGGAGGAGAGAAAGAGAAAAAGAGAGAGAGAGAGGTCCTCCATTCACTAATTCACTACCCAAATGGCTGCAATAGCCCAGACTGGGCCAGGCCAAAGCCAGGAGCTAGGAGCTTCTCCTGGGTCTCCCATGTGGGTGCAGGGGCCCAAGGACTTGGGCCATCTTCTGCTGCTTTCCCAGGCCATAGCAGAGAGCTGGATCAGAAGTGGAGCAGCCGGGACTCCAAACAGCTCCCATATGGGATGCTGTCCCTGCAGGCGGAGGTTTAACCCGCCGCACCACAAGGGCAGCCCCATACGTATCTGTTTATCGTCTGCCTTCCTCGTAGAGTGTAAACCACAGGAGGGCAGGTGTTTCGTCCGTTTGGTTCATAACTGTATCGTCAGGGCCTACAGGTAGCAGGGGCTCAGAGAGTGGCCGCTGAAAGCATGCCAGGCTCTATGATTTCCGGATTTGAACATTAATGCTCGGAGCTGTAGCCGGATGCCAGGGCTGTAGGCTGCGTGCTGCATGTTCTCTGGGCCCCACGAATCTGGGCCGTCTAAGATTCCAGAGCGGGCACACATCTGCGATCCTGATGGTCTAAACTCCTAAGAGCCTCCCACTCTTCCCTCTCCCAGAAGAAGCTCCGTCTACAGCCTCGTCGACCCCGGACTCCACGGAAGGTAAGTGGAGTGGGAGGAGGAGTGGGTGCGGCCGGCCGGAGCCAGCGCGGGTCACGGCCTCCCTCCGCCCCCGCAGGAGGAAAGGAGGACTCGGATTTCCGCGAGCTGCACACAGCCCGGGAATTCTCCGAGGACGACGAGGAGGAGACCACTTCGCAGGACTGGGGCACCCCCCGGGAGCTGACCTTTTCCTACATCGCCTTCGACGGCGCCGTGGGCTCCGGGGGCCGCAGGGACTCGGCTGCCCGCCGCCCCCGGCCCCAGGGCCGCTCCGTCTCGGAACCTCGAGACCCGCCCCCTCAGCCGGACCTGGGCGACAGCCTGGAAAGCATCCCCAGCCTCAGCCAGTCCCCGGAGCCCGCACGCCGCGCGGACCCCGGCCCCGCGCCCCCCGCCGACCACCCGCTGGAGGACCTGAGGCTCCGGCTGGACCAGCTGGGCTGGGCTACGCGGGGAGCGGGATCCGGGGAGGACTCCGCCACCAGCAGCTCCACCCCGCTGGAAGACGAGGAACCCGACGGCTTGGAGGCGGGAGGACCCGGGGCAGGTGAGATGTCCGAGGGCCGAGGGGCGGGTGGTCTCCTCTCCGGGCAGCTCCGAGGAGGAAGCTCATGGCCTTGTCTCTCCACCGCGTCAGAACTGGACCCGCGACTCGGACAGGCTCAGCCCTCACCGCCCAAAGTCTTGACCCCTCAGCCCAGCCCGGGCCCTGGGACTCCCCAGGCCGGTACCCCGTCTCCACCCCGATCCCAAGATTCGAACTCTGGGCCTGAAGAGCCCTCGCTGGCCGAGGAGGAAGAGCCGAGGGGGCGACTGGAGCGGGAGCCAATCACAGCACAGTGCCTCGATAGCACGGACCAATCACAGTTCACTTTGGAGCCACACCTTCTCGGTAAGCGTAGTGTTTGAAGGCGTTCTATTGGACGACAGCCGGTCGTGGGGAAGGAACTCATTGCTATTGGCTAACCATAATCAGCTCCGCCCCCTTAAAAAACATTTCCCATTATCTCCGATTACCATTCGCTCTTTCTCTATAGTTCCCCGCCCACTGGAGAAGTCAGTCTTCCTTCAAGCATTAGGATTGGCTAACAGCCAGTCCGCCTTTGGCGAGCTCCCCCTAGAGGCTAGTTGCGGAACGGCCCTCTCCTGGACGTGGTCCTGGCACCAGCGAACTATGCCATTTAAAAGCCCTTCTCGGACCACACCTGTTGGCCAGTTGTAAACAGACCCGGCCTTGCTTTGAAACAGGCTCCGCCTCCAGGAACGGCCGCCACTTGGTTATAGACCTCACTCCTTTTGGCTGTCTACAAAGAGAGTCCCAATTTGGGGATTGACCCCACCTCTAGGGATGGCCATTGGCCGGGCGCTCGGGGGCCCCGCCCCACTGCTCCCTCCCTCCGGGTTCGGCCGAAGGGGCGAAATCCCGGGAAAGCAGCGCTGTCCGCAGCCTCTCACTCGGAGCCCAGATGGGGAGCAAAGGTGGGCTTGCGGGGCGGGCCGGGCGGGGGCTGGGGTACAGCGGAAACGGGTCTCCACTGGCCCTCGTGCCCCTCAAACCTGGGGGTGTATTCCCTGTCGCTGGCAGGTTCCCCAGCGCTGCAGGCTGGGGCTTGGGGGTGCTGAGGGGACATCTGGCGAGGGCGTGGAGGGAGCATGGGTCCTCTGTTCCCCCCGAGCCAGGGCTTTAGGGTCCGGGAGCAGGGACGGCCCCTCCCCCAGCCTCAAGCCCAGGCTGGAGCTGTCACTCAGGGGCTGGATGCGCCAGCACAGCTGCTCGCAGGCCCCCTCCCCCCAGCGTGCCTAAACTTAGACCCCGCCTTAGGCGACCCGGCCCCTCCCCCACCCGCTGGCGCCCGCCTCGGGGAGCCCGCCCCGGGAGGGAGGGGTGCCCTACTTGGAGTAGGGGCAGGCTGTGTGGGGGGGCATGCAGAGGGGAGGGGGTTCAGCCTCTGAGGGGCGCCCTCCGGATGGGTCTGTTCGGTGGCAGTGAGACCGGGAGGGTGGCGTGGATCTGGGAGGGATGCTAGGACCCGAGCTGCCCCTGGCGCGATCTGGGGGGTTTGTTGAAGCTTTGGGGTCCGGCGCCCGCCAGCCGGAGCTCAGATCGGGTTCAGGAGGTGAGGGTGTCAGACAGGGGTCGTGTAGGATTTTGAGTGAGGACTTACAGGGCAGAGTGGCGTTGTTAACACACGTTGGTCTTGGGAAATGTGTTGGTGAGGGTGTCACGGAGGTTTCGCTTGACCCCGGGCAGGTGGGCAAACGTTTAGAAGAAGGAGGCGGCCGGTTGCTGGGCAGGACGCTGGTGTTGCCAAGTCAGTGGGAAATTAACAAAATGTGTGCCATTAAAAACACAAACCCGCCCACCCCGAGGTGAGAAGCTGCAGGAGGGGCACAGTTTGGGGAGAGGGCGTAGGGAATGCAGCCAGGAGGACCAGCAGTGGTAAAGTGACCACCAACAAGGCTAAGGTGACGTGGCACAGGCGCGCGATGGAGTATCACGCAGCTCTTAAAAGGAGCCGCCGCCAAGGGCAGTCCCAGTTGACCGGGAGGGAGCTGTAGGTGGAGCGTGTGTGTGCACACAGGGGGCTTCAACAAGCTTGTGCAAAATGGAATGAAAGATACGTTTATCCAAAGCGTTTTATGCAAAAAGATACGTTATGCAAAAAAGATTCTGCAATGCACAGGCAGTTTTCCCTCATATGCTTTGTGAAGACCCCCGGTGCACCTGTGTATAAATGAACATGCATGTACATGCGTGTGACCTGTAACATGCGTGATCTGTGGCATACATGGTACAGTGTCATGCTTATAATGTATGTATGTTTGTGACATGTAACGTGGATTCCGTTTTCACTGAGGACCAGGGAGCACATGTGTGTTACCTGTGTGTCCACACTGAATCACGCGAGGGCTGGGACGCGGGAGCCCCGCCTGATGCCGCCCCTCCCCCACAGTGGCAGACCTGTTGTACTGGAAGGACACGAGGACGTCGGGCGTGGTCTTCACGGGCCTCATGGTCTCCCTCCTCTGCCTCCTGCACTTTAGCGTCGTGTCCGTGGCCGCCCACGGGGCTCTGCTCCTGCTCTGCGGCACCATCTCTCTCAGGGTTTATCGCAAAGTGCTGCAGGCGGTCCACCGCGGCGACGGAGCCAACCCCTTCCAGTGAGGACCCCCCCCCCCGTCCCCGCCCCTGACTTTAAACCAAGTCTGACCTCTGACCCCCGACCCTATTCTCGACCCCGGCCCTCTGCATTTCGTATGTAGCCCAGTCTTAACTCTGGGTTCCCCCAGCCCCCACTTGCACTGGTTGCAGCCACACACACACCCGGTCTGGACCCCCGGGTCACCCCACACGCCCGTGTCCCCGCAGGGCCTACCTGGATGTGGACTTGACCCTGACTCAGGAGCAGACCGAGCGTCTGTCCCAGCAGATCGCCTCCCACGTGGTCTCCACGGCCACGCAGCTGCGGCATTTCTTCCTGGTTGAAGACCTAGTGGATTCCCTCAAGGTGCCCCGCCCCTCCTGCATGCCCAGGCTCCCCTTGTGCCCTGGGGGGGGCGTGGCTGGGTCAGCTCCTGCCTGACCCTGCCCCTCCCCCCAGCTGGCCCTCCTCTTCTACATCCTGACCTTCGTGGGCGCCGTCTTCAATGGTTTAACTCTTCTCATTCTGGGTGAGCGGGGAAGGTGGCGGGGGCAAGTAGGCAGGCGGTGGGGGGCTCTGTGAGGGGCAGGGCTCCAGGCGGACCTGACCGTGGAGAGCCCTGAGCCCCCCGTCTGTCCCCGCAGGAGTGATCGCTTTGTTCACCGCGCCCCTGCTCTACCGGCAGCACCAGGTGAGTGGCCAGCACGGTGGTCCGGCCGCCTCCCTTCTAGAACCAGGTCCCACCGACACGGGTTCTGGCTGCTGCCCCTCTTCAGTGGAGCGAGACTGGGCTAGAATGTCTCAACAGCCAGAGAGCAGCTCCGCCCGGATAGAACCAGGACGCGGCGGCCAGGCCCTGACCCACGCCTGAGGACTAGCCGCCGCGTGTGTCTGATGCTGGACCCCCGGCCCAGCGGCCATGTCCAGTGCAGAGCGGGAGGGACGGCCCTGGCACACCTGGAGGCTGAGCGGCGCTGACGCCTGCCCGCCTCGGGTGCCCCAAGTAACAGCATCTTCCCCCAATGGCAGCAGGCACACGCGCCAGCTGGAGACAGACGCTGGCGGGGGCTCCTGCCGGTCAGAGCGGGTGGGATGACTGTCCGCCGGGTACACTGGCCTCCAGCCCATCGGGATGACCTGGCTCCTGACCGGGGGACACCCTCCGCCAGACCTGGTCCCAGCTGACGCCCTCACTGCCTGGATGACCGAGACTGACTGAGTGCCAGCACTGGGGACTAAGCGAGTGACTTCAGTGAATCCACGCGGGGACTGGCTGCCGTCACCTGACCCCAGCACAGACACACACGTGCAGTCAGACACACACACAGATACACTCACACCCAGCACACACGTGCACTCACATAGTCACACATACTCACACCCAGCACACACGTGCACTCACATACAGACACACACACACTCACACCCAGAGGACACACATGCACTCACAGTCACACACACAAAGACATACACACATTCACACTTAAACACATACACACATTTACACTAACACAGTCATACACACACTTAAACACATACACTTACACATTCATACATGCACACATTTGCACTAATACACACTTATACTTACATGCATACACTAAAACATATACTCATACATATACACACTTAAACATACACATTTTCACTAACACAGATACACACACACTAACACAGACACACACACTCACACACATTTACACTAATACATACACACACATATACTCAAATGCACACACAGACATAAACATACACACGTACACACTAACACACTCACACTAACACACACTTACACATCCATTGTGCACACATTGCACTAACACACACTCATACTTGCACAATACACTAACACACATATACTCACACGTGTACACAAAAAGACATACACACTAACACACTTACACTAACACATATAATTACACATTCATACGTGCACACATTTGCACTAACATACACTTAGACTTGCACACATACACTAACATACATGCACACACTTAACACACACATTTACACTAACACATACTTATACTTGCACACATACACTAACACATATACTCGCATACGTACACAAAGACAAACACACACATATACATATACACATACACTAACACACTGACACAGACATCCGCATACACACACACGCACACAGACACACTGACTCCGGGCGGGCACTCCTGGGTCTCTTTGAGGTCACGCGCAGCGCAGGGCATGGTCCAGCCGGCCGACCCGGAGGCTGGGACCTGCCACTCCCCAGAGGAGTTGATGGCTCTCGAGGGCCCCCCACTCCTGGCTTGGGGACCGGGTTGCGGCCCCCTGGGAGACTAAGGAGAACCTCTCCGATCGCCTCTTTCCCCCAGGCCCAGATTGACCAGTACGTGGGGCTGGTGACCAATCAGTTGAGCAACATCAAAGCTAAGTAAGGCCCTGGGGAGCCGAGGGATGGGAGCGGGGCGGGGGGCTTGGGGGCGTCCTTTTACCCTGCGGGTCCCCAGACCTCCCTGGAGAAGGGTGGCGTCGAGTGCACAGGGGCCGGCTTCGGGCTCAGCTGGTGCCGCCGTCTGGCCCTTCCCTTATCGGTCGCCCGCCCCTAACCCCACCCGTCTCCTCCAGGATCCGAGCTAAGATCCCAGGGACCGGAGCCCTCGCCTCAGCAGCCGCCGCAGTCTCCGGATCCAAAGCCAAAGCCGAATGAGAGGGGTGTCTCTGCGCGCGGGACGCCTGCCCCCATCCCCAGAGCAGCCCTCGGCCCCTTCCATCTCCATCCTCACCCCTTCTGCCCCAGCTACTTCTCCGTTGGGTGTCAGGATCACGCCCACCAGGGAATCCGCAACTTGCCTGAGCGGCCAGGACTACATTTCCCAAGAGGCTCTGCTCTAGGAGTCCAGGAAAGGCGAGGCACCGTTGGCCGCGGGGCCTGCTGGGACTTGTAGTTGGGTAGTCTGGGCATCGCCCTGCACTTCCGCGACGCGCCGCCGGAGGCGCCGTGAGGGATTGCTGTCTCCCGGACGCCACTGGCCCCAAGGCTGGGGCTTTGCATGGGGCGCAGGGGAGCTGAGCTTGGAGTTACACTGTAATAAAGACTCCTGTGGAAAACCCAAGGGCTCCTCTGCTTTCCGGCGCCTCCAGTTTTCATCTTCCTGCGCTGCGCTCCAGGAGCACTGCCCCCACCTCTGCAGAAGCAGCCCGGGTACTGTCTATTTGGATTATAGGAGATGGTTGAGGGATAGAAGCGGAGAGACCACCCACTCCACGGCTAGCCAGGCATTGGCAGCCACTGTCCATACCTGTGCCCAAGGCAGACATCACTAATGGATGCCAGCACTATCCCCCAAACATATCCAAACCCTTCCTCGTCATTGCAATTCAGGGACAGCTCCACTGCCCGCATTGTCACCATGCCAGGCACCAAGGCGTGACCCTGGGAGTCCTGTTCCCTGCTTCCCACATTCACGGAATCCCTGTCCAGGGTACTTTCCAGGGTACCTCTGGCCATCTCAGTTGCCTCCTGGCTGTTGGGCTCCAGGTTCCTGAGCTTTGCCGGGGAAGGAGGCAGAGTGACACCGGGGTGTAAAGGTCCCTCTTGTTTGGCCCCAGGCTCCACCGCCTCCTGCTGTGTGGCTCTTCGGTCTCCCCAGGTACAGGGCTGTCACCATTGCTGTGCCCTGCACCCCTGCACAGAACAAATACCCAGGACACAGGTGTGGATCCTTCTGACACTGCTTCCCAAAGCCCTTCACACCGTGTGTTCTGCTTACCTACTTTTTTTTTTTTTTTGAGATTTATTTATTTACTCAAAAGTCAGAGTTACACAGAGAGGAGAAGCAGAGAGAGAGAGAGAGAGAGAGAGAGAGAGTCAGAGAGAGAGAGAGAGAGAGAGAGAGAGAGAGGTCTTTCATCCACTGGTTCACTCCCCAATTGGCCACAATGGCCAGAGCTGCACCGATCTTAATCCAGGATCCAGGAGCTTCTTCCGGGTCTCCCACGCGGGTGCAGGGGCCCAAGGACTTGGACCATCTTCTACTGCTTTCCTAGGCCACAGCAGAGAGCTGGATCAGAAGAGGAGCAGCCAGGACTAGAACCGGTGCCCATATGGGATGCTGGCACTGCAGGTCAGGACATTAACCCGCTGCACCACAGCACTGGCCCCATAAAATCTCTTTTTCAAAAGGATGCCTGGATTAGATCAGTATTCCTGATTGCCAGGAATAGAAGATGACGGCAAAAATACTAACATCTGAAAGGTTTGTTCTGGCATCATCTAACATAGTGGGCTGGCCCCAGCCACCGCTCTCAGAAGACAGATACAATGTTCAGACAGATACAATGTTCCGAAGTGTGGTTACAGCCCCTGGGTCCCAACACAGGGAGCTGCTGAGGGCAGCTCTCTAGCCCAAACAAACAGGGCTCAGCAGAGGCACGTGGAGTAGGGATTTTTCATGCAGGGGGAGACTTCCTAAAGATGCTTTTATTCACGTTTTCCGAAGACCAAGTGTCTGTTCATCCACACCAAAGAGAGTGGGGGACGAGGGGCCGGTTGATCAGGGCCCCCAGGCATATTCTTGGCGCCGCCTCTGGAGGCAAGGAAAAAAAAAATCAGGCTGACGATGGGAGCAGCCTTCCCTGAGCCCAGGCCACCTCCACCTCCAGGGAGCCCATTACACAGGAGGGGAGAGCGAGGCCCAGAGGAGGACAGGGACAGGAGCCCCTCCCTCCCTCGCCTCCCTAACTTGGCTGGTCCCAGGGACACAGCGATGGAGAAAAAGCGAGTGTGTAAGGCCGCCACGAACACACTAGACACTGGAGTTAGGGGAAAGGTTTCTTGTCAGTGGGGAAGCCCGACGGGTGTGTGGGGGGGAGGGTGAGACAGAGGAGAGCCAGCACGTGTTGGAGAACAGCGCCCGTGAAACCTTTGTGGGGGGGGTGGGGCGGGCAGGGAAGCAGGAGCAGCGAATCCCATTAGGGTGGGGGTGGAGCTGACACCGGTGGTTGGGCTTCCAGCAAAGATGGCGGGAGAGGGGGCCGGAGCCTAGGATGGTGTCGGGGTGTAGACCACACCTCAGGTAGGACTGCACCATTTTACTAACACCGTGGATCCGTGGGACGCACAGGCACGGAACTGGCAAGTGGCATCAGGGCTGCAGGGCCCCGGCAGAGTGACTGGCGTGCTATTTTAGACTGACGGGCAGGGAGGGCATCCCCGGGGCGCTGGTCTCTGGGCTGAGGCCAGAGAGGCCCTGAGCAGGAGGCAGTGTGCCTCTCGCCTCTCGGGAGCCAACCCTAGCAGTGAGGGGCGGGGTAAGAGGAGAGGAAGGCGCTGGATTATGGGGGTTTGCCGGCCAGGGGGAGAACTTGGACATTTCACTCTGAGATGAAAGTCAGGAGTCTTCCTGCAGGGGGATGATCTTATTGTCAAAGCATTGCCTTTTTTTAAAAAAAAAAAAAGTTTTATTTATTTGGAATGCAAAGGGACAGAGAAAGATCTCCCATTCAACTGGTTCACTCCCCAAATACCCACAATAGCCAAGGCTGGGCGGGACCATCCAGCAGCCTGGAACTCCATCTGGTTTCCTGTATTTGGGGTCCAACACTCCCAGGGGGTGGCTTTAGCAGGAAGCAGCAATCAGATAGAAGCTGGGGTTCGGAGCCTGCACTGGAACCCAGGCCCTCCAATATGGGGCGGGGAACTCCCCAGGCGGTGGCTGCACCGCTGAGCCAAACTCCCACCCGTCTTCCAGGAGTGGTTTGGAGAACCCAGCGTGGATTCCCCCCCACCCCGACTGGGGGGGATGGTATCCGTTTCTGAGCTTCAGGTCGCTGATTGTAAAACGCAGGTGTATCGCTTCTCGGCCTTTTGGCTAAGATCAAGGGTAAAACGCAGGTGTAGCCACTGGAGCCCTGTAGGGTCTACACTCCGGGGGCACCTGGAGCCCAGCAGACGCTGATTTAAGGAGCGCCGAAGGCTCCTGCAGTTCCACAAAACGAACAGCAGGTGTCGCACCAGCCCGAGCGCCGCCTGCCCAGAGCGTCAGGAGCTGGGCGAACTGACTCCAACAGGAGCCCACTTACTCCTGCGCAGAAGAACCCAGATTGTTTCCTGGAACGGCCTTCGAAGATCGAATTATAAATCTCTCCTGTTGGAAAAAAAACACAACTGACTTTTTAGGAAAAAAAAAGATAGAAAAAGGAGGGGACTCCTGGCCCTTTAACAGCCAGCCAGGTTTCTGGACGCTGCTTCCCAGAATGCGCGGCGCTATGTAAATGAGAAGGCTTCCAGGACCAGGAGGATTCAGTCCGTCCTCAGCAGAGGTCACACTTTGGGAGAACACTCTGGTGATAAAAATCCAGACGGAGATTCTTCGTGTTGAAATGGGCCAGATCATGTCACAGCTTATTCTGCCACCACAATCCTAAAGGGTAAGTAATGCTGGGCTTTATATAGCCCTGTTGGAAGGAGAGCATTTCGCCCGGATGATCCTCAGTGGTCTGGGGTGCAGGCTTCAAACCTGTAGCTGTCTAGCGACAGAGTGGTTCAATTCCACCTTTCGGGCGCTCTTCGGTTTCTCGCTCGGTTCTTTTTGGATTTTTTTTGGAATCGCTGTGGCCAGCAGCTCGCTGGATGTCCTCGGGGTTGCTGCGGCGCGTTCTCCGGCCACGTGGGTGGCCCGCCGTGGGTCGCGCAGTTCCCGCTGTCGGTCAGAGACGACTCCAAAGCTGTCGGGCGGCGCGGTGTGTGTGTTGGGGGGTGTACCTGCGGCTGCCCTGGGCCTCGTCCGTCCGGAGCTCGCTTGTCTGGCTCGCGCACGCCCTCGTGGGCTCGCTCATCTTTTAATCACCGAGACACTTACTCATCGGTCCGATGATGCTTCGCTTGTGGGTGCTTTTCGTGCCTCCCTCCGACCAGCATCTGCACAGCGGGGGCTGTCCGGGGCGGCGCTGGCCCCGGCGAGGTGGGGGAGCCCCACCTGCAGCCCCGCGGGTCCTACTCACCTGCGTGGTGGCGATGAAGGGGAGTCCTAGCAAACCATAGGAGGCCGGCCCCGGGAGCTGGTCTGGGTAGCAGGTGGCAGACCCTGGGAGAAAGAGAGGGCTTGGCTGGGAGGAGCGGGAAGTGTCCCCGGGCAGGAGTCGGGGCGGCCCTTTAAACGACTGGGGTGCAGCTGACGGCACCCTCCATCCGCGAAGCCCCTCGCCGGAGCCCCATTCTGTAGATGAGGCACCCGAGGTGCTGGGAGATGAAGGCTTCCACCCGCAGGGCTCTGGGGCGCCGGGCGCGCTGCCCCTGCTGCTCCATCTGTCCGTCCGAAGCGGCCACGCTCCAGGTCCCCAAGTCTCTCCCGACTCCGACTCCTCCTCCTCCCCGCCGCCCAGGCCCTGTCACCTCACCCCGCCCCGCCGCCAGCCTCCCCCTGTTCTCCAGCCCCGTCCTGCTCCTCCCCCTGGCCGCCACCCCCAGTCCAGTGGCCAGCAGGGTTGCTCCTGAGCCAGACCTGCACTGCTCCTCCTGGCGCCCTGGGGCCGGCAGCATCGCTCCTGCCAGCCCGGCTGCCCACCCCTCCGCTCCAGTCCCCGTGAGCTCCCTCGGGGTTCCAGGCCGGCTCTCCCCGACAGCTCTCAGCCTCAACCTCCCTCTGTTCCCTCTCACTCTCGCCATATACCCTCCTGGGGCTCCGCTCAGCTGTCCCCTCCTCCAGGAAGACCCCCCACTCCCTGTCCAGGTTGGGTGCTCCTGTTGGGCTCTCCCAGCCCTGTCTGCTCTGGGCTGCCCTTGGCCAGGGGGCAGGGCTTTGTCACCTCCTGGGCTGAGAGTCTTGGGGGGCAGGGCTTGGGGCTCAGTCCCCGCAGTGCCCTCAACACCAGCCAGCACAGGGCTGGGCACGCTGAACCTGTTCCGTGCGTTTTCTGAATGAAGCAGCAGGCTGATCTTCCATGGCGAGGTCTCGTGCCCATCCATTCACTAAGGCATCCAGGCAACCTTGGACCATCACCCGCACTCCCAGAAGGCTTTGCACCAGGCCATGGGACGGCCCCACTGTGTCTTGGAACAGACAGAACAGCCATGGGCTCTGTCTAGTCAGCCTTGGCCAGTCCCAGTCTGCCCGTGACACAAACGTTCACATAAAGGCAAGGAGAGTGGCGAGCATTTAGCACCGCCGGCCAGACACTTGGGCCGCCCGCAGCGCACCGCAGAGCGCCCGGTTCGAGTCCGGCGTCCTGCAGAAATGTGCTCACTGGGAGGTGGCAGGTGGTGGCCTGGGTGCCTGAGTCCCTGCGCCCACATGGGAGACCGGGGATGGGCTCCCAGCGCCTGGCTCTGGCCTGGCCCCACCCTGGCTGTTGCGGGCATTTGGGGAGTGACCCAGCGGATGAAGACCCCCCACACACTCTCTCTCTCTAACAAAACTGAACGTAGATACATTTTAACAATGTTAAAGAAGCTGCTTTTAAGAGGCAGCATCCCAGCTTGGCAGTTCCCAGAACCCTCTGCTTCCTGGTACGCACACGTTGAGTGGCCACCCTGCGACTGCACGTGCCCACGGCGTGCATGTGCTGTTTCAATCCGCGTCCACGGGAGGGGACGATCCGAGCAGGGAGCTGACGTATCCAGCACCCCAGCCTGTATCGTTTCTTTGTGCTGGCAAATTTCCTTTTTTTTTTCCCTTTTATGATGGCGAAGTTTCTATTCATTATCGTTGACCAAAGTGACCCTGTCTGCTATGGAACGCTGGGAATTATTCCTCCGGTCTGACCGCACCCTGGGCAGTTGTCTTGCGCCTCCCGAACTTTTGTTCTCGCTCGTGAACAGGCAAGAGCTAGCAACAAATTCCTCCCTCGTCAGGGAGACACAGGGAACTCAGCACCTCCGACCCTCACAGGTGGTGTTGTGCGAGGAGCCTTGTGCTAGAACAGTGTGTGGGGGGAAGTCCTCCTGGTAGTCTAGCTCTCTTCCATCCTGCTGCAGGCTGATTGACTCGCAGGAGTTCCAGGGTGTGGGTGTGGGTGTGGGTGTGGGTGGGTGGTCACTCTCACTTCCCCTGGCTGAAAAGAAGGCAGATAATGGGCGTCGAGAGAAGATAGACATGGCGGCCCGCTGCGTGCATTTTTTCAGAGCTTTTTATTCGCAACAGTGCAAAACCAAGTAGGGAGGGAAGCGGCCCAGCCCCTCCAAGGTCAGGTGCAAAATACAAAAAGAATCACAAATACAGCAGGGGTGGTGGCTGGGAACTCAGTACACTGTGGTGAGCAGGGGCAGGCCGCGCTCACAGTCACGGTCTCACACAGGCACCCGGGACTCTCCGAGAGACAGACTCTAGGAATCCGTGGTCTCTCAGGCTCACGCAACACAAAACCTCGTGTCCCCACGAAGCCAGGATCAGAAGAACTGGGAGCGTCAGAGAGGAGGAGACAGGAGGAGAAAGACAGCCAGAGACCGGGAGAAGCTGAGACACCCGGCACAGGGACAGAGAGGCCAGGGACAGGCTGAGGCCACCCGCCACGCGGCGCTTCCCACGGCACCGCACCCACGCACGGCCGCCCGCGCCACTGGCCCTGCAGCAGTGGTCACACTCGCGCGCACACACACCCATATATAATATATTTATTTATACATAATAGATATAAGTGCCTTTCGGAGCCCAGGAAAGGATAAATAGCTAGGGACGGGTCTGGGGTCCGGGCCGGAGCTGGACGGGGTGGGGGACAGGCGCGTGGAACGTTTCCCATGCAGCCGGGAGGGTGGCGCGCCCACCCCCGGTATTAAAAAACACACATCTGCCCGCGACGAGGTGCAGGGGCTGGGACCTGGCGGACGGGAGGCTGGGGCCTGGGAGCCCAGCGCCTGGGACTTGGCCGATCCCAAAAGGGTGGGGGGTTGGGGCTGCAGCCTCGGCCCCAGCGTGATGCGGGAGGGGCGTCCTAGGCTGGGGGAGGGCGCCCGGCTTAGAAGAAGGCCAGGGCCTGGGGCTGGGGGTCCTGAGGAGACAGGGGGCCCACGTGGCTGGGTGACTGTCACCCTCTCTCATGTCGTCACCTCCTCCTCGGGGAGGCCAGGGAGAGGCTCTGGGGGTGAGGGGCGCGATCCCTCCGGGAGGGGCTCTATCCCGGCTCCACGCACAGTCGGGCGCTCATTTCACAGTTTCAACGCCCCCTGTTGCCATTACCAGAGAGGCCCAACAAGGGGTGGGGGCGGGGCGCTGGGAGGGGGCGGCTGGCACTCACACTGCAGCCAGCAGGTGGGGCTGGGGCCAGGGGGGCCGGGGGGCCGCAGCGCCCGCCGACCAGAGCCAGGCTTTCTGGGAGGGAGCAGCAGGGCGCCCCGGAAGGTAGTTCACATTTGAGTTAGTCTAGGAGGGGGGTCGGGCAGCCACTGCCCCCTAGGGGGTCGAGGGGCGCGACTCCACCGCTGGGGACAGGGGAGGGTCTAACCTGTGGAAACGCGGGATAAATCTGCTCAGATCGGGGTCGTCTAGGGGACACCAGGCTGGTTACCCCCATGTAGGGCAGGAGTGGGAGACAGCGGGGCGGGGGTGCATTTCCTTGTTGGACCTCTCTGGAGAGGACCCCGGCCCACCCCACAGCCCAGCCCGCCTCCAGCCTCCCGCGGCCGTCACCCCCCACCCCCGCCCACCCAGCCCCAGCGCGGGCACAAGACCACCAGTCCGTCCACGCCCTCCCGGCCCCCTGCCCCAGAGTCACCGGCTGGCTCTCGGCCTCGGCCACGCAGGGCGCACAGAGCTAAGAGGCGGCGCCGGACACAGGGCGGTCCTCCCGCGCGGCGGCGGCGGCGGCGGCGGCGGCCCGGGGTCTGGTACGCCGCACCCCCACTGTCTTGTGCCCCCGCCCCCTCCTCCGCTGCCAAGTCTCTCTGCCTCGCGGGTTTGGTTTGTGTCTAAAGGGCGAGAAGGGAGGGCGAATTCAGGGGGTCGGAAGGCTGGTCGCTGCCGCTGGGGCGGTGGGCGCCGGCGAACGCGGAGACCTCCGGGCAGGTGAGGACAAACGAGGAAGTGTACGAAGGGTTAACAACGGGGAAGGGGTCGCCGAGGACTTGAACTTCACTGTGTGTAAAGAGAGAAGCCGTCAGGTTGGGGGGCGCGTCCTGGCCGGTCTGGAAGGGCAGGGGCGGTGGCGGCGGGGGCGGCAGCAGCCAGCCGAAACTGTCCTCCTTAGCGGCCGCTGCATCTCTCACCTCCGCCAGCGGGCCGGGCCCGGGCCCCTCTTCGTAGGGGATCTTGCAGCCCGGTTTGTGGGCCACGAGCACAAACTCCAGGCGCTCCTTCTCCTTCTGCAGCTCGGCGATCTCTGATTCCAGCTCTGCCTTCTCTTCCTCCAGCTGATCCGTCTCCTGGGGCCGGCGAGCGGGGCAGGGCGAGGGGGAGGAAGCGCAGGGCGGTCAGCGAGGGCAGCAGTGGGGCCCGCTGCCCTGGACCTGCTGCCGAGGCCGGGCCATGGAGCAGAACCCCCCCCCACACACACAGAGAATCAGAAGAGACCCCTCCTGCCCCACTATGCTGTAGGTCTTGGGGCGAGGGTCCTACTTCCTGGGAGACTCAGTCTCCCCATCTGTGTAATGGGCCATGGGGAAGGGCGCCTGTGGGAGCCTCAGAGGTGCAGGCAGCACTCGGAGGTTTGTTGAATGACTGAGCAATTGTGGGTTTACTGTGCTTTTAACAGGCTTCTGTGTGTCACTGTCCCGCTCTGCTTCCTGGCAAGGAGACTGAGCCGAGCAGGGAAGAGGGGGACTTCCGGGCTCCCCCAAGGGTCCCGGTCAGCCTGCAGGCGACCCTTGGACAGAGGCCAGGCTGTGGTGGGTGCCACCGGCCACGTCTGGAGAACACAGCAGGGGGTGCCTGGGGCCACACAAAATAATTCAGCTTTGCGAGCTCTCCAGGAGGAGCCTGGGAGATTGGAGGAGGCTGGAGGATGTTGGGGGCATGGAGGCACTGGCCCAAGACCAAACGGGACGGGTGACTGGAGCCCCCCGCCACTGCAGGCTCACATCTGTCCTCCCAGGGCCAAGCGAGGGCCAGGGCAGCAGCGGACAGGAGCCTGGGGCCGCGCGGGGCTGGCTGAGTGCGAGTCTAGCCATGCCTGCCCCTGCACCACTGGTCCTCAGCCCAGGATGAGGGCCGGCCAGAAAGGGGAGGGGGACAGAGACGGGGAGAGCCCCCCAGCCCCAGGACCCGTCCTCACCGCCTGCAGTCTGTCGGTGAGCTCCCGCCGGCGGTTGCGGCACTTGGCTGCCGCCAGCTTGTTCCGCTCCCTGCGAACCCGTCGCTTCTCCTCTTCCTCGGGTGTGAGCTGAGCAGGAGGGAAGAAGCCGTAAGCTCCCTGCACGGCCTGCACCCACCCCACACCTTCAGTTCCCCCAGGAGCCAAGGAGGAGGCCCCGGCCGCCCACAGGCAGAGCCACAGTTTCTGCAGCCTTGACCAGCGCATGACTGAGCCTCCCTTGCTCCTGCCGCCCCCCCCCCCCAGGCCAGTTTCCCACGCCCCTTACTCACCGTCTCCTCTCGGGGTCTCCTGGGCCGAGCCCTGGCCGGGCGTGTAGGCCCAGGTGCGCTGGTGGCTCCGCTGGTGGAAGGGCCACCACTGCCACTGGCTCCGCCACTGCTGTAGCCACTCAGGCCGGGCGTGGAGTAGCTGGTCCCCGGCATGTCGTAGGGGTCGACGGCGGGGGGCTGCGAGGCCAGGGGCTGCCCCTGAGACTGGGCCATGGAGGAGATGAGGGTGGGCTGCACGAGCCACTGGAGATCCTGGCTGGTCGTGATGGCTGTGACCGTGGGCACGAAGGAACCGGGCATCTCCCCGACACCGGCGCACTCCTACGGGGTGACACATACACACACAGGCGTAGACACACAAACAAAGACGCCGACACACACCGAACACACACCGACCCCGTGAGTGAGCACAGGGCGAGCGGGTGTGGACGTGTGTGTGTCACAGGCAAGAAGCCACAACACCCACCCCTTCCACTACCCCGTGACGCAGTGGCTAATGAGAGGATTTCTGCTCAACTGGCTTCTACCTCCTCCTTCCTCGGGGAAAGGTTGTACAGTTCCCGCGGCCGGTGATTCACACCCCCGGTGCTGACTCCGAGGTGGGGGGGAGGCCGGACGGAGCCGGTGACAAAACCCCAGGACGGAGCCACAGCCACACACACAGCCACAACACCCCACCCCCACCCCAGAGACAAGGGGAGGGAGAAGGAGAGGCCTTAGGCCAAGCCTCCCTCCACACTCGCACGCCCCTCTGTGCGGGGGGCGGTGCAGGGGCGGGGGTCCCAGTGACAAGAACACCCCCCCCCCGCACACACGCACCCGGGTCGGGGAGAGGGGGACGGACAGGCAGGCCCAGTAGTTGAAAACGTTTCAAGTAACTGTTTCCCCCCAGGGTGAGACTGACGAGTGACAGGTTAGGGTGCACGGAGAGATAGAGAAAAGTGACGACCTGGCTCCCTCAGACTGCGGTGGAGGGGGAACGGTGCGGGAGCCGAGCCCCCAGGCCCCAGGCGCGATCATCCCCCCCCACCCCCCAGCCCGCACACGGAACCCGGGCACCGCTGCTGCGGGTGAACTACTCTCCCGGGGGGCGTGGTGTGGGACGGGCCGGCCCGCCGGCCAATCAGCGGCCTCTCAGCGCGGCGGAGGCGGGGCTCCGGGAGACCACCTGGCCGGTGCCCCCCTCCGGCTGGCTTTACGCGTCCGGTCCGGAGACCCAGCAGAGGGACATCCGGGGGGCGCGGGGAGAGGGTCGGTGCCCGTGCGTGCCTGGAGGGGGCGGCGGCTGCCGCCACCGCGGAGACCCCAGCGCGCACACCGGCGCCCCCGACCGCCCCGCGCCCGGGAGCCGAGACCAGCTCCCCGACAAGTCCTCGCAGACCCATGGGGGTCGCAGAGAGCCGCGCCCGTCTCCTCGCTTCTGCCTCTGGGGGCCCCTAGAGCAACCCCAGGCGCCGAGGACCCGCGGGTTCCGGGCACCAGGCCGCGGGGAGGGAACTGCGCCCCACAAATAGGAAGAGAAAGCTCATTGGCCGGGGCCCGCGCCGCCGCAGCCAATCGGAGCGCCGGGCTGCCCCCGCCCTTAGCAACGTGGCCCGGGCGTTCCAAAATAGAACGCTCCGGGCGTCAGGGGCGGGGCGGCGGAGGGGGCGGCGCGCCGTGCGTGCCCGCGTCAGACGGAGGGTTCCAGCACGTCAGCCGTTACGCACGGGTCCCCCGTTACGTCTCCGCGCAGGAGGCGGAGGCAGCGCGCCGCGGGTTCGAGGCCCGCTCTCCCGCCGGGCGGAGGGCGGCCCCGCGCCTCGGTGGGCGCTCGGAACGAGCGGGAAGCTGCTGGAAGCTTCTGCGGGCGCCCCCCCGCCCCCCCAGCTGCCTGACGGCGCTGGCTCCAGGCTGCGGAGCGGGGCCGAGAGGCAGTCCCGGAGCCGCTGGAAGTTGTCAGCCTTCCCACCGCATACACGTTGCACGGGAGGGAGGCGTCCCCGCCCCCACCCCACCCCCCAGCTCGTCCAGTGCGGTTCCCGCTGCGCTCCGCAGACACAGCACGAGCCCCCTGCAAGCCTCTCTCGGTCCCCTGCAGTTTGCAAACTACTACGCCGAGAGTCCGTTCTCCTTCGGATCCCAGGTTTTGGCGCGTCTTTCTGGGCGGTGGGCTCGCTCGCTCCACCGCCCCAGCCTTGCTTGGCTTTGCCTGGTTTGGGTTCGTCCCACCAAGTAGCGCTGGAACTCACCTGGGAGGCGGCGGCGGTGGGCGGGCTGCCGAAGGAGTCCACCGAAGACAGATACTGGGACTCGGCGGAGGGCGAGGAGCTGCACCGGGAGCCGGAGTCGTAGTCTCCGGGGAACGCCTGGAACATTTCCCTGGGCACAGGGTGGCCCCTGTGACCACGCTGAGGTCGCCGGGAAGCCAAGGCTATGGCCGGCTGGGGGAGGCGAGGTGCGAGTCCGGGGTGAGCCGAGCGGGTCCCCTCGGCGCGCTGTCCGGAGCAGCCCAGGGAGGGCGCGGGTCCCGTTCCAGCCAAGTTCCCGGGCGGCCCCTCGGCCGCAGGACTAGGGGCGCGGGGGGTGGCTCCCTCGGAGTCGGGCGGCGCCGGCCCGCTGCACAGAGTCCGACTCGGGTGCGGTGGTCTCCACGCGTCCGGCAGGTCCCGCGGCGGGGGAGGAGGCGGCCAGCAAGACGACGAAAAAGTCAGTCGGTGCCCCAGAACCAAACGGAGAACTATCTAGAAGAATCCTTCCGAAAACTCTCTCCGGAACAGAGAATCAGGATGATACCAAGCCGGCGTCCCAGCCCCCAGGAAGAAGAACCACAATACTCCAGGTCCCGCGCCCCGTCCCGCGTGTCCCCGCCGTGGCCGTGGCTCTCAGTCTTATGAATGAAGCCCAGAGCCGCCTGCCTGTATTTATACGCCGGGGACCCGCCCCCCTGCTGACGTCACCTGCCCGGCGCGCCACAAACTTCCCCAAATCGCCGGCCCCGCCGCGCCGAGCCCCGCGCCGCTCGGCAGGAGCCCCGCGCCGGCCTCCGTCCAGAGGCTCGTGCGACCCTCGGGGCCCCGGGGGTCTCAGGGGCTGCGTCCCGAGCCGCTCGGCGGGAGGGGATCCCGACCCCGCCTCCCCGGAGTTCCTGTGACGCAATTAGCCATATAAGGAGCTCGGCCGGCGCGGCCGACTGTTTGTTTGGTATCCTAGCAATGACGTCAGAGGGAATCCCTCGCTCGCGCGCGCGCCTGCGGAACCCGCCTGCGCCTGCGCAGTGCCGCGCCGCCCGGGAGCGCAGGTGAACCGGTGCCTGGCGGGGAAGACCCTCCGCTTGGGGGGTCCCCCCTGCCTCTGGCGCCCCCACCCGACCCGCTGCCCCTTTGTTCTGATGGCGCAGCGCCCCCCACCGGAGAGAAAGCTCAGTTCTCCCAGGAGAGAGCCTGGTTAGTGCGGTGTAGTCACGCAGGCGGGGAAACTGAGTCCCGAGCAAGGTGGGAGGTGCGGTGGGGGGACCCAGAGGCTCCCCCCCCCCCGCCCCGGGCTCGCCGTGCAGGCTGGGTCGGTGGGAGCTTCAGTTCCCACCGGGTGAGCTCCGGCGCTTGGGAAGATTGGGGGCTTGGAGGGCAGGGCAGGGGAGGGGAGGAGGAGAGGGGCTGGGGGCAAGTGGTCTCCTGCCGCTTCGCAGGGGGGGGGGGGATGTGTGCGCGTGTGTGCGCAGTGGGGGCAACCATTCATAATAATAATAAAATATATGCTGTGCATTCAACACCAAGTACCAGCTCCTGTGCCAAGGCGTTCAGCGCAAGTTTGTAATCTTTATTTTTTAAAAAATATGTATGTATTTGAAAGAATTAAAAAAAGAGAGAGGAGAGGTAGAGACAGATAGAGAGAGGTCTTCCATCCGCTGGTTCACTCCCCATCGGCCGCAATGGCTGGAGCTGCGCTGATCCGAAGCCAGGAGCCTTTAGCTTCTTCTGGGTCTCTGATGCGGGTGCAGGGGCCCAAGCACTTGGGTCATCCTCCACTGCTTTCCCAGGCCACAGCAGAGAGTGGATTGTAAGTGGAGCAGCCGGGACTCAAACCTGTGCCTATATGGGGTGCCGGCACTGCAGGCGGCAGCTTAAACCGCTACACCACAGTGCTGCCCCCAAGATTTGTAATCTTTAACCAGCCCTGGGAGGCTCGGGAGGAGTGAAATGGCCTGCAGAGAGGCGTACATGGTTTGCTAGGATTCCCCTGCGGGAAGGCAAACCCAGAACCACCGGCTCCTGGGCTCCTGCTCTCTCCACCTCCTGCCTGGTGCAGGAGCCACGCTGAGAATCTGGGGCTGGAGCGTGCGTGCCTCGGTGAGTGGCTTCCGTTTGCCCGGGTGTTGATGAGCTTTGCAAGGCTTGCCGTGTGCTCCAACCTGGCCTCAGAGCTCCGCCACGGTGGGAGGGTACGGGGGGCTCAGGTCATTGGGACGCCACAGCCCCCAGCTCTTAAGCACCTGCTGAGTGGGGTGCCACCAGCTGCCTCACAAACCCGGACCCCAGCACTTCCCTCCTAGGGTCCAGAGAAGGGGGTGCCTGGCTCAGGGTCACACAGGGGCTCCCAGGCTGAGCAGGACGAGGGGGCGGTGTCCTAGCTCACAGGAGAGTCCACACACACACACACACACACACAGCCCTCCCGAGGCTGGGGAAGGGAGGGGTAGGGCAGGAGGCAGCACTTAGAGGACGTTGACCTTTACAAACGCCCCCTACCCTGGGCTCTCCGGCCGCCCCCTCTGTCTGCCAGCGCTCAGGAGGGAGGGACAGGGACAGGGAGATGACGCAGCAACCACCAGCCATGACTCGGCCTGGGCATCAGACAGGGAGTGACCCTCGCCGTGCCGTCCCCTCCAGCCCCTCATCTCCACTTCTACGAGGAGAGGAGACCTGAACTGCCTACAGGCGGCCTCCTTCCTCTCCACCTCCGCCAAGACTCGGGTGCCACGTGGTCGCTCGTGGGCACCCGGACATGCACCTGTGTGTAGATGCACACCAGCAGCTGCTGCACATACACGAGGTGACGGAGGCCAGGCGGGTGGGACGGGCCCCAAACACACTGGGGACCCCAGGCCTTTACGTCAGATGCACGAGTGTGCTCACACGTACAACACCCAGAGACCACACAGCAACTCACACACACAACACCCAGAGACCACGACAGCGACTGACACACACAACACCCAGAGACCACGACAGCAACTCACACACACAACACCCAGAGATCAAGACAGTGACTGACACAACACCAAGACCACAAAGTGTCACACACACAACACCCAGAGATCAAGACAGCAACTCACACACACAACACCCAGAGACCATGACAGCAACTCACATACAAACACCCAGAGATCAAGACAGCAACTCACACACACACACAATACATGGAGATCAAGACAGTGACTGACACAACACCAAGACCACAAAGTGTCACACACACAATACCCAGAGACCATGACAGCAACTCACACAACACCCAGAGACCGTGACAGCAACTCACACATACAACACCCAGAGATCAAGACAGCAACTCACACACACACACCCAGAGATCAAGACAGCAACTCACACATACAACACCCAGAGATCAAGACAGCAACTCACACATACAACACCCAGAGATCAAGACAGCAACTCACACACACAACACCCAGAGACCACGACAGCAACTCACACACACAACACCCAGAGACCACGACAGCATCTCACACACACACACAATACACGGAGATCAAGACAGTGACTGACACAACACCAAGACCACAAAGTGTCACACACACAACACCCAGAGATCAAGACAGCAACTCACACACAACACCCAGAGACCACAGCAGTGACTGACACACACAACACCCAGAGATCAAGACAGCAACTCACACACACAACACCCAGAGACCACGACAGCAACTCACACACACAACACCCAGAGACCACGACAGCAACTCACACACACAACACCCAGAGACCATGACAGCAACTCACACATACAACACCCAGAGATCAAGACAGTGACTGACACAACACCAAGACCACAAAGTGTCACACACACAACACCCAGAGATCAAGACAGCAACTCACACATACAACACCCAGAGATCAAAACAGCAACTCACACACACAACACCCAGAGACCATGACAGAAACTCACACACACACACAATACACGGAGATCAAGACAGTGACTGACACAACACCAAGACCACAAAGTGTCACACACACAACACCCAGAGATCAAGACAGCAACTCACACAACACCCAGAGACCACGACAGCAACTCACATACACAACACCCAGAGATCAAGACAGCAACTCACACACACACAATACATGGAGATCAAGACAGTGACTGACACAACACCAAGACCACAAAGTGTCACACACACAATACCCAGAGACCATGACAGCAACTCACACAACACCCAGAGACCGTGACAGCAACTCACACACGCACACAACCCTCAGAGATCAAGACAGCAACTCGCACACACACAACACCCAGAGACCATGACAGCAACTCACACAACATACAGAGATCAAGACAGTGACTCACACAACACCAAGACCACAAAGTGATGCACACACACAACACCCAGAGACCACGACAGCAACTCATACACACAGCACCCAGAGACCACGACAGCAACTCATACAACACCCAGAGACCATGGCAGTGACTGACACACAACACCTAGAGACCACAGTGGTGATGGACACACACACAAGCCAATGAGTGTGTGTCCTGCAGAGGCATCAGGTGCTCACCTCTGCACACGACAGCTACAAGAGTTGGTGACGCAAGGGGTGGGGATGGGGCGCAGGAAGAGCGCCCCGCTCCTGGGCTGGGGGAGGACTCCATGACGGTCCTGGCGCCTCGTGGACGCCTGTGCTGTTGTTAAGGTCCCCTGACCTTGACCCACGTAGACCCTCCTCCCATTCTGTGGCCCCCTCAGTTGGTCGTGAGCACGGTGCCTAGGGGGAAGTCGCCCCCGGACACACACACACACACAGAGTCACTCAGATGGGCACACCTGTCTGTACAGCACCGGACACATCTGTCAGGCTCTCTGTGGGGCTCAAACCTGGAGAGCTTCCAGGAGGAGGAGGCCCTGAGGAGCTGGCCGTGCATGGGGACAGAGCCGGGGAGACGCAGCCTTGTGCCCTACAGGCTGGGGGTGGGTGTAGAGCCCAGCTTCTGCCCGGGGTGTCTCTGTCCTCCTTGGCCCTCAGTCCCGCACTGGCTGAGCAGGAAGCTGGGGTGCTGCAGTCGTGGGAGAATTTCCCAGGCTGAGCAGGTGCGGCGGGGTCAGCTCCCCTGCTCCCCATCAGATAAGTAAGTGAACAAAGGCTCCCGGCCAAGTGTCGGCTTGTGCAGTGACAATGCTGTTATTATCCCCATTTGCCAGATAAGCAAACTGAGGCCCGGAGCAGGCTCTGTTACTAGCTGCTCTGTGAGGACGAGGACGCTGCACCGTTACTGAGTGGGAGCCTCCGCCCCCCACCCCCACCCCCACCCAAGCCCGCACCCAGGCTGCGGCTCCCAGGACGTCCCGTGAGGAGCACAGCCGTGGGAGGAGGGAGTGTCCGTGGGCGTGCGCCGTGTCCTACTGCCACGGCTGTGACCTCCGTGAGGGCACACCCAGGCCGCCATGGCAGCTCAGGGGCCAGCACTGGGCAAGCCTGGAGGCCCCCTGGAGGGGGTGTCCCTGGAGTGTCAGGGAAGCAGAGTGGCCCGGATTGAGGGCTCTTGGCCGACCCCTCCTAACATCCCAGGAGGCCTGGCGTGGCCTGCAGAGCTGGCTGCCCTGGCCGCCACTCTCCCTGCTCTCCCCCTCCCCTCTCTGTCCCAGCCCACCTCCCCCTCCCCCTCCCCCTCGTCTTCACCTTCCCTCTGCCAGCAGCACCGCTGGCTCAAACCCTCCTGCTCCAGATCGCAGCCCCGATACCCCCTCCTCCAGGAA
The DNA here is from genome assembly GCA_949820135.1 of Sylvilagus floridanus. NCBI lineage: Eukaryota > Metazoa > Chordata > Mammalia > Lagomorpha > Leporidae > Sylvilagus > Sylvilagus floridanus. Next base: position 11,346,029 of record OX463232.1, read on the forward strand.
GCTCTCCGTGTGATGCCCAGGCGGGGCCAGGTCCCCTTCCCCTGGAGTCTCTGCTCGCAGCTCTGCCACTGCAGGTCCGACACCATGGAGAGACAGGTGGTGGGGCTGGGCGGAGGCTGGCCGGGTCACTGTTGATCCCCAGAATGCTGCCAGGCACAGCGGGTTCTGGAGTGAGTGAACCCCACCATTCACTCACTCATAAACGGGGACAGCAACACGTCCAGGGCGCTCACTCCTTCACCGCGGGCTGGTGGGGGAACGCATCATAGAAAGATGGGAGGAAGGGGGTCTGGTTTATAGAATCCCAGCTGTGGAGACAGACAGGCACAGGTGTAGACAAACCAGGCAGGCACGCACATATCCCACCGTGTAGACGGGCATAGGGCCAACTGCCCACGAGGGCAAGAGGTGACTGCGGCCGCACGCGCACACATGCACACTCATACAGGTGCCCCCCCCACACACGCATGCGCACACCCACGGCTCACTGCTGTAGACACAGGAGAGCTGTGCGTATCCCAAACTTTGCTGACCACAGGTGCACACACAAAGGGACAGAACCACAGCCTGGGTCCGAAGCGACAGCTCAGAGCCCTGCGGATGTTTGCCCCGAGCTCCACCCGCAGGTGCACGGCCCGGAGCCCCTGCAGACCCACTGGCATGGTCGGGGGGACGCCCTCCTAGCGGCCGAGGCACCAACCCCACAGCTGAGTGCCTGGGTTCGAGTCCCGGGGGGGGGCAGCCGTGTCTCCATACACACCCTCACAGCCATAGGCATGGTGGCGGGCAGGGCAGGCACACCCGTGCACACACACACACACACGCATGCACGCCGGTGCCAGGTGCGTCTCAGGTCCTGGGCCTCTCACTACAGGGGCTGCCTCCTCCCTAGCTGTCACTGGCTACAGGGGCTGGAGCAAGCCAGGAGGACTTCTTGGAGAGGGTGGATCCGGCAACCCCGGGGACTCCAGGTGTGGTCTGCCTCCCCCGAGGCCGGCTGTGGGGATGGAGTGAGCCTGAGCCGCGTGACCAGGGGCTGGTGGTTCAGGGCCCTGGCTTCCTTGGCTGATAAGAACCACGTTTGCAGGGGTAAATGAGCTCCTATGGGAAGAGCCGAGGGCAGGCTCTGGCACGGAGGTCATGCTCGCGCGGGGGACACCTACGTCGGATCAGAGGGCCTCGCTTCCATTCCCAGCCTGCTTTTGGTTCCAGCTTCCCGCTGACGCGCACCCCAGGAAGCAGCCAGAGATGGCTCAAGTAACCTGGGCCCCCTGCCACCCCCACGGGAGACTTGGATGGAGCTCCAGGCTCCTGGCTTCAGCCTGGCCCAGCCTTGGCTGTTGCCGGCATTTGACGAGTGAACCGACAAACAGGAGATGTGTGTGTGACCGCCTTCCATGTTAAATAACTAAGTAAATAAATATTTCTGGGCAAGTGTCAGCTTTTTGCAGTAGCAGTAGCTGTTATTAGCCCACTCACCAGATACGCAAACCGAGGCCTGGAGCCCCCAGGGGCGGGGGGGAGGGGAGGCCCTGCCGAGCCTGGGCAGCCTAGGCTGGGAGGAGCCGCCACTGGGCCCCAGGGTGCGTGCAAGCCGCCTTCTGTGACCCCACTGCCCTGTAACTTTGCGCAAACAGGCAGACCCCAGCCCACCCCCGGCAGTCCCCGGCCGCGGCCCACAAGCCACAGCCTCCCGTCACACCCACACGTGCTTCCTCCTGGCCCTTGGCCGGCTGGCTGGGGCCTCCCCGCCTCGCCTCCCCCAGCGGCCCGGGCCTGCGGCTGGGTGGTCTCCGGCAGAAGCCACCTCGCCCCTGACTCAGGCCCCTGCCAGGCTCCTCGGGCCCCCGCAGCCAGACGGCCCCGGCCGGCGGCGGGCCTCGTGCCCGCGCCCGGGCTGGCTTCGCCGCGTCTGTGAATCAGTCCAGCTCGGCTAAGCCGCCGGGGCTGCCCCGGCCGCTGATGTCAGCGGCCAGGTATGCGCCGGGGTTGCTCCGGGGTGACTCAGGCGCCCGCCCGCCCCAGTTACCCTGTGGGTCCTGCAGTCACTCCGGGCCCTGGTCCAGGGCAGGCGGCAGCCGGCGGCTGGCGGCGCACCCCTCCCCCTCCCTCCCTCCCCACCGCGGGCAGCCCGGGCTGCGGGAGCAGCGGGGCCTGGGGACCAGCAGGCAGGGGCCTTGCCTCCAGCACTCCCCACTCCAGCAAGACCAGGACTCCCAGGTGGCTGGGGTGGCCTTCATTCATTCATTCATTCATTCATTCCCGCCAGGCGCTCGGGGCAGGCCTGCGTTTGTGCCCATTCTACAGAAAAGCAACCGAGTCCCGGGACCCTTGTGGCTCTTGCTTGCTCAGGCCTGCGCCTGCGACCCCGGCTCGGGACACAGAGAGGGAGCGATGCCACCTTTGGTACCGCGTGTTTTATGCCTGGGTTTCCTAAAGTGGTTCCGTTTACCCCCTGCAGCCATGCTGCCAGTGCACACAACCGTCAGCCCCATCCCACAGACGAGAAAATAGGGGTGCACCGAGGGCCACCCCCACTCCGGTCCCCTGGTGTGTGCCCCACTCCCCGCACGGCCGCAAGACCGTTCGCCCTGCGCTCTCCCCGGATCACGGCATGCGTGACACAGACGTGTGCGCGCTCGGCGCGCCCTCTCATGCGTCAGCCGATCCAGGGCCTCAGCTGCGCTCCTACTGTGTGCCTGGCGGTGCTTGAGACCCTGGGCCCTGCCCTCACAGCGTGCAAGAGAGAGCTTAGACAAACCAATGAACACATAATTAGCAATGCACACCACGCACGTCCGCTGGGACCAATGGCTCCACACACAGGTTCACAACTACACACACGCGTGTGTCCCACAGGCACCAGGGCTCCAGTTACACGTTCACCCAGCCCCGGGCGGGAAGGACCAGATGTGCAGTCACTCACTCCCTGCCACACACCCAGTGCCTGCTCGGAGATTCGCCCGAGCCCTGGTCACATGAAGCCGCCGCATCGGGGGTGTTGGAGATGAGCTCTTGGAAGCTCCCAGCCGTGGCCAGCTTCCCGGCACGGGAGCGGAGGACGCGGCCCGCCTGTCCGATGGAAGAGGCTCTCGGGGGCAGCCCAGGCAAGCGAGCCGGAGCGGGGCGGGGAAGGGGCTGCGGAGGGGGCCCCCCGCGCGGGTGTGCGCCCCCGGGAGCCCGCGACTCCCAGGGCCGGGCGACAGGCCCCCGAGGTGCGCCTGTCTCTATTTTGGCCGTGACTGTTGGGGGGAATGAGACAGCCAACGGCGCGGGAGGCTCCGGACAGACAGCCACGCCGGGGAGGAGGGGGCGCAGACGGACAGGTACCCGGGCGGGGGCGCGGGGCAGACGGGAGGAGCGGGCGACGGGCGGCCGGCGGCTGTCTCAGGGGAAACCGGCAATTTGGGGGCCCGGTTCTCCCCCGCTCCCATCACCGCAGCCTCCCCCCGCCCCAGGCTCCCGGTCGGGCCCCGCTCTCCGCCCCGACCGGTCCGCTGCACCCTGCGCGGCCTCGCAGCCTGGCCGGGGACAAACAGCGCTCGCGTTGCCAAGCGACGGCGTTCCACAGTCCGGCGCGTCACCACGTCTGCGCGGGCGTCGGCGCGCGCGAGGGGGGGGCGCGCACGGAGACGGCGGCCGCGTCGTTTGTTGACGTTGCTCGGCAACCGCCGCGGCGTTGCCAGGCAACGCCGGCCGACTGTTCGCTGTCTTAAAGGGGAAGGAGCATGTTAGGGGCGCCGGCCTTGGTAGGACCCAGGCGTTGCCAGGACTGAAGAGGGGGTCCTTCCCAGGAGTGCGGGGTTTAGGGAGTTGGAGGCTGCGTTAGGCCCCCGAGGCAGGGAAGGAATAAGAGGCGGGGAGCACTTGATATTCCGGTTAAAGCACGGATTGGAGACGTTCGTGTGATTATTGATGGCCTGTGTGCGCTTGTGTGCTCCTGGAGTAGCTGGCGGAGATGCAGATAGAGAGACCTGGGTTCAAGTGCTCGCTCTGTGACCTTGACCTGTGCCTTCCTCTGAGCCTCTTACCTTCCTGATGAGGAAGATAGCATCACCCAGCTCCAGCATCGTAAGTGTCTGGAGTCCTGTGAAACGCGCGGTGCCTAGTAAGTGCCCTGGACGCGACAGGCCTCCTTATGTAGTCACTGGATCCTGCCCCTGCACCACCGGCTTGTGGAATCCCTGGGCCGGTGTCTGTGAGGTGCTTCAGCAGCCCCGTGTACGCAGGACACCGGGGCGCCATGGCCGCCGGTGGTGTTTTTGTCATTATTTTATGATGTCCCCACTCGACGGAGTGCATGGACAGGCACTAGCAGCTGCTGTTGGAATCCTTGCCCTACTGAACTCCTGTGACCCCAAGCAAGTGCCCTGTGCTCTATTTGTTTAAGATTTATTTATTTATTTGGGGGCTGGGGCTGTGGTGCAGCGTGTAAAGCATGCCATATGGGCATCGGTTCAAGTCCCGGCTGCTCCACTACCGAGCCAGCTCCCTGCTGTGGCCTGGGAAAGCAGCAGAGGACGGCCTGAGGGCTTGGGCACCTGCATCCACGTGGGAGACCTAGAGGAAGCTCCTGGCTCCTGGCTTTGGATTGGCTCAGCTTGGCCATTGTGGCCATTTGGGGAGTGAACCAGCGGATGGAAGACCTCTCTCTCTCTCTCTCTCTCTCTCTCTCGCTACCTCTCTGTAACTGCCTTTTAAATAAATAAATACTTATATTTACTTATTTGAAGGGCAGAGTGTCAGAGAAAGTGAGAGACAAAGAGTGGAACATCTTCCATCCGCTGGTTCCCTCCACACATGGCCAGGAGCTGGAGCTCCCGCGTGGGTGGCACCACCTGCTGACTTCCCGGGTGCACTAGCAGGGAGCTGGAGCCAGCACTCTGCTACGGGCCGCCCTAAGCCGCGGCCCCTCAACCCAGACCCTTGTGCTCTCCTCCTTGAGAAACCCTGAGCCAACTGGCCTCCCAGGCAGCCCCAGGTCTGGGCCCCGGGGGGCAGGGGTCCTCTGTCTCTGGGCACGCCAGGTCAGAGCCCCATGTCTGCCGCCTGACTCACCAGCTGTGTTATATAAAGCTCCCAGGATCTGCACAGCGGGCAGGTTACATAAAGGTGTTCCGTGTGCATCCTGCATGTGAGCCTGGGGAGGGACTTGGCTGGGCGCGCCTGAGGGAGCCAAGCTGGGCGCTCAGAACACACCGGCCATGTGCACCCTCTCTTACCCAAGGGAAAGCACACACCAGGGACCATCGGATCCCTAAGAGGCTTCCTGCTCAGCCTCTCCCTCTCTCTCTCTCTCCCTCTCCCTCCCTCTCCCTCTCCCTCTCCCTCTCCCTCTCCCTCTTTCTCTCTTCATCTTTCTGACCCTGCCCCTCTGCTCCATCCCTCTCTGTCTCCTCACCTCTGTGTCTCCATCTCTGTCGCCCTGAGTACCTTTCCGGGTCTCGGTCCCCATCCTGGACTCTTCTCTTTTCAGCCCACTTGTTCTCAAAGCAATTGCAGGGCGCAAACCCTAGCAGCCCTGTGGCCCTCGCTGGTGACCCTGACAGCAAGCCCCCTGCCCCCAGCTGTTGGCAGACTCAGTGACTAGTGCAAGCGGGCGGGGGTCCGGATGGCCCAGGCGATGTTCCGATGTTCCGCAGGTGTGTTCCTCCAGTCCCACAGCAACCGGCTGCAGGTCAGGATGTGAGGAAGAGGTGGCAGGGAGGAGTCTGGGGGGGTCCTGAGCAGCAGGGCCGGGGTCTCTACACTCTGGTCCTGGTGCCAGGTGCCCAGCCACGTGGTGGGGGCCAGGCCTGGAGCCATTCCGTGAAGGTGGAAGAGTCTGAGGGTGCAGGCGGGGGAGAGACTAAGGGCAGAGGTAGCAAGACAGAGGCTGAGATGAAAAAAAACTAGGAAAGGTTGGGTTTTCCGAGCTTGGTCCACAGAGCCCAGAGCCACGTCCCCACGTGTCTGCGTGACTGGAACAAGTCGCTGCAGGCATCGATGGCCTGCCTCGGTCACTGCTGGGATTGGGTGTGAGAGGCGGATGCCCAGCCCGAAGCTTCCGGGTGGATGGGCCCTGGCCCTGCCTGTGCCCGCCTGCCCGTCTCTAAAGCAGGAGTTCGGGCCAGCACAGGACTCCCCAACACCCCAGTGCCTGCCGGGCAGCATTGTCCCCGCTGGGCCCCAGATACCCACGGGGTGCAGCTACTCCAGGGCTCCTGGGCCCCAAGGTCAAGCGTAGGCTTGGGTGTGGTAGCTCCAGGCCTTGGGGGAGTGGCACGGTGGGCTGTGAGGCTCGGGCCAGCCCAGTGACTTCACCGGGCCTCAGTGTCTGCATCTGGAAATGGGAATGCTGATGGCTTCTTGGGGAGGGTGGGGGGAACCGCTGCTGTCTCCCCAGGGCTCCAGGGGCCGCGCCTGTCATAGATTCTGCAGCTCCGTGCTCCAACACCCCTCACCTGCACCACCGCAGCGGCTCCCCTCCGCCCGGCTTCACACTTGCCCCCCCAAAGTCTGCTACCCACATGTGCTCAAGGGATTCAGCTAAAATCAAGTCAGCCAAAGGCCCCCAACCACCCCGACGCTGCAAGCTGAGCTGTGGGTCTCTGACCTCACTCACTGCCACTCCCCGCACTGCTCCTCTAACAGGCCAGACAGGTTCCGGCCTCTGATCCCGTGCCCTTTGCCCAGGTATCTGCCTGGCTTCTCCCGCCAGCTTCCGGGCCTTGGTGGACTATTACCTGGCTTCTCCCGCCAGCTTCCGGGCCTTGGTGGACTATTACCTGGTCCTCCCGGCCAACCCGCAAGTAACATGCCGAGGCCCCAAGCCTCCAAGCAGCTGTACAACTCGCTCGTTCTGCTCATTTGTGTTTATTGAGAGTAGATGTATTTCTCGGCCCCTCTTGCCCCGGCACTCTCAAAGAGTAAGCCCAGGCGGGCAGAAATCGTGGTCTTGGTCCCCACAGCAAACCCACAGGGCTCACCGGTGCCTGGCGCGGGGTGGGTGCGCAGCAGATGCCCGCTGGCTGAGCCGCACGTGCGGGCGATTGCGCTCCGAGCCCTGGGTGTGCGCACTCGGGAAATCGTCCCCGCCGCGCTGAGCGCTAAGCGCCGCGTCGTAACGTCCGCACTTTTGCAGATGTGAAACTCGGAGGCAGAGAGGGGAAGACCCTGGGCCAGGGTGCCCCAGCTGTGACGCCCAGAGCCGGGTCCCTGCCGGTCCGGGGACTGCCCGTGCTCCGCCGCCCTAGCGCGGTCCTCGCGCCCTCCGCCGCCTCCGGGGCCCCGGGCAGCTCGCGGCGGGCTCCAGGCGCGTCTCCGAGGTTCCGAGCGGACGGCTCGGCACCGCCGTGCCCCGGTCTCCGGGTCTCGGCGCCCCCTCCCCGGGTGGGGGGCTCTGGCGGCGGAGGCGCGGGGTCCCGGTGCTGGGTGCTGGGCTCGTGGGCCCGCCCCGCTCCAGCACGGCCCCGGGGCGCGGGGCGGAGCCCGTTGCCCGGAGACCAGTGTTTTGCCGCCGAAAACTAGGTCTCTGGGCCACCGAGGGAGGGCGGCCTGGGAACCCGCGCCGGGCGTGGGAGCCGGCCCGGGGCCCAGGCGGCTGTTCTGGGGAGGGGGCAGCGGGGGACAGGATCCGGGGGGACCCTCTGGGGGCAGCTTCGGGGTGACAGATCTGGGATTAGGGCACGCGCAGGAGTTCGGGGGTCAGTTTGCGGGAAGCGGGGCCGGGAGGAGGGTTGAGTGGGGAGAGCCGGACTTGGGGCGCGGGGCTTTGGGGAACCGGAGGGGCCCGGGATGGGTGGGCGAAGGGAGGCCGTGGGAAAGCGGAAGCTAAGGGGACTCAGGAATGGCGCGGGACGTGTGCTGAGCAGGGGGCTGTGCGGGGGGGGGGGGGGGGGGGCTCGGGTTGAGGACACAGCGGAACTGTGGGGGTACCAGGAGCGCGGGGAGACGAGGACCCTGGAAACCGAGGCCCAAGCCGGCCGGAAACAGGGGTGAATCAGAGGAATGCCGGCTCCCGGCGGGAGAGGCGCGCCCCGCCCGTTGTCCCCGGCCAGGCCAGGACGTCCGGAGCCGTCCCTCGGGGCGCCACGACGCTTATGTAACCTGCCGGGCTCGTCCGCGCCCCGCGGGTTCCCCCTCGGCCCCCTCCCCGGGGGGAGGGGCTGAGTCGGGATCCCCGCGCGGCCGGCGACGTCACGAGGGGCGGGGTCGGCCCTAGGCGCGAACTCCTGCTCGGCCGCATCCCCGCGGATAAGCGAGGTCTGGGGTCTGAGAGCCGGGGTGGGGGTGGCCCAGCGGCCCCAGCTGGAGGCCAGCAGGGTGAGAAGCACGCCGCAGAGTGCTGCCCCCTGGCGTTTGACCCCTTCTCTCACGGGAGAGGTGCGGAGCACCTGCTGTGTCCCAGTTACTGCGCGGCTGTTGGGGAGCCACACACCCCGAGGCTGACCCCACCCCAAACGGCGAAGCCCGACCCTCCCTCCCCCCAGCTCCCGAGGTCTCCGCGACTTTTGACTGCATCCCCCCCCCCCCCGTGGCCTGTCACTTCCTCCCCTGCCTCATCCCCCCACCCCCCACGGGGCATGACTGCAGACGCTGGTACTAACAGGCAGTTGGCGAATCACTCCGACGTCACACCAGCCGGCTTTGCCTGCCCCGAGCTGTGTCCCTGAGATGTCATCAGCCAGCGTCATTCTCCTCCTAGACACACCCCTGGGGTCCTGGAGGCCGGAGGAGTGGGCGCTGGTGGTGTTTCAGCCCCCTCCAGGGAGTGATCTACTCCCATATCCAGGCCCTCCGTCAGAAGGTTCTGGAAGGTGCCTGCCTGGCTCCTCTCATTCCTACTCCAGGCAGCCTTCCCTGAATTCCTACCCCCAGCTCCCTGGGACTTTGCATCTGGTCTTCCTCTTTCTTGGATGTATTTGATTTGAAACAGATGCAGAGACAGACAGAAAGAGATCTTCCATCTGCAACGGCCAGGGCTGGGCCGAGCAGAAGCCAGGAGCCACAGCTTCCTCCGGGTCTCCCACGCAGGTGCAGGGGCCCAAGGACCTGGGCCGTCTTCCGCTGCTCTTCCCAGGTGCACCAGCAGGGAGCTGCATGGGAAGTGGAGCAACCGGGACTCGGCAGCGGCTTTACCGGCTACACCGGCGACGCCAATGCTCTGCCTCCCCACCCTTCTTAACCTCGCTCTGATCTCCTCCATCTCCTTGCCCTCAACTTTGAACGGCCTTCAAGGCCAGACACTGGGGAGGACACACGCTTGCCCCTCTCCCAGCCCCAGTCTTCCCCGGTCTAAAACAAATGGGCAGAGCAGCGGTGCCCCGGGGGCCAGACACTGGTGGTGAGTGGCTCTGTGCGGGGCTCAGCGCAGGCCGGGGACACGGCTCGGTGAATCCGAGGGACTGAGACGTAACAGAGTCCTCCACGCACACCTGCCCCTTGCTTTCAGGATGACCCCAGCGTCCATCCCCCGGTCTGGGGGGCGCCACCCCCTCCAGCCTCTCAGCCTCCAAATCCGGTCTTCCCCACCTGGAAGCGGTCAGCTGTGCCCCCACACACACACACTGCCCTTCCCTCCTCCCCCCACCCCGCCCCTGCCCCTGCCCCGCCCCATCCTCATAGTTCACCTCAAGGCAGCCAGAAACCTGCCCCTGCCCTTCCCCCGCCTAGAGCCTGCCATGGCTCCCCAGTGCCCTCCTGGGACAGGGTCACCTGGCTGGAGGAAAGGGGACCTCAGCCCTCCCTGCCGCGGCCTCCCACCCACAGCCGAGCAGTTCTGTCTAAACCCCTGTGCCCCCTGACTTTTCCACTAGGAAATGCAGACAGTGTTGCGTTTGAGCTCTGGGGAAAGAAGCGGACATTGCTGAGGCTGGAGCCCGACTCCCGCAGTGGGCACCGGGCGCCACGGGGCTGTACAGGGGCCCAGGGCAGAGGGGTCGCCGAAGCCCGGGAGGAGTGGGGTGCTGCCCCCTGCCTGGAGGTGCTGCGGTCGCGGAGGGGGCGTCCGTGGAGCCGGAGCGGCGGGTCTCTCTCTCCACCCTAGTGAGGCGCATCTGTCTCTGGCCTGGGCCCCAACATGCTTGCTAACACAATCCCCGTCTCATCCCGGCCCCGCGGCTGGTCCCTTAGACCCAGAAAGGCTGCCACTGCACCGCACAAATAAACAAGTGAGACCCCACCCGCAGCCCCCAGCCTGCACCCCGGCCTGCTGGTCGACCTGCTGGTCAACCGACTTCCTGTCCAGCCCAGAGCCCTGGACCAGGGGCAGACTCCCGGAGGCAGAAGATTGGCGATTCCTGTGGGCGGCGAACGCGGATGCACCCCAGTCGGGGACAGGATTGGGGGGACATCACTGGGGGGGATGGAAGGGACCGAGGCACGGGGGAATGGAGGTGAGGCAGGCTTCGGAGAGGGCCGCTGCGCGAAGGCAGGGCCCGGCCGGGGTCGCAGGTGGCAGGGCCCGGGCGGGGGAGCGCTGGGCACGGCGGAGGGGGCCGGGCCGGGCCGGCGCCGCTCTCCGGCTGCCTCCCCTCTTCCGCTCCCCGGAAGCGCTGAGTCGTTTGCCTTATCTGGGAGCCGCTATTTCGGGCTCCGCTCCGAGCACCGCGACTATATTTAGCGGCGCTCGGGTAAAAATGGACGCGGCGCCGCGCGGGTTCCCGAGGCCGTGCGCGCCCCCTCGCGAGAATTAGGGGGCGGTGCGTCTGAGTCACCGCACGCACGCCCGCAAACCGCACGCACGCACGGCGAGGGGCCGGGCCCGCCAAGCGGACGCGCCCTCCGACAGCGCCGACCCTCCCGGGAGCGCGGGGCTCCCGCATCCCCGGGGCCGCCGTTGCGGTTGGGGGCGCCGCGCCCCCTGGTGGCGCCCGCGGGGATCGCAGGCGGGAGCTGGGCGGGGGTCCCATCCTGACACCCAGACTCACGAGTGGGGAGGCTGAGACCCGGCGTGTAGCTTGAATTGGAAAATACATCGCTCCGCTTCAGCTTGGACACCTTCCCGGCTGGGGAACTCACTACCTCCAAGGAAACGAGTTGTTGTTTTAAGATTTATTTGAAAGGCAGAGAGCATCTTCCATCCACTGGTTCGATCCCCAAATGGCCACAACGGCTGGGGCTGGGCCAGGCCAGAGCCGGGAGCCTGGAATTCCATCCAGGTCTCCCAGCACTTGGGGCATCCCTGCTGCCTTCCTGGGCGCATTAGCAGGGAGCTGGATCGGAAGTGGGGCAGCCGGGACTCGAACCAGCGCCCATATGGGATGCAGCGCAACAGGCAGCTTAACCCCACCATGAGCTTGTGTTAGTAGTGGTGACCTAGTCGTTCACCGTGTACTCGCTCGTCCGGAGCCCGCGGTGAAGAAGCCGGGCGACCCCGCTGGGGCGGGTGATGTTCTGCTGGGAGAATGCACGCGCACTCTGGTTTCCTGTGGTGCCACGATGGCCCAGCAAAGGGACACTGGGAAGAGCGGGCGGGGCGGGCCTTCTCTGGGGATGCGACACTGAGCCACGACTGGACTGCCCCCTTTTAAAAGATTTATTTACTTACTTAAAGTCAGAGTTACACAGAGAGAGAAGGAGAGGTAGAGAGGCAGAGACAAAGAGAGAGGTCGTTCATCCGCTGGTTCACTCCCCAAATAGCCGCAACAGCCAGAGCTGCGCTGATCCGAAGCCAGAAGCCAGGAGCTTCTTCTGGGTCTCCCACGTGGGTGCAGGGGCCCAAGGACTTGCGCCATCTTCTGCTGCTTTCCCAGGCCACAGCAGAGAGCGGGATCGACCCACAGCACCAGCCTCTTGCCCGTTTCTAAGTTTCAGCTCACCTGCGTGTCCTGAGACTCACACTGACCTCCTGGCCCCGGGAGGGGGGACCCAGGCTCAGCCAATCAGAGCTTCCGGCTCCGCTGTCCTCTGACATCAGTGATTGTCTGAGGCGTGGGAGAGCGACCCAGCTGGAGCCAGTGAATGATGGCCCTGGGGTCTCTGCTGGGCAGCTGGGAGACCCCCTCGTTACTAAGAGGGGGCATCTTTGCTACCTTAGGGAGAGGGTCCGTCGTCCCCAGGACTGGCCCTGACCCCTCTCCCTGCTCCTGGCGCTTGGGGATGTGTCATCGTCCCCTCTGCAGCCCCGTTCATCACCCGCTGTGACTGTGGAGGCTTCGGCTGCCTGGGGCTCTTCCTGCCTCCTTTGGGTGGACGTCAGGCTCCCTCCTGTGGGGCTCACCTGTGGGGCTCCAGGCCGGCTCACCTGCACTCCCCAGGCACGGGCCAGGAGAGCCCCCTTTCCTCACCCTTGCTGGCTCACGGCGAGTGTCGTCGCCGTCAGCCTGGGCTGCTGTAGCCAACTGTGGACACGGGTGGCCTCGAAGCCACTGAGGGTCAGGCCCAGAGCTCCCCCGGCTTCTGCTTTGCCATTGTTAGGTCCTGCCTGGTACGCGGCTGGGATCACCCCTAGGAGGTGTCCCAACCTGTCCCAAGATGCAGCCAACGGGGATTCCAACCAAAGCAGCATTAGGGGCTGCCATGGTGGCGCAGCAGGCTAAGCTGCCCCTGTGCCGCCAGTATCCCTCATAATTGCTGGTTCAAGTCCTGGCTGCTCCACTTCCAGTCCAGCTCCCTGCTAATGCACCTTGGAAGGCCTAGGCACTTGGTCCCCTGCCACTCACATGGGAGACCCGGATGTTCCTGGCTTCTGGCTTCTTTGTGGCCATTTGGAGGACTGAAACAGTGGATGTAAGATCTCTGTCTCCCCCTCTCCCGCTAACTCTGCCTTTCAAAACACATAAGCAAATCAATCTAAAATGCCGGGGTGATCCGTGCAAAGCGTGCATTAGGGGAACTTAGTCACAGATGGTGCAGTGTATTCTGGAGCTGGACAGCGAGAGAGAGGGAGAAAGAGAGAGAGAGAGGGAGAGAGGGAGAGAGAGGGAGAGGGGAAAGGGAGAGGGAGGGGGAGAGGGAGGGGGAGAGGGAGAGGGAGAGAGAGAGAGAGAGAGAGAAAGGGAGAGAGAGAGAGGGAGAAAGAGATGGAGAGGGAGAGAGAGGAAGAGAAAGAGGAGGGAGAGAAAGAAATAAAGAGAAGAAGAGAGAGGGAGAAAGAGAGGGAGAAAGGAAGAGGGGGAGAGGAGGAGAGGGAGAGAGAGAAAGAGGGAGAGGGAGAGAGGGAGAGAGAGGTACCCCTTGCTATGGCCAGTTTGTGTGTTTATTTGTATCTGAGAGGCACAGAGGGCTCAGAGACAGTGAGATCTTCCATCCGCTGGTTCATTCCCCAAGTGCTGACGGCAGCCAGAGCTGAGGCAGGCTGAAGCCGGAAGCTGGGAATGTGCCCTGGGTCTCCCACACGGGTGGCGGGGATGTGTGTACCTCACAGGGTGCGGTTAGCCAGAAGCTGGGCTGGAAGTGGAGCAGGGATTGACTCAGACATTCCCCCAGGGGATGCCAGCCTCCCAAACACCAGCAGTACACCTGCTCCTGCCTTGTTGCTCTTGTGGGAGGGAGAGAGAGAGGAAAGGAGAAAGAGAGAGAGAGAGAGAGAGAGAGAGAGAGAGAGAGAGAGAGAGAGAGAGAGAGAGAGAGAGAGATTGTAGCTGCTGGCTCACTCCCCAAATCCCTGGATGGACCAAAGCCAGGAGCCTGGAGCTCCACCCTGGTTGCCCATATGGATGGCAGGGGCCCAGGTCCTTGAACTGTCTCCCACCACCTCCCATTAGCAGGGAGCTGGATCGGAGGTGGAGCAGCTGAGACTGATATGGGATGCCGGCATCGCAAGCAGCAGCCCCGTCCACTGCACCCCAGCGTAGACTCCTTCTGATCTCTTACAAAACACTTGCCCTTGGCTTTGGGGCCCACACGGACCACCCAGGATCCCCTCGTTTCCAGGTCCTCAAGCTAAAGGTCATCCACAAAGACCCCCTTTGCACTGACGGGTGCCACGTGAACGTAGCTTTGGCGGGGCCATCGTCCACCCATTACACAGACTGAAACAGACAAATGAGGACCGGCAGTACAAGGTTGTGACTGGCCCACGTTGAACGCCGAGACGTACGGGGAGTTCCTCATTCTCCCGTCCTCACTGTGGCGCTGGGACATTGTCACAGGGCCCCGGGCGAGGGTGAAAGCCCACGCCACACAGCACCAGGCACCCAATGGGGCTCACTCTGTTTCACACACAGACAACTGCCCACAGGCACGGGACCCACATCTGTGGATTCTGAATCCATGGATTCAGCCAACCATGGATGGAGGGACAAAGAACTGCCTCTGTACTGAACATGTGCAGGGTGTTGTGTTTTTTTTTTTAACATTTATTTATTTACTTGAAAGTCAGAGTCATGCAGAGAGAGGAGGAGAGGCAGAGAGAGAGAGAGAGAGAGAGAGAGAGAGAGGTCTTCCGTCCACTGGTTCACTCCCCAGATGGCCACAATGGCTGGAGCAGCGCCGATCCAAAGCCAGGAGCTGCTTCTTCTTTTTTTTTTTTTTTTAATTTTTTTATTTTTGACAGGCAGAGTGGACAGTGAGAGAGTGACAGAGAGAAAGGTCTTCCTTTGCCACTGGTTCACCCTCCAATGGCCGCCGTGGCCGGCATGCTGTGGCCGGTGCACCGCGCTGATCCGATGGCAGGAGCCAGGTGCTTCTCCTGGTCTCCCATGGGGTGCAGGGCCCAAGCACCTGGGCCATCCTCCACTGCACTCCTGGGCCACAGCAGAGGGCTGGCCTGGAAGAGGGGCAACCGGGACAGAATCCGGCGCCCTGACCGGGACTAGAACCCGGTGTGCCGGCGCCGCAAGGCGGAGGATTAGCCTGTTGAGCCAGGGCGCCGGCCAAAAGCCAGGAGCTTCTTCCATGTCTCCCATGCGGGTGCAGGGGCCCAAGGACTTGCACCATCTTCAGCTGCTTTTCCAGGCCACAGCAGAGAGCTGGATTGGAAGTGGAGCAGCCAGGACTCGAACCGGTGCCTATATAGGTTGCCAGCACTACAGGCGGTGGCTTTACCCACTACGCCACAGCGCCGGCTTGTAATCATTCCCTAAACAAGACAGTGTAACCGTGACCAACACGCCGGTCACTGTGTTAGGTAGCAGAAGCCATCTGGAGATGATTGACAGGGGTTGGGGCGTGGCCTGGCGTGGCTTGGCATAGCCGCATCCCACGTCAGGGTGCCTGAGTTCAAGTCCCGCCTCCTCTTCCCCTCCAGCTCCCTGCTAACGCGCACCTGTGAGGCAGCGGTGATGGTGTAAGTAACTGCATCCCTGACGCAGCGGTGGGAGCCCAGAATGAGCTCCTGGCTGTGGCAGGTGCTTGGGGAGTGACCCAGCTGATGGGAGAGCTCTCTGTCTCTGTCTCTCTGCCTTTCAAGTAAACAGAATAAATTTTTAAAAAGAAACCATAGGTTATGTGCAAATACTTGGCCGTTTTATATACGGGAGTTGAGTGTCACAGATTTGGTCCTGGAGCCAAAGCCCCACAGGGAACAGAACGCCTTTGATACTATTCTGAACATAACTAGTGCAATAAAACACTCAAACAGAAGTGTGTTCACCCCAGGGCAGCCCTGTGACACTGGCATCACAAATCAGAGTGCAGGTTCGAGTCCCGGCTGCTCTGCTTCCAATCCCGCTTCCTGCTGATGCGCTGAGAAGGCAATGGAAGACAGCCCAAGGGTTTGGACCCCTGCACCCATGTGGGAGACCTGGATGGTGTTCTGGGCTCCTGGCTTCAGCCTGGCCCAGCCCCAGCTGTTTTGGCCATTCGGGGAGTGAACCAGCAGGTGGAAGATCCCGCTGTTTCTCTGTCACTCTTGTCTTTCAAATAAATAAATAGGAGCTGACGCTGTGGCATAGCAGGTAAAGCTGCCACTTGCAGCACTGGCATCCCATGTGGACGCCAGTTCGAGTCCCGGCTGCTCCACTTCCTGTCCAGCTCTCTGCTATGGCCTGGGAAAGCAGCTGAAGGTGGCCCAAGTGCTTGGGCGCCTGCACCCACGTGGGAGACCCAGAAGAAGCTCCTGGCTCCTGGCTTCGGATTGGCACAGCTCCAGCCATTGCAGCCAATTGGGGAGTGAACCAGCGGATGGAAGACCTCTCTCTCTCTCTCTCTCTGTCTCTCTCTCTCTGTCTCTCTCTCTGACTCTCTCTCTCTCTCTCTCTCTCTCTCTCTCTCTCTCTCTCTCTCCTCTCTGGCTCCACCTCTCTGTAGCTCTGCCTTTCAAATAAATAAATCAATACATCTTTAAAAAAGGAATAATTTCCTCCATTCCTTCCCCTTTTCCAGTCTGACTGCGGGCCACTCAGATCGCACACGTGGCTCCTGTCTTCCCGCTCACAGGCAGCGCTGCCTCGTGGAACTTGTCCCCTGCGAAGACATCAGGTTGGGGGGAGCTGTTGGTTGTGGGGTCGTGGAGCATCAGGGTTTCTTATGATGTTCTGGAATAATCTGTGCCAGAAGTCCATTCAAGCAGAGATTCGGGGGCCTCAAATCCAAACTGTGGCCCTTGTGATGATGGCTCAGGTCTCTGGGTTCCTGCCACCCACAGAGGGGACCTGCCCTGAGTTGCCGGCTCCGGCTTCAGCTTCTGCCCTGGCCCAGCCCAGACTGGGGCGTGCGCCTGGGGAGTAAAGCGGCAGATCGTGCACTCTCTTTCTCTGTCTCTTAAAAAGCTATGGAGGTTGTTGAGCAAAATACTGGAAGAAACTGGCCCCAGTCCTGAGTCAAAATTCCTTAAATCCTCATTTAAACTCTGTACCCTGGGGAGGGCAGTAAGAGTCAAGACACTGCTTGGCGGTCGGCGCCGCGGCTCAACAGGCTAATCCTCCGCCTTGCGGCACCGGCACACCGGGTTCTAGTCCCGGTCAGGGTGCCGGATTCTGTCCCGGTTGCCCCTCTTCCAGGCCAGCCCTCTGCTGTGGCCCAGGAGTGCAGTGGAGGATGGCCCAAGTGCTCGGGCCCTGCACCCCATGGGAGACCAGGAGAAGCACCTGGTTCCTGCCATCGGATTAGTGCATCGGCCATTGGAGGGTGAACCAATGGCAAAAGGAAGACCTTACTCTCTCTCTCTCTCTCTCACTGTCCACTCTGCCTGTCAAAAAAAAAAAAAAAAAAAAGACACTGCTTGGCTTTGGAAATTTATGTTCATTAAATAAAATTTAAAAAAAGAAAAAGAAAAAGAAAAAAACGACACTGCTTGGGACACCGCTTCCCCTACCGGAGGGCCTGGGTTCCACTTCCAATCCTGCTGATCCGCACCCTGGGCGGCCGCAGTGACGGCTCAGTGCTGGGTCCCTGCCACCCCCGTGGGAGACCCGGATGGAGCTCCAGGTTCCTGCCTTCAGCCTGGCCCAGCCCTGGCTGTTGTGGGCATTTAGGCACAGCCATGAACTG
The DNA here is from genome assembly GCA_949820135.1 of Sylvilagus floridanus. Classification (NCBI taxonomy): domain Eukaryota; kingdom Metazoa; phylum Chordata; class Mammalia; order Lagomorpha; family Leporidae; genus Sylvilagus; species Sylvilagus floridanus. The sequence goes on from OX463232.1 coordinate 11,363,384, forward strand.
GAGGGGCTGGGAGGGTCCCTCCTGGGGCCTTTGGGGGGAGGGGCTGACATGGGACACGCTGGTTCCTGATCCTGATTTCACTCCCCGGGGAGATAAACCGGCGAATAACTCGGTGTTAATGGCGACCCTGGTCTGCTGGGGCGGCTGCAGGAAACTGGCATGGGGAGGGTCTTCAAAAGCGCAGGAAGGTGTGGGTCACGAAGAGTATGCCTGGGTCTCAGCAGGTTTTGCCCCCAAAGAGATAACCTTGTGGTTCCATTTTCTAGACAGGGAGGGGCGGGGGAGGGAGGGAGGGGGGGGGAGAGACCTGTCTTGGACCTCAGGAGCCTCATCCTGGATCCAGCCAGTGCTGTGGACACTTGCAGCGGGTGTTGCCTGTTAAAATAATACAAAATAGGGGACAGCGCTGTGGTGCAGTGGGTTAAAGCCCTGGCCTGCAGTGCCGGCATCCCATGTGGGCGCCAGTTTGAGTCCCAGCTGCTCTACTTCCGATCTAGCTCTCTGCTGTGGCCTGGGAAAGCAGTAGAAGATGGCCCAAGTGCTTGGGCCCCTGCACCCATGTGAGAGACAAGGAAGAGGCTCCTGGCTCCTGGCTTCGGATCAGTGCAGCTCCGACCATTGCAGCCAACTGGGGAGTGAACCAATGGATGGAAGACCTCTCTCTCTGTCTCTACCTCTCACTGTCTATAACTCTACCTCTAAAATAAATAAATAAAATCTCTTAAAAATACAAAATATATATCTTTAAAATGTATTGTTTTTAAATTTTTTTTTGACAGGCAGAATTAGACAGTGAGAGAGAGAGAGAGAGAGAGACAGAGAGACAGAGAGAAATGTCTTCCTTTTTCCATTGGTTCACCCCCCCAAGTGGCTGCCATGGCCAGCGCACTGTGCCAATCTGTTTTTTTTTTTTTTTGACAGGCAGAGTGGACAGTGAGAGAGAGACAGAGAGAAAGGTCTTCCTTTACTGTTGGTTCACCCTCCAATGGCCGCTGCGGCCAGCACACTGCAGCCAGTGCACTGCGCTGATCCGAAGCCGGGAGCCAGGTGCTTTTCCTGGTCTCCCATGTGGGTGCAGGGACCCAAGCACTTGGGCCATGCTCCACAGCACTCCCTGGCCACAGCAGAGAGCTGGCCTGGAAGAGGAGCAACTGGGACAGAATCTGGTGCCCCGACCAGGAATAGAACCCAGGGTGCCAGTGCCACAGGTGGAGGATTAGCCTAGTGAGCCATGGTGCCGGCCTGTATTATTTTTAAAATGTTTGGTAGACATACAGAATGAGCTTCCATCCACCTGGTTCCCTCCCCAAATGCACACAATGGCCAAGCCCCAAACCAGGCGCTGGGCCCGCTCTCCAGGTCTCCCACGTGGGAGCCAGGAACCCCATTACCTGAGGGGTCCACGCTGGTGGGAGCCAGAGCTGGGAGCCGAGAGAGAGAGAGAGAGAGAGAGAGAGAGAGAGGTCTTCCATCTGCTGGTTCACTCTGGCTGCAATGGCTAGAGCTGAGCCAATCTGAAGCCAGGAGCCAGGAGCTTCCTCCAGGCCTCCCACGCGGGCGCAGGGGCCCAAGGACCTGGCCCATCTTCTACTGCTTTCCCAGGCCACAGCAGAGAGCTGGATCGGAAGTGGAGCAGCCGGGACTAGAACCCGCGCCCATATGGGGATGCTGGCACTGCAGGTTTGGCTTTACCTGGTATGCCACAGCGCCGGCCCCAGGAGCCTGGAACTTGACCTGGGTCCCCCACGTGGGCGGCAGGGACCCCGTACCCGGGTCACCACCTGCTGCCTCCCAGGGTGCGCCAGCAGAAACCCGGGGTGTGAGGAGAAGCCAGGACTTGAACCCAGGCCCTCCAGCAGGGGGAGCAGGTGGCGTCTTGGGGTGGGCGCCTGGCCTAGCAGGTGGGACGCCGGCTCTCACCCCCGCGCTCCTGTGCCCGCTCCTGCTGACGCTGACCCTGGCATGCAGCGGGCACGGCGCAGGCAGCTCTGCCCCTGCCACCCACGTGGGAGACCTGGATGGCGTGCCCACGTCTGGCTTTGTCCTGTGCCAGTCCTGACGTTCGAGAACACTGGGAGAGGGAACCAACAGATGGGCAGCTGTCTGTCTGTCTCGCACCTGTCTTTCCCTCTCTGCTTCTCAAATAAACAGCTAAAAGCAGTGTTTTTTTAAGAACACACGTTTTGGTTGGAGTTCGGGGTGGGTTTACTCGCTGTGTGCCCTTGGACAGCAGCCTCACCTCTCTGTGCCCCCCCCCCCCATGGCACTGCCGAGCCCTGCAGTGCGGATGACCCGGGACGCCACCAAGGTCCTGAAGTCCTTGCCAATGCTATGAGACGAGAAAAATAAGCCGGACGGTTTTCAAGGAAAAACTAAAACAATCAGGACGGATTTCTTCAGTTTTTACTGATCTGAGAGTCAGAGACCAGAGAGCTCTTCCCCAGGTGCCCACACGAGCTGGGGCTGAGCTGGGGTCAAAACCGGGAGCCAGGAGCTCAATCGAGGCCCCCACGGGGGTGACAGGAGCCCAGGGACGTAGCCAGGGTCCGCATCAGCAGGGAGGCTGGAGCCAGTCGCTGGAGCCAGACACAGAAGCCACGCGCTCCGATATGGGGTGCGATCCTGGTACCCCCCCACCCCGGTCACTCACACCTAGGCAGTCTGCCCGGCTTCCCTGCGCCTCGTGCCGGCTCCCATCTGGTCTTTTCTGGGGGACAGCAGCGCCTTCCGTCCTGAGAGACCCCACACGGTCCAGCCCCTGATCACTCAGCATTTCTGGACTCTCCCCTCCTGCTACCTCTGCTGCAGCCGCACGGAGCAAGTCCCTACCACAGGGCCTTTGCACATGTTCCCCCTGCCCTGAAAGCTCTCGCCCCTTCACCTCGCAGTCACCCTTTGTCTGATGAGTGCTGCAGCGATTTTTAAACTCTTTGGTCACATGACCCTCTCAACCACGGCTGATGGCGCCGGTGTTGTGGTTGGGAGGGCTGAGCCGTGCCTGGGGTGCCCGCATCTTTGGATCCTGCTGTCTGTAACGCACCTGGGAGATGGCAGGTGGGAGACGTGGGCCGAGTTCTGAGCTCCTGGCCCAGCCTTGGCCAGGCCTCGGGGGAGTGAAGCAGGAGGTGGAAAGTCTCCGTCTGTCTCTCCGTGTCTCTGTCCTCCTGCCTGTCTTGTTTCTGTCGCTCTGCTTTTCAAGTATGTGAAAATAATAAATACACATTAAAAAAACTTACTGAGAACCCTGGGGCAGGTGGCCCGGGAGTCAGAGGCGGCTCTGACGGACCGCCTCTTTATTATCTTTAAATAGTAAAAACCAGACAAGCACATCCCCTGTGGGGCTGCCAGAGTCCCGCCCGGCACGGGGCATGCAACGAACACTTGCTGTTACAATTTGGGAAGCATCATTTTATTTTATTTTATTTTTGACAGGCAGAGTGGACAGTGAGAGAGAGACAGAGAGAAAGGTCTTCCTTTGCCGTTGGTTCACCCCACAATGGCCACTGTGGCCAGTGCACCGCGCTGATCCGATGGCAGGAGCCAGGTGCTTCTCCTGGTCTCCCATGGGGTGCAGGGCCCAGCATTTGGGCCATCCTCCACTGTACTCCCGGGCCACAGCAGAGGGCTGGCCTGGAAGAGGGGCAACCGGGACAGAATCCGGCGCCCTGACCGGGACTAGAACCCGGTGTGCCGGTGCCGCAAGGCGGAGGATTAGCCTTATTGAGCCACGGTGTAGGCCCGCATCATTTTATTTTATTACCAACACTTTCTACTTACACAATTGGTTTCTCCAGGGGCCAGTCCTGTGCGGGGCTGTGCTGGGGACGGGGTCACGCCGAGACAGTCCCGGCCCTGTCCAGCAGGGGGCGCCCACTCCAGTAGGCCCGCTGGTCCCCATGCAGGCGACTTCTCCAGGCTCCGTGCGGGGTGGGGGGTGCTGGGCAGGGGTCAGGTGCAGCAGGGCCCCGGCCCACTGCGTCCCCCCCCACCTCCAAATCGCCTCACTTCCGTCGCTGGAGAAAGACGGGGCTGCCCGCGGGCACTGGGCAAAGTTGGTGGACAGGTGGGCGTGCCCCGGCACCGCAACGAAGAACCTGGATCGGATCCGGGCTGCTCACTCCAGCTCCCTGCTCAGGTGCACCCGGGAGGCAGCAGGGTCGAGCGCTTGGGTCCCTGCCACCCACGTGGGAGACCCGCGTGGAGTTCCAGGCTTCCCCGTCCGGGGAGTGCACGTGGGAGACCCGGGAATGGGACCCGTGCGGGAAGACCCGCAGAACAGGTGCCCGGGAGGGCGCGGGGTCGCGGCCAGGCGCCTGCACTGGCCCTCATCCGGGGGCCCCCGCGAGGGGCCGAGTGAGTCAGCCCCCGGCGGCTCCCGCGTCATCCCGGCCGCTCGGCTCCGCGCTATTTCGGGCTCCGGGCGCTATAAATAGAGGCTGGCGGAGCCGAGCCGCCCCCCTCGACTCGGGCCCAGAATGTCCCCGGCCCCGGGCGACCGCCGGCCGCGCGTCACAGCCGCTAAGTTTAGAGGCGTGGTGGGGGGACGCCGGCCAGGTCCCTGAGCCCCGCAGCCGCCGTCCACTGCGCACCCAGGACCCCCGCGACGGGGGGCGTACGGAGCGGGCGTGGGGTCGGGGTCTGGGGGAGCAGGGGGGCGTGGAGCAGGGCCCAGGCGGTTCAGGGGCGGCTGGAACGCGAAGCCAGGGTGTTTGGGAGGAGGGTGCGGGATCGGAGCGTGGACCGCGGGGAGCCTGGAGCTCGAGGGTCGGCCCTGCGGCCGGAGGGTGCACGACCCCGCGTGGAAATCCAGCTTGAACAGACGGCGCGCTCGGGCAACCTGCTCCCCGCCCGTCACAGCCGCGGGCGTCCGGCCCTCGCCGCTCTCCGTCCGTCCGCAGGGAAACCGGCCAGGGTCTGCCCGCGGCCGTCCAGGGTGTCTTGCCCGGTGTGGGTCCCGGAGGAGAGACCCCCACCCCCCGGCGCCCCCCGACAATCTAAATCCTCTTGCGAGGCGCCACCGCCCCCTGGTGGCAAAGGGGGGAGCTGCAGTTTTTAGTCTGGTCATTCCGTGCCGGTCCAGCCCTGGCTGGACACCCTCTTAGCCCTGGATTCAGGGACATGTGCCCCTGGGGCTTCTCCGTACCACTGGGGCTTCAAGCGAGCTGATGACACCGAGGGGAGGGTCATTATTCCTGGGGCCCCTCTTCCTGCCGCGGCTGTGGGACTGTCCTGCCCCGTCTTCTGCTTTGTTTTCCAGGCTCTGTCTTTCCCCCGGGGGGGAAGGGTGGCTCCACAGGGCAGGGGCCCCGTCTAGTGACTCCCTGCAGTGTCCCCAGGGCCTGACGCCCTATGCGTGCCCTTCAAAAAGTCCGTGGAAAAGTAGAATTAAGAGGGAAGTTTCTTGGGGTCCAAAAAGAATGTTGGGGGCTGGCGCTGTGGTGTAGCTGGGGAAGCCACCGTCTGCAGGGCCGGCATCCCATATGGGCACCGGTTCGGGTCCCAGCTGCTCCGATTCCGATCCAGCTCTCTGCTGTGGCCTGGGAAAGCAGTAGAAGATGGCTCAAGTCCTTAGGCCCCTGCACCCACGTGGGAGACCTGGAAGAAGCTCCTGGTTCCTGGCTTGGGATTGGTCCAGCTCCGGCCGTTGTGGCTATTTGGAGAGTGAACCAATGGATGGAAGACCTCTCTCTCTTTCTCTCTCTTTCTCTCTCTCTCTCCCTTTCCCTGCTTCTCTTTAATTCTGCCTTTCAAATAAATAAATATATGTTATTTCTAAGTGTGTTGAAGTTCATGCGTATCTTTTTCAAAATGCGCATTTTCCGAGAGGTTTTTTAAATGCCCTCATAGATGCTTAAAATGTAGAGATCCTGGAAAGGGGGGGGGGCACTGTGAAGCGGTGAAGACTCCGCCTGGGACCCCAGTGCCTGGGTTCAAGTCCCGGCCACTCTGCCCATCCGGCTCCCTGCTAGTGCGCCTGGGAGGCAGCAGGAGATGGCCCAAGTGCCTGCGCCCCTGCCCCCCACCTGGGAGACCCGGATGGAGGTTTCTGCTCCTGGCTTCAGCGTTTTGGGACCATCACCAGCAGGTGGAAAATCTCTCTGTGTCTCTCGTTCTGCTTTTCAAGTAAGTAGAAATAAATACATGTTCAATAAAATAAATTAACAATCGACTCCATCTGGAGACGGGACTCTGGGCCCCCTGATCCTCGCAAGCCCCGCACTCGCAGGTCCCTGCGTGAACTCCGGATGCCGAGCCGTCGGCGCCCGGCAGGGGGCACTGTGGGCAGCTCCAGCCCCGGCCCGCGTCTGCCCCGGACCCGGCCAAGGCCATGCGCGTATCGGCCAAATCCTAAATGCATCTGTACCGTGACTCAGGCCCAGTTCCGGACACGTTACTCATAGGAACTCCTCGTCCTCACGAGGATCGCGTCGCTGGTATACCCATGTTCGAGATGGGAAGATAGTGGGATGACAGGTGCAGAGGTCACTGTGGCAAATGACCGGGGGGGGGGTCATCCTGGCCACGAGAGTCTGTCCAGGAAGAAGAGACAGGTGGACCGAGGACGCCCCATCAGCCACGCAGACCTCAGAGAGGGGGAGGGGCGATGGCTTTAACTTGTGAGAGTTTAAAAAAAAAAAAAGACATTTTTCAGACATTTACTGTCCACAGATGTTCCCCCACAGCTCTAGCAAGAAACAGGAAGAGGGTGAGAAACGGAGCGGAGGGGCTGGCGTCGTGGCCATTTGGGTCGCCCACACTCCTCATGGAAGCGCTGGTTCAGTCCCAGCTGCTCCGATTCCAATCCAGCTCCCTGCTAGTGCGCCTGGGAAGGCAGCGGAGGGTTGCCCGCGTGCTTGGGCCCCTGCACCCACGCGGGAGACCCGGATGGGGTCCCTGGCACCCAGCTTTAACCAGATGCAGCACTGGCTGTCGGGCATATTTGGGGAATGAGCCAGCAGATGGAAGATGTGTGTGTGTGTGTGTGTGTGACCTTGCCTTCCAAATAAATACATTTAAAAAAAAATAATAGTCTTTACGGGTTGAATCACGTCTTCCCCGGGGGACTCGGGGAGTCCTGAACCCCAGCATGTCAGAGGCGACTTCATTCGGAGGCGGGATCTTTTCCCGGGATGACCGAGGTCCGATGACTCATTAGGGTGGACCCTAGCGCTTGTGACTGATGCGCTGATAAAGTGCGGAGATGTGGACACAGAGACACTCAGAGATGACAGACGACACGGAGGGGCGCGGGCCAGCCACCGGCGGCCACCGGGGCGGTGCCAGCAAGGGCCCCGTGTGTCCATAGGCATTTGGCGGGTGATTAAAAGGACAGGTCAGGCTGCAAGCAATCACTGCGAATTTCTGCGGCAAAATAAAGTCCAGGCCGGCGCCGTGGCTCAACAGGCTAATCCTCCACCTTGCGGCGCCGGCACACCGGGTTCTAGTCCCGGTCGGGGCGCCGGATTCTGTCCCGGTTGCCCCTCTTCCAGGCCAGCCCTCTGCTGTGGCCCAGGAGTGCAGTGGAGGATGGCCCAAGTGCTTGGGCCCTGCACCCCATGGGAGACCAGGAAAAAGCACCTAGCACCTGGCTCCTGCCATCGCCGTCCGAGGCAGCCATTGGAGGGTGAACCAACGGCAAAGGAAGACCTTTCTCTCTGTCTCTCTCTCTCACTGTCCACTCTGCCTGTGCAAAAAATAAAAAAAAAAAAAATAAATAAAAATAAAAATAAAAAATAAAAAAATAAAATAAAGTCCAAACACAAAGCGGAAGCCGGGGGAAGCAGGGGCAGCGCTTGGCACCGAGGGCTGGAGCCGAGCGGCCCCGGGGGAGGACGGGCCCGGCGAGGGGTCCGAGCCGGCTACTCGCTGGACACCTCTCAAAAGCCGCTCCAGCTCCTGGGCACTCGGGGCCGCGTGTGAGGACAGCGTGCGGCCAGCCCCTCGGGCACTGATAACGTCACGGCCTCCTGGGCTGGGCCCGCGCTGCCCCTGACCCCTGCTCCCGAGCCCCCCGGGGCTCCCGTCCCAGACCCGCGCACGGTCGGGGGCCTGCGGGGCTCGCTGTCTGCGGCAGGCACCGTCGCGGGGTCAACGAGTGCGTGGGCAAGCCGAGGCCACGGTCGTGACCAAGTGTCTCCACTCTGATCTCCACTGAGCCGTGTCCAGCGCTCTGCGCACCATACAGCCCCGAGACTGAGCCACCTGCAGCCCAGCGGCTCTCTGGCTCACGCCTCTCGACTCCCCAGCCCCGCGCGGTCCTCCAGGATCATAGAGAGCAGCTTCAGGGACCGCCCCCTCTCTGTGCTATCCCCGAGAGCAGCGAGGGCGGGCCCGGGGGCTAGAGAGGCCGGAAGTGCGGCGGCCCGGGGTCGCGCTGGCCGCCAGGGCCGCGAGACGTCTCGATCGCCCTCAGGGTTTTTTTTTTCTCGCGGCCGCGCGGCCAGGAGGTGAGTCCGTTGCGGCGCGGGGACAGCGAGGCCGGGCCGAACGGGGCGGGAGGGGGCGAGACCGCGGCTGGAGATTGGCAGCCGCGGGAGCCAATCATGGCTGTGCCTGAGAGATGGACGTGACAGGGCGCGGGGAGGGAGTCCAGGTAGGAGCCTGGAAGCCGGGGGGCTGGGGACGAGGCGGGGCGCAGCGAAGAGAACCGGGTCCCGTGACGGGCGGGGCGAGACGTGCGGCCCAGTTAGGGGGGGGCGATCCGCAGCGGGGAGGCCCGCGGGGCGGGGCTTCCTTGGGTCTGGGACTTGACCCTGGGGACTTGGGGGGGGTCTCAGCTGTGAGTGCGGGGGTTCCCGTCCAGGACACAGCAATGCGGACGCCAATGCTTCACTCATTCCTGCTGCCACCTCTTTCTTCGCAGGCCCCCGATGGACCCTGGGGAGGCCGAGGAGGGGGTGCCGCCGCCCGCAGGGGCCCCCCCAAGAAAGAGATTTGTCATCCCGCTGGAGGAGGATGAGGCCCCTCCCGCAGGGGTAGGACGAGGACTTGGGGCCCGGAGCCGGGGGTGGGTGTTGGAAGGAAGGGGTGCAGGAGGCCGCCAGGGTTGGTTAGGGGGGAACGGCCGGGCCAGACTTGGGGTCCCTGGCACCCGGAGTGGAAGGGGGGCCGGACCAACCCGCAGAGTGACGAGGAGCCCCCTCCCCAGGCCCTCACAGCCTCCTCTCTGCCTGCAGGCCAAGCCCTTGTTCAGAGCCACGCGGGACTTTCCCGCCGTGGAGACCCCGGCCCAGCCGGCCCCCCAGACCTATGCGGAGTATGCCATCTCTCGGCCCCCCGCAGGGGCTGGAGCCCTGTGCCCCCCGGGGGCAGAGCCCCCAGCAGGAGAGACCCCCAACCAGGCCCTGAAACCGGGGACAAAGTCCAACAGCATCGTTGTGAGCCCCCGGCAGGTGAGGGGGCGACGGAGGGGAGGGGCCCTGAGGGTCCTGGGGGGCAGCGGCTCGAGGGGGCGCTGGGTTCCGGCCACTTTGTTCTCGGCAGTGCCGGTCATCCGTTCACGCGTTCAGCCATGTGAGTGGGTTAAAGGTACCCCGGTCTTCCTGCGGGGCTGCGACTGTTTCCAAAACATACCAAGGGAGTGAACACGGGCATGAGTTCAAATCCCTCCTCTGCCGTGCAGTAGCTGTGTGATCGTGGGCAAATGACTTAACCCATCTGTGCTTTGATATATAGTTTTAGAGATTTATGTATTTATTGGAAAGGCAGAGGGACAGAGAGAGACAGACAGAGAGAGAGGTCCTCCATCTGCTGGTTCACTCCCCACATGGCTGCAATGGCGAAAGGTGGGCCAGGCTGAAGCCAGGAGCTTCTTTTGGGTCTCCCACACGGGTGCAGGGGCCCAAGCACTCGGGCCATCCTCCACTGCTCTCCCTGGTGCACTAGCAGGGAGCTGGATCAGAAGTGGAGCAGCCGGGACTCTAACCGGGCAGTGTTTCAGGCTGTGGTTAACCCGCTACGCTGGCTTCTCCATCTGCACCTTTAAATGGGGATTCATCCACCTGTTTAGTCCACAGAGATGTGGAGCGAGTGCCCGGCGCCATGGTCAGCTCTGGGGCTAGGGTGGGGACGGACCAGACGAGCTCTGTGCACTGCGGCAGGACGAACAGCAGGACCCCAGCCCCAGAGAGACCTGCATCAGAACCGAGGCTGGGGCCAGCGTTGTGCTTGGGACGCCAGCACCGTATGAGTGCCGGTTCGAGTCCCGGCTGCCCACTTCCAATCCAGCTTCCTGCTAATGTGCCTGGGAACGCAGTGGAAGATGGCCCAAGTATTTGGGCCCCTGCACCCGCCTGGGAGACCTGGCTTCAGCCTGGCCCAGTCTGGGCCATTGTGGCCATTTAGGGCGTGAACCGGGGGGCGGAAGATCTCTCTCTCTGTGTCACTCTGCCTGTCCCTCAGTGGCAACCTGGCTACTCTGGGGCTCTGAGTGCCGCACGGGGCCACACTTGGTGGTTTGTTCACAGTTCAGGGCTGTTGGGCCGTCTGCAGTTTTGGTCACTGTAACACTGGCACACAGGCTTGTGTTTGGGCGCCCATGTCCTGCCTGCTGGGGTGTGCACGGGGCTTTGCGGGGACTCCGTCCACCTTTCCCAGGGACCCCCAGGCTGCTGGCCTGCCAGTCTCCTCAAAGCCTCACCACTCGTTGCTGTTCTTTTTTTTTTTCAATTTGTTTGCAAAACAGATTGGCAGAGAGAGAAAGAGGTCGTCCATCTGCTGGTTCACTCCCCAAGTGGCTGCAACAGCCGGGGCTGGGAGGTGCACGTGGGTGGCAGGAAGCCCAGCGTGTGGGCCATCACCTGCTGCTTTCCCAGGTGCATCAGCAGGGAGCTGGATCAGAAGTGGAGCAGCCGGGACTGGAGCAGGTGCCCATATAGGATGCCTGTGCCACAGACAGAGGCTTCACCTGCTACACCACAGTGCTAGCCCCCACTCTGCCTTTTTTTTTTTTTTTATAAAATTTATGTATTTATTTGAAAGGCAGAGTTACAGAGAGGCAGAAGCAGAGAGAGAGAGAGGTCTTCCATCTGCTTGTTCACTCCCCAAATGGCCACAGTGGGCCGATTTGAAGCCAGGAGCCAGGAGCTTCTTCCACGTCTCCCACATGGGTGCAGGGGCCCAAGCACCTGGGCCATCCTCCACTGCTCTCCCAAGGCCATAGCAGGGAGCTGGATGGGAAGTGGAGCAGCCGGGACTCAAACCAGCACCCATCTGGGACGCCGGCATTGCAGGCGGCTTTACCCGCTGTGCCACAGCGCCGGCCCCAGTTCAACATTTTTTTTTTTTTTAATTATTTGTTCCAGAGAGACAGACAGACCTCCCATCTGCTGGTCTGTTCCCCACATGCCTGGAATGTCCAGGGCAGGGCCAGGGCTGAAGGTGGGAAATGGCACCCAGTCCAGGTCTCCCACATGGGTGGCAGGAACCCTGATTACCAGAGACACCATCAAGGCCTCCCAGGGTCTGTCTTAGCAGCAGGATGGCTGTGGGAGGGGGTGGGACTTGCCGTCGCCTGGGGCGTGGTCAGTGTGTTCCTTCTGGCGCCCTAAGGAGACGATGGTACCTGGGCGGGACCTTTGGCCTAGATTGACCCTCCCGCCCCTCCCCTCCCTGGGGGCGGGGGGCGGGGCTGGAAGCCCCGCCCTCTGACGGCAGCCTGTCCCCTGGCAGCCAGCCCCATCTGATGGTACAGGATGCTCCTGTCACGAGCGCGTTCCAGAGGATTTAGGGGTCAGGAAGTGACTCAGGCCCTAGGAGTGAGGGTCAGAGCGCCAGCAAACACCTTCCCCGGCGTCCCTGCCTGTGTTGTGTCACGGAGTCCCTGTCCCTACCCCGGGGCAGCTGTCCTGTCCCGGTCACTGCTGTGTCCCAGCACTGAGACAGAGCAGGAGCCCAGTACACACCCCAGAGTGGCAGGGCTTCCGGCAGCCCCCGGGGCAGGAAGCCGGGAGGAGTGGGTGTGGCTGGACGGGGCAGTGGAGGGGCGACCCTTGTGCAGGGGGTGTCCCCCACCCCGAGAAGAGGGTGGGGAGGGGGTGTCCAGCCCTAGCCAGGGCCTCAGTCCCTGATGTGGGGCGTCCAGGGGGAGGAGAGAGTGAAGCCAGGGCACGCACACTGGGGCTGGGGGACCGGATGGCACTGGAGATGGCATGGGGGGTGCTGGGGAGGGTAGGGACTGGGTCCTAGGACCTGGGGACAGGATGGTGCTGAAGATGGCATGGGGGGTGCTGGGAAGGGGAGGGACCGGGTCCTAGGACCTGGGGACAGGATGGTGCTGAAGATGGTGGGGTGCTGGGGAGGGGAGGGACCGGGTCCTAGGACCTGGGAACAGGATGGTGCTGAAGATGGTGGGGTGCTGGGGAGGGGAGGGACCGGGTCCTGGCGCTGGAGACGGCACGGGATGGGGTGGGTGGGTGGAGAGAAGCTGGGAAAGGGCCAGTCCCTGGCTGTGGCCCTGGGACCACTGTGGTGGCACCCGCCCTTCCTCCCTCCCCAGAGGGGCAACCCCGTGCTCAGGTTCGTGCGCAACGTGCCCTGGGAGTTCGGCGAGGTCCTCCCCGACTACGTGCTCGGCCAGAGCACCTGCGCCCTCTTCCTCAGGTGAGCCCGGGGCGCGGTGCCTTCCAGTGGGGGCCTGGGGGCGCAGCTATGCTGACCCTGGGCCCTGGGTCTGAGGGAGGAGGGCTGGGGGCCTGGACCCTGGGTCTGAGGGAGGAGGGGCTGGGGCCTGCATCTGACTCCCTGCTGGAGTTGACAAGAGCCAGGGCTGCTCTGTCCTGCACCCCAGTTAAGCCCCCACTTGGCCCCTGGGCCCCATGGCTGACAGGGCAGATGGAGGCGGTGAAGCCATGGCCTCCCCATGCTGTGCGCACTGTGGGATGCAGGGCAGGGCTGACCGTGGTCCTGAGGCCAGAGCACAGGGGCTGGGCACGGGCCCTGCGTCCGCAGAGCAGCTGGGCCCCCACCCGTTCTCTCCCTGAGGCCCAGTATCTCTCCACCCAGTGAGAGGCGGGCTCCCCGGACCCCAGACCCCCTGGCCTCCGGCAGCCCCCAGCCTCCCGGGGCTGCTGACCCCACCAGGCTGTGCCTGCAGCCGCTGGGCCTGCGCACTCCTCCTGGGGTCTGGAGGAGACTGAGCCCCTCCCGCCTCTGCCCTGCGCCCGCAGCCTGCGCTACCACCACCTGCACCCCGACTACATCCACGCGCGTCTGCAGAGCCTGGGCAAGAGCTTCGCACTGCGCATCCTGCTCGTGCAGGTGGACGTGGTAAGCGGGCTCGCGCCCCGCGGCCTCCCTGCCCTCGGCTGTGCAGCGGGCTCACTCTGTCCCTCACATCACCAAGTAAAAAGTGTAAGAAGAGCAGGTCCCGCTGAGGAGCCAGTTCTCCTGTCTGACTGCTCCTTCCCCAGGCCCCCCCCCCAGCCCAGGTTTCCCTCCATCCACGCAGCCTCTGCACCCCCCAGCCCCCGGCCTCCCCTTCCTGGCCGCGACCCCGCCCCTCCCCGCAGCAGCCAATGGGCTCTTCCTAAAGTGCGGGTGATGCCTGACGGCCCTGCTCCACTCTCCCATGGCTCCCCAGTACCCCGGGAGGAATTCCCGCCCTCCTGACCAGTCTGAGCTTCCGCGCCATCATCTCCCACCCCCATCCTCACACCCTTCCGCACCATCATCTCCCACCCCCATCCTCACACCCTTCCACTCCTCACGCCCCCCAGCACACAAGCTGTCTCTCCTTTGCTTCCTTCACTGCTCTCATCCTCCTCCAGGTCCCCTTTTCCAGGAAGCCTTCCCGGGTTCCCCCAGGCAGGCTAAGGCACTCCTCTGGCTCCCTTGTTTCAGCCCTGCCCACTGCAGGTCACTACCTGGGCAGGCCTGTCGCCGTCCTCACACTGTCAGCCTCAGGAGGGCAGAGCGAGGGTGGTCTGGTCGCTGCCCGGCACAGGCCAGGTGACCAGTGGGCACTCAGAGAGTGCTAGCCGGGTGCAGGGCTCAGGACATTGTAGGCGACGGGGACCCCCACTCTTCCAGTCTGCTAATCCCGATTCCCTCCCCTCCAGAAAGACCCTCAGCAGGCTCTGAAGGAGCTGGCCAAGATGTGCATCCTGGCTGACTGCACCCTGGTCCTGGCCTGGAGGTGAGCTCTGCTCCTCCCCGCCCCAGCCCGCCCTCCCCTCCCCTGGCTGTGAGCTCTGCTCCTCCCCGCCCCAGCCCGCCCTCCCCTCCCCTGGCTGTCCACCAACCTCTGGGAGAACCTGCTGCAGGCACTGCCTGTCTCGTGCCCCATGTCCTCACATCAGCCAGGGTCTTAGGGTCCTCCCTGTGGGGTTTCAGGTGGTGCAGGCCAGCCTCTCGGGGCCGCGCGTGACGTGGGGCTCAGGAGTTCACCCCACCCTGCGCGCACTAAGAACCATCAGGCTGGCTCTCCATTTGGAAAAAAATAATCCCTAATCCCTTCCTCACGCCATAAACAGAATTGCATCCCGGCAAATTGTAGCTCTAAATTTAAGAAGCAAAACTGCAACAAAAGTGTGAAATCTTTTTTTTTTTCATAAGATTTATTTGAAAGGCAGAGTTATAGAGAAGCAGAGGCAGAGAGGTCTTCCATCTGCTGGTTCACTCCCCAAATAGCCTAAATGGGCAGAGCTGCGCCGATCTGAAGCCAGGAGCCCGGAGCTTCCTCTGGGTCCCCCATGCAGGTGCAGGAGCCCAAGCACTTGGGCCAACTTCCACTGCTTTCCCAGGCGCATTAGCAGGGAGCTGGGTCAGAAGCGGGGCAGCTGGGACCAGTGCCCATGTGGGATGCGGATACTGCAGGTGCTGACTTTACCCGCTGCACCACAGCACAAACCCCAAAAGTGTGAAATCTTACAGAATTTTCTTTATAGTACGAGGGTGGAGATCTTCTAAGGAAAGACACAGAGGTGGGTTCTGTGGTGCAGCGGGTTGAGCCGCCTCCTGAGACTCCTGATCCTGTATGGGAGCGCCCAGAATGGAGGCTCCCGTCTGCCACTCCTTGGAGGGTGCTTGGGCCCTGCCACCCACGCGGGGGCCCGGATGGAGTGTCTGGCGCCTGGCTTCACCTGGCGTAGCCCTGGCTGTTGTGGACTTTGGGAAGCGAACCAGTGCATGGAAGATCTCTCTCACTCTGCTTTTTTTTTCTTCTTATAAAGATTATGTTTATTTATTTGAGAGGCGGAGTTACAGACAGAGAGGGAGAGACTGAAAGGTCTTCCACCTGCTGGCTGGCTCACTCCCCAAATGGCCGCAATGGCCGGAACTGCACCGATCCAAAGCCAGGAGCCAGGAGCTTCTTCCAAGCACTCGGGCCGTCTTCTTCTGCCTTCCCAGGCGCATTGGCAGGGAGCTGGGTCAGAAGCGGGGCAGCCGGGACACAAATTCACACTCTAATACGGACACCAGCATTGCCGGTGGCAGCTTAGCCTGCACCACAACCCAGGCCCCCAGATGTGTTCATAGACGGTCATAGACTTGTATGGAGATGTTCATATGTTGCTTAATTAATTGATCATATTTATTTAAAAGGGAGAGAGCGATCTCCTGTGTGCTAGCTCACTCCCCAGATGCCTGCAAGGGGCTGTGCTGGGACAGGCCAAAGCCAGGGGGCCCCTGTGGGTGCAGGGACCCAGGCACTGACCCCTTACTGCCGCCTCCCAGGGCGTGTGTGTGGTGGAGGGTGGAGTCAGGCGTGGGACCCCGGCTTCTCCGCCAGGCTGGTGCCAACACAGAGTGGAGACTTTGCACACTGTGTAGCTTTTGCTTTCAAACATGCTGTTAGGGGCTGGCGCTGTGGCGCAGCGGGTTAACACCCTGGCCTGCAGTGCCGCATCCCATGTGGGTGCCGGTTCAAGACCCGGCTGCTCCTCTTCCGATCCAGCTCTCTGCTATGTCCTGGGAAAGCAGTAGATGGGCCAAGTCCTTGGGCCCCTGCACCTGTGTGGGAGACCTGGAAGAAGCTCCTGGCTCCTGGCTCCTGGCTTTGGATCGGTGCAGCTCCCGCCGTTGCAGCCTATTGAGGAGTGAACCAGCGGATGGAAGACCTCTCTTTCTCTCTCTGGCTCTCCTCTCTCTGTGTAACTCTTTCAAATAAATAAATTTTTTTAAAATACATACTGTTAAGCCTTCCAAAGCCCCGTTCTCCTCCGGCGTGGTCGCCCAGCTGCTCCACTGCTGGTTCTCGGGGCCTCCGCCCAGCTCACAAGCAGCCGCTGCTGAGCGCGTACCCAGCACCGGCCACCGCCCACTTCACAGAAGAGCCAACAGAGGCTCAGGGTCCCCAGGCAGGGTGGGGTCAGAGACCGCCTGGCCAGGGGGCGTGGGCCTGGGGACATGCATTGTTCCAGACTGGGGTTCGGGCGTCTCAGGGCCACGGTGAAGTGGATCGCAGCTCTCAGCCGGGGTCCTCGTCAGCCCTGCTGACCGCCCGCCCTGTCCCCCAGCCCCGAGGAGGCCGCGCGGTACCTGGAGACCTACAAGGCCTACGAGCAGAAGCCGGCGGACCTGCTGATGGAGAGGCTGGAGCAGAGCTTCCTGTCCCGGGTGAGGCCCTGCCCCTGCCCGCTCCCACCCCTGCAGCTGGGGGGGGCCTTCCAGGCACAGACCCCGCACCCCGGTGCCGAGGCGAGGCCCAGCTCATTCTGGGTTCCTCCATGTTTCACATCTCAGCTCTGAGCTGCCTCCTCCAGGAAGCCCTTCCTAATCCCTGGGCCATGTCAGGTGTCTAAGCCCAGGAGGGTGGGGCTGGAGCTGGCACTTGTGTGAAGGTGGACTCTGGGCTGCCAGGATCGGTCCCAGCTGAGGGCCCCGTGGTGCACGTCTTCCCCGGCATTCTCCTGGGAGGGCGCAGCTGCAGGGCCCGTGGGACAGCCAGGCCGGGCCTCCCTGTGCTGGACACATGAGCTGGAAACCCGACAGGGGCTGCCGATTAGACCCCCATCAGCCAGCGGCCGGCGGGGCTGGGATCTGAGCCAGGCCAGCCTGGGTGCCGCACGCCCTGTGTGCCGGGCGGTGCTCTGCCCTGCACCCGACGTCACGGTATCGTGGGTGCCTGGAGAAGCCTCCATCGGCAGCTGCTCATGCTGACTCCACACCCAGCTGCCTCCCTGTCCCCCGGGGGCCTAGGAACCTGCTCAAACAGGGCAGCACTTATTGAGCATCTGCTGCATGCCCTGCCCACCTGGGCCCACCTTGCTGGCCCCCCTCCTCCCGACACCCCTATGCCGCCTCTGGTTCCAGGTGACTGAATGCCTGACCACCGTGAAGTCAGTCAACAAAACCGACAGCCAGACCCTCCTGGCCACTTTCGGAGTAAGCAGCGGCCGCCCTGCCCCACGGCTTTCCCAGAAGTTTCCCACTCATCCCCTTCCCTCCCCCGTCCACTCGCCCCTCCCCCCATCCCCTAGGCTGCTCCTCAGCTGGCAGAGGGCGGATCTGTGCCGCCGGCCCTGACCCTCCCTCCTGCCTCCCTCAGTCTCTGGAACAGCTCATAGCCGCTTCGCGGGATGACCTGGCCCTGTGCCCGGGCCTGGGGCCCCAGAAGGTGAGCCCCGGGAAAGAACTGGAGGGCTGGGGGAGGCGGATCAGCAGGACCTCAGATCCCAGTGCTGCCTCGAATATGTTAACTAGTTAAACTTATGCAAGAGGCAGAGAGAGAGGTCGGTCGGTCTCCCACTGGCTGGGTCACTTCCCCAAATGCCCCCAGTGGCCAGGACGGGGCCAAGCCGTATCCAGGAGCCCACGTGGGTGTCGGGGGTCCCAGCACCTCAGCCATCAGCAGGAAGCCAGAACGGAGGGCAGAGCCCCAACTGGATGCTGGCCCCCAAGCGATGCCACAGCGCCCGCCCGATTCCAGAAGGACCTGCGGTGTCTTAGAGATGGGGAAACTGAGGCCCAAGAGGGTGGGGGGCAGCCCCCCAGCCTCACACAGCTGGCCTGAGGGCGGGTCCGGGGACGAAAAAAAGATCCAAACCCACTCGCGCTGCCAGCACGCAGGTGTTTAATGGCCCTGCCCCCCACAGGCCCGGCGGCTGTACGACGTCCTGCACGAGCCCTTCCTGCGGGTGCCGCGTTGACCTGCCGCCCCGAGGCCCCGGGGTTCCAATAAACGCGTCCAGGCCCAGGCTGTGCCGAGTGGGTGCCGTGGGTGCGGGCGGGCGCCCTGGTTTCTCTTCACTGCGCGCTGTCCCCAGGGTCCGGCAGCTTCCGCTTCCGCTTCCTCTCCCGCACTCCTGGGGAAGCCACCCCTGCAGGCGCAGTCCCCAGCGCCCCGCTCGCCCCGCTCTCCCGAGCCGGCCGCTGCTGCTTCGTGGGAGATCCCAGCGCCGCCGCCTCGGGCCCCGGGTCGCCTGGCAGCGCGGCCTGCACCGCCGCCGGCCCCGGATCTGGCCCCCTGTCTTTCTTCTTCTTCTTCTTCCCGGTGGATGGCAGAGCTGCCTCTGTGGGAGGCCCCTCCGCACCTGCTGACTGGGGCTCCGCCATCTCCCCCCAGAGCTCCAGAGAGCACGGCTCCGGCTCCGGCTCCGGCTCCACGGCCTCGGGGCCCGGCTCTGGCTCCACGCTTTGCCTCTTCTCTTTTTTCCTCTTCTTCCTGGGGGGCAGTGGGCTGGGGTCGTCCAGCGTTGCAGGGCCAGCTCCCGCCCCCTCGGCTGGCCCCGCCTCCCCAGGCTCCTCCGGGCCCAGAGGCTCAGCCTCCGCGGCCGCCTCCTCTCTGAGCCGCTTCCTCTTCTTCCTCTTGCTGCTGGAAGGGAGCGGCGTCTCCAGCGCCGCCGACACCGCAGCCCCCGGCTCTGCTGCCTCGGGTCCTCGCGCGCCCGTCTCGGGGCGGCCGGAAGCTGTGTCGCCCTCCAAGGCCCCGAGCCCGTTCACTGCCTCCTGCGTGCCGGGGGCCGCTGGCTTCTGCCTCCTCTTCTTCCTCCTCTCCGAGGTGGGAGACTCCAATGCCAAGGCTGCCCCCGGGCCCGGGACGGGCGGGCTGCCCCCAAAGGCACAGAACCGCGGCCTCAGGCCCGGGGGAACCTGCGGCGGGGGACTTGCCGGGATTGGCTGCAGAGGGGCCCCTGGCCGCGACCCCTGAGGACCCTCCAGGATCCTCAGGCTGCCCAGGGGAGCAGGGGCGCAGGTGAGTCCGCCGCCTGCCTCTGCCGAGGGAGCCAGCAGGGTCGCTCCTCCAGCGCGGGGGCCGCGGCTGCTGAGCACCCGATAGCGCTGCCGCTTGCCGGCCAGCTTGCCCTTCACGGTCCCGGAGCCGGAGAGGGGCACCGGGCGCCCGTTGAGGCTGCGGGAGAAGCGGGGGCAGAGGCTTGGTCAGATCCCTTAGCTGCGCGCGCGGGGGGGGGGGAGCAGCTCAGAGGCAGCATTTCGGGGAAGGGGGGGCAGAATCCCACCCCCCAGGCTCAGCGCTCACCTGGCCGGGGCAAAGTCTGCAGGCGCCTGGATGAGCCACACCTCCACATCCGGGCCGGCCAGCGACTCCAACGAGAAGCGGGGAGGCTCTGGGGCTGGGGGCGTCGCTGTGAAGTTGGGGGGACAAGAGAACCGAGCAGCACCTGCAGGAGAAAAGGGGTTGGGGGTCTCTGACACCCTGCCGGCTGACCCCTCCGGGGCGCCTCTCGGGTCCCAACGTGTCTCGCGCGCAAAGCCCCGCCCTCGGTGTCTCCCGGCTGTCACGCAGGGGCCGCCCCGCTCCCAGCGCCCCGAGTCCGGGAGGGTGGGCGGCCCACAAGCAGCTCTGGTCCGTCCTCCCGCTCCCCGGGGTGGGGCAGATAGCGGCCCCTGCAGGAACAAGGAGGCCCCTCGTCCGCCCCGGCCTCCCAGCCCACCCGCGCTCCCCGCCGGCCCGTCCGCTCACCGCCGGGCTGGGAGCCCTCCATCCCGGCGCCCACCGCCCGCGCAGACCCTGCCGGAGCGAGGTGCGCAGCGCCGCCGTCGGCCACGTGGATCCGCGGGGGCGGGTCCTCCTCCGGGAGCGCCCGAATGGCGCGCGGGCGCGGGGGGAGCCGCTCACCGCTGCACCCCTCGGTGGGCGGAACGGGGGGCAATTCCCACCTGTGCCGAACAGGAGAACGAGGTCGAGTTTCTTCCCGAACTTCTGCTCTCGAAAGCAACTTGTGTGCTGCTTGTCAGGAAGCAAGCCGCACCGTGTCTCGGCGGGCCTCCCCCACCATCTCCCAGCTATGGTTCGTTCCAGCACCGCCTTAAAGGGGCAGTCGCAAGGGTAGGCCCTGATCCTTAAAGAGACAGGAAGGTCGTTTGGTCTGAAATTCTTAGAGACAGGTAAGAACCCTGGCTAGCGTTTGGGTGTTCCGTTCCCTTCTGGGGAGGCCTGGATGCCTAGGAAGTTCAGCACTTGAGTGGGAGAGGGGGAAAATAAAGGGACGGGGGAGCGGGAAATGTGGGGGGCGGAGCCTGGGGTCGGGGGCGGAGCCTCGAGCCCGGGAGCAGGACACGCGTGGGCTGGGCGGGCTCAGGGGCGGGGCTTGTGGATTAAATGACACTTGCAGATACCCTCGAGGGTCTGGTGTCGCGCGTGGTTCACATTGCCAGGCGTTTTCAGGAAGGGAGGGCAGAAAGAAGTCCTAATCGGCGGCCTCTCCGCGCCCCGGGGCGAGTGTAGACAGCAGCACGAGGACGTGGACTTGGGGACGCCCCCACGCCCCTTCCCACGAGGACCTCACCGCGTGGGGCGGCGGCTGGAGCCGCGGGACGGCGGCTAGACAGGGTGACCCGACCGCATTCCTGGCGGCTGTGTCAGCGCCGCTTCCCGCCCCGTCTGCCAAGACTGCAGGTCGTATTCCAGAACCGAGGCGCCCCTGTTCTCCCCAGCAGGGAGCCGCTTCCCGGAGCGGCGAGAGGGGCCAGTGCGAGGGCAGGCCGTCTCTGCGCCCGGGATCTCCGGTCTGACTCGCGTGGGTAGCAGAGGCTCTGGGGCGCCGCCCCTGTAGGCTCTGGGACTACAATTCCCAGAGGGCCCGAGGCGGGGAGCCGCCGGATGTCGGCTGCGGAGACTGCTGGGGGTTGTAGTCCAGCCCCGACTGGGCGCTCGGTGGGCGGGCTGGTCAAGCCCTGACTTGCCCCCTTTTTTGTCCCGATGAGATTGAGGCTGCGAGTCCCCGGCAAAACTCATCTATCGAGGCTTTCTCCTCGCGCTGGGGACGCGGAGCCTGAGCGCCTCCCACCCCAGCCTCCTGCAGCCGCAGGGAGGCAGAGGCACTTCGGTTACCTCCCCCAGGTCGGGTCGTGCGCGGCTTCTGGGCGCGAAGTGGACTCTGCTGGGTCCGCGTCCCGCTGTTCCGGGACTACAAGTCCCAGGGTGCTCGCGGCTCCCCGCCCCACCACGGCCCGCCTCTCTCCAGCCCGAGTCACGTCGTCTAACCTGTTCCCGGCTCCTGCCCCGCCCCGTCCTGCGCTCCCCGCAGCCGGAGCCGCAGCCGCAGGGAGCCCCCAGGTGCCAGGACCTGCCCCGGACCCGTGAGTCCCACCCTCCTGGGGTCCAGGGGCCCCGGAGGAGCCCGACGCCCGCGTGCCAGGGAGGACCGGGAGGGCACTCGGTGCCGAGTCCCAGGGCGGAATTCAGGGTGCGCAGATGGCGGGGTGCCTGGAGGTCGGATGCCGGATTGACCGTGCTGAAAGAAAATTGGGTCTCGGATGCCCGAGCTGTTGGGATGGAGGGCTCGAACGCCTCGGAGCTGACTCCAGAGCCCCTCGAACTGGGGGCTCTCGGAAGTCTGGGTGCTCTGGGTAGGACCGGGGTCTCGGATCCTCGCGTCTGGGACAAAAACGGGAGGCTGGGACTGGCGGCGACCTGGCGCGGTGGCCACCCCCGCGGTGCGGGTGGGCCGGGGACAGCGGGACGAGCTCGTGGGGTGGCCCCCGGAGGCCGCGTCGCCGCGCACCCCCACCGCCAGGCTCTGTGGCGGGGGCGGGGGCAGCTCTCCAACCTCCTGTGTGCCGCTGAGCGAACCCCAACGTGTCATTAACCGAGGCGTCGGACCTCCCCGACCGGGGGAGGGGCATCCGCCCCCTGGCGGAGGTGGGGGCCTCCTGTCGTCCCGGGCGGGGCGGGGGCACAAAGTGGGGCTTGCCGAGGTCGTCCTGGGACCCGGGGGGCAAAATTGCGGGAGGCGGCGAGGGAATCTGACAGCGAGCGAGGAAGGGGTAAACTGAGGCTTGGCGGCCGCGCTCGTCTGGCCGGCCCCCTGCCAGGGCTCCACGCCCCGACCCTGCTGTGAGAAATGTCACCTCCACCCCAGGCTGTGTGACCTGAGCTGTTGCGGGAGATAAGAGAGGATCAGGCTAATCCTGGAGCTGTCCGTCTGTCCTTGAGCCGGGGGCGGGGCCGCCGCTGTCTGTCTCCCCTGCTGCCCGCCCCTCCCCGGGCCCTGTCGGGGGGTTAACGAGGGAGTTGGGGGGGGGAGTTTCCCAATGCCAGGGCTTGGGCATGGCCTCAGATGAAATAAAAATAACCGTGTCTGCCAAAACCAGGCTGCGGTCCCCGCTGGCTGGGGTCTGGCAGGTAGACAGGACGGGACTGCTCAGAGGTCTCGCTCCCCGTGAGCCTTGCTGACCCCAGCGCGGGTGGGGGAACTCGTCCCTGCCAGGGGGAAACTGAGGCTGGAGAGCGGACCCTGCTCCTCCGCTGGGGTCTCCCAGCCCTCTGCCTGCCTGCACCCCCCCTTGCTGGGGGTGACGTCTAGGGGAACGTAGGGCTTGGAGGGTCCCGGCCCCGGGGTTGGCAGGACCACGGCTTTGGGCCCTGGTCGTGTGCCTGGCGCTGTTATCTTAACGAGCAGGCCAAGGCGACTAGTAATTAAGAATCGTACAGATGCGAACTTGATCTGGCGCACTGATTGCTCTAATCAGTGGCTGAGCGCTCTGACCCCTTCGCGGTAAAGGTTTGATTCCCCGCCCCCTCCCCTCCTTTAGATTCTCAAAGGGACCCAGGCTCCGGGGAGCGGGCGTCGGGGCCCGGCGCGTGCCGCGGACGTCCACGCCGGGGGATCCCGCGCCCGCAGGGCTGCAGGGGTCCAGCCCGAGTGCCACTAGGGTGCCTGGGCCGGCAAGCCCACAGGGTCCTTAACTCCGAAGAACCCGACTGCGGTGCGGAGCGGGCCGGTCGGGAGAGCTAGGGGTGGAGCGAAGCGGGGATCCCGGGGCGGGGCGCCCCGTGGGTGGACCGGAGCCCGTGGGAGGGGAAGCTGGGGCTGGAGGCGAGCCCGGCGCAAGAGGGCCCGGGGGCGGAGGGCAGGGCCCGGGGCCTGGGAACAGAGACGCGACCCGCGCCACCCCCGCGCCCCGCCCGGCCCCGCGCCCCTGCCTCGGGAGGTGCAGCACCTGCCCCGACCCGCAGCGCATTCCCCGCGCCTGAGCTCAGGCGCTGCCGGTGGCGCGGTGACCTAGGGCGCCCCCTGGCGGCCCCGACGTCCCCGCCGGCGTGGGACCCGAGTCGGATGCTGGCGCCGGGGGTGGGGGTGGGGGGCACCTGGAATTGCTCGGTTTTATATTTTAACAGACACCAACGCAGTGGTGTTGTCTGTGTAGCCGAGATTTTAAAAGCCCCGAGATGTTTTTGTCTGGTTGCTTGGGTTTTGTTTGTTTGCTTTGGGGGCTTGTAAAGAGAAATGGGGAACAGGATTTAAAGCCAGAAGGGTACCCGCTGGGAAATTTTTGGACTGGAGACTTTATCTTTGAGGGTGAGAAAAGCTATGCAAAACTCAGAAGCCCCACCCCCGTTCAGGGGCCATGCCAACCCCCAGCAGCCCAGCGTCACGGGACACGCGTTCTTCCAATGGAAAGTGGAGTTAGAAGATAGTTCGTTTTTTAAATAGTTTTTAACTATTTATTTGAGAGGCAGAGACAGGGGGAGAAGCAGAAAGTCTGCGGATTCACTCCCCAGATGCATGCAACAGCCAGTACTGGCCCCGGGCTGGCAGGAGCCAGGAGTTAGAACTGCATCCCCCTCCCAGGTGGGCGGGGGGACTCATCGGCAGCTCCCCAGGGTCTGCATCAGCAGAGAGCGGGAGTCAGGAGCCAGAGAAGGGTACTGAAGCCAGGGCCCCTGGGGTTGCAGCCTCTTAACCCGGGTCTCCACTTCCAAGCTCCACTCACTGTTGGCCCTGCTGAGTTTATTTTGTTGCAAAAATCTCGGAAGCCCATGCATGGTTTTTTTTGGGCAGATGCATTTTCCACCAACTTTTTGAACAGCCCCTCGGCAGGTGCTGGCGCGGGGAACACGGGCTGGGCGTCTCCCACAGCCCAGGCTTGCTGAGGCCTCGCTCCGCACCCCGCGGCAAGCGGATTTCCGCCAGCACGCCAGGCTCTCAGACGAGCCCTTGCTTCCCCCGGGTTAGGGATCCGGAAACTGGCGCACTCCGGGCAGGCTCCCATGGCAGTGCTGCTGCTGGGTGGTTTGTTTGTTTGTTTGTTTTAAGAAACATTTGTTTAAGTTTATGAATGTGCTTATTTATTTGAAAGGCAAAGTGGCAGAGAAAGAGGGGAAGAAAACGATCCTCTAGCCGTTGGCTCACTCCCCAAGTGGTCGCCAGGAGCCGGGAGCTTCCTCCTGGGTCTCCCACACGGGTGCAGGGGCCCAAGCACGTGGGCCATCCTCCGCTGCTTTCCCAGGCGCATTAGCCGGGAGCTGGATGGGAGTGGAGCAGCCGGGACTCGAACTGACACTGGCATCACAGGCGGTGGCTTAACCGCTGTGCCACAGCGCCAGCGTCCGTGCTGCCAGGTTTGGACCCTCAAAATCCTTCCCGACAGTTAAATGCTGGGAGAGGAAGTGGTGCAAGAAGACAGAATTCTAAGCTGGGCGAATGGGAGAATTCTAGAATGTTCCAAAGGTAGAATATTAGAACTTTCCAACGCCAGACGCTGGAGCTGAGGGTGTTGTGTGTGTGTGTGTGGGGGGGGTCAGGCTTTGTCAAGCTGTAATTAGTCTCAGGGCCCTTATGCTGTGGGCTCTGAGAGATGGAAGTGGCGTCTCGGGAGAGCTGGCTCCCCGCCTCCTGTCACTGCTGGGGAGACTGAGGACCTGAGGCCCAGGCTTGCGGCCAAGGTCGCACCGCCCAGCACACACAGACCAGCTGCCAGCCCCGGCAGGTTCTGTTTCCGTGGCTCCCAGACAGCGGCGGGTGTCAGCCTGCCCCAGCCCGCCCCGTTGCCCACGCCCTTCCTGCCAAAGCTGAGCGGCTGGTACATCGGGAGGCGACAGAGCTGGCAGGCGTGGCGGCTACCGGGGGGTGGGGGGGGGACGGTGCTGGCTGGACCGGTTCCTGGTGGCCTCACGTCCGCCCACCGGGCCAGGGGCCATGAGCCCCCGCCAGCCCCGGGCTGCCTCCCTGTGCCTCTCTGTAACAGTGGGGCAGTGAGGCGCTGGGCTCTTCTGGATGGGGACTCTGGTCTGGCGGAGATGACCCAGAATGAGCTGGAAGGATGTAGAAGAACCGGATAGGTCTGGGCGTAAAACCCAGCGCCACCACCTCCTTGTAGTGGGATGTGTTTAGTCGTTTTTAGGATTGTGTTTCCTTTCAAATTTTACTTTTCATTCTGTTTGAAAGCACAGAGACAGACACAGAGAGAGATCGCTCCTGCGGGTTTACTCCCCGCATGCAGGCAGCAGCCAGGCGCAAAGTATCAGAACCATGGCACCAAATGCCCACGCCTGCAGAGGCCCTTGAACAAGTCCTTCTGGGCTGCTGGTTCACTCCCCAAAATGCCTGCTCAGCAAGAGCTAAGCCAGGCGGAAGCTAGGAGCCCAGAACTCCATGCGGGTCTCCCACGTGCGTGGCCCCGGGACCCAAGCACTTGGGCCCTCACTGTTGCCTCCCAGGTGCGCATCAAGCAGGGAGCGGGGTCGGAGACTCCCGCCCTTGGATGCGGGCCGTGCTGAGCTCCCGCCCCTAGCACGCGGGCATCCAGCGCCGTGATCCGCTGTTCCCGCCGTGTCCCTGGCACACAGGTGCTCAGTAGATCCCTGTTAGATCACTAGCCTGACCAGGGCTGAGCCGAGGGAGCCGAGAGAGCGCTGGAGCCTTCGGTTTGGCGTCAGAGGGGCTGGCGCTTCGCGGCTGGGGAGGCGAAGCGCCCCCAGTGGGCAGGGAGGGGGAGGCCCCATCCACACCCCCCCCCCCCGTCCAGCCCTCCAGGGGGCGGGGTCTGAGCGGCTTCCCGCCCCCCCCCCCCCACGCAGGCGCCTCGCTCCGGCCGGCACCATGGACAGCGAGGCTTTCCAGCACGCGCGGGACCTCCTGGACCTGAACTTCCAGTGTGAGCGCGGGGCAGGCGGGGCGCGGGGACGGGGCGCTCGGGGGCAGGGGCAGGGGGTTTAACCACGCGCTCCCGCCCGCCCAGCGCTGGCCATGAAGCACATGGACTTGAAGCAGATGGAGCTGGACACGGCAGCGGCCAAGGTGGACGAACTGACCAAGCAGCTGGAATCGCTGTGGTCAGACTCGCCGGCAAATCCCAGCCCACAGACCGGCGCCGCCCCCAGGGTGAGCCCCAACACCGGCTTCCCTCCACTCCCCGCCCCCGCCACGCCCCCCAACCCCAGCCTTCCACTGATGTCTGCTCTGAACCTTTAACGTCCCGGCCCGCCCGCAGCTGCCCCGGTACAACTCCAGCCCGGTCCCCGAGCCTTTCGGCAGCCGAGGGTCCCCCCGGAAAGCCGACAACGCAGACACCTCGTTCGGACGCTCTGAAAGTGCCCCGACCCTGCACCCCTACAGCCCGCTGTCCCCCAAGGGCCGCCCATCGTCGCCGCGCACCCCGCTCTACCTGCAGCCGGACGCCTACGGCAGCCTGGACCGCGCGCCCTCGCCCCGGCCCCGCGCCTTCGACGGCACGGGCAGCCCCCTGGGTCGCGCGCCTTCCCCGCGGCCCGGCTCGGGCCCGCTCCGCCAGCAGGGGCCCCCCGCGCCCTTCGACTTCTTGGGTCGCGCGGGCTCCCCGCGGGGCAGCCCCCTGGCCGAAGGGCCCCAGGCCTTCTTCCCGGAGCGCGGACCCTCGCCGCGCCCAGCCGGCGCCGCCTATGATGCTCCGTCTGCCTTCGGGAGCCCCCTGCTGGGCGCGGGCGGCAGCGCCTTCGCCCCGCCGCTGCGCGCACAAGGTGAGGCCGGGCGCGGAGCGCAGGGCCGGGAGCCGGGCCGCCGGGGTTCCCGCGCCCTCACGGCCTCTGCCTCGCCCCCAGACGACCTGACCCTGCGCCGGCGGCCCCCCAAAGCCTGGAACGAGTCCGACCTGGACGTGGCGTACGAGAAGAAGACTTCGCAGACGGCTAGCTACGAACGTGAGTGATGGAACAGCCGGGGATCCGGTGGAGAGGGGCCCCCTGGAGCCTAACGTCTGCCGCCTCGCAGGTCTGGATGTCTTCTCGCGGCCCGCCTCGCCGGGCCTGCAGCTGTTGCCGTGGCGAGAGAGCAGCCTGGACGGGCTGGGGGCGTCCGGCAAGGTGAGGGGTGGGGGAGGCTGAGCCGGGCGAGACCGACCTCCGCGCCCTCCTCCGTCCGTCCGCCTCTTCCTTCTTTACCCTGCATGGTGACCCTCCCCCCGCCCCCTCTCTCACTCCCTGCTCTCCCTCCGCCCCCTCTTTCCCCTGTCCAGGACAACCTCACCAGCGCCACCCTGCCCCGCAATTACAAGGTCTCCCCTCTGGCCAACGACAGGCGCTCGGATGCGGGCAGCTACCGCCGCTCGCTGGGTTCCGCGGGGCCGTCGGGCACTCTGCCCCGCAGCTGGCAGCCGGTCAGCCGCATCCCCATGCCCCCGGCCAGCCCCCAGCCGCGCGCCCCGCGCCAGCGCCCCATCCCCCTCAGCATGATATTCAAGCTCCAGAACGCCTTCTGGGAGCACGGCGCCAGCAGGGCCATGCTCCACGGGTCCCCTGTCTTCACGCGAGCACCCCCTCCCAAGATGGCCCCCCAGCCCCAGGCACCCCCGCAGCCCCAGCCCCAGCCCCAACCCCAGCCCCAGCCCCAGCCCCAGCCGCCTCCCCAGCCCCAGCCACAACAGCAGCCCCAGCCCCAGCCCCCTACCCCAGGCCCCCAGGCCCCCCAACAGACCTGGCCCGCCATGAATGAAGGTGAGTCAGTAGTGGGGACCCCGAAGGGCTGGGTGAAGGGAGGACAGATGGTGGGGAGCTGGCTGCCCCTTGCTGAGAGCTAGAGGGGCCGGGGCGTCCGCGCAGGAGCCAGGGAAGGCTCCTTGGGGAGTGGGGGGCCTGGTGCCGGAGACGTCTTCTATTTGCTGGTTCACTCCCCCAAATGGCTGCAACAGCCGGAGCTGGGCTGATCCGAAGCCAGGAGCTTCTTCCAGGTCTCCCACGTGGGTGCAGGGGCCCGAGCACCTGGGCCATCCTCCAGGAGAGGAGGACCTGCGGCCCAGAGGGGGCAAGAAAGTGCCCTTGGTCACACAGCAAAGAGGGTGTCGGTTGCAGGTCCGGGCCGCTGTGTGTGCACGGGGTCTTGTAGGGGTGGGGGAGCTAGGCGCGGGGTCTCGTGGGGTGGGGAGCTAGGTCTTTGACAGTGCTCTTGCTCCTAGGTCCCCCCAAGCCCACCTCCGAGCTGGAGCCGGAGCCAGAGCTGGAGGGGCTGCTGACTCCCGCGCTGGAGGCCGGAGATGTGGACGAAGGCCCTGTGGCTCGGCCGCTCAGCCCCACGCGGCTGCAGCCGGCGCTGCCCCCTGAGGCGCAGTCGGTGCCCGAGCTGGAGGAGGTGGCCCGGGTGCTGGCAGAGATCCCTCGGCCCCTCAAGCGCAGGGGCTCCATGGAGCAGAGCCCCACCGTGGCCCTGCCGCCCACCCACAAGAAGCAGTACCAGCAGATCATCAGCCGCCTCTTCCATCGGCATGGCGGCCCGGGGCCCGGGGGGCCGGAGCCGGAGCTGGCCCCCATCACCGAGGGGTCCGAGGCCAGGGCAGGGCCCCCTGCGCCCGCCCCGCCGGCTCCCATCCCACCCCCAGCGCCGCCCCAGAGCAGCCCCCCGGAGCAGCCACAGAGCCTGGTGAGTAACTCAGGAGCTGGGGTTTGCTGGTGTGCAGATCCCGACTCGGTGCCCGATGCGGAGCCGCAGGTCAGTGGCTCCAGGGAGACAGAAGCCCACTCTGCTGCTGCTGCTTTTTTAACTAATTTATTTGAAAGGGAAAGAGAGAGGGAGAAAGGGAGAGAGAGAGAGAGGTCTTCCATATGCAGAAAGTAGAGCAGCCGAGACCCACAAGCCGGGACCCACATGGGACGCAGGCCCTGCAGGTGGTGGCTTAACCACAGTGCCGGGCCCAGGAATTGAGTAACCGGTTTTCGTAGTCATTGCCCTAAAAGCCACCAACTCTGTGGCCTCCCAGGTCTAGGGGGAAGGGGGCAGCGAGGCACCCCCTACCCCAGGGGGTGACCGGTCGCTGAGGGGCCCCCGCGTCCCGCAGGAGATGCGATCGGTGCTGCGGAAGGCGGGCTCCCCGCGCAAGGCCCGGCGCGCGCGCCTCAACCCGCTCGTGCTGCTGCTGGACGCCGCGCTGACCGGGGAGCTGGAGGTGGTGCAGCAGGCGGTGAAGGAGGTGAGGCCGCGGGCCGGGGCAGGTGCGTGGGGCAGCGGCAGCGGCGGCGGCGGGCGGCGCGCGGGGCTGAGCCTCCCGCTCCGCCGGCCCCCGCAGATGAACGACCCGAGTCAGCCCAACGAGGAGGGCATCACCGCCCTGCACAACGCCATCTGCGGCGCCAACTACCCCATCGTGGACTTCCTCATCGCCGCGGGCGCCAACGTCAACTCCCCCGACAGCCACGGCTGGTGAGCCGCGGGCCCCGCGCGCACCGGGGCGGGGCGTGGGGCCAGGCGCGCGCGTGCGCCCACGTGCTCATCCCCGCCCCCGCGCGCAGGACCCCGCTGCACTGCGCGGCCTCGTGCAACGACACGGCCATCTGCACAGCGCTGGTGCAGCACGGCGCCGCCATCTTCGCCACCACGCTCAGCGACGGCGCCACGGCCATCGAGAAGTGCGACCCCTACCGCGAGGGCTACGCCGACTGCGCCACCTACCTGGCAGGTGCGGGGCAGGGCGGGGTGCGCCGGACGTGCGCGCAGGTTCGCTCCCCCACGGGACAGCATTTCCGGGGAGGGGGCGGTGGGACGCAGCCCCTGTGGGGTGAGAGGCTGGGCAGCCCACGCGGCAGGTGGAAAGGGGGACACACGAGGCAGCTTCCAGGTGGGCAGTGGGACTGTGCTGTTGAAGAAGGGATTGATTATCGCCGGGGCCGAGGGCCCAACGCGGTGCCTACGGGGTGACACCAGGACTCGAACCGTGTACACTGCGGGGTGGAGGCCGCTGACCCTCCCGGGGAGCAGGTGGCCGGCTGCCAGCCCCAGCGGCTGCCGCGGGCACCCGCGGCTTTGCGGGGCGGGGCAGGGGGCGGGCCGTCCGCGGCTGCGTGGCCCGGCTCTCAGCGGCCCGGTGCGCGACGTCTTGCAGACGTGGAGCAGAGCATGGGGCTGATGCACGGCGGCTTGGTGTACGCGCTCTGGGACTACAGCGCGGAGTTCGGGGACGAGCTGTCTTTCCGGGAGGGCGACCCGGTGACCGTGCTGCGGAGAGACGGGCCCGAGGAGACGGACTGGTGGTGGGCCTCGCTGCACGGCCAGGAGGGCTACGTGCCTCGCAACTACTTCGGGGTGAGCCCGCGGGGCCTGCACCCTGCCGCGGTGGGGTGTGTGTGGGGGAGGCAGACCCCAGGACAGGCCGGGGCCCCCACCAGGGCTGGCGCCTTGTGGCTGGTTGGTTGATGGATCCCGGGTTTTTCATGATTATGGCGATGGGGAGATTCTAGAAGAATCCCACCAGGAGGCTTCCGTTGGAGTCTGGGCAGGAGAGATTTCGTCTGAGGGGTGGGCGGCAGAAGGGGACCCCCACCCCCAGACAGGCGCAGTGGCAGGGCCAGGCCAGGGGCTGCTTGTGGCAGGTCCGGAGGAGACTCATGGAATCGCCCGTCTCAGCCAGCACTGCCCGCCGGGGGGGGGGGGCACTGGAAGATGCTGGGGGGGGGTTGAGGGGCAGGAGGGGAGCTCCTGGGTTCTGAGGGTGCCGTCCCCCTCAGCTCTTCCCCAGGGTGAAGCCGCAGAGGAGCAAGGTCTAGCAGGACAGATGGACGTCCCTCGAGGACACAGGAGCGGCCCCACACCTCCCATCCTTTCATGCTGCCTTGACCTTGACCTGCAGGGCTGGTTCTCTGCCCTCCCACCAGCCCCGGCCATGAGGGTACCACAGGCACCTGCCTTAGTGGTGGAACAGCGGGGGGCAGGGGGGCTCCCGGTCTCAGGGCAGGAGATGCCCCCACACCATTTGCCAAAGGAGATCCGCCCAAAGTGCCTTCCACGCGGGCTGCCCCCTGCGGAGACTGGGGCGGGTGACCCCCAGCTGATGGCCCTGGGAGCCGCCCCCCTCCTCCCAGCAGCCTCTGGGGCTGCCCAGTTAAGTGCCTTCCCAGAGCACTGTGTCTTTATAACACCGTGAGCAAAGTTTTCTTTATAAATAAAGGTAGTTTGCGCACAAGCGGGCTTCCTTCTCTGGATTCTGTTCTGACTTGCGATGCTGCCGTGTGGGCACCAGAGGCGCTCCTGTCTAAGGGATGTCTTTGTGCTGTTGATACACGTTTGCTAATTCCACCCCCTGCTGGCTCGCTCCCCTGCTGGATGGATCCTCTTGCAGGCTGCAGGGTTCACGGAGGGCGAGATCGTCTTTGACAGGGCTGGGCCCATGGGAAATGCACAGGACTGGTGCAGGGTGTGGCTCCCAGAGGGTTCTTCTGTCCTGTGGCCCACGATTGTCTTCTGTTACGTAAACCTCTCCGGATCTTTCACCCTCCCAGAGTGTGCAGTAACGGGAAACGGAGTCGGGAGCCAGAGCTGGGGATCCAACCCAGGCACTCCCACGCGGCCACGGACACGTTTCTTTATTTCCTTCTTAGAAAGGCGGAGTGACAGAGAGATCTTCACCCACTGTTTCACTCCCTAAACGACTGTGACAGCCAGGGCAGCGCCAGGCCAAAACCAGGGCCTGGAACTCCATCCGGGTCTCCCGTGTGGGTGCAGGGGCCCAGGCCCCCGGCGCATCCCCCGCTGCGTGCTCAGGCCATTAGCAGGAGCTGGATGGGAAGTGGAGCAGCCGGGGCTCGCGCTGGGCCGGCGTCCCGAGCTGCTGCACCATGTTGCTGGCCCCCACAGCTCCTTCTTGGCTCCCATTTTTCATAGTCCCCAGAATTTATGTAATGGGTGCGATATCTTCCCTGATCTTCCTAAGAATGTTTAAAAAAAAGTTAGAAAAAAATAATAAGCATCTTGAGAGGAACATTTTAAGACGGGAGGGAGGTGCTGTGGCATAGCCGTTGAAGCCGACACCTGCAGTGCCGCCATCCCAGCCGAGTCCCGGCTGCTCCACTTCCTGTCCAGCTCTGCTGTGGCCTGGGAAAGCAGCAGAAGATGGCCCAAGTGCTTGGGTCCCTGCACACATGTGGGAGACCTGGGGGAAGCTCCTGGCTCCTGGCTTCAGATAGTGCAACTCTGGCCATTGTAGCCAACTAGGGAGTGAACCAGCGGATGGAAGACCTCTCTTCCCCTTCCCTGTAACTCTTTCAAATAAATAAATAAATTTTTTTTAAATGTTAGTTACAGATGGTTGTGACTTTGTTTTGTAGCTTTCTTATGTTATTATTTTTTTTTTTTTGAGCCCGGAACCCCATCCGGGTCTCCCACATGAGTGCAGGGTCCCAAGGACTTAGGCCATCTTCCGCTGCTTTCCCAGACGCATTCGCAGGGAGCTGGATTGGAAGTGGAGCAGCCGGGACTTGAACCAGCGCCCACATGGGGTGTGGGTGGCACCAGCTTAACCAGCTGCGCCACAGCGCTGACTCCTGTGTCTGTGTTCCGGCTCAGCGTGTGTCTGCTTCTCTACCTCCCTTTCTCAGCACAGATGTATTTTCTGTGGCTGCTGGCAGGTCACTGCGGACTCGCCGGCTTCAATAATGCAAGCGGACCCTCGGCTGCTTCTGCGCAGAGGCTGACGCGGGCCTCCCGGGGCCAGAATCAGGGCTGCGTCCGTCCCGTGGGCGCCCTTCCTCCTCGGGGCCCTGGGGGCTGCCTGCGTTTCCACCGTGGTCCCCGGAGACCTCTGCCTTGCTCCTGGCTTCCCTCCGAGCTCGCTGGCCCGTGGCTGGCAGGCTGTCCCAGGTGGCTGGGCTGCTTCCCCGCCTTCTGCTCACTGTCCAAGTCCAAGTTCGCTCCCTCGCTTGTAGGTTTTCCTTACAGCCGCTGCGCTGAGGTCTGTCCCCATTTCTCGCTGCTATAGACGTGCAGCCTTCAACGATGGGAAGCAGGATTAGAAGACAGATGTAGGGGCAGGCGGTTGGCCTAGCGGTTGCATCTCCAGTGAGTGCTCCTGCCTCTGCATCAGAGTGGGGACCTGGGTTGGGTTCCTGGCTTCAGCTTCGTGCTGGGGTAGACCCTGGTGGGCAGCAGTGATGAGCCAAGTCCCTGGGCCCTGCCAACCACCTGGGACACCCAGACTGAGTTCCTGGCCCCCAACTTTGGCCTGGCCCAGTCCTGACTGTTGCAGGCATTTGGGGAGTGAACCAGCAGGTGCAGGGGCCCAAGCACCTGGCCCATCCTCCGCTGCCTTCCCAGGCACATTTGCAGGGAGCTGGATCGGAAGTGGAGCAGCCAGGACCGGAGCCAGTTCTCATATAGGATGCTGGCCGGGAAGACAGCGGCTTAGCCCACTGCGTCACGACGCCGACACCAGCATTCTTGGTTTTGAGGTGTCCCCCTCTTTTTACTCCTGCAGAGAAACCAGGGCTGGGATGGGGAAGAAAAGAGGGCGGGCCTGACCCAGCCTGGGGAAGTCGAGGAGGCTTCCCAGAGGAAGGGGCCTCTTCAAGCTCTCAGGAAGCGTGTGACGAATGAGTGAATGCGGCTAGGGAGGTAGCTTCCAGCTCGGCAGGGCCCTCCCACTCCTGTGTTGCACCAGGCAGTCTGTTCCCCAGGCCCCGCTGGGAGTTAGTCTCACTCTCTTCTGCCCACATCAGCCCCAGAATCCCCCACGCACACAGGCACGGGCACCCAGGGGAACGCGGCTACAGGGGACTTGGGGCCGCTCCTCGCCCATCTGAGCCTGTGTTCTCTCTGCGGAGTGGGGATGATGATAGCACAGCCCCGGCACGTGAACCAGACGCTGCCGCCCTCCCCCCACCAGCCTGGCCTCAGCCACTGACCGCTGTCACACTCCCATGGGGCACCGCGAGTGAGGTCTGAGCTCAGAATCCAGGACCCGCCGTGTCCCCTCCCCTGCAAAGTCGCGCCCTCTACAGACACTCCCCACCCCAGCCCTGCTGTGTGCCAGGCGGAGTGGTAGACCCGCAGCTAGGGAAGTGAACACTATAGAAGCCCTGAGGTTTGCAACAAAATAGAGTGGGCTCATATGTTTACAGGCTTTCACATTTCCATGGGCTCTGAAGACAGGGCAGGGGAGGAGCGTGCATGTGTGTGTGTGTGTGTGTGTGTGGAGGGGGGAGGGTTGGGGTTTAATCTGCTGGTCCAGGAAGACCTCACCGACAAGGTACCATCTGAGCAAAGACATAAAGGGGTGGAGTGGGGGCTGGTGGCCGGCACGGTGGCGTAGCGGGTAAAGCTGCCATCTGTAGCGCCAGCATCCCATGTGGGCGCCGGTTCGAGTCCCGGCTGCTCCGCTTCCGGTCCAGCTCTCAGCTGTGGCCTGGGACAGCAGCAGAAGATGGCCCAGGTCCTTGGGCCCCTGTACCTGTGTGGGAGACCTGGAGGAAGCTCCTGGCTCCTGGCTTCGGATCAGCGCAGCTCTGGCCATTGTGGCCATTTGGAGAGTGAACCATCAGATGGAAGACCTCTTTCTGCCTCTGCCTCTCTGTAACTCTGACTTCCAAATAAATAAATAAAACTTAATTTTTAAAAAGACATAAAGGGAAGGAGTCAGTGTGTGGCTGTCGGGGAAAGTGCGCTCCATTCAGGTGCAAAGGGCCTGAGGTGGGATGTCCCCCGTGTGTGCTGGGAACACGTGAGCTGGGGCTAGAGGAGGAGATGAGAGGGGCAAGGTGGGTGATGCAGGGTGGGGACGAGCTGGTCAGGGAGGGTCTCCGGGGCAGCACAGGGTCCTGCTCAGGCCCTGCCTGCCCCTACCCCAGCCTTCTTCCATCCTCGGCTCTGAGCTCCAGCCACACACACTGCCTCCCAGCACTGTCGGGATGTCTCTTCCTTCCTTCCTTTAAAGGTTTATTTATTTGAAAGGCAGAGTTACAGAGAGGCAGAGGCAGAGAGAGAGAGGTCTTCCATCCTCTGGTTCACTCCCCAGATGGCCACAACGGCCAGAGCTGTGCTGATCTGAAGCCAGTAGCTTCTTCCAGGTCTCCCACGCAGGTGCAGGGGCCCAAGGACTTGAGCCATCCTCCACTGCTTTCCCAGGCTGTAGCAGAGAGCTGGATCGGAAGTGGAGCAGCCGGGACTCGAACCAGTGCCCATGTGGGATGCCGGCACTGCAGGCGGCGGCTTCACCTGCTACGCCACAGCGCCGGCCCTAGCACTGGCTTTATGGCCTCTCTCTGCAATGCTCCCTACTCCCCTCATCCATCCTCTCTGGCAGACTCGCTCCTTCTCATCGTTCTTGGCTCTGCCAAGGCTCCAAGCTGCCCCGAGCGCTCTGGCTGGGGAGAGCCGCAGGCTGCCTGTGCGAAGCCTTGATCGGGATTTCTCGGGGTTTCCTGAGTTGCTGCCTTCACAGCACCTGCCCTGGTTTTCAGTATGTTTAACATCCGCTCTTAGCAGACAGGAACCAGGGCTGTGCTGGTCACCACCGGGTCCCAGGCTTGTTGGACACATAAGAGCTGGCAGTGCGGTAGGAGCTGAGCCCACCCCTCATTGTTGATGTGGGCTAAGCATCCCTTGCTCAGTAGCTGTTCTAACCGCGCCTACCTTGCACAAGACAAAGTGCAGAGAAGCGAAGCGACTTGGTGAGGGGCGCACATTCCGGGCCCAGCTGGTCTGGATTGAGAGAGCACACCTTGGCCACGCAACCACGCTGCCTGCTTGGAAACACAGTACCCGCACCCAGCAGGCGCTCAGTGAGTGGGAGGAGCTGTTTGCACGTCGTTGATCCCACAGACAACCAGTACACAGCAAGTAGTTTATAAATGCATGCCTGTGTGGTGCGGCGGAGCCACTGCTAACTTGTGCAGCCCGAAGGGGCTCCCCAGGTCTCCCGTCATTCTCCCCTAAACTCTCTTCGCCGCTCAGCTCCGTTCACGCGCGGGAGAAGCGAATCTTGGCTAATTGGATCGAGTCTCTCGGCGCTCTTCCTTCCATGCTTTGTTCTTGGTTCTCGGCAATCCTCAGTGACGCCTCCGGCACCGCCTCTCCCTAGAGCTTTTCCCTCCCAGCTCGTGCGCACGCGCGGTATTCCTATTGGCTCCCGCTTAATGGAGTGACGGGCGATATCAGCCAATGGCGCCGAGAAGAAGTTGGAGCGGGCCCGCGAGGACGCCTCACAACCCCGCCCCTTACTGAATATTCATAAGGGAGGCGAGTGGACGCCGCTGCACGCCGCGGCCGGCGCCATGAAGTGAGCCGGGGTTCGGGGGTCGCGGTTAAGCGGGAAGGCTCGGGGAGTCTGAAAGATGAAGGGCGGGCCGGTGGGCGCGCCCGAGGCCCCGGGGAGGGCGAGGGGAGGCTCGAAGCGTGGAGGAGGGGGTGCCTGGGGACCGGCGGGGTGGTAACGGGGATGGGTGCGATGAGACCAGAGGCCCCCCGGCGACCCGGGTCGGGGAGGCTGCAGGGAGGCCGCGGGCTCGCGGACTGACCCGGCCGCCCGCGCCGCCAGGCTCAACGTGGACGGGCTGCTGGTCTACTTCCCGTACGACTACATCTACCCGGAGCAGTTCTCCTACATGCTGGAGCTCAAACGCACGCTGGACGCCAAGGTGGGCGGGACGTCTGGAAGTGCTGGGGTCCCGGCTGGGTGGCCCCTTGGCTGGGAAAACCTGACTCTGGAGTCAGCTGCCCGGGCAAGCCTTCTGACCTCCGAGCCCCACGGTGTCCGCCCTGCTTGGCTGGGTGTCGTGGGGGTGTCGACGGTTTGACAGAGCTGCAGAGCGTGTCCCAGCAGCGGGTGGGGCTGGGGCGGTGTGAGAAGCCACAGGTGCCGCCTGAATCCGACAGCGCACAGCCAGGCCTTTCTGTATTTTCATTTTGTTTGAAAGTCGGAGAAACACACAGATCTCTCATCTGCTGTGTCGCCTCCCCCAGATGTCTTCAGTAGCCAGGGCTGGGCCAGGCTGGGACCAGGAGCCCACAACTCCCTCTGGGCCTCCCACACGGGGTGGGGGGCAGGGACCCAAGTACTTGAGCCATCGTAGGCTGCCCCCACTCCCACCCTCCAGGGGAAGCCGGACCAGAGCAGAGCAACTGTAACCCGGCTCTTGGCCGTGGGATGTGGGTGTCCCGCGCGGCACTTAGCCACTGTGCCAGCTCTGGCTCCCAGGGCCATTTTGGAGATGAGGGTGCTGTGGCCCCGAGGGGTGCAGGTTCCTGTCCAAGACAGGAGGTGGCAGGAATGGGCTCAACCCCACTGCCCTCAGGCCCAGGCTCATAACTGCTAGTTTGTAGCAGGTTGCATTTGGGGGAGGGTCCCAGGGTTTGTGCCCCCAGTCTTATATTTTTCTGTAAGATTTATTTTAGTCATTTATTTGAAAGGCAAAGTGATGGCAAGGTCTTCCAATCACTGGTTCACTCCGCAGATTCTACAACAGCCAGGCCAAGAGCCAGGAGCTCCATCTGGGTCTCCCGCATGGGTGCAGGGGCCCAAGGACTTGGGCCTTCTTCTACTGCTTCCCCAGGCCATAGCAGAGAGCTGGATCGGAAGAGGAGCAACCGGGACTCGAACCGGTGCTCTGATATGGGGCGCTAGCATTGCAGGCAGGACTCTAGCCACGGCTCCAGCCACTCCCCGAGGTTCTGAGTTCTGTGTCCTGTCTCTCCCACCCCCAACACACAGGGTCATGGGGTCCTGGAGATGCCCTCGGGCACTGGGAAGACGGTGTCGCTGTTGGCCCTGATCATGGCTTACCAGCGGGTGAGTGACCCCCGAGCCCGTGGGGAGGGTGGAGCGGAGGGGCCGGACGGGGGCTGAGGCCACTTGTGCCTGGCAGGCGCGGCCGCTGGACGTGACCAAGCTCATCTACTGCTCCAGGACCGTGCCGGAGATCGAGAAGGTGAGCTGGGAGGTGGAGGGGGGCCTGCAGTGAGGCCGGGCGTGTTGGGGAGGTGGGGGGGGCTGCAGGGAGGCCGGGCAGGCATGTTGGGGAGCAGGGAGGCGGGGGGGGGGGCTGCACAACTGCTGGAGGTGGGGGGGGCCTGCACTGAGGCCGGGCGTGTGGGGGTGGCTGCAGGGCCTGGGCCTGCATTGAGGCCGGGTGTGGGGGGTGGCTGCAGGGCCTGGGCCTGCACTGAGGCCGGGTGTGGGGGGGTGGCTGCAGGGCCTGGGCCTGCACTGAGGCCGGGTGTGGGGGGGTGGCTGCAGGGCCTGGGCCTGCACTGAGGCCGGGTGTGGGGGGGTGGCTGCAGGGCCTGGGCCTGCACTGAGGCCGGGCGTGTGGGGGTGGGTGCAGGGGCCTGGACCTGCACTGAGGCCGGGTGGGGGGGGCTGTGGGGGGCCTGCACTGAGGCCGGGTGGGGGGGCTGTGGGGGGGCCTGCACTGAGGCCGGGTGTGGGGGGGTGGCTGCAGGGCCTGGGCCTGCACTGAGGCCGGGTGGGGGGGGCTGTGGGGGGCCTGCACTGAGGCCGGGTGGGGGGGCTGTGGGGGGGCCTGCACTGAGGCCGGGTGTGGGGGGGTGGCTGCAGGGCCTGGGCCTGCACTGAGGCCGGGTGGGGGGGCTGTGGGGGGCCTGCACTGAGGCCGGGTGGGGGGGCTGTGGGGGGCCTGCACTGAGGCCGGGTGGGGGGGCTGTGGGGGGCCTGCACTGAGGCCGGGTGGGGGGGCTGTGGGGGGCCTGCACTGAGGCCGGGTGGGGGGGCTGTGGGGGGCCTGCACTGAGGCCGGGTGGGGGGGCTGTGGGGGGCCTGCACTGAGGCCGGGTGGGGGGGGCTGTGGGGGGCCTGCACTGAGGCCGGGTGGGGGGGGCTGTGGGGGGCCTGCACTGACCCCGCCCCCTGGCCCCGCCCCCTGGCCCCGCCCCCTGAGCAGGTGATCGAGGAGCTCCGTAAGCTGCTCAGCTTCTATGAGAAGCAGGAGGGCGAGAAGCTGCCGTTCCTGGGGCTGGCCCTGAGCTCCCGCAAGAACCTGTGCATTCACCCCGAGGTGCGTCCTCGTCGGCCCCTCCCCTAAGCCCTGGGGTTGAGGTCCCCCTGGCCACAAGTCCCGGATCCCCAGAGCAGGGGCTGTGCCCGGGGTCTGTCACATCGGGACCATCGCTCCTGGTGCCGGCAGGCACATCCCCAGCCGCCGCCTCCCTGGCCCCTGCCAGCTCCTGGAATCCGGCTGGGGCCGGGCCGGGCTGAAGCCAGGAGCCAGGAACTCATTCTGGGGCTCCCATGTGCGTGACAGAGACCCAAGGGGTTGAGCCACCACCTGCTGCCCCCTGGGTGCACCTGAGCAGGGAGCCGAGCCGGGACTCGAACCCAGGCCCTGCGATATGGGCGTCCCAGGGGCGTCTTGACCACTGCACCGAGCTCCTGCCCCAATCTGTGTTTTTAAAACATTAAGTCTTCATCTTTCTTTCTTTATTTATTTCAGATTAATTTCTTTTACTTGAAAGGCAGGGTTACAGAGAGAGGCAGGGTCAGAGATACCTTCCATCCACAGGGTCATTCCCCCAGGGGCTGCAATGACCAGAACTGGTCCAGGCTGAAGCCAGGGACTCCATCCGGGTCTCCCGCACAGGTGCAGGGGCCCAAGCACTGGGCTGTCCTCTGCTGCTTTCCCAGGGGCACTAGCAGGGAGCTGGACCGGAAGCAGAGCAGCCAGGGCTCTGGTATGGGGTGCCGGTGCCAGTGCCGTGGGCTGCTTCGCCTTCGCCGGAGCCTTCCTCTAGAAGACAGGCTGAGGGTGGGAGATTTGAGCGCACCGAGCCTTGGCGAGTGCGGGGAGCAGAGGGGGCTTTGCCTCCTGCCTTGAGCTGCCCCCCCGCCCCTCCCCCCGCGGCTCTGGGGGACCAGCGTCTGCTGACAGCACAGGGGAGGCCCTCGCAGCCGCCATGGTCTGCCTGTGCCGTCCCCTCCGTCTTCCCTCCATGCGTTACTTCTCACATTTG
This sequence comes from Sylvilagus floridanus, assembly GCA_949820135.1. Classification (NCBI taxonomy): domain Eukaryota; kingdom Metazoa; phylum Chordata; class Mammalia; order Lagomorpha; family Leporidae; genus Sylvilagus; species Sylvilagus floridanus. Next base: position 11,403,703 of record OX463232.1, read on the forward strand.
AGGGGACCTGAAGGAGCTGTGGGAAAATGCAATTGAAAGATCAATTTACGTTGGTGCAAAAAAGTTTTTTGAATCTATGCAGTTCATACGCATGTTCCTTTTTTTTTTAAGATTTATTTATTTGAAAGGCTGAGCTATAGAAAGAGGGCCGGCGCCACGGCTCACTAGGTTAATCCTCCGCCTGCAGCGCCAGCACCTCGGGTTCTAGTCCTGGTCGGGGCGCCGGATTCTGTCCCGGTTGCTCCTCTTCCAGGCCAGCTCTCTGCTGTGGCCTGAAGTGCAGTGGAGGATGGCCCACATGCTTGGGCCCTGCACCCCATGGAGACCAGGAGAAGCACCTGGCTCCTGCCTTCGGATCGGCGCAACACACCGGCTGTAGCGGCCACTTGGGGGATGAACCAACGGAAGGAAGACCTTTCTCTGTCTCTCTCTCTCTCACTGTCTAATTCTGCCTGTCCAAAAAAAAAAAAAAGAGAGAGAGAGGTGTCTTCCAATTGCTGGTTCACTCCCCCAGTGGCCACAGCGGCTGGAGCTGGGCCCATCTGAAGCAGAGAGCCAGAAGCTTCTTCCAGATTTCCTGCATGGGGTCAGGGGCCCCAGTACTGGACCATCTTCTCCCCAGCAGGGGGCTGAGCTGGAGCCCGTAGGGGAGCTGCCACCACAGGGTACCCATCACGCCACAGTGCCCCTCTATTCACTTCTCTTTTTTGACAGGCAGAGTTAGTCAGAGAGACAGAGAGAAAGGTCTTCCTTCCGTTGTTTCACCCCCCAAATGATTGCTATGGCCGGCGCTCTGTGCCGATCCAAAGCCAGGAGCCAGGTGCTTCCTCCTGGTCTCCCATGCAGGTGCAGGGCCCAAGGACTTGGGCCATCCTCCACTGCACTCCCGGGCCACAGCAGAGAGCTGGCCTGGAAGAGGGGCAACCGGGACAGAATCCAGCGCCCATATGGGATGCTGGCGCCGAAGGTGGAGGATTAACCAAGTGAGCCGCGGCACGGGCCCATTCACTTGTTAAAAGAGTCCTCGTGTCCTCAGCAGTGGTGTCATGTGTTGTCTGTGAGCCCCCCAGGGGTTGCCAGCGTTGTGTGACTTAATTTAATCTTATCAACTAATGCCCAGTGCCGCTGTCGTTAGGGATGTAGGGATCCCAACCGCCAATTGCCTCACTCCCAGGCACAGCGAGCCCATCAGTCGCGTCTCGCCTGCTGTATAGCAACCTATGAGCAGGCACTTAATTATCCCCCCTGTACAGAAAGGAAGACCGAGGCCCAGACAGCAGAAAATCACAGGGCCCGGCGCTGTGGTGGTGCGGGTAAAGGCGCTGTCACAGTGCCGGCATCCCACATGGGCGCTGGTTTGCGTCCCCACTGCTCCACTTCCCATCCAGCTCTCTGCTGTGGCCTGGGAAAGCAGTAGAAGGTGGCCCAAGTGCTTGGGCCCCTGCCTCCACGTGGGAGACCCGGAAGAAGCTCCTGGCTTCGGACTGGCTCAGCTCTGGCTGTTGCAGCCAGCACTCTGCCTCTGCCTCTCTGTGACTCTGCCTTTCAAGTTAAAAACAAAAAAAGATGCCTCTTGGGATGCTCATGTCCTGTATCGCAGGGCCTGGGTTCGACTCCCAGCTCCACTTCCGATTCCAGCTCCCTGCCGACGCGCGCCCTGGGAGGCAGCTCAGGCACGTGGGTCTCTGTTCCCAGGGGGCGGGGGGGGACCCTGAATGAGCTCCTGGCCTCTGGCCTCAGCCCAACCCTGGCCGCTGTGGGCATCTGGGGAGTGAACCTGCAGGTGGGAGACATCAATATCTCTCTCTATAGCCCCTGTCTGGGTGTTCTTCAGAGAAATGGAAATTTAGGGCTTTCATTTTTTTTTTGGAAAGATTTCTTTATTTATTTGAAAGGCAGAGTTACAGAGCAGAGGCAAGTGAGAGAGAGAGGGGTCTTCCATCTGCTGCTTCACTCCCCAGATGGCTACAACTGCCAGAGCTGTGCCGATCCAAAGCCAGGAGCTTCTTCTGGGTCTCCCACGTGGGTGCAGGGGCCCAAGCACTTGGGCCATCTTCTACTGCTATCCCAGGCCACAGCAGAGAGCTGCATCAGAAGTGGAGCAGCCGGGACTAGAACCAGCGCCCACATGGGATTTGGCACTGCAGGCCGCGTGCGGCTTCACCTGCTGTGCCGAGGCGCCGGCCTCTGGGGCTATCATGCACTCGGATCAAGCCACCATTAGCAATGCCTGCACCCCAGGAGTGGTAGCTAGAAGTCCAGTGGCAGTCCCTGAACCCGCTCCCTACCAAGGCACCTGAGAAAGTCGCTCATGCCCAAGTGCCGGGCCCCTGGGCCCTGCAGCCAGATGGAGTTCCAGACCCCTGACTCTGGCCTGGCCACTGTAGCCACCTGGGGAGTGAACCAGCACATGGAAAACGTCTCCAGCTCTCCCTCTGCCTTTGGACTCTGAAGCGTCCCTGGGGGTCCCAGGCCCAAGACCCCCCCCCCAGAGTCCACAGCAGTCCGAAATCCGCACACGGTGTCCCCCCATCCCAGGTCCAGGCTCACCCAGCTGTGGGAGGGGGCAGCTCGGTTGTCCAGAGCGCAGCCTGCCCCTGCGGGGCGTGGAGGCCGGCTTCGAGGAGGGGCTTTGTCTGCCGCCCACGTCAGCGCCCTCCTGTCCCCTGCCCCAGGTGACGCCACTGCGCTTCGGAAAGGACGTTGATGGGAAGTGCCACAGCCTCACGGCCTCCTACATCCGGGCGCAGTACCAGCAGGACGCCAGCCGGCCCCACTGCCGCTTCTACGAGGTGCCCGCAGCTGCCCCCGAGGCGGGCAGGCCAGGACAGCCGGGCGGCCACACCCCTGACCCCGCCCCTCTCTCCCACCCAGGAGTTCGATGCCCACGGGCGCCAGGTGCCCCTCCCTGCCGGCATCTACAACCTGGATGACCTGAAGGCCCTGGGGCAGCGCCAGGGCTGGTGCCCCTACTTCCTCGCCCGGTACTCGGTGAGGGGGGCAGCACCCCCGCCCGGCCGCCCCTGCGCGTGGGGGCTCAGATCTGGGAGGGAGCGAGGAGGCCCCGAGGCCCAGCTGACGCTGGCTCCCCGGCCCCCAGATCCTGCACGCCAACGTGGTGGTCTACAGCTACCACTACCTCCTGGACCCCAAGATCGCCGACCTGGTGTCCAAGGAGCTGGCCCGCAAGGCCGTGGTGGTCTTTGATGAGGCCCACAACATCGGTGAGGACGGAGCCGGGCCGGCGGTGACGCCAGCACGCATGCGCACACGCACCCCTGCACCTGCCCCTACCCCCGCCGGTGTCGCACTGAGCCCGCCCCTCGCCTTGCTCCCCACAGACAACGTCTGCATCGACTCCATGAGCGTCAACCTCACGCGCCGCACCCTGGACCGATGCCAGGGCAACCTGGAGACGCTGCAGAAGACGGTGCTGAGGTGGGCGCGGCTGGTGGACCCGGACCCTGCCCTGCCCCAGACCCTGCCCTGCCCCAGCCCTGCCCTGCCCCAGCCCTGCCCTGCCCCAGCCCAGCTCCTGCCCCAGCCCTACCCCTGCCCCAGCCATGCCCCACCCTGCCCTGCCCCAGCCCTGCACCTGCCCCAGCCCTGCACCTGCCCCAGCCCCTGCCCCAGCCCTACCCCTGCCCCGCCCTGCCCCAGCCCTGCCCCAGCAGACCCCGGACGCCCGGCCCTGTCACAGTGCCCCAGCGCCCGCGTCCCCGCAGGATCAAGGAGACGGACGAGCAGCGCTTGCGGGATGAGTACCGGCGCCTGGTGGAGGGGCTGCGGGAGGCCAGCGTGGCCCGGGAGACGGACGCCCACTTGGCCAACCCCGTGCTGCCGGACGAGGTGCTGCAAGGTGAGGCCCTGCAGCTGCGCGGCCTCGCTGCCAGCGCCCCGCGGCCCGCGCTGACCCCCGCCCCGCTCCCCGCAGAGGCCGTGCCCGGCTCCATCCGCACGGCCGAGCACTTCCTGGGCTTCCTGCGGAGGCTGCTGGAGTTCGTCAAGTGGCGCCTGCGCGTGCAGCACGTGGTGCAGGAGAGCCCGCCCGCCTTCCTGAGCGGCCTGGCCCAGCGCGTGTGCATCCAGCGCAAGCCGCTCCGGTGAGCCGGCGGGGCGGGGCGGGGCCTGCGTCTCCGTCTCGGGCTTTTCCCTGGCTGTGGGTGGGTCCTGGTCCTCTGGCCGCACCTCCCTCTCTGTGGGGCAGGTGGGAGGCACCGCCACTCCCTGGCCTTGGGGCTCCAGGTCTCCGTCTTGGTCTCGTCCAAGTGCTGTGGGGAAGACACGGGGCTCTGACCGAACCCTCTGGCAGCAAGAGGTGAGCCCTGGAGGCGGACTTTAAGGTCCTGCTGCACCAGCCTCCAGCTGGGTCTCAGCAGGGGCCCAGCGCGTGGTCGCCCTCCCCAGGACCACCAGCAGCTGTGTGTCTGATCGTGTGTTCTGCCAGGGGGTGGGGGGTGGGGTGGGGGCGGGGGCTGTGATGCCCCTGTGCTCTGGCGGGGGAGGGGGGGCTGTGATGCCCCTGTGCGCACCTGAGGGGCTGTGCGGAGCCCTGTGTCGGGTGGGGCCCTGGCCACAGCTGTGTGCAGCTGCCCTATGTGGGACAAAGGCAGGAGCGGCCACTCACCCGATTAAGGCGGGCGGGGCCCCTGGCCCGCCCCTGGCTCTGCCCCAGCGGCCCCCTCCACCGCCCCCAGGTTCTGCGCCGAGCGCCTGCGCTCCCTGCTGCACACCCTGGAGATCGCCGACCTGGCCGACTTCTCCCCACTCACCCTACTGGCCAATTTCGCCACGCTCGTCAGCACCTACGCCAAGGGTGAGGCCAGGGCTTGGACCCTCAGGGCTTTGGGGGCTGGGCCCAATTCAGAGGCTCCACGGAGCCACAGGCAATTGCCTGAGATTTTTATTTATGTATTGAAAGAGTGACAGAGAGAGGAGGGAGAGAGGTCTTCCATCTGCTGGTTCACTCCTTAGATGACCACAGCAGCCAGGGCTGGGCCAGGAGCTGGGAGCTTCCTCCTGGTCCCCCACGTGGGCACAGGGGCCCAAGCACTTGGCCCATCCTCCGCTGCTTTCCCTGGCGCGTTGGCAGAGAGTTGGGTCGGAGGTGAGCAGCGGGGACTCGAAGCAGCGCTGTATGGGAAGCCGGCACTGCAGGCAGCGGCTTTACCCGCTGCACCACACTGGGTCCCGCCTGCCTTTTTTGTCTTAATTCTCGTTGGAAAGGCAGAGGCGGATCCAGGGCACCCCCAAGTGCTGGAGTCACTGCCTGCTGCGCTTGGACAGGGTGTGGGTGTCCCCAGTGCGTGGCCGCCCCGCTCGGACAGCCTGGGAGCGAGCCTGGTGCTCAGACCTGTGTCTCCTGGGCCCCTCTGGCTGGGGGAGGGTGAGCCCTGTGGGGTCGCCCACATGATGCAGCGTGGTCAGGACTCGGTGGCACTGGGGAGCCATGGCAGGTTCTGAGCGAGGGAGGTGCTAGGTCAGCTTTGTGCCCGAGGAAGAGGCTTCTGGCAGGGCGGGGGGCAGGAGCGGAGGAGCCTGGGCCGGGGGCGATCCAGAGGTTGCGTCCACTGTCCCCGCCCCCTTCCTTCACTCAGTCTGATCCCTGGGAATTGCTGCCCTGTGCAGAAACCAGGTCCGGCCCAATGTCCTGCAGGGGGCAGAGACTCGGTCACCCCACCCCAGGGCCGATCAGCAGCAAGTCCTGGCCGTCTCCTCCTCCAGGAAGCCCTCTGACTTCCTCTGTGCCAGCCCTGCCCTCCCTGGAGCACCACTGCACCCAGGGCAGGGGCTTGAATTTTATTTTTTTATAAAGAGAAAATATGAATTCATACATTCATTCAACGAATGAGCCAGGCCCAGCACTGTGGAAGCAACAGAGCCACAAACGACTGCCTGGAGGGGAAGCTGGTGGGCGGGACCCCCAGCGCTGGTGCAGGTGGGGGGAGCTCTGGGCGGAGGCAGGTCTCAAACGACCCAGCGTGTGCAAAGGCCCTGGGGGAGTGAGCAGCCAGGAAGGGGGGTCGGCATAGGGGTACCACAGGCCATCCTGGACCCCGAGAGGAGGGGGGAGCCACGGCCGGCTCCTGAGCAAGGTGGGCACGACCCTGGGTTCCTGCAGGATGCCCATTGAGCCCAGGTGGGAGGGAGGTGCAGGAGCGAGGCCGGGTGCTGTCCTCTTGGGATCCTCCGTGAGCCTGTGCAGGAGCCGCCCTGGGGCTCGGGGTGGAGTCTGGTTCCTGACGGACAGGTCAGGTGTGGCGGTGACCACGCCCACAGCCCAGGGTCTCACCGCCCCACCCGCCTGCTGCAGGTTTCACCATCATCATCGAGCCCTTCGACGACCGGACCCCCACCATCGCCAACCCCGTCCTGCACTTCAGGTGAGCACCCGCCTGGGCGGGGGCCCTGGCCCCTCAAACCCAGTGCTCACGGCCCCGCCTGCCCCCCGCAGCTGCATGGACGCCTCGCTAGCCATCAAACCCGTGTTCGAGCGCTTCCAGTCGGTCATCATCACGTCGGGGGTGAGGACACTGACCCCACCCCCCACGGGGCAGGGGTGCCCACCACCCCACTGAGGCCCCTCCTCCCATCCCTGCCAGCCCCGCCCCCACTGGGCGGGGTGCCCGCCCTCCTGCTGAGGCCCCTCCTGTCCCTGTCCAGACGCTGTCCCCACTGGACATCTACCCCAAGATCCTGGACTTCCACCCCGTCACCATGGCAACCTTCACCATGACGCTGGCCCGGGTCTGCCTCTGCCCCATGGTGCGTAGGGAGAGCAGGCTAAGGGTCCCCCAACCTGGGCTCGGCCTGGGAGTGCCCTGAGGACGCGGGGAAGGAGCCGAGTAAGAGCCGAGTGGCCTTGGCCCCGGTCTGCTCCTCTGGGCCTTCTGACGCAGTCACTAGCCCTGGCCTGGCTCCCAGCGTGTGTTGGAGCCCAGGGCTCACCAGGAGGGGGGAGGCCTTGCAGAGTGTGTGTGCCTCAGCCCCTCCCGCGTGCCAATGGCAGGGGGGCTGAGCAGCGGCCCCAAGGGCCCAGGGGAGGCCTCTGCGTGGATCCCGGGCCGGTGCTGCCCTTAAACGAGCGGGGGACTTGGCCCTGTCCTTTGGAGGCTGTGGCCAGTCCTGAGCCCATGCATGGCAGCCCCGCGGGGGTCCTGGGGCCGGCTGCGCTGTCGCCGCTGGGTGGGCGTGAGTAGGAGTGACGGGCCAGGATCGCGCCAGGTGCCCGCAGTGCAGGCGCGGGGGTGGCCGCTTCCCCTCCCCCTCTCGCTCCCCCCAGATCGTCGGCCGCGGCAACGACCAGGTGGCCATCAGCTCCAAGTTCGAGAGCCGGGAAGACATGGGTAGGCGCCTGCGCGGTGGCTGCGGGGTCCCCGGCCCCCGGGGGCTCCACTGTAGGCACCCCTAACTTGCGGGCTGGGAGGGGTGGGAGGTATGAAAGGGCCTTGGCAGGGTTTCTGGGCACCCCGAGTTCAGGGGGCGGGGCCAACGTGTGACCCCGCGCAGCCGTGATCCGGAACTACGGGAACCTGCTGCTGGAGATGTCGGCCGTGGTCCCCGATGGCATCGTGGCCTTCTTCACCAGCTACCAGTACATGGAGAGCACCGTGGCGTCGTGGTACGAGCAGGTAGGCACCCCCCGGCCTGCTGGGGGACACCGCGGAGACGCAGGGCTTGCTGTGGATGGGCAGGGGACTGCCCTGTGCTGCCTCGGGGGCACCTGGTCCAGCTCGCAGCACTGGGTGGAGCAGACCTCCTTGGGGAGGAGAGAACCTGGCCGAACCCTGTACCAGGGGATGGTGGGAGGCCACTCATCGCCTGCGGCCGGGACCGTGGCCTTGTCCTCGGGCAAGGTGGCTGCGGCCTCAAGGTCTGCTCTCACCGAGGCCCTTTGGGTCCCCTGAAACCTCGGCTGCCCTGGGGCCCCTGCAACTAGTGCACATGGTGGGTGGGTTCCCGGGCCCTCCTGTCAGTGCCTTCGGGAATCCCAGTATAGCCTCTTATTTGCTCTGTCGGGCTGTCAGTCAGCCCCTCCACCAATCACTGGCCAGGGATGTCCTGATTGACACCCCGGGCCACAGACTTGTCCGAGGGGCGGGCGGAGGCCCAGGGACTGGTCGAGCTGCATGGTGGTGGCGGCCACAGGCTTGGGCGGGACCGGGCGGCCGGGCCCTGACCTCGTGAGGGTCCTGGCTCAGGGCGGCCGGGCCCTGACCTTGCGGGGGCCTGGCTCAGGGCATCCTTGAGAACATCCAGAGGAACAAGCTGCTCTTCATCGAGACTCAGGACGGCGCCGAGACCAGTGTCGCCCTGGAGAAGTACCAGGAGGTGAGCGGGCTGGGCCTGGCGGCGGGCGGGCGGGCACCCTTCGGGGGGCGCCAGGCCGCGGCTCACGCCTCCCCCGCCCCCAGGCCTGCGAGAACGGCCGCGGGGCCATCCTGCTCTCGGTGGCCCGGGGCAAGGTGTCCGAGGGCATCGACTTTGGTGAGTGGGCCGCTATGCTCGGGCAGGGGCCCCCATGCCCCGGCCGGCGCCGTGCCTAACCCCTCGCCCGGCCCGCAGTGCACCACTACGGGCGGGCCGTCATCATGTTCGGCGTCCCCTACGTCTACACGCAGAGCCGCATCCTCAAGGTGGGTCCCGCGGGGGCGGGGGCGGGGGCGGTGTGACCGGGCTGCGGGCGGGGCAGTGGCCAGCTCCTGGCCTCCTCACCCAGGCGCGGCTGGAGTACCTGCGGGACCAGTTCCAGATCCGGGAGAACGACTTCCTCACCTTCGACGCCATGCGCCACGCGGCCCAGTGCGTGGGCCGGGCCATCCGGGGCAAGACCGACTACGGCCTCATGGTGTTCGCAGACAAGGTCCGACCCGCGCCTTCCAGAGCGGGAGGGGGAGGTCGCGGGGGCAGAGGGCGCTGCCCCCCCCCCCCGGGCCTGACGCACCCTCCTCTTGCTCCAAGCGGTTTGCTCGGGCGGACAAGAGGGGGAAGCTGCCTCGCTGGATCCAGGAGCACCTGACGGACGCCAACCTGAACCTGACTGTGGACGAGGGTGTCCAGGTCGCCAAGTACTTCCTGCGGCAGATGGCCCAGCCCTTCCACCGGGTACGGCCTGGCCACCCCTCCTCCAGGAAGGGCCCTGGGGTTTCTCCCTGCCAGTGGCGATGTTTGCAGACAGCCTGTCCCTGGCCCTGCAGGAGGACCAGCTGGGCCTGTCCCTGCTCAGCCTGGAGCAGCTGGAGTCTGAGGAGACGCTGCGGCGGATTGAGCAGATCGCTCAGCAGCTGTGAGCCTGGGCCCGCCAGCGCCCGCCAGGCCTCGAGGTGCCTCCCGCGCTCCCCGGGCCCTGCAGGAAGCTCAGGCCGACGCCTCGGGCTGCGGAGCCTTTAATCTCAGGGGGAGCCCCGCCCCGCCCCCCGAGTCCTGCTGAGATGCCAGGGCCCACGAGGTCCGGGCCGGCCTCACCGGGGGCTCAGGTCCTGGGTGCTGGTGCTGAGGGTCCTCGGGCCCTCGCTCAGGCGCCAGCTGCGGACCTGGGGACAGCACGGGCGGTTGGAGGGGGAGGAGGGGCGGGCACAGCTCCCTGCGCCCCTGCCCGGCCCCTCACCTGCGGCTGAGTGCCCGCGGCCCGGGGCCCGTCCGTGGGCAGCATGTTGAGCGACACGGCTCTCTTCATCCTGCAGGGGGCCACAGGACACGGTGTCTCCCAGGGGCCGTGGGGGCCTCGGGGCTCGTGCCACTCCCGGGGCTGCAACTTACCCGGCAGCCCCCGCGGGGCCCTCGCCACGCAGCCGCGAGACCAGCTTCTCACTCCCGCGCCGGATGGACTCGCGGAGCTTGGAGAAGGAGCTGCTCCGGCGCAGGGCCTGCGGGGCCGGGGTCAGGGGTCAGCGCCCAGTGCCGCCCCCGCCCGGCCCGGGCCGCGGCCCCGGCTCACCTGCTGTTCCGCGTGGTCACCGGCGGTGCCTGTGCTGGGGGCTCCTGGGGGACAGATGCGGACAGTGAGGGGGAGTGGGGGGTCTGTCCCCCAGGGCCGCGGGGGCCGGGTGGGGCGGGGCTCACCGAGTGGGGCGGGCAGCTGCTCCCGGTGCAGGATCTCCTTGTACAGCGCCTCCGCCTGCTCGTACTTGTTCTGCTTCAGGTAGGCCGATGCCTGCGGGGGCAGGGCTCAGGACCCCGGCCCCGCTGCCTGCCGGGGGACCTAGGGCAGGGGACTGCCTGCCTCCTGCTCCCGGGGGCCAGAGCCAGCCTCCTCGTGCCTGTCTCTCCCATGCAAGACGGGGCCCCCCCGCTGCCTGTGTCCCACTCCCCCACCCCGGGGCGCTGGAACGAACAATAAAACCTCTGCCTGCCTCGTGGCCCCGCCGCTGCCTCCTCCCTCAGCGCCCTCACCAGGTTGTTCTTGGTCTTGGCCACATTGGGGTCCTGGGGGCCGCCCAGGGCCTCGTAGATGCGGAGGGCGCGCGCGTAGTGGCGCTCCACGTCCTCGAACTTGCCCTGGTTCTGGCAGAGCAGGGCCAGGTTGTTGAGCTGCTTGGCCACATCTGGGTGGTCGGCGCCCAGGACCTGGGGAGGCGGGGGTCAGAGGTCAGATGCGGGGGTAGCACACGGGCTGAGGGGGCTGTGTGGGGACAAAGGCCAGTGGGGTGAGGGTCACAGCGCAGGAGGAAGGGACCTTCTCGCGGATCTCCAGTGCGCGCTGGCACAGGGGCTCTGCCTCCCGGTACCGTCCCCGCTTCCCGTACAGCACGGCCAGGTTGTTGAGAGTGGCGGCCACCTGCGGCGGGAGAGGGGGCGGGTGTCCGGGCGGTGATGGCGCCCAAGCACGCAGGCCATCCTCTGCTGCTTTCCCAGCCACAGCAGAGAGCTGGGTCGGAAGTGGAGCAGCCGGGACTCGAACCGGCGTCCAAGGGGGATGCTGCGCTGCAGCAGTGACCCAAACCGTGCCTTTGAAATGACCTAGCAGAGGGGCAGGCACGCCCCCCCCCCCCCGGGGTCCCCACTCACGGCGGGGTGCTCTGGGCCCAGCGTCTGCTCCCGGATCTGCAGGGCGTCCTGCAGGAGGTCCGTGGCCTCCTTGTACTTGTTCTGGTCCCTGAGGAGTGGGGAGGGGTGGGGCTGCTGGGACTGGGCCAGTGTGGGGGTCACCCCCACAACCCAGCGCATGCACCCCCAGACCTGTGCCAAGCCCCTGAACACCTCTGCTGGGGGCCCTGGGGCCTGCCGCCTCTGCCAGGGTCTCCGTGCCCTCCCCCGGCCATAGCTGCTCCCACTCCCACCCGCCAACAGCCTGCAGCGCGCTCACCTGTACACCAGGGCCAGGATGTTGAGCATGGTGGCCACGTCGGGGTGGCAGTGCCCGGAGCTGCGCTCCAGGTCCTCCAGGGCCTGGCGGCACAGGGGCACGGCCACCTCGTAGCGGCCCTGCCCCGCGTACTGGATCACCAGGTTGTGCAGGGTCCGCAGCCGTGCGGGGATCTCGTAGCCGCCCTGCTGAGCCGCCGCTGCGCCCGCCGCCTCGGAGCCTGGGGGAGGCAGGCACCGAATCACCCCAGGCCCCAGAACAGCCTCTGACCAACCCGTGGGAGGTGTCCCGGCCTGGGGACGGGGTGCAGAGCCCGCCTGGCTCCCGGCACTGTAGCCCAGGTGTACGTCCAGCGCCCCAGCCTCACCTGCCTGCCATCACCCTGCTGGTAGCGGCCACCTGCTGCGTCTGCCCTAGCCCACCACGGCCCCCCACCACGCCCGGGGCCCACACCCACCTCTCCGCTCCTCCTCCTCGCTGGGGAACAAGGAGGCCAGGCTGTCTCGGCGAGGGGGCGACTCCGGCCGCTGTGGGCAGGACAGGAAAAGGAGGTGTATGGGGGGCACCGGGTCTGCCTCAAGGCCTGGGGGGTGCTGCCCTGGAGCCTAAGGGGCCTCCCGGCAGCGTGGGGGATCGGGGGCTCCGTGGAGTCCGCTGTGGGCCCGGGCCTGGGCCCCCCGCACACCTGGCTCTCTGCGGGCGGCTCGTACTGCCGCAGCTGGCCCAGGAACTCCAGGTGGCTCTTCTCCTCCTCCAGCTGGGCCACGGCCTCCTCGCTGGCCCGCAGCCGCCGCTGCGTCTCCTCCAGCTCCTCCCGCAGCCACGCGTTCTCCTGGGCCAGGCGCCGGGCCTGCGCCCGCAGCCGCTGCCTCTCCGCCTCCAGCGTGCCCACGTGCGCCGACAGAGCCAGCAGCATCTGCGAGGGGTGGGGGCCGTGGGGCTGGATCCCACCCGCCCTACCCCGGGCCCCCAGACTCTGCCAGTGCGGCTCAGGTGACCCCAGACCCTGGCGCAGGGGCCCACCCCTCCCCTGGCCCGAGTGCCCTGCGTACCTGCGCCTCGCCCAGCCCCAGCTCCAGGGCCTCCAGCGAGTGGGTCACCACCTGCTGCTTTTCTTCCAGCAGCTCGGAGCCGGCCACGGGCCCCGGGCCCGCCAGGGCCTCGGCCAGACGCCCAGCCAGGCCGCGGTGCTCGGCCCGCAGGGCCTCCAGCCCCTGCAGCACCTGCCGCGTCTGTCGCATCAGCTCCTCAGGGCTCAGGCGCTCCGGGCTCAGCCCTGCACTTCCGGGCGCTGCCACCTGCACGGACATGGCTGCTCCTGGGGCAGGGGAGTGGGGGGGCTCGTGTCAAGGCCCCGGCACCCGGTCTTCCGGGCCAGCGGGATCCCTGCCATTGGTCCATCCCAGCCACGCCGCCACGCCCTGTCCATCCTGCTCTTACACCTGTGGGGCAGCCCCCGGTTAGCCAAGACCAGGCACATGGCCGGCCGGCTCCGGGTCCCTGCCTGGCCAGGATCTGGCTGCCCCGGGAGCAGCAGCCCCCTGCTGCGGGGTAAGTGAGCGGGGCATGTGGAGGCGGCAGCCCAGCCGTGAGCTCATTCTTAGGGTGTTTTTGTTGGGAACCAGTCGGACCGCTGGGGCTGGGCTGGGCTGGGCTGGGCTGGGGCCGGGTGGGAGGAGAGGGCTGGAGGCTGGGGCGCCGGAAGCAGAGGCTGCTTCTGGGTTGAAAAGACTTCCGGGGGACAATGCATTGGCCTTGACAGACCCCGAGGGAACAGGGACTCCACCCTGTGCCACAGACAGGCTCAGCCAGGGCCTGTTGAGACACACAGGTGCCGCCCATGGGTGTCACTGGCCATCGACTGCTGGGGGTAATAGGTGGAGGTCCCACACACGGGACTCCACGAGGTTGTGATGTGGGGGACAAGGCCACAGAGAGCTGGCGATGCCTCGGGGGTCTTTCTAGTGTCACACATACCTGCATTTTTTTTTTTAAGATGTATTTATTTATTTGAGAGGGAGAGACAGAGATCTTCCATCTGCTGGTTCACTCCCCAAATGGCCACAATGGCTAGAGCTGGGCAGATACAAAGCCAGGAGCTTCTTCTGGGTCTCCCATGTGGGTGCAAGGGCCCAGGGACTTGGGCCATCTTCCACTGCTTTCCCAGGTCCATTTGCAGAGAGCCAGAGTGGAAGTGGAGCATCGGGGACTTGAACCAGCGCCCATATGGGATGCTGGCTCTGTAGGCGGTGGCTTTACCGGCCCCACACACCTGCCTCTTACAGACTTGAACAACACACCACACATAGTCGCTGCTCTCCTTCCGTCACACACAATGTGACAGACAGCTCCTTACACAGCTGCCTGAGACGCCGGCATCCCATGTGGGCGCCGGGTCCTGTCTCGGCTGTTCCACCTGCGATCCAGCTCCCTGCTGATGGCCTGGGGGAAAGCAGCAGAGGCTGGCTGCATGCTTGGGCCCCTGCCCCTGCCCCGCGAGGGAGACCCCAGTGGACTTCCAGGCTCCCGGCTTTGGCCTCCCCATTGTGGCCGTTAGGGGGGTGAACCAGCTGATGGGCCACCTCTCCCGGGTGGTCAGTCTCCCTGCCTTTCAGATAAACAAAAATTTGTAAACTTTTTTTTTTTTTGTTATAAATACAGATTGGCGTCTGAGCTGACCTACACCTACATCCCTGTCCAGAGCTCAGGTGTGTGTGTGTGCACGTGGGAGCGCTCGGCTCAGCAACACTCGAACCCTTGGGAGACACGCCCACACACAGGTGTGGCCTCTGAAATGACTCTCATCTCCTCCACCCTCCTCACCTGCAGAATCAGAGCCCCTCCAGGCCGGCCCCTCCCACACTCACCCTGCCAAATGCACTCCCACGGTTCCCCGTGGACTCCCCCCCAACTCGCCCCCCCCCCCCCGCCCCTGGCCAGCAGGGGGCCCTCCGGCCTGCGGCACCCCCCCACACACAGTTGCAAACACGCGTGCACCAATGGTCCCTGACCGGGGATGAGCGCCACTGCCAGCCGCGGCCACCCGTGGTGTGGGCAGCTGTGGTCACGCGAACGGGGAGACCCGCGTGTCTGCACCCAGCTCCGTGCAGACGGGGGATGCCCGGGTTCTGTGCACATGCACAGCCCCACGCCGGCGAGGAAACTTCGAGAAGGGAGTGGGAGAACGCAAACGTCCTAACCTGGAGTCTTGCACGCACTTGGCAGGGGACGCGCCCGTGCTCACCGCACCGTGCGGACGCCCGCATCGTCCCGCAGCCCGGCCTCCCGCTCTCCCCCGCGCTGTCACGCACCGTGTCGCACCCACCGCGGGCGGGCAGCAGGCCCCGACCCCGGCCCAGCTCCCGGCACGCTGCCCCGCCGCCCGCCGTCACGAGGGCCCCTCCCGCCCCTAGGCCCCGCCCCGCCCCGCTCCTGTTTACCTGCGCCCGGGGGACCGGGCGCGGCCCCAGCCCGGCCTGCGGACCCCAGGGAGCCCCGGGGCGGGACAGGGAGTGCCCAGGGGCCCCGCGTCCCGTCCCCGTGGCCAGGCGAATGGGCCCAGGGGCGCGCCAATCCCAGCCCTCCCCTTGGCCCCGCGCCCCATCAGGGCGGCTTCCCGCGACTCCCGCGCCCACCGGACAGCCGACAGCTCCGCGCCCCGCTCGACGGCGTCCCGCAGGCTCCGCACGCCCCGCCGCTCCGGCTGTGACCGCGTCTCGGGCCGCGGGCGGCTCCGCCGGAAGGCGGGGCAGCCGGAGCCCCGCCCCCCGCAGGTGCGGCCGGAGCCCCGCCCCCCGCAGGTGCGGCCGGCCCCGCCCCCGGAGGGGAGGGTCGGCGCGCGGCTCGGGCCCCGCGGGACTCCGCGCGCCTCCTCCGGGAGCCGGGGCCACGGCGACGCTGCCGTCTGGGAAACCGGCGCTCCGGCTGCAGACTTTCCTCCTCCAAGAAGCCTTCCTGCTGGCCCCTTGTTAGCGGCATCCCTCGGGACCTCCACCCCACGCCCATACTGATATTGTTCACAAATATTTTCAGGGCCTCAAATTATTTTATACAGCACATCATTTTATTTTATTATGTTACATTACTGTTCAAAGGATTTATATATTTTAATTAAAAGGTGGAGTTACAGAGAGGCAGAGAGAGAGACGGGAGATTTCCACCCCCTGGTTCACTCCTCAAGTGGCCTCCACGGCCAGGGCTGGGCCAGGCTGAAGCCAGGAGCTTCTTCAGGTCTCCCACGTGGGTGCGGGGGCCCAAGCACTTGGGCCATCTCCTGCTGCTTCCCCAGATGCATTAGCAGGGAGCGAGATCAGAAGTGGAGCAGCCGGGACTTGAACCGGTGCCCATATGGGATGCCGCTATGCCACAGTGTGGTCCCTGTTAGAGTAATCTTAAAGATTTATTTTGTTTAGTTGAATGGCGGAGTTGCAAGAAAGAGGGAGAGAGAGAATGAGAGATTTTTTTCAGCTGTCGGTTCACTCCTCAAATGGCTGCAACAGCCAGGGCTGGGCCAGGCCAGAGCCAGGAGCGTCTTCTGGGTTTCTTGTGTGGCTGCAGGGGCCCAGGCACTTGAGCCATCTTCTACTGCTTTCCCAGGTGCATTAGCAGGGAGCTGGATTGGAAGTGGAGAAGCCGGGACTTGAACTGGTGCCCATGTGGGATGCCAGCACAGCAGGTAGAGATTTAACCTGCTATGCCACAGTGCCAGCCCCTGGGTTCAAGTTTGATTCCAGTATTTTTGTTTGTTTGTTTGTGACAGGCAGAGTTAGACAGTGAGAGAGAGCGAGCGAGCGAGACAGAGAGAAAGAGAAGGTCTTCCTTCCGTTGGTGAGCGAGACAGAGAGAAAGAGAAGGTCTTCCTTCCGTTGGTTCACTCCCCAAATGGCTGCTACGGCCGGTGCGCTGTGCTGATCCGAAGCCAGTAGCCAGGTGCTTCCTCCTGGTCTCCCATGCGGGTGCAGGGCCCAAGACTTAGTCCATCCTCCACTGCCCTCCTGGGCCACAGCAGAGAGCTGGACTGGAAGAGGGGCAACCGGGACTAGAACCCAGTGTGCTGGCACCGCAGGCAGAGGATTAGCCTAGTGAGCCGCGGC
Source organism: Sylvilagus floridanus (assembly GCA_949820135.1). Lineage (NCBI taxonomy): Eukaryota > Metazoa > Chordata > Mammalia > Lagomorpha > Leporidae > Sylvilagus > Sylvilagus floridanus. Next base: position 11,420,101 of record OX463232.1, read on the forward strand.
GCTGGCCCTAACTGTGTAATGTTATATTACCAGTTCCTTCTTCTCCCCCATTACAAAGTCTGCTGTGGTGCAGCGGGTTAAAGCCCTGGCCTGAAGTGCCGGCATCCCATGTGGGCGCCAGTTCTAGTCCCAGCTGCTCCACTTCCGATCCAGCTCTCTGCTAATGTGCCTGGGAAAGCAGTGGAAGATGGCCCAAGTCCTTGAGCCCCTGCACCCAAGTGGGAGATCCAGAGGAAGCTCCTGGCTCCTGGCTTCAGATCAGAGCAGCTCCGGCCATTGCAGCCATCTGGGGAGTGAACCAGCAGATGGAAGCCCTCTCTCTCTGTCTCTGCCTCTCTCTCTAACTCTTTCAAATAAATAAAATAAATATTAAAAAAAAAAGTTGGCTGTTGGTGTTGTACAGTGGGTTAAGCTGCCGAATCCAACACCAGCATCCCATGAGGAGGCCCCACTTCCGATCCAGCTCCCTGCTAATGCACCTGGGAAAGCAGCGGAGCCCCTGGACCCACATGGGAGCCCGGGATGCCGTTCCTGGCTCCTGGATTTGGCCTGGTCCAGCCCTGGCTAATGCAGCCATTTAGGGAGTGAACCAGCAATTGAAAGATCTCTATGTCCCTCTCTCTGTGTAACACTGCCTTCCAACTAAATAAAATAAACATATCTTCAGCCCAAGGACAGGGGCTGCTGCAGCTCCCATGGTAAAGCTGGGGTAGGGGGTGGGGGGGTCATAGGGGCCGCAGGTCTGAGTTCAAACCCGGTGCTTGCCATTTCCTGTCCACGCCACAAGGGGGCAGCAGAGATCCCTCGCTGAAGCTCTGGGTCCTTTATCTGTATGTAGCACACAGGGCAGGGGGATTAAGGGAGAGAGTGTTCACTAGGCTAAACCTCCCCTCCCTAAGGCTCGGAGAGGAGACGTTGCTTCTCCGGGGCCACCCCGTCCCCCTGTGCCGTGGCAGGAACAGAAGAGGAGGGCGGCTTTCCCACGCTCACATGATGGCCACAGTTGTTTTTTAAGTAATGTTTTGAGAGAGAGAGATGGAGAGAAAGTTCCCCGTGTGCCAGTTTGCTCCCCAAGGGTGCACAGCGGCAGGCACTGGGCTGAGCCGAGGCCCAGGGTCAGGAGCCAGGCACGCGACCCAGGTCTCCCCCCTGAGCCCCCACTGCCGCCTCTCAGGGTGCAGCAGCCAGGAGCTGGGACTCGAACCCAGGTCCCCCTGTGTGGGCTGCAGGTGTCTAGCACCAGGCCAGATGCCCGTCCCTCGGCTGTGGTTTTTAACGGCAACAGCGATGCACTGGTTGGACAGGCTGTGCACTGGGACCGGCGCAGCAGGCTAAGCCGCCATCCCAGCTGAGCGCCTGTTTTACGTCCCAGCCGCTCTACTTCCCATCGATCCAGCTCCCTGCTAACGCACCTGGGAAAGCAGTGGAAGACAGCCCAAGTGCTTGGGCCCCTGCAGCCACGTGGGAGACCCGGATGGAGCTCCTGGCTTCTGGCTTCGGCGTGGCCCACTCCTGGCCATTTTCACCATTTGCGACGTGAACCAGCAGATGGAAGCTCTGTGTGTGTGTGTGTGTGTGTGTGTGTGTGTGTGTGTCTCCCCCATCTGTAACTGCCTTTCAAACAACAGACACATCGTTAACCAAGAGAAAGTCGGTGTGGAGAACAGAGAATGGTCCCATCTCTCCTTGAGCCCCAGGGACCCTTCCCAGAAGCCAACATGGCCACTGGAGAAATACTCCATGGATACGGGCAGTGGGGGGAGGCGCCAGTGCGCGCACCCACTCAGGAAACACAGAGGAGGCCATCCTTAGCAGAGGCCGTGGGAGCGACTGGGCGTGGCCTGTGGCCGGCAGAGGGGCAGAAGGGACAGTCGTGCCGCTTCTATCTTGGCCTGGACCACTGCCCTTTGTGCCTCGCATCCCGCGCCGGGGGCTTCCCCTGGCCGCCCCCTCCGCCTTCCACGGCCCACAGCTCCGCTCTGAGCTGCCTCGCTCTCGGCCAACTCCATGTCCACTGTAAGACTGCTTCATTCAGGGGCCGGCGCTGCAACCCTGGCATCTCACAGGGGTGCCGGTTCGAGACCCCGCTTCTCCACTTCTGATCCAGCTCTCTGCTGTGGCCTGGGAAAAGCAGTGGAAGATGGGCCAGGTGCTTGGGCTCCTGCACCCACATGGGAGACCTGGATGGAGCTCCTGGCTCCCGGCTTGGGCCTGGCCCAGTCTTAGCCTCTGTAGCCATTTGGGGAGTGAGCCAGCGAGTAGAAGCACTCTCTCTGTAACTCCGCCCACTGCTTCATTCTGGGGTGATTCCGGCTTCCTGGGGCCACAGCACCTCCTTTCTTCGCACTCAGCACAGCTCCCCGCATGGTCGAGAGACCAGCTGCAGACAACAGCTCATCTGGGTGGTCACAAGACAGAGACACCACAACAGCAGTGAGAAGAGACCAACAGAACAGAGCCGGGAACCACCCAGCGCACCTCCAGGGGGACGCGGGTGCTGCAAGGGATCCTGGGAAGGGGAGTTTCTGGCATCTTTGCCTTCTCAAAGGAGTCGGGCTCAAGGGCAGGAAACTTCCCGAACACAGAAAGGGCTGCTGCCTCTGTGCGGCCAAACGCCCCCCAGGGGATAGAGGAGCTCGGGGCTTGGCTGTGCCGTGACCCAGCTGACCCACCTCTCCCTGGCGCGCAGCCCTCAGTGGCTCCCACCCAAGGCACAGTGACACTGAAACTCCTCCTGCAGTCCCCTGGGGCCCTGCGGGTCCACCCCGTCCCCGTCTGCACCCCCAGCTCCCTCTGACCTCTGCTTCTCCTCCACGTCCAGCCACTCCCACCCCAGGGCCTTTGCCCCTGCTGGTGCCCCCGCTCCCTCCAGCACTGGCTCCCACCTCTCCCCCAGGTGCCTGCCTGCCTCTGCTCCCCCTGTCCTGCCCCCTCCCACGCCCCACGGGCCTCAGTTTCTAGAACCAAGAAGCCCGCCCCCACGGGGAAGGGGAAGGGTTGGGGGCGGCGGCAGTGCCCCCTCCCCACTCCAGGAGTCTGGTTGAGGTGGAGAGCCCCACTTTTCCCTGAGCCAGCCCCCACATGGCTGGAGAGGAATGGGGGAGATGGAGGAGAAAGGCACTGGGAGACAGGGATGTCCTCCGATCCTCAGCCCCCTGGGAGCTCCCTGAGGGAGGTGCCCCGCTCAGCCCTCAGCCCTGGCACCCACCGGGCAGAGGAGGCAGCTCCCAGAGTCCCCGGCTGAGGGCCGGGGGTGCCCACGTCCGCATGAGTCGGGCGCCCAGTCCCCTTCCCCGGGGGCCTCGGGTGCCCTTGTAAGGAGGCAAGGCCCCAGGACACCCGAGCTGCTGGCTATAATTAGCCCGGACACGTGGGCCCCCCGCCAGCACCTGCCCCACGCCCCCCACCCGCAGCCTTGGGTGCTGGGACTGCCGACAGCAGAGACCGCTCTAAAAATAGCTCCCTTCCAGGATGGCCCCTCCCAGCAGGCCCCCTACCCCCTGCTGAGGGGCTCACTGCCCCCCCCCCGGGGGGTTGTCCTGGGCTCACTGCTGGGTGTCCCCGGCGCTGGTGCTCCCCAAGGTGTGCAAGCCACGGCAGGTGCAGAGGCAGGGGGCACCCGCGGGGGGCTGGTAACAGCAGCAGGCCTAGGGGCCAGGGGATGGCGACCTGTACGTGCCGGGACACCCCCAGCCACTGTCCCGTGCTCCCGGCGAGGGGCCAGCTGTCCCCCGCCAGCCCGACTCAGCACATGCTCTGCACATTGGCCTGGGGCGGTCCATACAAGGGCATGGGGCTGGGCACAAGGCGCGCCTGCGTCTAGGTGGGCACCGTGCCCAGGCACCCGGTGGGGGGAGAGCTGGGCTGCCCTCCAGGCCCCCTCCCTGGGGCAGCCCCGCCCAGCCAGTGGCACAGCGGGGTCCCCTAGATAAAGCCGGGGCCGCGGGCCCTGGCTCTGCCTCAGTGTCGCCTGCAGGACACACGTAGCCCCGCTCAGCACAGCCCGGCCAGGTACCATCTGCGGGGCCTCGGGTGGGAGCGAGAGGCAGAGCGCTTCCGGAAGCAGCCCCTCAGTGGGGGGTGGGGGCCTGCTGGGTGGGGAGCAGGCGGCTGGGGGAAGCTGGACCTTGTGCGCCTGGCTGTGCCCTCCCCGTGAGCCTGCCTGGCCTCCCTGTGACTTCTGGGGACACGCGGAGGGTCACGGGGGAGCAGCCCGGGGGCGAGAGTGGGTGTGGGGGCCTCAGCAGCTCTCAGCCTGCAGGGGCTGGGTCAGGCCTGTGTCCCTGAGTCTGTCAGCCCAGGCCCTAGTACCCTGGGCTCTTGCTGGCCCTGGCTGTGGGTCCCTGCTCTACCGGGGGGGGGGGGGGGGAGGCGTCTCTGCACTTGCAGGTGTGACTCCGTGCCCCAGCAGAGCTGGGCAGCTCAGGCAATGTGGGGGCGTGGCTTGCGCCTGGGGGGTGGGGTCTGCCTCTGCGCCCTAATCTGGGGCAGCCCAGCAGGGATGACCGAACGTCCTCTGGGTGGGGGTGGGGGTGGGGGTCTGGGCTGAGGCCCAGGCTGTCCTTGGGCCCCAGGCCGTCTGTGCGCCGTCCCAGCCCCTGGGCCCACCTGTCTCGGGCCTGCTGACTTGGCGCAAGCTGAGCCCAGGAGTGAGGGGGGGAGGCGGGGCAGCCGCTGGGGGTGTTGGGGGGGAGCAGTCAGCCAGATTCTAAAAATAACCACCCTGGCCCACAGCCCTGAAGGTCTCCGGAGGCCCCTCTGCCCCCCATCTCACTCCAGCCCCACTCCCCTCCCTCCATCCCACTGGGGGAGGGGGCCTCTGCCTTGCCCAGTGTGGCAAATAAAAGTGAGGGTAGTTTGGCGCCATGGCTCACTAGGCTAATCCTCCGCCTGCGGCACTGGTACCCCGGGTTCTAGTCCCGGTCGGGGCGCCGGATTTTGTCCCGGTTGCCCCTCTTCCAGGCCAGCCCTCTGCTGTGGCCCGGGAGGGCAGTGGAGGATGGCCCAAGTGCTTGGGCCCTGCACCCCATGGGAGACCAGGAGAAGCACCTGGCTCCTGGCTTTGGATTGGTGCAGCGCGCCGGCCATAGTGGCCATTTGGGGGGTGAACCAACGGAAGGAAGACCTTTCTCTCTGTCTCTCTCTCTAATTCTGCCTGTCAACAAACAAACAAACAAACAACAACAGCAAAAAGCGAGGGTGATGGCAGCAGCTACTGCCAGGCCCGAGCTGGGCGCTCCGGGAGACAGAGGTCCAGAGAGGCTTGGTGCCCAGCCTGGGGTCGCACAGCAAGCTCATGGCTTTTCTTCCCACTGAGCCCTGCATGTCGGGGGTGTGGCAGGAGCAGGGGTGGGGCCAGGGCATCCCCCCCCCCGCCTGGATAAGCATCAGACAGCAGACAGGGGTACCCAGGGCTATACCTGTGGCGTCACTCCCTCCAAGGGAGTCCGGCTGTGATCCCATCTGACAGATGAGTGAAAGGAGGCCCAGAGGGGTCCAGCCGCCGGCCCAAGGCCACACAGCCGGTGTTAAGTGGCAAGTAGCTGAGCGGGGCTTGGAAGAGCCCAGAGCCTGCACCTATTCCATGCCCTGCTTTGGGGGAGGGGTTTCCCACCCTCTCCCCATTCTCCAGTTGGAGAAACCAAGTCTCCATCGAGGAGACTGCTCCTGGCTGGCTCAGCGCAGGGGCGCGGCCGAGCTGGGACCCTCCTGCACCTCCGGCTCCAAGCCAGGCTGCCTGGAGCCTCGCTCAGCTCTCCCCGCCCGCCCTGCAGCCCCCCGACGCCGCCACCATGCCGTTCGGCAACACCCACAACAAGTTCAAGTTGAACTACAAGCCCGAGGAGGAGTACCCGGACCTGAGCAAGCACAACAACCACATGGCCAAGGTGCTGACCCCCGACCTCTACAAGAAGCTACGCGACAAGGAGACGCCCTCGGGCTTCACCCTGGACGACGTCATCCAGACCGGCGTGGACAACCCAGGTAACCGGCCAGGCCGGGCTCGCTTTCCTCACCTGCAGAATGGGAGCCACCTCTGCTGAACTCGTTGTCAGAACCGAGTAAGGGAATCCAGGCGGAAGGCTTGGGACAAACCACAGCCACGCGCTGCCCGTGCACAGTCGCCCCGAGAGGCCCCTGGGGGCATTGCCTGAACACCCGGGCCTCAGTTTCCCCTGTGCCCAGGGCTTCCAGCAGCGCCTGACACCAAGCACACCCTCGGATGCAGTGGGGACGCTGCTCCCTCTTGGGGGACTCCCCTGGAGGGAGGGCGGAAGTAGGCTCTCTCTGGGCAGGAAAGGGGTCTTCCTCGTGACCTTGACCACTAGGAGCCCACAGCTGAGTCTGAACACACAGAGGCTAAGATCCCATGATTCAGGGGCTGCCGGGCGCCGGCCCCCACCCCAGCCCTGCCCCCTCCCCGCCTGCGCACGCTCGCCTCGCTGAGCGACGGCCCTTGCCCCCCCGCCCCACCCCCAGGGCACCCTTTCATCATGACCGTGGGCTGCGTGGCCGGTGACGAGGAGTCCTACACGGTGTTCAAGGACCTCTTCGACCCCATCATCCAGGACCGCCACGGGGGCTTCAAACCCACCGACAAGCACAAGACCGACCTCAACCACGAGAACCTCAAAGTTGGTGACCCTGGGGGAGGTGGAGGTGGGGAGGGGGCAGAGGAGAGAGGGGGGGACCCATCTGGGGCGAGGGACACGGGGGAGGGGCGGACAAGACAGGTGTGAGGGTGTGCGGCGTGGGGCTGGGGGGAGACAAGACCTGGTGTAGAAAGGGGAGGGGCAGCGCTGTGGCACAGCGGCTGAGCTGACCTGCGAGGCCCACATCCCGCCCCAGAGTGCCTGGTTCGAGTCCCGGCTGCTCCACTTCTGGTCCAGTTCCCTGCTAATGCATCTGGAAATGCAGCAGCTGATGGCACGAGTCCTCGGACCCCTGCCATCCACAGGGGAGACCCGGATGGAGCTCCAGACTCCTGGCTTTGGCCTGGCCCAGCCCTGGCTGCTGCAGACAATTAGGGGAGGGAACCAGCAGATGGAAGATCTCTCTCTCTCTCTCTCTCTTCCTCTCTCTCTTCCTCTCTCTCTCTGCCTTTCAAGTTGATGAAAATAAATATGTAAACATTTAAAAAGGAAAAGAGGAGAAAGAGAGAGAGAGAGAGATGGAAGGAGGGGGAGAGATGGGGAGGGGAGTTGGACAGAAACAAAATGGGGAGACAGAAAGGGGGGGAAGAGGCAGGTGCAGAAGCAGGGGCGGACGAGGAGGTGGGGGGAGGCCTGGGCTCTCTGGGGGGCCCCGGAGGCTCTACCCGGCCTGACTCTGCCTTCCCCGCCCGCGGCCCAGGGTGGGGACGACCTGGACCCCCACTACGTGCTCAGCAGCCGTGTGCGCACCGGCCGCAGCATCAAGGGCTACACGCTGCCCCCGCACTGCTCCCGTGGTGAGCGCCGGGCCGTGGAGAAGCTCTCCGTGGAAGGTGAGAGCCTCCCCGGCGTGGGGCCCAGCCCTCCAGGGCCCTAAAACACGGGGGACCCTGGCACCCCACGCTTGCTGAGTGACAGCTGTCAGTATTACCCATGTCCGAGGTCTAAGGGCCCAACACTGACTCCCCATCCATGCATCCACCCAGCCATCATTCCCAGCCATTCTGGCCCAGTGTGGGGCATCAGGGCTCCTGGGATCAGTAGGGCTCTCATGGAGCTCTTTGCCTGGTGCGAGACTTGAGGGTGCACACCAGCCTCCCCATGAGCAGGAGCACCCCAAAGTGCCGTGAAGCCACGACCCAGGGGGTGTGGCAGAGGGTGACCCCCACACAGGCGGAGTGGAGACCTCACTGATGGGATGCATTCCAGGCAGGGTCAGCAGCGCGTGCAAAGGCCCCGAGGCTGGAGGGCGAGAAGGGAGGCCAGCGTGGCTGCAGCGGCGTGGGCGTGGGCTGAGGACAGAGAGCTGCGGGCGGCCAGGCTGTGCAGTCCTGTGGGCTTGGGCAAGAGGGACACGGCTCCCTCTCTGCAGAGTGTGGGGCACAGGCAAAGGGGCAGGACAGAGTGTGAGGGGGCCACCAGCGTGGTGCAGGTGAGGGGCGGAGGGAGACCAGGTAGTGGTGTGGGGACAGAGTGGGCGCGCGGGCAGTGGGAGCCAGACCAGCTCTCAGGACGGGGCGAGGGGCAGACCAGCTCTGGGGAGGGGGCAGGCCAGCTGTCGGGCTGGGGGGGGGGAGCCAGACCAGCTCTCAGGACGGGGCGGGGGGAAGACCAGCTCTCGGGGCAGGAGGGTAGCCGCTCCAACTGCAGCCACTGTCTGAGTCCATGGTGCTAATTCTACCAAGGCGGGTGACACCACAGAGGTGGGGCAAGCTGCCCTCCTCCCGGCCACCGGCAGACACAAGGGATGGAAACAATGAGAACGTAGAATGTAGCAAAGCGGCGAACGCAGCCAAGTCCGCAAAGTGCGCAGAGAGTGCTAGCTATCAGTGCTGGTCTCCTTTGAGACCTCATTCAGCCTTAAGCTTCTGTGACTCAGCCACAGCAGGGGTCGTCAGAGAGCTCACGGGAAATGCCCGTGATGTAAAAGCTGCACGGACTCAACTCTCTCTGTACCCAAATGCACCTTCATCTCCTTTCGTCCACGCACATACGGAGGTGCCTCCGGCAGCGGACAGCACCTGGTACAGCCGCTATAAACAGATTCCTTAAACACCTGCTCCATAGTCTCACACACACACAAACACGAGCAGGACCTGCACTACTATTTTCTCCTGGCGGCTCCCTGGCTCCCGTGACCTTGGCCGGCTTTGATGGGTGGGCCCATCCCAGAGAAGGGGAGGGTCCACTTCTCGCTCCTGGGGACTGGCCTAACAGACCTGGGGAGAGTGGGATGGCATGCGGCCAAGGCCAGGGGCAGCAGTGTGGGGGTCCCCCCGCCCCTGGGGCTGGACAGGCTGCTGACCGCTGTCCCCGGGGCCTCAGCCCTCAACAGCCTGACGGGCGAGTTCAAGGGGAAGTACTACCCGCTGAAGAGCATGACGGAGCAGGAGCAGCAGCAGCTCATCGACGACCACTTCCTGTTCGACAAGCCCGTGTCCCCGCTGCTGCTGGCCTCGGGAATGGCCCGCGACTGGCCCGATGCCCGCGGGATCTGGTGAGGCTCCCCCGCCCTGCTCTGCCGCGCTCTGGGGGTCATACAGTGGGAGGGTCGGCATTGAGACTCGAACCGCGCTCCCTGGGTTCGAATCCCAGCTCTGCCACTAACTGGGAACGTGTTCGACAGCTGGGTGGATTATTTCACTTTTCTCAACCCCGGCTCCCCACGTGTATAACGGGGCTCACACAGCAGCTCTCGGGGTTCTTGTGGGATTCGAGTTCCTTTATGAAGGGCGGGGCAAGCAGAGCCGGGTATTTGGTAAGTGCTCAGCGCCCCCTGGCGGTCAGCAGCGCCAGACTTCCTGCGAATCTGCTCGTTTGGAGACCACGCTGCAAAGCCCCGGGAGTCAGGGTTCGAAGCTCTGCCGATTGCGTGATTCGGGGGTTTTAATTATTGCTATGCAAACATGTTTGGGCTTTCACTAACGCCAGGTTTTGTGATTCCGGGGACCCTCGGATGCTGGGTCAGAGGTCCCCGAGGTTCATCCCCGAGTGCCCGCGCCGCGGCCCCCAGTCTAGCGCTGAGGGTTTGCCCACCCCGGGCCCCGCGCTTCGAAGAAGCGGACGCTGCTCACCTGGTGCATCCTCGGGCCCGCCCCCCTGGCGGGGCGCGGGGGTCGCGCGGGGCTCACCTCGGCCTCTCCCTGCGCCCCGCCCTAGGCACAACGACAACAAGAGCTTCCTGGTGTGGGTGAACGAGGAGGACCACCTCCGGGTCATCTCCATGGAGAAGGGCGGCAACATGAAGGAGGTCTTCCGCCGCTTCTGCGTGGGGCTGCAGAAGGTGGGCGTGAGCCCCTCGCCGCAGCCCGGCCCGCCCAGAGCCCCGCCCACTCCCAAGGCCACGCCCACGGCCCCCACTCTGTGTCTAGGTCCCGCCCCCTCTGTACAGTCCCGCCCCACCCTGGCTTCACTCTGTGCCCAATCCCCACCCACTCTGTATAGTCCCTCCCCTCCCTGGCTCCACTCTGTGCCCAAGCCCCGCCTCTCCCACGCCAAGCCCCGCCCCTGGCCCCACCTTCTGTCCTATCCCGCCCACCCTGTATAGTCCCTCCCCACCCCTGGCTCCACCCTGTTCCTAGGCCCCGCCCCCACCGCATGCCCAAACCCCGCCCCTCAGAACCTGCCTGCTCCTTGTCATCGGGCCCCTCCTTCAGATTCTGCAGCCCCTCCCCCGCCCGCTTGCCCGGGGTTGCTGCGCATTTGGGGGTGCCTGCTGGCGCTGACTCTGGTCCTGTCCCCCGCCTCAGATTGAGGAGATCTTTAAGAAAGCTGGCCACCCCTTCATGTGGAATGAGCACCTGGGCTACGTGCTTACCTGCCCGTCCAACCTGGGCACCGGGCTGCGTGGGGGCGTGCACGTGAAGCTGGCGCACCTGAGCAAGCACCCCAAGTTCGAGGAGATTCTCACCCGCCTGCGCCTGCAGAAGCGGGGCACAGGTGCGTCCACGCGCGTTCTGGGGCGGGCAGGGCTGCTCCTCTGTGAGCCTGTGTCCGCCTCTGTAAATGGGCACCAGCGTAGTGTCAGCGTGGTTACAGACACGCATCGCGGGTGCTCCCGTCTGTGAGCGCGGGGAGCGGTCGGGACCGACCCCGGGCAGCCTGATTTCCACGCACACTCTCGCGCGGGTTGTGCTATAAGGGCTGAGGGCCGGAGCCGCGGACTCCCAGAAGGCTGTGTGCAGGTAGCCCGGTACACCGTAGGCACTCAGCTCGTGCAGCCGCTACAGATGGCGCACCTCTGCTGCCTCCTCACGCCCCCGGCTCGTGCTCCCGCAGGGGGCGTGGACACGGCTGCCGTGGGCTCGGTGTTCGACATCTCCAACGCCGATCGGCTGGGCTCGTCCGAGGTGGAGCAGGTGCAGCTGGTTGTGGACGGCGTGAAGCTCATGGTGGAGATGGAGAAGAAGCTGGAGAAAGGCCAGTCCATCGACGACATGATCCCCGCGCAGAAGTAGGCGCAGCCGCCCGCCGCCGCCGCCTGGAGGCGCCCCCGCGGGAGGGCCGGCCGCCCCTCGCCCGCAGCGCGCGTGTCCCCTGGGGGCTCGGAGTTCCAGCCAATGGGCCCCGTCGTCTGCGTCGTGGCCAATGAAATGCCTCCCTCACACCTCGCTGTCCCGAAGCTCCGCCCACCTCCGGAGCACCTGCTGATGGGGAGGTCTAGGCTCCTGGCGTGTCTGGAGCGGGGGGCTTTTTCCCCACGCAAAGCAGTGAATAAAAGCAGCGGCGGCCTTAGCTTTGTGCGCCCTGGTTGCGGCGGGTGTCCTCTCTCCCGCGCCCGCCCTGCGTCCGTGGTGCGCATTTCTCGCAGGCGGGCCGGGCAGGCCAGGGCCCCCACCAGCAGGGACATAACGGGCGGGGCCCGACAGGGACGAAGGTTTCAAAAGTAAAGTGAGGCGGGGTACAGCAGACCCCTCTGATCCCCGTGGGCCAAGAAATCCACCCTCTGCTGGAGAGGGCAAACCGAGAGACCTCGGGAGACCCCACAGACCCAGGCCTGGGGGCCTGTCAGATGCGTCCGTGTCCCTTTGAATGCCATGTCCACTGGGGGGGGGGGGCGTCCCTTCACTAAGCTCCACCCGAGACAGGCCAGCAACCCCCCCCCCCCGCCCAGCGCCTGCTCACTCTAAGTTGGTCTCTCTTCTCAACGCGCCGCCATCCGCCCAGCACGCACAGCCCCGCCCCTGTCATGCTGGACACCCAGCCAGGGCTGCCCAGTGCCCCGGGGAGAGGCCCGGGCCCCGTCCACAGCCGTCAGCGCCAAGCAGACACGACTGGCCGCACCTTGGCGACACCGTATGCCCACCCCGGGTCACACACCACCTGCTCAGGGACCCGTCCTCTCTTGCTTCCCACAGGGTACATGCTCACCACTCTCACCTCCGGGGAGCCCTCCCTGCCCAGGGCCGGAACGCCCCCTTCCCCTCCCCCGCCAGCCGTGCCCACTCTGGACTCCTGCCGAGCACACATTTGCCCTGACCTTGGTGGGCAGGGCTGGGGCTGTTTTGGTCACCACCGTGCCCCCTCCTGCCCCACCGCGGGGCAGAGAGAATGCCTTCGGGACCTTCGAAGCAAGCCCTGGGGGCTCCCCTGGCCCCAAGACCCCACCTGAACAAGCCCGGCCTTTCCTTCCCTTCCTGCTCCCAACACCCCCGGGAAAGCCCTTCTCAGTCCAGCTGGAGGTACGGCCCGGCCACTCCAGGGTCCGGGATTGGCCCAAGGACGGTCACATGACTCACTCCGGCCAATCAAAGCCTGCGGCTGCCTCTTACAAGCAGGCGATTGGACTCTTTGGGCTGGAGGGAAAGAGGCGTGGAGCTCTGGGGTCACCTTTGGTGCGGGAAGGGGGTGCCCGCCAGCGGCCACTGTGAGAATTGAACTCACACGGGAAGGCTCAGAGGCGGCCTGACGCCGGGACCCCGCAACCCCTGGGACCAGACGCCCCCAACTCAGTGACACAAGCCGACACACCTGTGAGCACACACACATCGCGGGTCACCAAGCATCTCCCTGGCTAACTGCAGCCACGCCCAGCATGGGCGCCACACTCCTCCCAATCCCAGCTCCGCATCAGGTCCCCCGAGGGCCTCCTGCAACCCCTTCCCGGCCACCCGCGTGGCTTCCCCAGCACTGCCGACAGGACCCGCGTCCCGACCCCAAGGACTCCTCGGGCCTCCGTGTCCAGCACAGGGCCTGGCACGGAGTCGGCACTGGTCCATGACTGTTTATTGAGTAAATGCACTACTGGATAGGAAGTGGCTTAGAGTCCAGTGTAACGTGGCTGGCGGGCCTGGCCCGATGGAGGGCGTGGGGCCTGCTGGAGGAGACCCTGCCCCCTTCCCCGTCGCCCTTGACCTTCACACCCCCCCACCCCCATTCTGCAGATGAGAAGATGGAGGCTGGCCCAAAGTCACAGGCCCCCTCTTGCGCTCCTCTGCAGGGCGGGCAGGGAGGAAGACCCCAGGGCGGGGTGGGGGCTGTCCTAGTTTATTGGGCGACAGGCTGACAGGAGGAGGGAGGGGTAATAACTTAAAAACCGGAGGCGACATCGGCAGCCCCTCGGGAGACTGCGGTGGGGGAGGGGGTATTTACAAGGATTTCTACAAAGTTGCCCCGCGCCAGCCTGGGGCAAGAAGAGGGGTCTGAGCAGGAGGGGGCGGGAGGGGGAGGACCCCGCCTCTGTGCCCCTACTCCCGCCCCCCATTCTCCAGTCTGTGTTCTCAGCAGCTCGCCCTGGCCCCCCAGCCCAGGCCCAGATCTCGAGCTGAGCTTTCCTCAGTTTCCCTTCCTGCCCCCAAAGTCTCTGCCAGGTGAGGGGGACAGGAAGGCGCCAGCTCCCCCCGCTAGGACCCCCGGCCTTCTCCCTGCCTGTGGTCCCAGAGGACAGCAGAGGGGACACCTGGGCCCCGAGCCTAACTCGGGGAGACCGGCATGACAAGGGGAGGCCGCCCTGCCCGCCCCTTGCCCTGCGGCGGCCGCTAGGAGCCAAGGGCAGGGAGAGGAGGGGACCCAGGGCCGAGGCGGCTCAGAGCTCCAGGTCGTTGGAGATGCGAGTGACGAGTGTGCGGAAGGCCAGGGCGGTGCCGGCCACGCGGCGGAACAGCACGCCCCGCAGGCCCGGCCGGGGCAGCTGGCAGACCTCCACCTCGAAGTGGGACAGGGGCTCGGGCCCGCCCGCACCCCCGTGCAGGCAGGCCAGCAGGAACGGCTGCGGCTGGCGGCAGCGGCAGCGGGCGGCCGCGGTGGCCTGGCGCAGCGCCGCCATCAGCGCCTCGGGAGGCCGCGAGCTGGTCAGCTTCACACTCCAGGGGAATCGGAGCAGCCGGGGGGCGGTTTCCGCTTGATCCCAAGGTAGATGGCAACTGGGGGGTGGGGCAGGGGGGAGACAGCAGAGGTCAAAGAGGCGAGCAGCGAGGAGGGGACGGCCCTCCCCATGTCGGGGCAGGTCCCTCGCTCTCCCCTCCCACCAGGGATGGAGGCTCAGCTGGACACAGGGATGCCCTGGCTGGCCTGCTCCAGCAGGTGGGAGGTGCGCGGCTCCGGGTCCCTCCAAGTCCCTCCCTCCCGAGGAAGCTGAGCGCCCAGGACGCTCGGGCCCCACCTCCCCCGAGCTGCACGGAGAAACAGCTCCGAGGGCTGGCAGGGAGGACCTGGGCCCCTGACCGCACGGCCTACACACGGGGTCCTTCTGGGATGACCCTGCTTTTCCCCGGCACCAACCCGGAGGCTGGTCTGTCTGCAGAAGGGGCATTTGGAAACTGCTGGTGACTTTAATTAAAGAGAACCTCATTCGAGAGGCAGAGGGAGCTCCCCTCTGCTGTTCGCTGTCCGGCTGACTCCAGCCGGCTCTCCCACACCAGGGGCAGGACCAGGGTGCACATTAGCAGGGAGCTGGAGCCGAAGTGCTGCCAGGAACCAACTGGGATGCTCTGAGGTGGGGTGGGGGCGTCCTGGCTGCTGTCCTAACCTCTGGGCCAAGCGCCCACCCTCTGGGGCCTGACTGTCCCAGGTGGAGCACGTCTGGGGCCGGGTCACGGGGACGGTGAGCGTCCCCACAGGGAGAGAGACGTGCAGCCCAGGCACCAAGAGCACCCCCCAGAGGCGCTTCCAGACGGGGGTGCTCCAGCATAGGCGGGGCCTGACTCCACCCATCGGCTGGCTGGGCTCTGGCCAATGAGAGCACTCCGCCTCCCTGGCCACTGTGATTGGGTCAAGGAGGAACACATGACCACGTTGGACCAATCAGAAATATGCTCTGGGTGCAGTCATGGGGCTGGGGGTGGGCATGTGACCTAGTCCTAACCAATGAGAGTCAGCCTTGGGGCTCCGTGGGAACTACTGGGAAGGGCATCTCCAAGCTGGTGGGCGGAGCACCAATGGCAGGGCTTGGCAAATTACAGCACTGCCCGGTTTTGTAAATAAAGTTTTATTGGGACACAGCCACCCCCATGGTTTTTCTACTGGAAAGGTAGAGCGGTGTTAGAGCTACAAGGCCGAACTGAGCGGGCGAGCTGGGGCCGGCTGGCTGCACCGGGCTTGGACGGATACCAGCGGCCCCTCCACCACTGCTGGGCGGCGGCACGCGGACAGGGAGGGGAGCTGGGACCCGGCCCAGGCCCAGTGCTCAGGGGCACGGGGGCAGGGAGAGGAGGGAGGGCTCGTGGGGCGCGCACTCACCTTGTGACCTCAGGTCCCCCGACTCTCTCAGGTTCGTCTGCGACCCTGGGGAGGGCGTGGGGGACAGAGTGTCTGACGGGGCCGGGATCCCCCCCCCCCAGCCCTGCCCTCTCCGTCCCAGCTCTGAGCCCGTTAGTGCAGGTGGCAGGAAAGACACCGATAATTTGGAAGGTGAAAGGCAAGGGGAGGAGACACACTGACAGAGAGAAGGGACCAGGGACACGTGCGCCGATGCTCGCCCTCATCCGGGGCGGCCCCTGCCTGCCCGACAGCCCCTCGGCTGAGCCGGCCTCTCACAAGTCTGGTTCTTTCTCTACTGGGATCGCCGCAGCCGGCAGACCACCCGTGAGTGACACGTCGCAAAGCGTTTCCCGAGGGTAACCCCAGCCCTGTGTCACAGGAGGGGGCGCGAGGCCCAGAGAGGCTGAGTGATGTCCCCAAGGCCACTCAGCAGGTGGACATCTGGATACCCGTTCACTAAACCAGGAAACCGACACCTGGCGCAGCCATCAGAGCCCGCCCCGGCCCGCACGCATGCACAGGTGAGGCCAGCAGGTGGAGTCCCCCCCCCCCCCCCCCCGGCCTGTGCACACTGGTGAGATCCGCAGGCAGGCGGGTGGGCGCAGGGCGAAGACAGGACTTACTGATCTTGGACCCCTGGGGCAGAGGGGCGCCCGAGACGCAGCGGTTAGAGTTCTGTCGTTTAGAGGGATCAAGGGTGACCCTGCAGGGTGAGGAGGGGGCGAGGGGAGACAGGGCAGGAGGCAGAGGAAGAGGAGGGTCAGGGAGCAGGAGGCAGAGCAGAGCGGACAGGTTAGGCCCCCGGCCCCCGCCCGGCCCGCCCCCGCCGGCCCGCGGGGCTCACCTTCGGGTCAGTTTGGAGGTCAGCTTGGTGAAGAGGTTGGTGGCGGGGCGGGGCCGCCCGGTGGGCAGGGGCGCGGCCTCGTGGGCCAGCGTGGGAGAGGCGGGGGGCCCGTTCTGAACGCCCCCGCCGCCCCCGCCCCCCGCCCGCCGGTCCCGGACCTGGCCCCCGTGGAAGGTGCTGCGGATGGTGGAGCCTCGGGCCAGGCGGCTCCGCTCCCCGGAAGGCGGAGCCAGGCTGTGACTGGAGGGGGAGGCAGGGGGCACCCGTGGGGTGCCTGAGCTGTGGGCAGAGAAAGGCGAGTCAGGGGAGGGCCCCGGGGCAGGCCAGGCTCCCGCCCCTCTGAGGCTTCCAACCAGGCTAGAGCTCAGAGGTGCGGCTGCCAGGCGCAGTTGTGCAGGCTGTGCACTGCACACAAGCCTGGCGTTATTTCACTGACTCTCCTCTCTCCACAGGCCGCCTGTCTTTGCGTGACCCCCTTGTTATTTGCCATCCACACCTCGGGAACCAAAGAACTAGACCAAGACTTTGCTGTCCGAGCACTCAAGATCCAGGTCCACGCGAGGGACAGAGGCAGGTGTCCAGGGCGCCTGCACTGAGGACAACGTCTCAGCAGGTGCAAACCTCCAGGAGGGGCTTTCCAATTCTCTCAAGACGCTGCGGGGGGGGGGGGGGGGCAGTGGAGCCCACTGCCCCAGCCCCTGCTCCAGCCCCCACGGATGTTCTGATGGCAGGGGGCCAGACTTCCGGTTTCGATGTCCGCTGACCTTGGCAGAGGCCACCACCTCCCGGGCTGGCATCTGTCCCCCGAGTCAGGCTCTCGGTAACCAGCCCCTAAGAGTAAGGACCTTGCGTAGGCGCATCCAAGCCAGCGACTACATTTCCCAGCCTCCCTTGCAACTGGAGGTGGTCACGTGATACTGCTCTGCCCAATGGGACGCGAGCAGCGGTGCCCGGTGCATTTCCGGGTCATGCCTTTTCTAAAGAGACAGCAGCTTGCCCTCCCGTGCCTTTCCCCACCCCCCGCGGGCTGGAAGCCACGGCAGGTGGCACAGAGGGGAGGCGGAGACCCCGGGTGACCACAGCAGCGTCAGCCCCACCGGCTACCTCTGCCCGACATCAGCAGATGCACCCTGGTGTCCCTGCAGGACGGCGGCCAAGTCCACGAGTGAGGGGCTCGCGGCCCCCCACCGGAAGGCCACGCGCCATGGTGGCTACAGGCACACTCTGGCGTCTCCGCTCCTTGCCTGCTGCCGGCTGGGTGACCCTGGGCCAGGTGCTCGGCCTCTCGGACCGCGACTTCACTCAGTGAGCCCTCGGGGCAGCAAGCAGCGCCCACGGAAGCCTGGCACGCGGCTGCGGCTTCCGGAACGTTCTCTGGTCTCGCTTTTATTTCACAGCCGTGGAGAGCGCTCTCACTGGCTGCTAAGCGTCAGAGCCTGCGCCAGGGCCAGGACACGCTGACCAGGGTGTGCAGCTGCAAGAGCCTCAGGGCCGCTGTCCTGCCGGGACCACGGAGGCCTCAGAGACGCGCCCAGAGCACGGGGAGGGCTGGGGGCGTCGGGGCTCAGAACTGTGCGCGGCAGTGCGTGGGCTGAGCAGGTGCAGCCCCGAGCACCCTCACGGCTGAGAGTGCCCCCCCGCGGCCACCATCCAGGACCGCTCTGGGCTCCTGGGCGGAGTCAGGGCCACAGCTTTCCTGGTGCTGGTGGCTGATCAGTTGAGGGGGGGGTCAGGTGGACAGAGGCTGCCCAGGCAGGGTCAGACCCACTTGCTTCCGCGGCCACCTCGATCATGACACGGCGTGCGGGGTGTGTGTGCGGGTGTGTGTGTGTGTCCTGCTCACCTGCCCCCGCCCGCCCCTCACCAGGCGCTGCCCCCACCATACCTGTTTTCTTTGCCGTTTGGCAACAGGGAGGGGCGCTCGGCGCCGGGGCGCTCCGTGCACACGTAGGTGTTGCGGCGTGCCATCACGCTGGGGGGCAGGTTGTTCTGCGGGAGACACGGGGGTGGGGCGTCAAGGGGCCCCGCGCTCCTCCCCCTTACCCCGCTGCCCCACCTCCTCCCCTCCCTGTCCCAGGTGTCAGCCCTGCAGCCTGGGTCACTCGGTGCGGCCTGAGCCGGCGGCCCGCGGACCCAGCCCCGAAGTCGGCCTCCGGCGGGACCGCTCCCTCTTTGGATGCTGGGAAGAACGTCCCGGGAGCTCTCTGCGGGAAGAGGCCCACGACGGGCTCGATTTCCTTTCCGTCCCGTCCCACGTCTGGAAATGCACCCCGCCAAGGTCACTGGCAGAAGGCAGTCCCCGGTATCGGCTCAATGCTCTTTGTGTCCTCCTTGGCCCCTGTCCTGCTCCGGCCGTGTGGGGCGCTGGTTCCGGGCTCCGGGTGTAGCCGTTCCTCCAGGATACCCGGCTTCCTCCCACGCTGCTAATTCTCTTTATGCTTCCCTGGCTGCCTCCTTGCTGTGTCTTCCCCAGCCGCTTCTGGACGCGCCTGGGTTAACCCCAGCGCCCGCTGGCGGAGCGTCCCTGGGCAGTGGAAGATGGCCCAGGTGCCTGAGCTCCTATTGCCCGCGGGGAGACCTGCATGGAGTTCTTGGTTCCTGGTTTTGTCCTGGCCCAGCCCGAGCTGTTGTAGCCATTTGTGGAACCAAAAAGTTCTCTTTCTGTCTCCGTCACTCGTGAAGATTCTTGAAGGAGCCCATCTCATAGACGTGAAGACGGAGGCCCTGCCCCCGACTCCCGCTCTCGCCGTCCTCTGGCAAGGCCACGGTGCTGGTCCCGCACCTCTCTGGGCAGCCAGAGGCTCTTCCGGAAGAGGCCAAGGTCCCCGAGTCGGATCTGGAATTCCCCAGGGCTGGCAGCTCGCGGGTTCCCCCAGCCCTTCCCAGGGCTTTGCACGGAATCCCCAATAACCCTAAGGCCCATAGGAAACCCCTCCAGCCTCTGGAGGAGCGCTGCTGAGGAGCTGCCCGGGGGGCGGGGACTGAGCGCAGAGGCCCCGCCCCATCAGCTCAGCTCGCCCAGGCCCCGCCCAGCCGGCTCGGCCCCGCCCCCGGCCCGCCACTCACGGGTGCGCTCGTGCTGTCCTTCCGCCGCTCCGGGATCTCGGCCTTGTTGGGGTTGTGGGCGCTGCTGACCATGGGGCTGGAGGGCGGCAGCCCCCGGCTCCCGCTGCCCGCGGCCCCGCAGCTCGCCTTGCGGCCCGCCAGCCGCTCTTCCTTCAGCTCCGCCTCCCCGGTGCTGGTCGGGCTGCGTTTGGGGTGCAGGGGGGCGGGGGACGGGCCGCCTGCGGAGGGAGAGGTCCGTCAGAGCCAGTCCTGGGTGAACCTGGGAGCCCCCGAGTCCCTCCCAGAAGCCACGATTCCCGGGGCCAGCAGGCCCAGACGCACCCGGCGTCTGCCCAGCTCGGGGACAGCCTGCGGCCCTTACAGGGGACCGGCTGGGGCCGGCCTCTTGGTGCAGCAGGTGAAGCCGGCACCCGGGCACTCCCATCCCGCACAGGCCTGGCTGCCCCGCTGCCGACCCAGCTCCCTGCTACAGCCTGGGAAAGCAGCGGAGGATGGCCCAAGAGCTTGCGGCCGGGCACCCACGTGGGAGACCCAGCTGGAGCTCCGGGCTCTGTCTCAGCCTGGCCGGCCCCGGCCGTCTGGTCACCGGGAGTGAGCCAGCAGACGGAAGAGCTGTGTCCGTCTACTTCCCGGGCATTTCCTCAGTGGAGCAGCACGCAGCTGTGAGAAAGGACGCAGAGCCGGGCTGGACCACCGCGCAGGCGGGAGAGGCCCCCCTCTGCTTCATCCACACCGCGTGCCTGGACACGCGCATCCCAAAGGCTGCCATTCGTATTAGACAGGGAGAACCTGCGAACTGCATGGACCGCTCTTCTTTCCTTCTTTTTCTGTTCTAACCACCCCCCTACATCCATCCGTGTTTGTATCTGAGTAGTCAGAGCAGCGCTGACCACGGATGCTCTCCTGGCTCCAGCCTGACCCTGCAAAAGCTCCGTCTGCCCTTTCTGTACCTCTCCGCCTTTCAAGTAAATACGTACATTTCAACAACTTCTATGTATTTTTTAAATATAATACGCTCTTGGCTTCACATAAGTCACCCTTTTTAAAACTTTTTTAAAAAAGATTATTTATGTGAGCAGAGTTATAGAGAGGCAGAGGCAGAGACACAGAGAGGTCTTCCACCTGCTGGTTCACTCCCCGAATGGTCCCAATGGCCAGAGTGCGCTGATCCGAAGCCAGGAGCCAGGCGCTTCCTCCTGGTCTCCCATGGGGTGCAGGGCCCCAGGCACCTGGGCCATCCTCCACTGCACTCCCAGGCCACAGCAGAGCTGGAGTGGAAGAGGAGCAGCCGGGATTCGAACTGGCGCCAATATGAGATGCCAGTGCTGAAGGCAGAGGCTTAACCCACTGGACCACAGAGCTGGCCTTTCAAATAAAAAGATAAATCTTAAAACAACCCAGAAAGGTGCTGGAGCAGGCGCTCAGCCTGGAACGTAAGACATCTGTGGGCTGGCACGGTGCTCACCGGCACCGCCGCCACCCCGATGCCGCCACCTAAATACGGGTGCCGATGGAGTCCGGGCTGCTCCACTCTCAGTCAACTCCCAGCTAAGGGCCTGGGAGAGCCGCGGAAGACGGCCCAAGTGCTTGGGCCCCTGCACCAAGGTGGGAGACCCGGAGGGAGCTCCTGGCTCTGGCCTAGCTCAGCCCTGACCCTTCCGGCCATCTAGGGAGTCTCCCGTCTTTCCAATAAGTAAATCTCAACAGAAGCAAAGACACCGTGTGCCTGGGTTGAAGACCCAGCCCTGGCTCCTGACCCAGCTTCCCCGCAGTGCCGACGCTGGGTCCTTGGGTCCCTGCCGCCCACGGGGGAGAGTGGGTGGCGTTCTGGGCTCCTGACTTCAGCCTGGCCCGGCCCTGTCTACTGTGGTCATCTGGGGAGTGACCCAGCGGATGGAAGATCGCCGTCTCTCAAACAAAAATAAAGAAATCCGTTTCTTCGTAATGGATTTCTTTGTAAATTTAGTTACTGTCCCCTACCTGTGAGATTCTGGAGGCTCCTTTGGCGTCTCCTTGAAGGGGAAGCCGAGAGCCAGGGAGGGGGCAGCTTGACCCCCGGCCCTCCCCGCTCAGGGCTCGCGCTGCGCCCAGATGCGCCCTCCCCCACCCTGCCGAGGAGGGAGTAAAAATGCAAGGGAGCCGGAAAGCGGCCCCTGGAGGTACCGGTGGCCCGGCAGCTGACTGCCACAGCAGGCTCTCGTGGTGTGGGCGGGGCAGCGGGATGTTACCAGACAACAGGAAGGCGGGAAGCTTGGACAGGACAGGAGCCACTGCGCGGCCGGAGCCGGAATGTACCCGCGAGGACCGCCAGAATGAGCAAGTCAGAGGAGCAGGGTTGGGGGGTGTGCGGACAGCTGCACGGGGCACGGGGTGGGCACGATCAGTGGCCGAGGGCTCAGGGTCACAGACGGACTTTTTGGGTAATAAAAAAAGTCTATGATGGGCGGCCACTGAGTGGCACCCTTGCAACGGGTGAGCTGTGTGCATTTTCTTAGTCAAGCGGTAAAGCAGTGGAGAGGGTGTCCGACGGGGGTGTGGGCAAAGCCTCCAGGCTGCTGTGTGGCAGCGACCGAGCTGCCCGGTTTCTGCAGCGAGAGGATCTTATCAGCTGCAGGACCTGGGGTGCCATCCGCGCAGCCTCCTGTCCCGTCAGTGTTGGGGAGAGGCCAGAGGGCCGGCTCTCAGCAGCCACTTTGTACACCCTGTCCTCCTGGAGGAATCCCAACTGGACTCAGAGCAGAGCGCTGAGCCGGAACAAAGTGGGCCAGAGGGCCTGGCCACCGTCCGTGCTGGTCCCACGCGTGAGAACCCCGGGGCTGCGGGTCCCAGACAAGACGAGGTGAGTGACACAGCAAGCAGAGGCCAGACAAGCACAGAGCGAGAGGTGTGCGGCTGCCCAGAGAGCTCCGGTCCATCAGCTCACGCCCCAGATGCCCCAGGGCTGGGCCAGGCTGGGCGGGGGCCTAGAACTCCATCCGGGTCCTCACGTGGGCGCGAGCGGAACCCAGGCACTGCAGCCTCAGCTGCTGCCTGCCAAGGTCTGCGCGGAGTGGGGCTGCGCCCAGCACTGGTTACAGGGCAAGCCCCAGCCTGCTCCCCCCGGGCGCCCCGCCCCCGCTCCGGGCCGGGCACTCACAGAAGTCGCTGTGCCGGCGCTGGCGGTGGTAGGTGGACGAGGAGCTGCGCTGCCCCTTGCTGTGGCTGCTGCCTTTGCTGGAGCTCGTGCCGTTGGTGGTGTCGCTGGGCGCCCGCACCCGTGCCAGGGCCAGCCCTGGGGCGCCCCGGTCCCCACCCTCCTGCAAGAGAGCAGCTGCGCCTCAGCCCCGCCCCCGCCCTGGCCCCACCCCTCTGCTCAGGCCCCACCCCCGCCCTGGCCCCACCCCTCTGCTCATGCCCCACCCTCCACCCTGACCCACCCCCTCTGCTCAGGCCCCACCCTCCACCCTGGCCCCACCCCCTCTGTCCAGGCCCCACCCCCGCCCTGGCCCCACCCCTCTGCTCAGGCCCCACCCCCCGCCCTGGCCCCACCCCCTCTGCTCAGGCCCCACCCTCCACCCTGGCCCCACCCCTCTGCTCAGGCCCCACCCTCCACCCTGGCCCCACCCCCTCTGTCCAGGCCCCGCCCCTCTGCTCCGCCCTGGCCCCACCCCCTCTGCTCAGGCCCCACCCCCGCCCTGGCCCCACCCCCTCTGCTCAGGCCCCACCCCCCGCCCTGGCCCCACCCCCTCTGCTCAGGCCCCACCCTCCACCCTGGCCCCACCCCCTCTGTCCAGGCCCCGCCCCTCTGCTCCGCCCTGCCCCACCTCCGCCCTCTACCTCAGTCTTCCTGCCCAGCAGGAGGTAGGTGGCGGTCACTTCGTTGTACTTCTGGCTGGTCAGGGCCTCTTTGATTTCTTCCCGCGTGTAGCCCATGCCCACCATCACCTCTGCAGAGCGGTGGAGAGCAGGTTCAGCCTCACTGCGCATTCGGGCGTCACTTGGCAGCGCCCCCCAGCGGCGGTCTGACTGTCCTCAGAGAATGTCCCTTCCCTGTCACTCAGCCTCAGTTCAGGGACAGCCGATGCACCAGCCGAGGGCTGCCGGGAACAGGAGGGGCGTGCCATCTCTCCCCGGCAGGTGCCCGTCCTGAGTGCTGGATCCGACCATGCCTGAGGCCTCCTTAGCGAACCGCAGGAACACACGGTCACCCTCGGGTCCCGACCCTGACCCACGGGCGGCAGTTCCACACGGTTCAGCCTGCCCGTCCCTGGTGCGGCCTGTTATTGTGAGCGTCTGGGGTAAGCCAGGTTAACCCAGGCTTTCTGACTAAGTCCTGGTTACCGCAGGCAGGCTGGGGCGGGGCCTTGGCTTCCCCTGCTGGGCGGCAGGGGTGGGGACGAAGGGGGGGCAGGAGGCACCTGCGCAGACCCCCAGCGGCTCGGCTTGAGCTGGCCTGGGAGTTTTCTGACTTCTCTCCTGCGTGGACAAACTGCACTGACTGTGACGTCCCTGACCCCGCTCCCAGACGGGCTCCTGGTTGCCGCCGCGGCGGCGAAGCCACAGGTGGCAGGGGACCGACAGCACCCGGCGGCCCCGCCCCTCACCGATCCGCTTCGTGTCCCCGAGGTCCTCCTCGGGCTCCGTGTACGGCGTCAGCTCCTCGCCCTCATAGCCGATGTTCATCCACTTGTCTTTCATGATTTGCTGCGGGGTGGGCGGAGCTTCAGAAGGAGTGGGGAGATCGCCAGCCCCACCCAGCCCCGCCCCCGCCCCTCGGGGGAGTCAGGATGGAAAGATGCAGGCAGGGCCGGGGGCCAGCTGGGGCCAGCTCACCTCGAGTGGACAGGGGCAGGGCGGGGGGGGCACAGCTGGCACCCTGGGAGCGGACGGGGCAGGGCAGGGCGGGGTGGCTGGCTCACCTCGAGCGTGCAGCGTTTCGCTGGGTTCAGCACCAGGAACCTGCGCAGGATGCTCTCACAGTCCGTGGACATGTAGAAGGGGACGCGGTACTTCCCACGCAGCACGCGCTCCCGCAGCTCCTGCGGGGACGGCGGACTTGTGGGCACGGCCTGGGCTCCCTGCACGGGGCACGCACACGGGCACGGGGGACACTCCGGCCCCCCCACTGCACACCCACGGGCACGGAGGACACCCCGGCTCCCTGCACGCTACACACCATGGGCACGGGGGACACCCCGGCCCTGCCCACTGCACACCCACGGGCACAGGGGACACCCCGGCCCCGCCCACTGCACACCCACGGGCATGGGGGACACCCCGGCTCCCTGCACACACATGGAGGGGCACTGGGCTCCTGCCACATGCTCGCATTCACTCCTCGTTGTCTCTGCAGCACAGAGGCGCGCGCTCTGAGCCCCAGCAGGGAACAGGCTCCACGCGTGACGTGGGCCGTGGTGGACACCGTCATCTCCCTGAAGTTTTTCTCAAGCTACCCAAGCATTCGCTCAGCGGATGCCTCACAGAGCAGACGCCAGTCCCAGCGAGGCAGGGCCGCTCAGGAGGCGGGTGACCCCGCGGGCTGCCCCCGCGCCCCGCGCCAACTCCTCCGAAGCTCCTGGCCACGCTGGGTCCGGGCAGGCGCTGTTTCGACCCCACAGACAGGGAGAGCTGCCGTGCCTACCCTCCCGCCCCCCAGCCCCCCGGGACCAGGCCACAGGCCGGCCCTCCCTGAGCCCCCGCACCCCCACCGCCCTGGGTCTCGTGGCCTGGTGGACCCCATCTGTGCGGAGAATGGAGGCAGGAGCGGGCGCCGGCCTCGCCGTGAGGCTACCCTTCAGGCACATCAGAGCGCCTGGTGCCGGCTCTCCACTCCAGCTTCCTGCTAACCCCGGGGGCAGGGGCCACGGCTCCAGACCAGCGAGTCCCGGCTGCCCACCCAGGAGGCCCTGGACCCACCAGGACCGGCCCTGGCCACTGTGTGCACTTGGGCAGCAAATCAGAGACGGGAGCCCTTGTCTGTCTGTCTGCCTGTCTCTCAAGTCGATTAAAAAAATTAAAACAAAACAAAGACCTGGCAGAGACAGCGGGGCCTGGGTCAGGGGTCACCGCAGTGGGAGGCTGTGAACTTGCATAAGCGTCCATCCTGGGCCAGGCACACAGGTGTGCAGCGTCACACACCTCACCACCTGCCCTCCAGGTGAGGAAACACCCGCCCACAAGGGTGAGGTCACCTGCCCTAGGGCAGAGCTGTGCTCTGGGCGTGGCCCCGCCCCCAAGGTATCCAGAGGCTGGGAATTCAAGCCCCCCCCATCCTGCATTCCTGGTGTTTGGAGGCAGGGCCTTTGGGAGGGCAGCGGGGGTGGGATGAGGTCCCAGGGCGGCACATTTTCCTGAGAGGCAGAGCCCGGACCTGCGACCTCGACGCCTTGCCCTGTACTGTCCTCACCGCACCAGGACGCAGCACGCAGGCCCTGGCCACATGCCGGCCCCACACTCTCCCAGCCTCCATAGCTACGAGTCAATAAATGGCTTTTGTCTTTTTATGGATTTATTTACTGGAAAGGCAGAGTTACGGAGAGAGACAGATCTTCCACCTGCTGGTTCACTCCCCAGATGGCTACGCCAGCTGGACCAGGCCATACAGGAGCCAGGAACTGTATCCAGGTCTCCCACGTGGATGGCAGAGGCCCCAGGACTTGCCCCTTCATCGGCTGCTTTCCCAGGCACATTAGCAGGGAGCAGGATCGGAAGTGGAGCAGCCGGGACTGGAACCAGCACTCATATGGGATGCCGGCATCGTAGACGGCGGCTTTACATGCCACACCACAGCGCCGGCCCCTACCATTATAACAACCAAGCCTGCGGTTCGCGGTGATCATCCCGGGAACCAGACCCAGGCAGCTGCATGTCCATGGCGCGGACAGCGTGGGGCCCATCCAGGCCCCCCAGGACACTCCCAGCTGCCCTGTCTGGCCGTGAGCTACCGGGAGAGGAAGTGAGGAGCTGGGGGTCTCTGGCTGTGTGCCCCCGGCGGGGGGCTGCGCAGGCCCAGAGCCTTCTGTGGGGCGGACCGCGCCTCTGTGGCTCTGCTTCTGATTCCACGCCGGCTAATGCTCCTGGGACGGCGGCCGGTGACGGCCAAGGTGGGAGACCCAGGTGGCGTCCGGCTCCTGGTTCAGCCTGGCCCAGCCCTGGCTGCTGCGGCCACGGGGAGTGATCTGGGGGCGGGAGGCCTCTCTGCCTCTCCCCGTCTCCAACTCTGCCTTTCAGATAAATTCAGAAGTCTTGAAAGAAAGGCTGAGTGCCCCTCGGATGCAGGGGACGGTGAGCTGGGGCTCGCAGGGACCCCGGCCGGGGCAAACGCCGCTGAGGACGTCCTGGGGGCGGAGACTGAGACTGGCCGGCTACCTCCCGCGGGGATCTGTGCGGCCCACGGCAGCCTTGCGGACCAAGGGGCACTGCCCCCCTGCCCAACCCACTGCCCCCTCCGTGGCCTCCTGGGACCACCTCGTGTCACCGAGCGCTGTTTGTGAGGCAAACCCACAGCGTGGCCTCCGTGAGGGTAGCCAAGCGTTTACACAAAGCCTCAACGCGGCGGACGCCCAGGGCTGGGCGAGCCGGGAGTCCAACCCACAATCTGTCAGCAGGAGCCGACCGGCAAGGACGGCCTACCTGGCCCTGCCTGACCCCGCCCCGCGCCATGTGACTTTGGCCAGCCCCGCCCCTCACCATGCCCCCTTCATTTGCCACCCCCCCGCACCATGCCCCACGCTATGTGCCCTCCAGCCAGCCCCGCCCCCGGCCCTGTGCCACGCCCTGCACGAGGTGCCCTCCAGCCGGCCCCGCCCTCTGGCTAGCCCCGCCCCGCGCTGTGCCCTGGCCCCGCCCAGGCCCCGCCCCGCACCTTGAGGTTGTGCCCGTCGAAGGGCAGCGAGCCACTGACGAGGGTGTAGAGGATGACGCCCAGGCTCCAGATGTCCACCTCCGGCCCGTCGTACTTCTTGCCCTGGAACAGCTCCGGGGCGGCGTATGGGGGGCTCCCGCAGAACGTGTCCAGCTTCGAGCCCAGCGTGAACTCGTTGCTGAAGCCGAAGTCTGCGATCTTGATGTTGGCCTCGGCGTCCAACAGAAGGTTCTCGGCCTGGGGGCAGAGGCAGAGCGGGCAGACGGGGGCTCGCGGGCCGGGAGGGCCGGGCTCGGCCGCCTCTCCCACTCGGGGTCCGTCCCGGGGAGCCCCGTGTCGCCGCCTCTCCCACCCGGGGTCCGTCCCTGGAGTCCCGGCCTCGGCTGCTGACCCGGGCTCTCCAGGAGTCCCCCGGCCACCCCTGACCCTCTGCCTGCCCAGCCGCCCCAGTTCCACAGAGGCGGGAATAGCGTGCGTTGTCCCGCACGCGCTGCAGCCCCTCTGCGCGCAGGCCTCCGTGCGCTCCGCACGAGCGGCGGCTAACGGGGGGGGGGTCACCCACAGATTCTGAAAGGCTCTCGCTGCACCCCCTGCTCCACGGGCGGCCGTGGGTGAGGCGGAGGTGCCTGAACGCAGTGAGCACGCAGATGCCTGGAGTGAGCTGCTGGGTCTGTGGCAAGGGACAACCACGCCTTCGAGGCCCGGGGCGCTCAACTCACGCCCCAGCAGGAATCCGGCCGGGCAGGGGTCCGTACCGGCCAGGGGCACACATCCAGCCAGGGTCCACGCCCAGCCTGGGGGAAGGCGCTCAGAGAGCACTCCCAGGACCCTCCGCCAGGGGGCGCGCGATCTCCAGGTTAATCCGCACCACCTGTTGCCCCCCCAGGCGGTGCAGGTGCAGCCGCCTGGCTGACCAGCAGGTGCCCACGCCTGCGCAGCCAGTGACGACAAAGTGAGCGCGGAAAAGTCCACAGCACCTAATGCAAGCATCTTGTACTTTTCCCCCCCATCTTTCCTGCAATTGATTTTTTTTTTTTTTTTTTGACTAGCAGAGTGGATAGTGTGAGAGACAGAGAGACAGAAAGGTCTGCGGCCGGCGCACCGCGCTGATCCGATGGCAGGAGCCAGGTGCTTCTCCTGGTCTCCCAAGGGGTGCAGGGCCCAAGCACTTGGGCCATCCTCCACTGCACTCCTGGGCCACAGCAGAGGGCTGGCCTGGAAGAGGAGCAACCGGGACAGAATCCGGCGCCCCGACCGGGACTAGAACCCGGTGTGCCGGCGCCGCAAGGTGGAGGATTAGCCTATTGAGCAGCAGTGCCGGCCTGCGATTGATTTTTATTGCGGATTTTACAAAAGAGCCTGTCTACAATGGATTGGAATGTCTTTCATTTTTAAAAACTTGGGTTTATTGGGGCCGGCGCTGTGGCACAGTAGGCTAAGCCTTTGCCTGCAGTGTGGGCATCCTATATGGGCACTGCCAGTTCAAGTCCTGGATGCTCCACTTCGAATCCAGCTCTCTGCTGTGGCCTGGGAAGGCGGTGGAAGATGGCCCAAGTCCTTGGGCACCTGCACCCACGTGTGAGACCCAGATGAAGCTCCTGGTCTCAGCCTGGCCCATCCCAGGCTGTTGAGGCCATTTGGGGAGTGAACCAGCAGATGGAAGACCTCTCTCTCTCTCTCTCTGCCACTATGCCTCTCAAATAATTGGATAAAAAATTGCTTATTTACTTTACCAACCAAGAAAAGAGAGGGAGAGAGATCTCTCATCTACTGGTTCACTCTTCAAATGCCCACAATAGAGGGGGCTGGGCCAGCCCAAAGCTGAGAGACAGGGATTTCTTTCTTTCTTTCTTTCTTTCTTTCTTTCTTTCTTTCTTTCTTTCTTTCTTTCTTTCTTTCTCTCTCTCTCTTTCTTTCTTTCTTTCTTGACAGGCAGAGTGGACAGTGAGAGAGAGAGAGAGAGAGAGAGAGAGAGAAAGGTCTTCCTTTTCCGTTGGTTCACTCCCCAAATGGCCGCTACGGCTGGCCCGAAGCCAGGAGCCAGGTGCTTCCTCCTGGTCTCCCATGCGGGTGCAGGGCCCAAGCATTTGGGCCATCCTCCACTGCACTCCCTGGCTACAGCAGAGAGTTGGACTGGAA
Organism: Sylvilagus floridanus; assembly: GCA_949820135.1. Lineage (NCBI taxonomy): Eukaryota > Metazoa > Chordata > Mammalia > Lagomorpha > Leporidae > Sylvilagus > Sylvilagus floridanus. The sequence continues at coordinate 11,449,343 of OX463232.1, forward strand.
GAGGAGCAACCGGGACAGAATCCAGCACCGCAACTGGGACTAGAACCTCGGGTGTCGGCGCCTCAGGCGGAGGATTAGCCAAGTGAGCCATGGTGCTGGCCATCTTTTATTTCAAGAAGTGGTCCCCTAAAGCCCAGAGCACAGGGGGGCTGGCAGCTGCTCACACATGGTGTCAGAACGGGTTGATGTGAGCCCAAGGCTCATGCGTCTGACGTCAGCTAAATGCGGTGCAGCTCTCCGAACAGCCTGTGGGGGAACGGGGACGCTCGGAACACGGGGTCTCCAGAGGGGGCTGCCCCCGCTCAGCGCCAAGCACCCTACATGGCCCGGCCCCGCCCAGCACAGCCACAGTGGTGTCCGTCTGTCTGTCTCGCCCCAATCAAGCTCTCAGGTCCCCATGGTTTTTAAAACGCTGCAGGCCGTGTGACTCTGGGGCCTGAAAAGCCACACTGGCAAGGATTCCAGAATGTTCTGCAGCCCGGGAGCTGCTGAGGCCCGGGGACTCTATCTCCCCTGGTGTCCTTGGCCACTGCCTCTGGTGCCTAGGACACTTTGTTTCTTTTCCTTTGCTCAGCCTCCGGCCCCCACCTGCTTGGGAAACTCAAACAGCGGGGGTGGGGGTGGGGGTGGGACGTGGGAATCGGGGAGGGGGGAAATCCGGACGTGGGAACCCATGGCCACGGTGGGGAGCTTACCTTCAGGTCCCTGTGTACAATGTTTTTCTGGTGACAATAGTGCACAGCTGATACGATCTAGGGAGAGGGGGGTGGTCCATCACTCTGCAGCCCCCCGCCCGCCCCGGCACAGGCCAAGCCCCTGGGCGCCCTGACTCGGGCACTGCCATAGACCCCTGTGGGACCCATGTGCACACAGGCCCCCTGGGACACCTGTACAACCAAGACATCACGACTCGCCCCTCTCAACCCACACCCAGGAGCACCTATGTGCTCACGGTGCCCCTGGAGGGAGACACGCATCCCCCGCCCGCCCCAGACTGCTGGGTCAGGGCTCAGGGCCCCTCACGCCCCAGACGGCTGGTCAGGGCCCCTCACGCCCCGGACGGCTGGTCAGGGCCCCTCACGCCGCCATCACACCCTCACTCTCAGCTGCCCTCACCTGCCCTGCCCGGGCAGCCTGGCCGGGAAGGCGATCTCCAGAGCCCGCCCCAGCCCCACACGCCTGGCCGCCCCCACACGTGCGAGCTTCCACACGCCGTCTCGCATCCTGACTCACGCCCTGGTGCCCACGCAACCAACACCCGCACACCCTGAAGATCCTCCCGCCCGTCTAGCTGAGCAGCTGCACCCCCCACGGCGCTGGGGCTGCTCGTTCACCCCCTCCCAGCCAGGGACCCAGCCCCAGCCCCACCCTCAGCCCCGCCCCCGCGCTGCACCTGTCTGAACTTGGCCCTGGCCTCCTTCTCCTTCATGCGGCCGTGGGACACGAGGTAGTCAAACACTTCTCCTGCGGGGCAGAGCCGGGCAGTCAGGGCAGGTGCGGGACACGGGGTGGGGGTGGGGGCGGGGCAGAGCCCGGCCGTCAGAGCAGGTGCGGGACGCCAGGGGGCGGGGCGGGGGCGGGGCCTCACCTGCGCTGGCGTACTCCATCACCAGGTACAGCGTCTTCTCCGTCTCGATCACTTCGAACAGCTTCACTACGACAGTGGGGGCATCAGCCGGTTAGGTGGGAGGAGACCCCCACCCTACCTCTACGCGGTAACCACCGGAAGTGCTGGCCCCAGCCCTCCCCTCAAGAACCCTCTGTGGCTCCCTGCTGATGGCGAGATTTGCCAAACTCCTGGGCCTCACTTCTCACTTCCCGGCGCCTGGCACGGAGCAGCCACACGGCAACCTGCACCAGGGACGGCGAGCGAGAGCGCCAACCCTGCTCCCGGCCAAGGCAAGCTGCCTCCCTCCCTCCGCCTGCCTAAGCATTCAGGAGGCCTGGGCCACAGCGACCCGACCCGGGAAGAGGGCTCCTGGTCCCACCTGGCCGTGAGAAGCCACGCCCCTGCCTCCGTGGTCACGCCCCGGCAGCCCCGCCCCGCCCCTGCCCCGCCCGGCCCCGCCCCTCCTCACCGATGTTGGGGTGGTTCAGGCCTTTCATGATGCGCACTTCCCGGAACAGCTGGGCGCAGCCAGAGAGGCGACAGAGGTCAGGAGGCCGAGTGGCCTGACGGGCGGCCACCCACTGCCCCCGGGTCCCTCCCCGCCGCCCCCTCTCCCGGGGGCCTCACCTTCTGCAGGCTGCTGGGGTTCAGCTGGGTTTTGTCGATGATCTTGATGGCGACCTGGAGGTGGAGGAAGGAGGGGGGCGAGGTCACGGCGGCACAGCCCTTGACCCGAAAGCAGTCTCCCCACTTGGCTCACGCCAGGGGGTCCCTCCCGTCCCCTGCCCGGGCCTCCGGGCCTTTGCACGTGTCACTACTGGGACGCCCGTCCCACGCCACGGCGCCGGGTCCGAGTCCTGGCTGCTCAGCCTCTGAGGCAGCTCCCTGCTCCCGTCCACCCTGGGAGGCAGCACGGGACAGTCCACCCACGTGGGGGAACCGGAAGAAGCCCCTGGCTCCTGGCTCCACCTGGCCCAGCCCTGGTCACTGCAGCCACTTGGGGAGTGACCCAGCGGATGAAAACATCTAACTGCCTTTCAGATAAACGCAGTCCCGGGCCCGCTATGTTCCCGAGGGCCTTGGGGCCGGGGGCAGTAGACGCAGACCCCCTGGGCACTCTCAGAGGCCTGCGGGAGGGCATGTGGGCCCTGCAGACGGGGAACGCCGCGTTCCTTGTTGGGGAGAGGGTCCCTCGGCCTCCCTCCCAGCTCCCGAACGCCTGCTTTACAAACTCCTGTCAACGCTCCTCTGCCAGCGCATGGCGATCATCTGGTTCCTCTGCTGTCATCCGGGAGGCACGGGGATGGCGCGGGAGCGGGAGCGGGAGGAGAACTCCGCCCCTCCGGGCGCCACCCAGCCCTCTCTGTGCTAAGCTCGGGGTGGAGTCTCGTCTCTGGGGGTGCTCCCGTGTCTCCGCCGCTGCTCTCATGGCCAGACTAGTGCGTTAAAGACCTCGCCCTCGGGTGTCCCCAAGAACTGGCACAGAACCAGGAGCTTCCGGAGGGTCTGCTCATATGTCCACTGGGGCCAGGGTCATTCGTGGGTGTGAGGGGTGCGGCAGGAGCCCGTTGGTTCTTCTAGAACTGGGCATGAGGGGGTGCAGAGGGACCCAGGAAAGCGCCTGCGTGGGAGCGGGGGGCTGCCCATCGGGGAACCCTGTCCGTCCACATATCCTTTCTGCACTAACAGTGAAGGGCAGGCGGCCAGTGCCAGGCCGTGGACACCTGGGGTGGCTCCGAGGCACCAAAGTCCACCAGGCACACAGGGAGCTGGCCGGGCCACCCCAGGAACACAGACCAGGCCTGTGCCACTGGCCCAGGGCTCCCTGACCCTCACAGCCCCCTGTGCCGCCGCCCCGCGCTCACCTCCCGGCCGGTGAGGATGTGCCGGGCCAGCTTGACCTTGGCGAAGTTGCCCTTGCCGATGGTCCTGAGCAGGCGGTAATTGCCCACGTGCGGCTGCTCCTCGGGACACGAAGCGATGGAGTTCCGGCAGCGGGCGCCCAGGGAGCGGCTGGACCAGGACGGCCCCTTGTCCGAGGAGCGGCCGCTGCCCAGCGTGCCATGCTGGGCGGGGAGACGGAGCGTGAGCCGGCGGGCCCCGTGGCTGGCCCTGGGGAACTGGGGTGTGCCAGGAGCCGCCGTCTCCCTCCACGGAAAGAGGCCGGGGACCCGCAGCATCCAGGTCCTGTGCCCCCCGCTTCCCAGGTTCCTGGCGGCTCCAGCTTGCACTGTGGACGCTGTGGCCTCCAAGCCCGGCCCGCGCTCGCCCCAGGCAGCCCTCAACGTCTGGCCCCAACCACCAGCAGCCCCAGCACCCTGTGTCCTTCTGCCATCTGCCCTGAAGCCCCCAAAATGCACTCCAAATCCAAAACCAATGTGCTGTTCTCAAGGGCTGGCGTCCCCACTGGAGTCCTGGCTGCTCCTCTTCCAGTCCAGCTCTCTGCTGTGGCCCGGGAAGGCAGCGGAGGATGGCCCAAGTGCTTGGGCCCCTGCACCCGCGTGGGAGACCTGGAGGAAGCTCCAGGTTCCTGGCTTCCAGCCCTGGCTACTGTGGCCATCTGGGGAGCGACCCAGCGGATGAAGACCTCTCTCCCTGTCTCTGCTTCTCTCTCTCTCTGCTAGGCTGCCTTCTGAATAAATAAATCTTTTCAAATTCAAGACATTCTATTCCCACCTCACTGCCCTGACACCTGACAACATCGGTTACCCGACCGCGGTCTGCAGACGTGGCACAGCCGACTCCGGGCGTGTGTAATTCACAAGTTTCACACGATCTTTACGACGGCGAGTTCACGCGCTGTCCTCTCGCTTTGCTAGCTACTCAGTCGCCGCTGAGGCTGACTTATAAACCACAACCAACGCACCCAGCGGGCTGGGGACTGTCCCCAGCTCCAGGCGCCCCCTGGGATCCTGGGCGAGGGGCAGCGACCACATCCAGTCCCTGATGCCCCAGATTCTGCTCCACGCCGGAGCCAAGTCTGCACCATGCCCCAAAGTCCTGGTTCCTGGGCCTCCTGTTGCCCAGGCCACCGTACCTCGCCGTCCCTGACCGCTGTGTTCCCGCCGCCCTGTCCTGGCCCTCTGGGGCCATCCCCTGCCCCCGTGCCGCCTGGGCAGTCACCTGCCTGCTCCACACTCTGTCCTGTCCCGCCTGCAAGCCCCAGGGACTGCGCCTCCCTTTCAGGGCTGCCAGAGGCCCCAGCCAAGGCGGCTCTGCTCAGACCTGTGGCCCTCCCAGGCCCGGGTGAGAAGCCGGACAAAGGGAGCTGAAGAAGGCAGGCAGCCAGGTGGCCAGTGAGCCCTGCCGGGCCCCTTGGCCATCACGCCAATGACCAGCGCCTGGCACTAACGCAGCGCGAAGCCTGGTGTGGCACCATCACCCCCATTTTACAGGTGGGGAAACTGAGACCAGGGCCAGGCAGCTTCACAGGCATCTGGGGTCTTCCACAAAGAAGCTCCTCCCCTACCTCTCGCTCCGTGGGAGCCCAATGGGGGAGGCTCGGCCAGCCGGGAAGGTGCGGGTCAAGGTCATGTAACAGCCACCCTCCCCCAGCCCTGGCCACTGATGCAGGCGCCACACTGACCCACTTTCTCCAGCCAGGACCCCAAGGCACAGGCGGGGCCAGTCCATGTCCAAGGTCAGGGGACTGGAACCCAGGCCTGCTGTGTCCAGGGCCTGGGGGCTCCTCCAGGAGGCTGGGAGGGGAAGAGATCCCCGCCAAGATAAGGCAGCCGCACCCTGCTGCTGGTGGTCCCAGGGGAGGGGGCAGTGTGCGGGATGCGGCCTCTCTGAAGGCGGCAGGGCCCAGGGACCCCTGCAAAGGGCAGCTGGGGCGGTGGGTGATGAAGCCCCCAGGGGACCGGGGTGGGAGCTAAACTTGGCTGGCACCACCAGCTGGCCCGGCCCCCCCCAAGCCTGGCTGGCACCCCAACACACCACCCTGTTGCTAGGAAACCTGGAGAGGGTGGCCCCCTGGTGGGGAGCCCTGGGACTAGGGGTGGGGAGCAGGACCCCACACAGCTGTCACCATGGTAACCAGGTAGCAGGGAGAGGGTTGCAATGTCAGATTCCAGAGATACTCGGGTGAGCCCAGTGCGGTCAACAAGCAAACCTCAGCCGCTCAGGCTGGAGGGGAGTGGCCGTGTCGGTCGTCCCAGGGCCCCGCTGGCCCTGGGCACACCGCTTGGCCACAGCTGGAGGGAGGCCCAGCAGGAGTCCCATTTCACAGACAGGAACACTGAGGCTGAGAGCGGAGGTCCCACCGCTGGGGAGGGACAGGAACTCGGCGTGGCCCCAGTGTCTCTGAGTAATTAGAGCGGTAATAACAGCAAGAGCAGGGCCTGGCCCTGTGCTTCCTGCTCCCACAAGCTCCCGAAACCGGCCAGGGAGGCGCCGAGTGCCCCGCTCACGGCCCAGGACACTGGGCCCCTGACTCACCGCAGCGGGCCGGGCTCCACCCACACCAGGGCACAGGTGGGCCCCTCGTGGCCCCGATCTGAGGACCCCAGGCACCGTGGTGGCTGGGGAGGGGGGCAGGAGGGGCTCCCAGGCAACCCCAAGATGGAGACGTGGCCGTGGTGACAACGGAGCAGAAGGGGCAGACACGGGCGGGGGTCCGGGCTAAGGGGTGCGGGGAGGAGGGGCAGAGACCTGGCAGAGGCTGGGACTGCTTGTGGGCAGGGCTGCAGAGGGGTCAGGAACTATGGGAGCAGGGACTTGTGGGGCTCCGAGGGGCAGTGCCTCCACCAGGGGGGCTCTGGAGTCCTGGAGGAGGAAGGGGCGGCCCAGGGCTCTGCGCCCGCCGGGCCGCACATCTGGGCAGAAGGCTCCCTGCACACTGACCCCAGGAGCAGCTGCCTAAAGCTGAGGCACACAGGTCCACCCAGGAGCCTTCTGGAAGCAGGACCTGGAGCCGGGCCTTGCAGCTGGGACGGTCCAGCAGTCGGACACCCCCGCCCCCGCAGGGCATGGGGAGCCCTGGGCACAGGAGGTGATGGGGGTCTACCAGGAAGGGCAGCCAGGGCGTGGGGAGGGCGCCTGCCCAGACTGACAGGGAGGACAAGGCCAGGGTCAGGCTGGTCCAGGGCCTAGAAACCCGAGCCGGGGCTGGGGGCCTGGAAGTTGGAGGCCAAGGCTTCTTGGGAGAGGAGGAGGCCAAGAGGGTCCCGAGGCGCTGGGAACCCGGTCACTGGGCTGCTCAGAGGCCGGGGACCAGGCCAGGGCGTGGAGGCACCTTGAAGATGCCAAACGGGGCCCTGCGCCGCGGCGAGGTGGGGACCACCCCTCTTGAAGGAGCTGGCCCCGGCGTCCGGCCAAGGGGCAAAGCGCAGAGCCAGCACCCAGACCGGGGAGGCCAGAGCCCAGAGCCCAGGCAGCACAGGGCCAGGCCCCGCCAGCACAGGCCGGCCCTGGGCGAGGGTCCGCGAAGGGGCGAGTTGTGGGCGCCGCCGGCCCGAGGGGGAGACGGCTCCGAGCACGCCGGGGAAGGGAGGGGCTCCCGGCGGGCCGGGGAGGGGGCTTCCTGGAGCGAAAAGCCCCGAGCGGAAGCCGGCCGCAGAGGGGGCGAGGAGGGGTCCCGGGAGAGGGGCGCCCCGGGCGTCGGCCCGGGACGAGAGGCCTGCAGGTCCGGGACAAGGCCGGGTCGGGGTCGGCGCGGCGCCGGGCTCGGCGGCCGGACCCAGCCAGCGTCCCCAAGGGGCCGGGCCCCACTCACCGTGTCCGAGTTCCGATCGTTGCCCGGGGCCAGCGCCGTCCGGGAAGACATCTTCTCCAGGTCCCGGGGGGGCAGGGGCGGCCGCGTGGGGGGGGCGGGGATCCCGGGGTCCCCTCGCTCCCCCTCCCCCCCCGCCGGCCTGGGGACGCGAGCTCAAAAGCTGGGCGCCGTGGACGCCCGGGTCCGCGCCGCGGGACAGGGGGCAGGGCGGGGGAGGGAGGGGCGCCGAGGGTCCTAGTGGCCCCGCGCGGTGGGGGCCCGGGGCGCCATGGGGGCGGCGGGCGGGGGCCGGGGAGGGGGCGCGGAGCCGGCCGGGGCGGCGGCGGAGGGAGGCGGCGGAGGGGCCGGGAGGAAGGGACGTCAGGGGGAGGGGCGGGCGGGGCGGGGCCTGGAGACCCCGCCCCCCGCCGCCGGCCCTTAAAGGTGCAGGCCCGGGCGGGTCCGGGGCTCTGGGGGCCGAGGCAGGTCCGGGCGCGCCGGCGGGTTGCGTGTGCTCACCGCAGCGCAGGGGTAGACAGACCCCCGAGAGGCGTGGAGGGGGAGAGGGACGGGCCGAGCCACAGAGGCGGGCAGAGAGCCAGGAGATACGGAAAGACACAAAGACAAGGACACAAAGAGGGGACCCCCGAGGGGGAGAGAGGACAAGAGACGGCCACGCGCCTGAGAGGACGCGGGCAGGCAGAGAAGCCCCTGCATGGCCCACGCCCGCCCCAGCCAGGAGGTCGCGGCCGCTCCCCCGACGGAGCACCAAGGGCGTGGGGGGTCGGAGAGGCAGGGCGAGCCGGTGTAGGGCTGACTCACCTTGGCCACCCCCGGAGAGGGCCACACCCCAGAGTTAGGGGCCAGAGTGTCTTCCTCCCGCGCCCGCAGCCCCGCCCGTGGGACCCCCACCCCCACCCCGCGTCAGCCTCACTTTCCCGGCCTGCAGAAGGAGGGGCCGCGTCCACACGGGCAGGGCTGAAGCTGAAGCAGGTATTCACCTGCAGGGCGGGCCAGCGGTCCCCGTGCACAAGCCGAGCCCAGAGAGGGCAAGGGCTTCGCCAAGGCCACACAGCGGTCAGGCTGGGATGAAAGGAAGAAGGCTGCCGCAGCGCCACGTTTCACATCCTGCCTCCACTTGCGTGGGTGTGCGGAGAGCAGCGGTGTGCTGGGAAGTTTGGGAACTTGAGCTGGTTGGTAAACACGGCCATTGGAAGAACTAAGTTGCACGGATGTACAGTTAAACAAAGGAGCCACAAACCCATCACGCCCTGATTATTTGACTGTATCCCACTGCCGTCGGCGATCCTGGGTCACTCTCGCCCGTGTGTCTGCACAGGGGAAGCAGCCACGTCTTCGGGGTCGTCTGTTTGCCTGCCCGGGGAATACCGACGCCATGGCAGTTATCAGATGCAACAGCCGGGTCTCCCACCTCTGCCCTGCCCCACCCCAGACACCTGGCCGAGAAGTGGCGTCCGTGGATTTGGTCCCACATAGATCTGACCATCGGCCCCATTTACAAACGAGGAAGCTGGGAGAGTGACAGGCAGCGAGTTAGTGCAGTGCGGAGGACTGCGTCCAGTGCTGCCCAACACGTCCAGGACATGGGCTCTTTTTTTTTTTTTTAATTTTTTTTTTTGACAGGCAGAGTGGACAGTGAGAGAGAGAGAGACAGACAGAAAGGTCTTCCTTTTGCCGTTGGTTCACCCTCCAATGGCCGCCGCGGATGGCGCGCTGCGGCCAGCGCACCGCGCTCCTCCGATGGCAGGAGCCAGGAGCCAGGTGCTTTTCCTGGTCTCCCCATGGGGTGCAGGGCCCAAGCACCTGGGCCATCCTCCACTGCACTCCCGGGCCACAGCAGAGGGCTGGCCTGGAAGAGGGGCAACCGGGACAGAATCCAGCGCCCCGACCGGGACTAGAACCCGGTGTGCCGGCGCCGCAAGGCGGAGGTTTAGCCTGTTGAGCCACGGCGCCGGCCGACATGGGCTCTTAACCCTGGGGGACAGTGGCGCATCGAGGCAACGAGAACACCTTTTTTTTTTTCTTTAAGGAAAAAAAAATTATTTATTTGAGAGGCAGAGTTAGACACAAACAGGGAGAGACAAGGAGAGAGAGAGAGAGAGAGAGAGAGAGTCACTTCCATCTGCTGGTTTACTGCCCAGATGGCCACAACGGCCAGAGCTTCACCGATCCGAAGCCAGGAACCAGGAGCTTCTTCCAGGTCTCCCACGCAAGTGCAGGAGCCCCAGCACTTGGGCCATCTTCTGCTGCTTTCCCAGGCCATAGCAGAGAGCTGGATCGGAAGAGGAGCAGCCGGGACTCGAACCATCACCCATATGGGATGCCGTCCCTGCAGGCGGCGGCTTAGCCCACAGCGCCCCCTTGAGAACACATGAAAGACTGCCTCGGGTCGGCTTGGACCTTCCTACGTGGTGGCATCATCGCTGTCGTGTTGGTCCCATCAGCCCGAGGAGTCTCAGGAGCAGAGGCAGACGTTTGGGGTGGGATTCTAGAAGCCTTAGGACCCCAGAGTGTTCCTGGTGAGCACCTTGGGGTGCGCCAAGAGGCTGAGTCCTTGCCCTTCCCAGCGGCAGCGCCGAGAACCGCAGTTCTCCCATAGGCCACACGGGGGCAGCAGAGCACCCCAGCTTTGTCCCCGCGTTATTCCCAGACCCGGGTGGGGAGAACAGGACACCACAAAGTGGATGAATCCTGAAAACACAGTTTTGGGGCAGGCGTCTGGTGCAGCTGTGACGACCCCCCACTTGAGACACCTGCATCCATTTCCGGGTGCCCAGGTTCGAGTCCCCGCACCGCGGGAGGCGGCAGGTGCTGGTTGGGTCCCTGCCACTCATGTGGGAGGGCTGGATTGGGCTCCAGGCTCCTGGCTTCAGCTGTCGGTGGCATTTGGGGAATAAACTAGGGGATAAGATCTCTCTCTCTCTCTGCCTTTCAAATAAACGTCAAACTTTTAAAAATTATTTATTTTAAAAAACGCTTTGTTTACTGAGAATCAGATGCAAAAGTCACTTACCACATGACTCCGGTGGCATGAAATGTCCCCAGAGATGGAGCGTGGCTCCGTGGCTCCGAGGCTGCTCATAGCGATGAGATTTCCCCGGGGGTTGATGAATTAGTGGCTGTGGCGGCCGCACTGAAGTCACGAAGCCCGCGCCTAAAACCGTGTGTGAGTGTCCAGAGAAACGAACTAAACAGGGTGGCCGTGGACCCCGCAGCGGTCCCTGGTGCCTTGCCCCTCCCCTCCCAGCCCACTGTCCTTGAGCCACGAACGCAGACCTGCCATCTTAACCTCTGACCCACTTCCCCCAACTTCTGTGCCCACGGAGCTCCCGCCGCTGGGGTGGAGGAGGGGCTGTGACCCCTGAACCCCAGCTTTGCCTGAGCCGGTGATCACCCCTCCAGTCAGGACCCTGAGAGCCTAAGCAGCCACCTCAACCAGAAAGCCAGGCTCGCCCTCGAATCTGTCCCCAGGGAGTCCTGCCCGAGGAGCACCTGTGGGGCTCCAGGCGTGCACCCAGGGCCAGAGCAAGCTTTGCCAGGGAGCTGCAGCAGGGGCGCCCGCATCAGAGCGCCAGTTCGAGCCCCCGCCACTCTGTTTCCCTTCTGGCTCCCTGCTAATGCCCCTGGGCAGGCCGTGGAGGGCGGCCCAGATGCTTGGGCCCCTGCACCCACATGGGAGCCCCAGGTGGAGCTCCAGGCTCCTGGCTTTGGCCTCAGCCGGCAGCCACTGGGCAGAGAACCATCTCTCATATCACTCTGCTTTTCAAATAAATAAATCTTTTATAAAAATCTGTGTGGCTGAGCGGACATTGCGGGGCGGGGGAGGAGAGACAGAGGCACCTGCTCCTCCCAGAGGGGGCAGGTGCTGTGCAAGGAGACCTCAGCGGGAACAGGGAGGGACAAAGGAGCTGGGGGGGTCCCTACCCAGGGGCCCCCGCCCCCAGCTTCTGGGGCCAACAGAGCTCCCAGCTAAAGGTCCCCCCCCCCAGCAGGCTCCCCAGGGACACCCACCCAGCAGTTTTTCAAAGGGCTGGGGCTCGGCCGGCTACACAGGGCTGCTGTGGGCTGCCGTCCAGATCGGGGGTCTCCCTGGGGTGCCCAGGATGGTGTTGGCACCTCGAGAGGCGCGAAGAGCAGGCGGGGCCGGCGGATTCCGGCGGCGAAGGCGAGGGTGGGGCCCGTCCCAGTCCAACCGCAGCCTGGCCTAAAAGGGCAGACAGATAATGAGGCCTTCCCGCCCCTGGCCCAGAGAGGGAGGGGTTTCCTGACAGGAAATTGTCCTCCCCCAAGCCCCCCCTCCCCAGCAGATCCAAGTTCTTGGCAGTGCTGGCCGAGGTGGCCAGGACACGGGAGAGCAGCGGGGACAGACGGACGGTGCGGAGGACAGAGGTGAGTGTGCCGAGGGCGGGAAGGACGCAGCCCCCCACCCAAAGACCCCTGGGAAGAGGCGCTGCAGTGGGCAGCCGGGGGCCTGAAGCTGGGGCCTGGGCCCGGTGGGTGCCAGCCAGAGGGCAGAAAGGGGACAGGCGCAAGAGGAAGGGTGCAAGGGAGACAGTGGGGGCTCTGGGGACCGCAGAGGCTGCCAGGGAGCCCGGGGTGGGGGCCACCAAGCGAGCGGAGCCATGCGTCTCGTGTGCCCCGGGTTCAGGTGGGAAGGGGCCGAGCGCTCGCCATCCCGGGGCACAGGGTTTCAGACGGGGGTGGCAGGGAGACAGCAGGGCGCGGGGACGAGGCGGGGCTGCAGGTGTGGGTGAGATGAATCTGGCTGCCCAGACGCTGGGGCAAGGACCGGGCTGGGGCCACGCGGTGCGGTGTGTGCGGACCGTTCTCGGACGCAGGGGCTGGGCCCGGGCCACAGGGAACATGTTGTCGGGCTGCAAGGTGGGGGAGGAGGGGCCGCAGAGGGAAGCCCTGGTGGCCAAGACATCCTGCGGGAGCCGGAGGCTGGGGGCTCCAGGGATGCCTCGGAAGTGAGTCAGGGGCCGGGCACCGGCAGGCAGGCGAGGGGGCAGGATGTCGGTGAACGCTTGCGGAGGGCGCGTGGGGAGCCGGGAAGGGGAGTGCGCAGCCAGGTTTGGGGGTGCTGGAAATAGTTTGGGGGTGCTGGATCTGGTTTGGGAAAGATGCTGGCACCAGCTAGGGGTGGGGGTGGGGGTAGGCAGTGGGGGTGGATGTCAAACCCCACGGGAGCGACGGCCGAGCGTGCGGGAGCCAGTTCTGGGAGATGCTGGCGCCGCCCTTGGAACGAGGCAGGTGGAAGCCAGTTTGGAGGGCAAAGGACAGGGGCGGGCAGCTCAGGCCAGGGGCTGCCAAGGTGACGCCACCCTGTGGGCCAGCGGCTGGAGCTCCACGGAGCAGGAGGGTTGAGAAGCGGCGGCTGGGGTGTAGACAGCGAAGTGCGTGCGGCTTCCCACAGCCCGGCCGGCTCAGGCTGCCTCAGGCCCCGCACACCTGCGCAACCCGGCCCCTGCCCGGCCCCTGCAGGCCCAGCAGGGCAGACTCGGCTTTCCCGACACCCGGGCGTGGGAGTCACGTGGTGGAATAGTACACGGCACCTAAGAAGCTTGAACTAGAGCCACAGGTCCATGGAGAGACGTCTCCCGGGGCGTTGGGAGCAAGCACGGGACAGAGGGCGGGGCTCCATGTGCACGGGGACCAGAGACAGGCAGCGCCCTGGTCACGCGGGGCAGTGAGTGGAGACTGCGTGGGCGCAGACGGCTTCCTCGGGACCAGGGAGCGGTGTCCGGGGGCCCACAGGGCACGTGCAAGGCTTGTGTCCATAACAGAACAAAACCCCGAGAGACCCCGACCGCAACCGCAGTGAACGTACACCTTAGGTGTAGACCGGGCGCAGCACGGGGCCTCGCTGCGTCTGTTTCCACGCTGTTTCCCCCTCATGCGGCTGCCACAGCCTGGGGAGGAAGCCCCAGACCCCGGCCCTGGCCCCCGGGCCTGTGTGGCCTGCTCCCTACTGGCCTCCCGCCATTGCACTCCCCTCCTCCTCCCCACCCAAGGAATGAGCATCTTGCCTCCTTCCTTCCTCCACTTCCTGTTTAGCACCCATTCCCCGAGTGCCTGCCTTGTGCGGGGAGCCAGGGTCACAGTGGTGACCGAGGGAGCCCCAGCCCTGGGCTCCCGGAGCTCACAGACCTGTTCCCAGGCAGTGACCACGTAGAGTGCTGAGGGGGTGGGGGTGGGAGCCGTGGGAGTCCCGAGAGCACACTTGGGAATCAGGGAGGGCTTCCTGGAGGAGAGGGCGTGGGGCGGCTGCCAGCTCCTGCAGGGGGCGGGGGGTTACAGGTGGCAGCAGGTCTGTGCTTTATCAGGATCCTCGTCACCTTGGAGGTGCTGAGTGGGGGCCGGGGAGCGGGGAGGGGAAGGGGATGTGGCAGGGAAGCTGGGAGCCCTGCGAGCGCACAGGCTCAGTGACTTGTCCGCCGCTGAGACCCCGGGGCCTGCAGATACCTGGCAGCAAGTTTTGTTCGAATCACGGCAAACAGACGCAGCCCGCAGCATTCTGCAGCACCCTGAAGCGTGCGTTTCCGTGGCTCTGGAAACACCCACAAGGCTGCTCCTCCCCCTGCCCGCCCTGCACCCCCCCTCACCTACCCCACTACAAAGGACGCCCCACGAGCACTGGCCGCCCCTCCCAGCCCCAGGCAGGCAGGGAACCCCTCTTCCCTCCTGAGGGTCTGCCTGCCCCAGGGTCGTGCTGGATGGGGTAAAGGAAGAGGGTGAGGCCCAGATCCCCACGCAGGCTCTGCCCTTGGCCGCTGACCGACTGTGGGGTGGGGTGGGGGGCGCCCAAGGCCGCTCACGAACCAGGTGTGTTGTCCTGGCGCTGGGCGGGCAGCAGTTGGCAGGGAAGGGTCTGAGGGTGGAACCTTCTGGAAGGCGCTGGGTGCTGCACTCAGACAGGTCTGGGTGCGAATCCTGCCTCGGTCCCCGAGTCCCTGGGGGAGTTGGGCAGGTGCCTCTCCCTTCCAACCCTCGGCGACCCCACCTGCAATTCGGGGACCCCACTCCCACAACCGTGCGGACTCAAGAGGCGACCAGGCCAGAGCCTGGTCCGCAAACCCAGGTCCGCCAACACGGCCGCTGGCCGCTGCCTCCCCTAGGTGCCCACCGACGCCGTCCAGATGCCCATCCTGAAGAGCCTCGGGGTGACGGAGCCCAAGGTGCCCCGGGCGGGGACCCTGCCCCTCCGGTCCTCTCGCAACCCCTTTGAGGAAGCTCCGGCACTGGAGGATGAGGTCCGGGAGCTGGGGAGCCTGCCCAACGGCCCCTCCTGTCGCCGTCGCGCCACCCTGGAGAAGCTGGCCGGCCTGGCCCCCTTCCGGCTGGGCTGGTCCCCTGGCCGGCGGGCGGGCAGCCCCGGGGATGGGCAGCCCCGCTCCTTCCTGGGCCGGGTGCTGGCCCCAGGGCTACGGAGGAGCTCAGCGGACTTCGGCCTCCTGGCACGGCTTCAGGGCAGCCGAGGTCACGGCGGCGGCAGTGGCGAGGAGGAGGCGGCCGGCGAGGCTGCCCGCAGGCTGGCCTTCCTGCGACTGGGACGGGGGCCCAGGCCCCGGCGGGCATCCCTGGCCGAGAGGGTGGTGCCTGCGGGCGAGGCAGCTCCTGAGCCCCCGCCCAAGGTCCCGGAGCCCCCCAAGATGAAGGAGCCGCTGTCAGGTGAGTGGCACCCCCCGGCCCCACCAGAGACCCCAGGCCATTGGCATCTCCCACCTCCTTCCTCCTACCCAGCCCACGCATCACCACACCCCTCCACCTGCAGCTCCAGGTGCTCCCCCGCCCCCGCCCCCCACTTCTGCCCTCATCAACCTCACCCCAGTGAGCCCCCAACTGTGGTCCCGCCTCCCCCAAGCCCCACTCTCCACCCCAGCCTAGCTCAACCCTAACTCCTTCTTCCTATCCATCCCACCCGGAACCTGGACCCCAACCCTAAGCCTCCAGCCCAACCTCCACCTTCAACTTCCTGTCTCAACCCACGTCCAGCCTTCACCTTCAAACCCTCCCATGCCCAACCTCTCCACCTTCACCCCCAAATCCATCCTCGGCCATTCCAGAGCGCCACCAAGCAGGCGGCGTTAAAACCCCGGCCTCTGAAACCCGAGGTCATGGCCACCCTGCCCTGCCTCTCCTGGCTTCTGGCACCCGCTGCCTTCAGTCACTTTCTGTAGGGCACAGAGGGGTCTGGGTCTGCCCTCTGACCTCACTCACTGGCAGGTGGGATGGGGGCAAGGACTCCACGCGTTTCTTTGCTGGGGAAGGGACATGGCTCCCCTCACAGCACCCCACTTCCATCCTCAACCCCATTCCCACCCACACCCTGTTGTGGCCCTCCGTGTCTTTTCTGGACACACACCTCAAGCCTGTCCCCAGCCCAGCCCCCTCCAACCTCCTCTTGGGCCCCTCCTGCTCCTCCCCACCCCATCTCCTCTGCTTCCCGTTCTCAGTCCCCTCCTATCCCCACTTTCACCTCCACCGCCAGCACCATCACAAGTCTCCAGCCCCCTCTACTGACCCCCTCCCAACCTCTGCCCCACCCTCCCCAGCCCCACCTCCACTGCCTCGCCCCGCCCATCTGCACCTCCCCCCACCCAGCTCCCCAGGGACCTCGCCAGCGCCCCCTCTGTCCTCCGATGCCCTCTACATCCTGGCCAAAGGCTATTTCAGCCCCGGCTCCCGGGGGACTGGGAGGGCACGGCAGGGGGGTGAGCAGGGGGTGACGGGAGCCCCCGCCTTCTGGAAACGGATGGGCAGAAATAGCGCCGGCCAGGAAATCGCTCCTCTGCCAGGGAGGAAGCGGAGGGGGGTGGAGGTGTGGAGGGTAACCCTGGGCCGTGGGACCCCCCCCATTCACATATGGCCTTGCATTGGCCCATTCCTGGGGTAGCCTTGACCTCGCTGGAGGGCCACTGAGGACCCCAGCTTTGGGCTCCCTCTCCGCTCCCATCTCCAAGTCTCCAGCTCGCCCCCCACTCCCATTCCTGAACCCCTGTCCCGTTCCCGCCCCAACCCCTCAATGTCCCAACTCCCTGAAACCCTCGGCTCCCTTCCCGCCTCCTCCCCACGTCTGGGCTCCCCTCCCCCACCCCTCTTCCTCGCCAGCCCGGCGTCCTCCGCCCCCCCTTCCTTCTTGCCCCCTCCTCGGCCCCTGACCTCCCGCTTCGCCCCCACAGTGCTGGAGATCCTGAGCCTGATCCAGCAGCGCGAGCTCGCGCGGGCCGATGAGCACATCTTGGAGCTGGAGGCCGAGGAGCTGGCGTCGTCGGGGGGCGGCGCCCCGGGGCCGCCCAAGGCCGAGGGCGCGGGCGGAGGTCGCCGCGCGCGGGACGTGGCGCTGCTGTACGAAGCCCTGCAGCGCGAGCTGTGGGCGCTGGTGCGGGAGACGCTGGCGGGCCCCGGGCCGGGCGCGGGCGCCGGGGCGGGCGCCGTGGCGCAGCTGGGCCAGGTGCTGGTGCAGGAGGAGGCGGCCGATGGGCGCCGGGGGCCCGCGGCGGCCCGCAAGCTGCGCGCCCGCTGGGCCGAGGCCGTGGCGCGCGCGGCGCGGGAGCGCCTGGAGGCGGCGGCGCCCGGGGCGCCCGGGGGCCTGGCCGGGCAGCTGGAGGCGCTGCGGGCGCGGCTGCTGGAAGATATGGCCGTGGTGCGGGGCCGCCTGGCGCCCGCCTACCCCGCCGGCCTGGGCGCCTTCGGCGTCTACCTGCGCGGCTACCACGGCGCGCTGGCCGAGTGGCTGGGGGCGTCCGCCCGCCGGCGGCTGCCGCTGGCCGACCGCTACGCGCTGCTGCACTGGCACAACCAGGTGTACCCCAGGTGAGCGGGACAGGACGCCCGAGGGCGCGCTGATCCCCAACCCCACGCCCCAGCCGCCTCGGAGCCACGGGCCCTCCCCGCCCCCACAACCCTAGACTCTCAGGACTGTCCACCCTGCCTGAGCGGCTCCCACCTCCCGGTCCCTGGCAGCTCAGCCAGGCCAGCACTTAACACTGGGATTCAGCACCCCACACCTGGGCTCCCAGAATCTCAACACTGACCCCTGCAGCCCGAGACAGTGAGAGGGAGAAAGGCGGGGGGCTGTGTACCGGGAGCTCAGGCCGGGTCTGCAGCGTGGGTGGCGGGAATCCGGGGGCTGGGACCATCACTGCTGGTCCGGGGTCTGCATTAGCAGGAATCTGGGGGCAGGAGCCAGAGTCAGGGACTGAACCCAGGAAGCCACTGCTGCCTCTCAGAACTCTGCCCCCCGCCCAGCCCCGCTTGCTGCCTGCAGATCCTAAGGCGTTGTTAGCGCTGCGGACCCTTCCGGGTCAGGACCTGGGAGTTTCTAGCGCCTTCCGCCCCAGGGCCTTAGTCCTGGCGAACGTGTGCAGCCCAAGGCTTAGGCGCATCCTCTCTGGGGATCTCCCAGCCTGGGGCTGTAACTGTAGCATTCACGCCCCTCCTCCTGGGTCCTGTAACTCCCATGCCTGCCCATGCTAGGGGCTGGAGTTGGGTGGGGGGGAGTTGACCACACCCAAATCACAGGTGGAAGGGTGAAGAGGGTGGGTGGTTCCCCCAACAAAACCAGGCTGCTGTCAATCACAGAGCCGCCACGTGGACACGCAGGCCACGTCGCTCTCCCGGGATGGGGCCACGGCCCAGGTGTGATCTGTAGGGAGGTGGTGTTTCTCACGGGTCCAGGTGGAGGTGGGCGGAGGGGGCGGCAGCTAGGACAGTGTACGGGCCAGGATAGGCACTGGAGTGGGAGGGGGGCACGGGCGCTGCCAAGGCCGGGTGCAGCAGGCATGGCCTAGGAGCGGAGGCGGGCAGGAGCGCCCCCGGGGCTGGGCCTCGCCTGTCAGACGCCCAAGCCCTGCCGGGACACCATCGTCAGGGAGCTGACTCAGAGGCCTGGACCAGGGGAGCAGTGGGTCCAGAGACTTCCTCTCAGGGCGAGCAGGGCTGGCCCAGGGAGAGGAAGGGAGTGGCCCAGGCCGAAGGCACGGTGGGGCTGGGGGGGGGGTCCCCGTGCCCAGCCCGGCCTCTCTCTCTCTCGCCCACACCCAGGGAGGTCCTAGGGCTGGTGGACATGGTCGCCTTGGAGAACGGGGAGCTGGGGCCCCTCCTGTCCGCCGGCACCCTGCGGGGTCTGGAGGATGAATGTGTCACAGATGTGAAGGTACCCGGGATGGGGTGGAGGGAGGGCTCTGCGCAGCAGGGGAGGGGCTCTGCAGAGGGGCCCGCCCCGTTTCTGTCTCCCCTCCCCTTTCTGAACGTCTGAGTTCCGTCCCGTGCGGGGTCCACACCGCATGCCCGGCACGCCAACACCGACCGGCTCAGGGAGGGCTGTGGGCTTCCACAAGTTCCAGGTCAGGCTCAACCCCACCCAGGGGGCCTGGCCCGAGGCCCCTGTGCACCTGCGCCCAGAGCAGCCCCAGCCTGGCCACACCTGCCCTGCCCCAGCCATGCAAACCAGAGTTCTTTCAACTCCACGGCCTAGAATCGGCAGAATGCAGCCCTAGGTCAGGGACGGAAAACCATGGAACAGTGAGACCGGAGCCTGCACCCCCTTGCCTGGCAGCAGCTCCAAGTCACCCACACGCGAGCCGCAGGCCCAGACGAGCTATCCCGGCAGCCTCTCCGCACCACCCCAGAGCAGGAGCGCAGAGCTCCTGGGTGCAATCCAGGGTGGCGGGGAGAGCGAGCGCGAGCCCCGGCAGCCCCCAGCCCAGCCCGTGTCCCCTCCCCCTCCAGGCTCAGACGCGGGGCGCGCTCCTCCGGGTGCTGCAGGAGGACGAGGAGCACTGGGGCAGCCCGGAGGACCCCCCCTGCAACCTGGCCCAGGATGTGTGCGAGGTAGGGGGGCGGGGCCTGGGCGGAGCGCGCGGGCGGGCGGGCGGGGCGGGGCTGCACGGCCCCCTCCTCACCTCCTCTCACCTCCGCCCCGCCCCAGCTGCTGGAAGAACACACGGAGCGGGCGCCCCGCATCAGCCAGGAGTTCGGGGAGCGGATGGCGTACTGCTGCCTGGGGGGGCTGGCGGAGTTCCTGCAGAGGTAGGGGGCCCGGGCCACGCCCCAGGACCCAAGAGAAAGGAGTGACGATGACAACGACGATGATGAAGGGGGCAGGGCAGGGACGGCAGCCCGCCCCCGGCCCCCGGCCCCCCGGCCCCCGGCCCCCGGCCCCCCGGCCCCCGCCCCCGCCCCGCCCTGAGCGCCACCTGCCCGCCCCCACCCCCAGCTTCCAGCAGCGGGTGGAGCGTTTCCACGAGAACCCAGTGGTCCGGGAGCTGCCGGCCGACACCTACATCAGCAGGACCATCGCCTTGGTCAACTGTGGGCCCCCCCTGAGGTGCGCGCGCGGGCCGGGGGGTGCGGGGGAGGGCCCGTCCGGTGACAGCTGGCCCTGTGAGGGGCCCGAGGATCTCACAGCTGTCCCCGTTTGGAACCAGCCTTGGGGCGCCTCACAGTCAGAGGCCGAGCCCCAGGAGATCCCGGACCTCCCTCCAGATGTCCCCCCCCAAGCCTCCAACCTCCAGGCAGCGTCCTTCCCGCTCCCCACAGCACCCGGCCACCTGAGGGGCGCCCACCCAGGCACCACGTTGAGATACTGGGGTCCCCTGACCTTCGGCTCTGCCGTCCCCACAGGGCTCTGGCAGAACGCCTGGCCAGGGTGGGGCCCCCTGAGAGCGAGCCGGCCCGGGAGGCCTCGGCCAGCGCCCTGGACCGCGTCACCGGGCTGTGCCACCGGGTCCTGGCCGACCTGCTGTTCCAGGAGCTCCAGGTGAGGGGGGCGGGGGCCCCCAGGGCAGCACCTCCAGCCCGCAGTTCCCCCCAGCCGGTGACTCAATGCTCGGGAAGCAGGCAGGGGTGGGGGTGATGTGAGGCCGGGCTGCTGGGGGGGCGGGGGGTGGAGGAAGGAAGAGGTGGGAGGACGTGGCCAGGGAGCTTGGGGGGGGAGAAGCTTGGGGTTCGGGAAGAGCCTCTCCCCACTGAGGTCCCCCAAACCCCTGCCCAGGCTGCTGGAGCCCCACCCCCCATCTCAAGGGTGGGTTTGAAGGCGGGTGAGGGGGGCATACCTGGGAGTGAGCAGCCTGTGTGGCCGGCCCCATGGGCACAGCTGGTCCCCTTTCTGCCCACAGTCCCCTCCTTGCTTCAGGGTCGCCCAGAGCGGCTGGCACGGTCCCCCTCCCTCTCTTCCCCCTCCCACTTTCCTCCTCTCCAGCCCTCCCAGCCCCCTTGCTGCCGCTAACACATTCCTGCCTCAGGCCCTTCGCACCTGCCATGCCCTCGATCAACTCTTGCAAGTCTTCCCTGGGGGTTATTGTGGAAAATTTCAAACACACGTGCCCAAAGTAAGCAGTGACCGATGGTGCCCGTGGACACATCGGTCAGCTCCACCAGTGTCTGCCGAGGCTGGTGCTGTCCCGTCTCCCCCCGCACCTTCTCCTCCATGGAATTTTAATTTATTTTTCATTAGTCTTTTTTTTTTTTGGAAAGGCAGAGGGAGAGCCGCCATCCTCTGGTTCACTCCCACAAATGCCCGCGGCAGCCAGGGCTGGGCACTCCATCCGGGTTTCCCACATGGCTGGCAGGGGCCAAGTCGGTCCTCAGAGCCGTCACTGCCCTTCCCAGCATGGCCAGCGGCTGGGGGCAGGCGACAGCAGCCAGAGCCAGGGGGCGCACCCTATCGTTTTGTCCATGAGCCCATCCCCCAGAGGAGAAGGCATCTTCTAAACGGACAGACCCGGCACGGCCACCCGCATACCTGGCAGGTGCATGGCAGGTGTCGGCAGCGCTGGCTCCTGCTGGTCTTGTGCGTGGGGTCTGTCTGTCTGTCTCTAAGTCCCCGGCGGTTCTGCGCCCACTGAAAAGGGTCAGCTGGTGTCTGCTGAACGCCTAGAGTGGCTACACATGTGTGCGCGAGGGAGCGAGGAGGGGGCCTGAGGGCTGCTGGGAGCGGGCGGAAGCCTTGGTTCCATGCCCAGGTCCAGGTTGGGGAATCCTTGGGCACCTCTGGGAAGTGGGGACAGGAGCTCCCGGATCGCCGGGAGGCTGTGGGAAAGCACTGAGGTGCTGAGCTGTGGTCGTGGGCCCCGGCGAACAGCCGCTGGGTCACATACACACTACGCTAGGGCGTAGGCCTTCGTCAGCCAACGCCCACCTGTGCAAGGTTGGGGAGGGGGCAAGAGCATGGGGAGACCGACAAGGGAGCCGGGAGAGAGACGGGGCAACGGGGCAAGGACTCAGAGGGAGAGGCCCAGGGGCCCAGGCGGTGTGCACACGCAGAGCCGTGTTGCAGGCCCGGGGGAGAGTAGGGGCTGTGGACTGGGAGGCGCCCGTGTGCGTGTGCGCATGCGTGAGCATCGGGCAGGGGCGCGCCCTGGGAGCCGGCATCCGGCCCCGTTTTTGGAGGTTCAGAAAGCTGGCTGCCAGCAGGATGAGAGCAGGAACGGGGCTCTGGGGGGGGGGCGCTTCCGCCGCACAGCCAACCCCAGCCCAGGTGCCCTGGGCCCCTCACTGTGGCTCCTCCCACGGCTGCCCCCTTCCCAGGTGGTCACTCTCTACACCTGCGAATCCTCCCACCTGGATCCCCTGTTCCCCCCCCCCGTGTCCCCCCTTTCCTCTCTGCAGCCTCCCTGGTAAAGCACAAACCCCACACTCTCGCTGCCCTGGCTCCCCGGTGCCCTGGCGAGCGACTGGGGCCCCGCCAGCCCTGCCCGGAGGGTCACTGAGGGTCCCGGAAGGGCTGCATGGCGGCCGGCTCCTACCCGCTGGTCTCCAGCCCGGCACAGCTCCGGTTCGGCGCGGGGCAGGTTTCGGGGACGCGGTCCCAGGTGAGGGTGGACAGTGCCTCGAGGGGGCAGAGCCGTGACGGCCCTGCCCCCGTCCCACCAGCCGCACTTCAGCAAGCTCATGCGCCGGAAGTGGCTGAGCAGCTCGGAGGCCCTGGACGGCGTGGTGAGCACGCTGGGCGCGCAGGCCCTGGCGCTGCGCCGCATGCAGGATGAGCCCTACCAGGTGCGCCCGCGGGGGGCTGCGGAGGCGGGGGCGGGGGCGGGGGCGGGGGGCGGGCGCGGGCTGGGCAGTACTTGCGGGACCCCGGTAGGGGTGACGGCGGCCGGGGAGGGCTTGGAAGGCCAGGGCACGGTCACCCGGCGGGAATCGGGGGCCGATCTGGGGGAGGGGGCGGGCGGGCGCGGCTCTTACCCCTGCTCTCTCACCGTCCAGACGCTGGTGGCCGAGCTGCACCGGCGGGCGCTCGTCCAGTACGTGCGGCCCCTGCTCCGCGGGCGCCTGCGCTGCCGCTCGGCGCGGACCCGAAGCCGCGTGGCCAGGAGACTCCGCGAGGACGCGGCGCAGCTGCAGAGGCTGTTCCGGCGTCTGGTCAGTGCGGGCTCCCGGCCCCGGGCGCAGGGCTTTTAGGATGGGAGCCTCACCCGGCGCTGGGTCCCGGGCAGCAGGCGACCCCGAGGTGTGCCTTCACGCGCCACCGCCAGCGTCCTGCGGGAGGAGGGGAGAGCCTCGGGAATGAGGGCCCCCTCCCCCCTTGATTTCTGCTCCGAGCCCGAGACTGTCCCTGGCAGAGCTGGCGCCCCAGGAGCCCTGGCACACACGGGGCCCCAGACCCCAGCGGGGCGGCACTGCGCTCGGCTGCTCTTCTAAGCTTCTGGCCTGAAGTCCTTGGCCCCCTTTTTTGGAAAAACTTGGGGTCATGGTAGAGTCACGTGCAGGGGCCAGGAACGCAGAGGGCTCCTCTCCTATCTCCCCCAGCGGTTAACGTTTTTGCAGACTTGGCATTGGTTTTGAATTCCAGGTTATCAGCAAAACTGGGAGAAAACTGTGTTATGGATTTTTCTCAGCCGGCACCCTTTTACAGATGGGCAAGCTGAGGCTGGGAGGGGCGCGAGCAGACTTGGGAGGGGGCCGCGGGGGCGAGAGTGAGCCAGGTCCTCCCTGCAGGAGTCCCAGGCCTCGTGGCTGGACAACGTGGTGCCACATCTGGCCGAAGTCCTGCAGCTGGAAGACACGCCCAGCATCCAGGTGGAGGTGGGGGTGCTGGTGCGGGACTACCCAGACATCAGGTGAGAAGCGCCTCCCGCCCGCCGCCCGCGGGCCCTGGCAGCTGGCCCACCTTTCCTGCCTGGTGGGTGCGGGCGGGCGAGCGTGTCTGCCGGCCGTTTCCTGCTGGGATGAGGCATTATTAATACGATTTCCCTCCTTCCCTGCCGCCGCCACTGCCACCGGAGCTCGCAAACAAACAGGCGGTCACAGGAAGCCGAGGGCAGGGGGAGCGGGGCCGCCGGCGGCAGGAAGGGCCGGCCCGGCAGGGAGCCGTGGGGACGCGGGGACACGCACGGGCACCGGCAGGCGCGGGCCACTTCCTCTCCACGTGACCGTGCCTCGGTTTCCTTGATTGATACAAGTAGCTATGATCATGGTAGACCTGCAGCAGCCCCTTATCGGGCCGGCTCATCCCCCACGTCAGCAGGTGGCAGCCGCGGTGGACTCTGAAACACGAGACAGCGGGGCGGCTGGGGCAGGAGGGCGCTGGGAGACACAGAGCCCGCAGGCCCGGGAGCAAGGCCAGAGCCCCTGAGCTGGGACCTTGGGCTGGGGCCGTGCACTTGAACCTGAAGTCAAGCCCAGGAGGGGCAGTTGCAGAACGGGTGTCCGGGCTTGCTGGTTCTGGAAGGTTCTTGGGCCACGTCTGGGATGAGCGTTTGGGGGCGGGAGGATTCCCTCCCTGGACCCAGGTGAGGTGGGCTGAGGGAGGGAGTGAAGACCCTGGACTCTGCCTGCGTGGAGGACCCCCCAGGCTGAGTGCCGGCCTGGAAGTTCTGGGCATTGCTGTCGGGGGTGGAGGCTGTAGCCCCGCACTGGGGGGAGGGAGGGCTCTGGGGTGGGGCTCTGGGAATGGGCTGGGGGTGACTGGAGGGTTCCCAGGCCACTGGGGATGCAGGGTCCCCAAGGGAGTCCGGCTTGAGGATCTCGAGTTCCGGATGAAGCTTCTGGAATGGGCAGGATTTGGGCCATGACTGGGGGGCTGTTTGGGGTGAGGGCGAAGGGGAGAGTCCCGAGGGGGCTCTGCCTGCAGGGGAGGGGTCTGGAACTGTAAGAGGGAGGATCTGGAAGTGGTGGGCGAGTGGGTGTCAGAGATGCGGGGCTCCAGACACTGTGGATGGACGGACCCTGGACCCCATGCACCTGCTCCTTCCTCTGCCCCTAGGCAGAAGCACGTGGCGGCCCTCCTGGACATCCGGGGCCTGCACAACACCGCGGCCCGGCAGGAGATCCTGGCCGTGGCCCGGGACCTGGAGCTCTCCGACGGGGGAGCCCTGCCCCCGCCGCGGGACCGGGCCTTCTTCGCTGACATCCCCGTGCCCCGCCCATCTTTCTGCCTCGGCCTCCCCTTCCTCCTGGGCCGCCTGCCTCTCAGCCGGCTGTCCAGGCCCCGCCTCGCCTGTCTGCCCCTGCGGTCCCGGGCCCAGCACTGAGGGGCCCTGTTCTGCCTTGGTGCCCCCACTTTGCTGCTGACGCCCCGCCCTCCCATGCGGCCCGCAAGCCCCACGCCCCCAGAGGTTCCCTAGAGCCCCGCCCCCAGAGGAGGGAAACCGAGGTTGGGTTCCCAGCACCCCCTCCGGCCACAGCCCGGGGCAGGGGTGGAGGGGGGGTGGCCTTCTGGAAGTCTACAGAAATATCCAACCCCCCCCTCCCCTCACCTCAAGGTCTGGCCCCAATCCAGTGAGTAAGGAATGTTCGATACTTAGAATAAAGAGGTTTCTATTTAACACAAGGAAGGGCTGAGTCCCGAGTGGGGGGGAGGAAGGACCTGGGGCAGGGCCCAGGGCCAACGGCTTCTCAGAGGCCGGGCTGGGGTCCAACTGTCTAGCAGGGCCGCGGAGGCTGAGGGCGGGCGTGCAGGGCAGGAGTGGCCGGCCACCCGGTCCCCACGCTGTGCGGCTCCCAGGCCGGCCCTGGGCCCCTCTGAGCCAGGACGCCTGTGGCTCCGCGTTCCTGGCTGCAGGTCCCACCTTGGGGGCCCTTCCCATGGGTCCTGGGCTTGCAGGGAGGCTGGGGGCAGGGCGGCCTCCGGGATGCCCTCCTGGATTGCCGCCGGAAAAATGGCAGGGTGGGAAACTGTCCAGCCGGTCACCCCAGCCCTGCCGGATCCCGCTCCCCACGGAGACCTTGAGGTCAACGCCCTGCTGACCCCTGCCCCTCCGGCCTGCGCTGGACAGCACATGATCGATGCTTCCTGGCTTCGGTGGCGCTGGGTTTGTTGTTTTTTCTCCTTGAGAAGTCAGAGACGAGGAGGCAGCCAGGGGTCAGAGCGGGCTGGGGCTGGGACCTCACGCACGTCTGAACGCGGGGCTGGGGTGCAGGGGGGAGACGGCCGTGGGGCGGCCCCTGTCTGAGCGGGGGTCCTGACCCCACTGGGGAGCCGTGCCGTCCCCGGCTGCACAGTCACTGGGAGAAAGAGCAGCAGCGCAGCTCTGCTGGGACGGAGCTGACGGAGAATAAGCCTTCGGGTCTCCATAGCCGAGGCGGCCATCAGTGCCCGCCCAGCCAAGAGAAACCAGGGCCCCTGCACCCCTCCCCCCCAGCTCCACTCCCGGGCCCTGGCAGCCGCCCACCCACGCCGCTCCAGGGCCCACGGTGAGCTGGCTTCTCCCGCTGGGCGTGGGGTGCCTAGGTGTGGCCAGGTCGCAGTCGCCTCAGCGGCCGAGTGTCCTCCAGGCCCCAGCCCGGGAGGACTTGAGAATGGGACACTGAATGGCAGGAAGAAGAGGGAGCGGGGGTGGGGGAGGAGAGGTTGTCATTCCTGGGTGGAGGGGCTGGGGGGGGGATGCTCCTGGAGCCCCTCAGCAGGGGCCGGGATAATCCGGCATCGTCAAAGGCAAGGGTGTGTGGGGGGGGCGCTGTGGCTCAGCATGTTACAGCCCCAGCCTGCGGCGCCAGAATCCCATCAGGGCGCTGGTTCAAGTCCCGGCTGCTCCACTTCCGATCCAGCTCCCTGCTACTGCGTGTGGGAAAGCAGTGGCAGACGGCCCAAGTGCCTGGGCCCCTGCACCCATGTGGAGACCCGGATGGAGCTCCTGACTCCTGGCTTTGGCCTGGTCTAACTACTGGGGGAGTGAACCAGCAGATAGGAGAGCTTTCTCTGTCTCCACTCCCCTCCGCCAGCTTTATGGCTCTTTTAAAATAAATTAATTAAACAAAAAAGTGAAGGTGCCGCTAGGAACAAAAGGATACCTGGGCACAAAACTTGGGGAAGCAGCAGTGCTGTGGGGGGGGAGGATGCACCCCTGGGCACCAGGGCAGGCTCAGACCTGGCAGCCCGCCCCCCGTCCAAGCCCCTGTGCCAGCTGAGGCGTGCCAGGAGAGCTAGAGGGTGTCCCGTGCCCGCCGGGGGTGTCTGGGCCCCAACAGACACCGGCCACCTGGATCCCCGACGGGAGACAACAACGCGTGTGCTCCTCCTCTACCCCCAGCCCTTCTGCAGCCTCCGCCCGCCCCCGCCCCCCCCCCCCACGTCGTCATCGTCGCTGTTGCTTTTGGTCTCCCACTTGAGAACCTGCTCTGAACCTGACGTCCTGAAGGTGCTGCCTGCCGTCTTCGGAGACCTCTGGAGCTGGGCCCTCGCACTCAGGCCCCCGAGCCACTCTAGCCGACGTCTGCCGATGCGTGGGGTGCGGGTCTGACTGTCCTTTTCCGGTTGTTCCAGCAGCGCTGGATGAGAGTGTCCCGTCCACACACTGGGTGGGGGGGGCTCTGCCTGCCTCTCCGATAGGTATATATGCTGTTTACTCATGAAGATTCTTACTCCAAAGGCAGAGTGATGGGAGGGAGGGAGGGAGAGAGAGGGAGGCAGGCGCTTCCATCTGCTGCTTCACTCCCCAAATGGCCACAAGGGCCTGGGCTGGGCCAGGCAGAAGCCAGGAGCTCCGTCTGGGTCTCCCATGCAGCAGTCTCTCCCGCTGCTTTCCCTGCAGTAGCAGGGAGCTGGATTGGAAGTGGGGCAGCCGGATTTGAACCGGCGTTCACATGAGATGCAGCACTGCAGGCAGTGGCTTAACCTGCTGCGCCACAACGCCAGCCCCATAAATATTTTAAAAAATTAACTTGAACCTTTACCTCCCACTACACAAAAAGCAACTCCAAATGGGCCCTAGATCTAAATGAAAAAGCAAACACCATAAGACTTCTGGAAGGAAACACTGGAGAGAATTTCTGCTTACTTAGAAGAGGCAGTGGCTTCGCAGACATAGAAAGCTCTGGTCTTGGCGTTACGGCACAGTGGGTTCAAGTCCTGGCTGCTCCACTTCCAATCCAGCTCTCTGCTAATGCACCTGGGACAGCAGCAGAAGATGGCCCAAGTGCTTGGGCCCCTGCACCCAGGTGGGAGACCTGGAAGAAGCTCCTGGCTTCAGCCTGGCCCAGCCCCAGCCATTGTGCCCATTTGGGAAGTGAACCAGCAGATGGAAGACCTCTCTCTCTCTCCCCCTCTGCCTTTCCAGGAAATAAGTAAATAAGTCTTTAAAAGAAAAAGGAATGAGGTGCTAATACCGACTATAACATAGATGAGCTTGGAAAGCATTTAGCTGAGTGCAATAAAGCATTCACAGAAGACTCATGTCATGGGGTAGGGTCCCTAAAGAGCCGTCCAAGACGGGCCGGCTAGCGGGGGTGAGTGGCCGCCCGGGGCTGGAAGGCTTGGGAGATTTTCACAGTTGAGTAATATTGCATTGTGCGGCTAAACCGCCATAAACAAGGCGGAACGGAACTGACCACTGGCAGGAGGCGTGGTTTCAGTGTGTGTGTGTGTGTGTGTGTGTGTGTATACTTTTTAGTTTTATGTATTCGAGAGGCAGAGAGAGAAAGACAGCGAGTGAGCTGGCTCACCCTCCCAACAGCCAGGGCTGGGCTGTGGCTGAAGCCTGCAGACAGGAACTCAATCCAGTTCTCCCACGTGGCTGTTGGGGACGCCTCACTGCCTCCCAGGGTGTGCCCGAGCAGGAAGCCAGAGCCGGAGCCGGAGCCGGAGCCGGAGCCGGGGACAGGACGCAGGCACCCTAACGTTGAGGCCCAAGGCCCCACCCCACAGCCATCAGCTGGCGGCTGTCTCGGCTGCCCCCCCTGCTGGGCTCTTGTCAGCCGCCATGCGCTTGTCTGTCCTGTGTGCCCTGAGCCGTGCCACGTGCCCGTCTGTCACACGCCTCCTGAGCCGTGCCGTGCGTCCGTGTTCTCGTCCCCCTGCGGCGTGCGAGCAGGTGCGGGGCTGCTGCCGTATTCTGCCACACCGTCCGCAGTGCGGCTGCGCCGTTCCCCGGGGGCGGCTGCTCCCGTCTGGCTGCCAGGACTTCCACAGGCCGCTGAGCGCAGCGTGGAGACAGCAGAGAGGCCGGCCCCACGGGCTGAGTCAGCCTCGAGACAGCACACGCGTGGCCCGGAGCTTCCGCCCAACTCCGTCCCGGGTCACTGTTGTTTTCCCTCTGGTTGCCTCCCTGGCCTCCGGCTGTTTCCTTTCCGAATACTTGTGGGATTCTTGAGATAGCTTCGCGTTACTGATTTCCTCTGCGGGCACGGAGCTATGTGGCGGTATTTCAGTCCTCTGCACCTCGTTACAGCTCACAGACAGCCGAACAGCCGTGGAAGCCCCGCACGCCCGCCCCGCCCCAGCGCTAACGCTGGTATCTAACCATCCGACTTGTACTGGATGGAGGCGAGTCGTGACGCACCAGGTTAGGCCCCAGCTTGGGACACCTGCGTCCCATATGGGAGCGCTGGTTCAAGTCCCTTCCGATCCAGCTCCCTGCTGGGAGGCAGCAGAAGACAGCCCGAGTGCGGGGGAGACCCGGGTGGAGCCCCGGCTCCTGGCTGTGGCCTGGCCCAGCCCCGGCCGTTGCACGGTTTGGGGAGTGACCCAGTGGGTGGAGGGTCTCTCTGTCTCCCTCTCTCTCTCTCTGTAACTCTGCCTTTCAAACAAGTAGATGCATTCTGTAAAGGTGGTGAAGATGCAGCATCTATCCCAGCACTTAGACACCTGGCCCCACAGGGCAGTATCTGGCGTCAGTCCCCGGCTCCACCGGCCTCCAGCTTCCTGCCCGTGCACAGCCGGGGGGCGGCAGTGAGGGCACCCGAGCCTGGACTCCCGCCACCCCCGCAGAGGCCTGCATGGGGCTCCAGCCTCTGGCTTTGGCCCCGGGCCCAGCCCAAGCCATTGGGAACCAGCAGATGGGAGCTTTCTATCTTCCAACCCCCTTTGTCTCGCAGACAAAAATTTTTTAAATGGCTAAGATGATGAATTCCATGTTGAGTTTATTTTACCACAATTTTTAAAAAGTAAACTGCAGGCAAAAATAAAGAGTTTTTCAGACACAGCGAAACTTAAGGAATTCAGCGCCAGAGATCTGTGCCACGAGGAAGGTCAGAGGCAGCCCTGGGGCACAGGACAGACAGGAGACGGCCACGCGGGGGGCGGGGACAGACAGGAGACGGCCACGCGGGGGGCGGGGACAGACAGGAGACGGCCACGCGGGGGGGCGGGGACAGACAGGAGACGGCCACGCGGGGGAGTGGGGACAGACAGGAGACGGCCACGCGGGGGGCGGGGACAGACAGGAGACGGCCACGCGGGGGGCGGGGACAGACAGGAGACGGCCACGCGGGGGGGCGGGGACAGACAGGAGACGGCCATGCGGGGGAGTGGGGACAGACAGGAGACGGCCACGCGGGGGGCGGGGACAGACAGGAGACGGCCACGCGGGGGAGTGGGGACTCCCACACATAGCTGAGAGCTGTGGAGCTCCTGACACGTGGGAAGGCCACACGTGACAACCAAAGCACAGAGGCCAGGAGGGGAGGAAGACGAGGGAAGATCCTCAAAAGGGCCACAAAAGTGCGGTTAGGAAGCAATTATGTTTAGAAATTCTCTGCAGCAAAATAAACTTTTTAAAAAATTTATTTATTTACTTGAAAGTCAGAGTTACACAGAGAGAAAAGGAGAAGCAGAGAGAGAGAGAGAGAGAGAGAGAGAGAGAGAGATGACTTCCATCCGCTGGTTCATTCCCCATTTGAAGCTGCATCGGCCGGAGCTGCGGCGATCCGCAGCCAGGAGCCAGGAGCTTCCTCCAGGTCTCCCACGCGGGTGCAGGGCCCAGGCACTGGGGCTGCCCCCCTCTGCTTTCCCAGGCCGCAGCAGGGGGTAAGATGGGGGGTGGAGCAAGCTGGTGTCACAGGCCGAGGCTTTACCCGCTACGCCACAGCGCCGGCCCCCGATAAACTCGTCTTGTAAGTTCCATTTTCCAGAAACATTGGGAAGTCCCCCCGGCTGCTCCTGGGAGGTCCCCAGGCCGTGCGCACGGCGGGTTTTGTCACCGCGTCCTGTGAGTGGCGGGGGATGTGCGCTGGAACAGCAGAGCGCGAGCGCCAGTGCCCCCACGACGAAACAGGACGGTGTCAGAGAACACACCCGATTCGGCCGAAAGATGGAAAAAGGGGCCGAGGCCTGAGCCGGACAGGAAAGCTGGGAGGGCAACAGATCTGCCGCGCTGGCGAGCACACGGCACCGGCTGTCCGGACGCCACGGCCGGCAGCCGGGACCAGCCCTGGGCACAGCGGTGAAGCCCCGCTTGTGGTGCCAGCATCTCGTACAGGCACCGGTTCGAGTCCTGGCTGCTCCACTTCCGATCCAGCTCTCTGCTATGGCCTGTGAAGGCAGTGAAGATGGCCCAGGTCCTTGGGCCCCTGGAGGAGGCTCCTGGCTTCAAGTTGGCACAGCTCCAGCCGTTGTGGCCATCTGGGGAGTGAACCAGCGGATGGAAGACCTCTCTCTCTCTCTCTTTCAAATAAATAAATAAATAAATCTTTAAAAATATCAGTAAGAACATAGGAGACTTGAGCGATGCTGTGAACCAACTTGATCTAGATGGAAATCTCCAGAGCCGCCCAGCTCACCACAGTGCACACGGTACCTTCAGTGGTGCCCACAGGACACCCATCACAGCGCGTGGGCCACGGAGGAAGCCACGCCTAACTGATGAGGGTTATAGTCGTGCGGCAACTGCCAGACCGGAGCGGGCTGACGTCGGGATGTGAAGGGGCCAGCCTGACAGCTCGGGAGAAGCCACAGAGCCCACGGAAGAGACCTCCAACCTGAGTGGCAGTGAACCCACAGGATGTCCCAGCCGGCGACGTGCGGTACAGCCGTGCAGAGCGGGAAGCAGCCAAAGGAGAAAGCAAACCACCCAGGTCCCTCCAGCGTTCGCCAGCGGTCAGGGAGAGCAGAGTAGAGGGCAAGTGACCGGGGACAGAGGAGGGGGCGCCCGACGCCAGGCAGATGCGCCGCCTGCAGGGGCGTCCTCCGAAAGGCGCCACGGGACCGGGAAGCGTCTTGTGCCGGGCACATTTCTGCAGCATGGCGGCGCACCTCAGCCAGCCGCTCGCCACGGAGCGCAGTTCATCCTGGCTCCCACAGCCCAGGAGGGGGCGGCCCCGCCGGCTCCCATCTGGCAGGGGTGGGTCCCTGGTGAGCCAGGCGGACAGGGCAGTGGGACCCAATCCCCCAGCAAGAACTGTGGCTCCCGGGGCCCCGAGCACCTCCCACCAGTCCACCCTAAACGCCATCAAGCCCCCAGCCTCGGTGCCATCCACTTGGTAACCTGGGCACTCAACCATGCGCTTGGGTCAGGAGCTGCGTCCTATAAAACCGCAGCCACCGCTCGCTGGATGAAATCAAGGAAAGAAAGGGAACGGGACAGCGCTGCACCTCCTCAAGAAATAAGACCCACTACCACCTCCAAAGGCAGGGGCACAGACGCCAGCGCGTCCAGCAGCTTGGCTGGGCAGGACACGCCGCCGTGGGAACCACAGATTACAGGAATGGACAGGAGGAGAGACTGTGCATGGCTTAACGCACCAGCACTGACTACGTAACTATTACAGCAGTCAGCTCACAACGGGAACCTTCCCACGAAGAAGACGTCAGGGCCGGAGTCCTACCACACACAGAGGCACAGTGAACAAGAACCAACCACGGAGCACCGGGCACAGAGCACCAATGATGGAGCACCAACCACGGAGCAGTGACCACAGAGCACCAACCACGGAGCACAGGGCACTGAGCATGGAGCACTAACCACGGAGCACTGACCACAGAACGCCGACCACGGAGCACCAATGATGGAGAACCAAGCATGGACCACTGACCACAGAACACTAACCGGCCGGCGCCGTGGCTCAACAGGCTAATCCTCCGCCTTGCGGCGCCGGCACACCGGGTTCTAGTCCCGGTCGGGGCACAGGATTCTGTCCCAGTTGCCCCTCTTCCAGGCCAGCCCTCTGCTGTGGCCCGGGAGTGCAGTGGAGGACGGCCCAGGTGCTTGGGCCCTGCACCCCATGGGGAGACCAGGAAAAGCACCTGGCACCTGGCTCCTGCCATCGGACGAACGCGGTGCGCCGGCCGCAGCGCGCCATCCTCGGCGGCCATTGGAGGGTGAACCAACGGCAAAAGGAAGACCTTTCTCTCTGTCTCTCTCTCTCACTGTCCACTCTGCCTGTCAAAAAAAAAAAAAAAAAAAGAACACTAACCACGAAGCACCAACCATGGAGCACCGAGCACAGAGCAGTGACCACAGAGCACCAACGATGGAGCACCAAGGACAAACCACTGACCAAAGAACACCAACCACAGAACACTGAGCACATACCACTAACCACAGAGCACCAAGCATGGAACACCAACCACGGAGTAGTGATCACTGAACAGCGACCACAGAGCATGGAGACCCAACCATGGAGCATCAACCATGGAACACCAACCATGCAGCAGTGACCACGGAACACCGACCACGGAACACCGACCATGGGGCACCAACCACGGGGCACCAATCTTGCACAAAATCCTGTAGGACAGAAGTGGACAGAGTGCTCGCCCACTCGTCTGATGAGATCAAAACCAGACAGCAGCACCGTCCAGGGTACGAAGTCCGACCGCCCAAGGATGGAACAATCCATAACGCAGTCGCAGACGAAGGACGGGCAGCTTGTGGCTCTGCACTGTTGGTCAAGGCCAGTGTCCATGTCCGTGGCCAAGGTCCAGGGTTTGGTCAGTGCTGCTGGTACGTGGGGCAGCGGCTCTGTTCTCGGGAGCCGGCTGCTGACACGGGGGCCGGGGGGGGGGGCGTGGTGTCCTGACACAGCTCTGAGAGTCCACACATCCCCAGCACCACCTCCCCACTATCATGCACAGTCGGAGATGGAAAAGCGGGTAGGCGCCAGTGAGCGGTGGATCCGGGGACAGGGCTACAGGCGCCGGTTCCGTAATGGAAAACACTCAAAGGGAAAGCCCCAGACAGCCTTGCCCTCCCGAGCCCGGCGCCTCCTTTTCTGCCCTTCAGGAGTGGCTCCGGGGGCGGGGGCGCAGGGACCCGGTGCAGGTCGCGGCTGGCTGCAGGCGGGCCACCTGCACGGGGGTGGGGCCCTTTTCCGCGCCCGCAGCCCCGCACGCGCGGCACGGATGCTGTGCCGGGTCCGCGGGTGACAGCGGCGCAGTGGCTTCCGCGGGCGTCGCTCTGAACTGCTCTTTCTCTGTGAGCCGTCTGCCTTTGGGACATTTAAAAAGAATCCTGAGTTTGGCCTTCGTGATTTCTGAAAGTGAGAGAGAGAGACCCCTCCCTACGCCCGAGCTGTGTTTCTGGTGTTCTCACGCCTGCCCGAGGCGTCTTCTCCGACTCTCACGCCGTTACCTGGTTGCGGCAGCATCTTTTCTGTGGCGATTTCTAAGTCTGGGGAAGCTGTTAAAGGGTCCTGTGTCTTCACTTGGGAGACAGAGCGGCAGAGATGGAGAGATCCCACTCGCCGGCTCACTCCTGCGACAGGCGGGGCTGGACTGAAGCCCACGCCAGGAGAACTCAACCCAGGTCTCTCGTGTGGGTGGCAAGAACCCAACCGCCTAAGCCGGCGCCGCTGCCTTCCAGGGCCTGGTCGGGCAGGACGCCAGAGCCAGGAGCCGGAGCTGAACAGGAACACTGCCGTGGCTGGGGGCTCAGTCCCTGCCCCCGCTCCCACCACTGAAGCGCTGTTCTGTTGCCCCCCGTGCTTTGTTATGGAAAATTTCAGGGCCGCTGTTGTGGCAACGTGGGTTAGGCCTCCGCCTGGGATGCCAGCATCCCTTATGGGCATCAGTTCGAGTCCCGGCTGCTCCACTTCCGATCCAGCTCCCTGCTAATGCACCTGGGGAGGCAGCGGAAGATGGCCCGAGTGCTCGGACCCCTGCATCCATGTGGGAGATCCGGCAGAAGTTTCTGGAGTTCTTGACTCTGGGCTTGGGCCTGGCGCAGCCCTGGCTGTAGCAGCCATTTGGGGAGTGAACCAGTGGATGGTTCTTTCTCTTTCTCTCTCTTTCTCTTTCTCTCTGTAAACTTTCAAACACAAATAAGTCTTTTTAAAAAAGTTGCAGACATCAGTACACTATCCCCGAACAATTCAACCTGTGTGTCGTGAACTAGAGTTCGGTATTTGTTAGCGGCTTTAACTTTCCCTGTTAGCAAGAAAGCGACTCCTACGCCCAAGACAGAAACGCGTTCGCTCCCGCGGTCCAATCCCTCAGTTTCCTTCCTCATGTGAGGACTTGGGATTCGTTCGGAGCCGAGACTGTCCCTGGCTCCAGTCTACATATGAACAGTTCACCGAAAATGCACGATGTGAAAACACTGGGCATGGGTCCTACAGGCTTACGCACCCAAATATCTTCATCCCATTTTCCCATAAACTTTTTTATTTTTTTTATTTTTTTATTTTTTTTTTTTTTACAGGCAGAGTGGACAGTGAGAGAGAGAGACAGAGAGAAAGGTCTTCCTTTGCCGTTGGTTCACCCTCCAATGGCCGCCGCAGTTGGCGCGCTGCGGCCGGCGCACCGCGCTCGTCCGATGGCAGGAGCCAGGAGCCAGGTGCTTTTCCTGGTCTCCCCATGGGGTGCAGGGCCCAAGCACCTGGGCCATCCTCCCCTGCACTCCTGGGCCACAGCAGAGGGCTGGCCTGGAAGAGGGGCAACCGGGACAGAATCCGGTGCCCCGACCGGGACTAGAACCCGGTGTGCCGGCGCCGCAAGGCGGAGGATTAGCCTGTTGAGCCACGGCGCCGGCCCCCATAAACTTTTTTAAAAAACAGATGAATTCTGTATTTGAAAGACAGAGGGAGAGCGAGAGGGAGAGACAGAGGGAAAGGGATCTTCTGTCTGCTGGTTCACTCTCTAAACAGCCAGGCCTGAGCCAGGAGCCAGGACCAGGCGCCAGGAGTCCCGTGTGGGTTTCGCGTGCCAGCGGCAGGGGCCCTCCCGGGCGCACTAGTAGGGAGCTGCGCCAGAAGCGGAGCAGTCGGGACTCCAACTGCTGCTCCAGTGCAGGATGCTGAAGCCGCTGTGCCACGTCGGCCCCTCCCACACTTGTGTGCATTGGGGGGGGGGTCCCTAAATCAGGCTTCTAAGGCAGGCGGTGCAATGATTTTCGGTACTGCAGTGTCGCGTGTATCTGTTTATTCACTGTAATTTTTCTCCAGTGGCTTGGCTGTCAGCAGGCCTCTCTGGCAGAGGCGTGCTGGGCTCTGACTGTGCCACGGGCCTGGTGGTCTGTTCCCACGTGGCAGCCATCTCTGGGAGGCCAGCCAGCACCGGCCCAGGCTTCTGGAGTGCGGAGACACGGGCCAGGCCGCCGCACCTGCTCACTCGCTTAAATCCGTTAACCAGTTGGTAACCTTCAG
Organism: Sylvilagus floridanus; assembly: GCA_949820135.1. Classification (NCBI taxonomy): domain Eukaryota; kingdom Metazoa; phylum Chordata; class Mammalia; order Lagomorpha; family Leporidae; genus Sylvilagus; species Sylvilagus floridanus. Next base: position 11,485,408 of record OX463232.1, read on the forward strand.
CAACAGCTGGCTCCCCCACTCACTGTGGATCAGCCACTCGGGCAGGACCACCGGCATCAGGAGGATCTGGGGAGGGGAGCCAGGTCAGCTCTGGCGGCCGCCCAGGCGGGGGTCTCCTGGAGGCTGGGGCCAGTGGACCCCCCACCCCACCCCAGGCACCTGCAGGGCGTGGCTGAGGCAGCCGGAGACATCGGAGGAGAGGCCCAGGGTGTCGAGCGCCTCGCGGGCGAAGTCCTCAGGCAGCTTGATCAGAGGCCCGGGTGTGGGGTGATTGGTCATATTTGTGGAGACCACGCAGGGGCTCACGGCCTGCAGGAGAGGAGGGGCCCGCTTGCCGTCCCTGACGGAATCCCGCCCCTGCCAGGGGTCCCACCCCCTGCAACACCATGCCCCTTGTGAGACCTCTGTCTGGAGCCCCGCCCCGCGAGCCTACGCTCCCCCCCCCCAGGACCCCTGCCCAGAGCCCCGCCTCCTCGGGGACCCCGCCTGCGGAGGAATCTACTGCTGCGTGGTTTCTCAGACGCCCCCTCCTTCGGTTTCCTCCAGAGCCGCCCCCCTTGCCCCTCGCCCCAGGCTCTGCACCTGCACGGTGATGCCCATGGGGCGGTACTCTGTGGCCACCGCCAAGGAAAAGCTTCGCACAAAGGCCTGCGGAGGAAGCACAGGGGAGGTCCCTGGACCCAGAGCCTCCCCTGGGGGCGGGGGCCATCCATCCAGCCGGCCTGCTCCAGCCCTGCTGTTCCCAGGAGACAGTCCGTGGCCACCGAGGGCCCCCGCCTCACCTGGGCACCCAAAGCCCTGTGGTCTGTGCCTCCCTGCCTTCCCCACCCCGGCTCTGACTCCAGCCCCTCCCATGCCATCCCTTGGCTCGGCTACTGGGCTCTGCCTGGGGTGACTTCGGGCCTGGCCAGAGTCTGGTGGCCGCGACCCCTCCGCCCTCCCGCCGGCTCGGCTCTGGGGGGGAGGGGGACTGCGCACCTTGGAAGCCGCGTACATGGCCAGGAGCGGGACGCTTCTCAGGCTGGCCACCGAGGACAGGTTGATGATGACGCCCCTGCGCCTGCGGGAGGGCGCAGCAGCGGCAAGTCGCCCCCACCCAAGGCCGCCCCCAACCCCGCACCAGAGAAGGGGGCGCCTGGGGTGGGGCGGGGGGCGGGGATGCAACCTGACTCCCACCTGCTGACCATCTGGGGCAGGACAATGCGCGTCATCTGCGGAGAAGAGCAGACAGCGGGTCGCCCCCGGACGGCCCCGCCACACCCCGCCCCCAGCGCCTCCTTCCCGGCGGGGTCGCGGGGTGGGCGCTGGCCTGCAGCCGGCCGGCCTCACCTGGACCACGGACAGGACGTTGCAGTTCACCACATCCGCCATACTCTAGGGGACAGAAGGGAACCGGTCATCACTCCCTTCCAGGCCCGCAGGGCTCCCACGTGCTCCCGCCTCCCCCCGCGCGCACATCTACAAAACAGCGCCCCCTGGAGGCTAACGCCCGTCCACTCCGCCTCTGGAAATCGCTCCAGGATACACACAGGTGTGTAAAACAAACCCGTTCAGAGAGACAGACCACTGCAGCGCTAAGTGGAGTCACGGGAGCAGTGCCCTGGTGCTGAGCACCTGGGCCTCAAAGACAGCCAGCGAAAAATGGAGTTAAAAGGTGAGCTTATGTGGGTTTTGAATCCATGCACAGTTTAAATGCATGCATAATCTGGGGAGGGAACCTCTGCCTAATAAAATAAAAAATAAATCTTAAAAAAAGAATGACGGCCAAGATATATGCCTGTTTGAAAAAGGCAAAATGCAGACCGCTACACATCTGTGTGGAGAAAACACCCACATGCTTCTACACCCACAGAGGAACACGCCTACGACGTCTTCCACTGAGGGTCACTTCTGGGGAGGGGAGTGGGACAGGAGGGAGGAGGGCGATTCCCACGACATGAGATCAGCTTCCTCCTCTGACTTTTCTTTCTTTCTTTAAAAAAAATTTTTTTTTAAATTTTTGACAGGCAGAGTGGACAGTGAGAGAGAGAGAGACAGAGAGAAAGGTCTTCCTTTGCCGTTGGTTCACCCTCCAATGGCCGCTGTGGCCGGCGCACCGCGCTGATCGGAAGGCAGGAGCCATGTGCTTCTCCTGGTCTCCCACGGGGTGCAGGGCCCAAGCACGTGGGCCGTCCTCCACTGCCTTCCCGGGCCACAGCAGAGAGCTGGACTGGAAGAGGGGCAACCGGGACTAGAACCCGGTGCCCATATGGGATGCCGGCGCTGCAGGCGGGGGATTAACCGAGTGAGCCGCGGCGCTGGCCCTGATCTGTCAACATTTTATCACACACACACGCCACGGTGCACAGACATCTCGTGTGCAAAGCAAACACAGATGAATCCTGAGCCCCCACATCAAGGAAGAAACTAAATGCTGAGTGTCTCCCGCGTGTCACTGCTGCGGCCTCCGCCGGCCACGCCCCGGCCCCTCTCGGTCTCTGCCCTGGACGCGAGGGGCATCGCACGGCGCCTGTTCTTTCCTCACTGGCACGGGAACGACGTGCAGCTGCGCCGGTCGGCGCCATCACACAGCGTGCGCCACGTATCCGGCCGACCGTGGAGAGACGCTGGGGCCCGTGCACGGGGCGGGGGCTGCACCCGGCAGCTCGCCCAGCTCGCGCCGCGTCCCCTGCAGCAGCGGCCGGCACGCAGTGGGCTCTCCGGCTCTTCAGAGGTCGTGACGGGGGCTTTCCTCACACCGCCCACCGCCAGGAAAGCGTGGGAGCTGGCCACTGTCAGGGTTTAACTTTTTTTTTTTTTTTTTTTTTTAAGGAAGCATGAGAGAAGAGAGAGAGAATCACCCTCCATCTGCTGGTTCACTCCCCAAATGACCACAATGGCTGGGCTGGGCCAGGCCGAAGCCAGGAGCCCAGAGCTCCCTCCGGGGCACCAGCATGGCCGGCAGAGGCCCAGTGACTCGGGTCTGCCCTCTGTTGCTTCAGTGCATCAGCAGGGAGTCGGGGTAAGAAGACTTAGACGGGCGCTTTGTTACGGGATGCTGGCGTCCCAAGGGGCAGCCTGAGCTACGGTACCACTCCATCCCTGAGTTAGCCTTTTTTTATTTTTTAATATATTTATTTGTTTGCATACTTAGGAGACGGATAAGCACCGAGACAGAACTCACATTTGCCAGTTCACTTCCTGAATGCTCCAGTGGCCCTGGCTGGGGCTGAGCCGGGCGCTTGAGCTCCCTGACAGAGGCTGACCACTGGAGGCGCCACCACCAGCTCCCCAGGAGCCTGGGGTCAGGAGCCGGGGCTGGGAGGCGAACCCAGGTCCTCGACACGAAGAGGGCATCTTAGCCAGCAGGCCCAACGCTCACCCCGGGGTCACAGCCAGGGCAGAGCCACGAAGTCCTCTCTCTCTCTGGGTTTCAATTTGCAGTTTGCAAAGATAAACACCGTGGAACACGTTTCCGTACGTTCGCTGGCCACGTCAATGCTCTTTGTAGACTGCTGATTGAGGTCTGGTTCTCATTTTCAATCGTGTTGTCCGTATTAAAGGATAGGTATGGGGCTGGCGTGGTGGGGCAGCGGGTTAAGCTGGCGGCCCATAGGAGCGCTGGCTGGAGTCCCGGCTGCTCCGCTTCTGATCCAGCTCCCTGCTCATGCGCCTGGGAAGGCAGCAGACCATGGCTCAGGTGCTGGGACCCCTGCCAGGCACGTGGGAGACCGGGATGGAACTCCTGCAGCCTGTCCCAGCCCTGGCTGTTGAGCCGTTTGGGGAGTGAACCACTGAGTGAAAGACCCTTCTCTGTCTTGCCTTTCAAATAAATAAATATTTTAAAAAATGCATGAATTTAAATTCTTTTCACGCAGTTCTTCTGCGAGCTCTCTGAGGGCCTCTCGTCTGAGCCTGTCCTGTCCCACTCGACCTGTGGCTGTCACCAACCACTAGCTCCCGGCTTCGCCGGGGCCTTGGGGCTTTGTAAGAACTCTTGATTCCTGGCTGAGTGTTGCTTGAAGATACTCCTGACCTTTTGCAGTTCCATACACATGCCCCGCAGACCCCGTCACCTCCCAAAGGCCCCATGCTGGGGGTTAGGATTTCTACGTAGGAGCTGGGGACAGAGGGCGCAGACGCTCAGGTCACTGAAAGACAGCGAGGAATTAGTTTCTGAGATCCGACGTTCCAGGAAGGGACAGTGAACACCTAGAATGAATCTGACAACGGGCAGGTGAAACCCCACTTCCTTACAGAAAATCACAGCGTGCCACTGGTGGAAACCGAGCCCGATACAGTAGGGGCCACGCGGGTTCACCGGACGACTGCATGTGCGTCAGCCCTTCCCAGATTCAATCCAAGACCAAACAAAACCCCAGCAGGTTCCTCTGTGTAACAGTGACGGTTACACTGCAGGCAGAGACTTACCCCGCTAGGCCACAGCGCCAGCCCCCAGCTGTACCTCTTCATTGACTTTATCACTTCTACTTTTTTTTTTTTAAGATTTATTTATTGGGGCTGGCACTATGGTGCAGTGGGTTAAAGCCCAAGCCTGCAGCACTGGCATCCCATGTGGACACCAGTTCGAGTCCCGGCTGCTCCACTTCTGATCCAGTTCTCTGCTATGGCCTGGGAAGGCAGTAGAAAATGGCCCAAGTCCTTGGGCCCCTGCACCTGCATGGGGGTGCCTGGAGGAAGCTCCTGGCTCCTGGCTTCAGATGAGCTCATCTCTGGTCATTACAGCCATTTGGGGAATGAACCAGCGGAATGGAAGACCTTTTTCTCTCTCTGGCTCTACCTCTACCTATAGTTCTGCCTTTCAAATAAAAAAAAAGATTTATTTATTGATTTGAAAGTCAGAGTTACACACACAAAGAAGGAGAGGCAGAGAGAGAGAGAGAGAGAGAGGTCTTCCATCCGCTGGTTCACTTTCCAATTGGCCATAATGGCTGGAGCTGCGCTGATCCAAAGCCAGGAGCCAGGAGCTTCTTCTGGGTTTCCCATGCAGGTGCAGTGGCCCAAAGACTTTTACCTTTTTAAAAACCTTATGCCGGGGCCGGTACTGTGGCATAGCAGGTTAAGCTTCTGCTGAAGTGCCAGTATCCCATATGGGTGCCAGTTCGAGTCCCAGCTGCTCCACTTCCGATCCAGCTCCCTGCTAATGCGCCTGGGAAAGCAGCAGAAGATGGCTCAAGTGCTTGGACCCCTGCCACGCACATGGGAGACCTGGAAGAAGCTCCTGGCTCCTGATCAGCTCAGCTCCGGCCGTTGCGGCCATTTGGGGAGTGAACCAATGGATGGAAGCCCTCTCTCTCTTTCTCTGTAACTCTTTCAAATAAAAAAATAAATCTCTAAAATGGGGGGGGGGGGAGGGGTGCAAGTGCTATGGCAAAGTCCAGAACTGATCTCCTATATGTGACCAAATTATTTTGACAAGGGCATGGAGATTGTTCAATGGAGACACAATGGAATCTTTCCACCAAGTAGTGGTGTGAACATTGACCACCCTACGTGCAAGAATGAAGCTGACCCTTGATCAAGAACCTCCAGAGAGACGTGGGAAAATCCACACGTTCTAGTTGGCAGCACACTGTTTTTGCTATGTGGTGATTCTTTTTTACAATTAGTTAATTAACTCGAGAGGCAGAAAGAGGCGAAGAGAGAGGTGGCAAGATCCTGTCCACTGGTCCATGTCCTGAGTCCGTGCAATGCAGTGGCCCCGTCTCCCAGGCAGGTGGCAGGAACCCAACCACAGGTCCCGTCACGCTGTCTCCCCGGGCCTGCGTTAGCAGGGAGTGGAGTCAGGGCTCAGAGCCAGGCTGGGGCCTGGGGGGGGGGGGGGGCATGACCCCTGGGCCCATCGCCCTTCCTCCACATGGGTCATTCTGTAAAGCTAGCGCCACCGAACATGGACAGTCCGAACCAAGCCGAGCTCGAACAGTTGTACAGTGGCGCCCCGCAGAAGGGCATTTGGTGGGGCGACCCCAGGCAGTCCCGCCGCGGCCGGCGTCCTGTGTGACGGCGGTACCGCACCTGCTCTAAGAGCCCGGGCGCCGCACGGGTTGCCCGACAGAGGGCAGTACAGAGTCGGAGGGGAGGGGCCGCGCGGGCGCCAGACCCGCTTCACTCACTCTGGCCGGGTTCTCGCAGTCCAGCAGCCTCTTCATCTCACTCCCCCCGTAAGTCATGGCCACGTTGTTCACTGGGCGCGAGGAGACAGAGGGTCACTGGACAGCCTTGCGTGGGCCGGGCCGGGGAGGGGGCGAGCCCGCCGGGCACGCACCCAGGACGCCGACCTCCAGGCCCTGCAGCTGCGCCTCGATGTCCCCGTAGATCTGCAGGCCTCCGGTGAAGTCGGCCTGGATGACTCGGGTGCGCCGGCCGTGCAGCCGCTCTGGGAGGGGGCGAGGAGGGGCGGGCTCTCAGGGGGCACAGCCTCCGCCTGCTGCAGCCCCGGCGGCGTTCGCGCTCAACCGCTCAACCCTCGGGCGGCCCCGGACCCCCACAATCCCACGGCCATCCGCCGCCATCCGCCCAGCCTGCCCCCCTCCCCGGCCCTGCGGGGAGTCCCCCCCTCACCTATCTCCTTTGCCTCCAGCTCCAGCTTGCTCAGGTTCCGGCTGATGAGGACCACATTGAGCCCTCTCCGGGCCAGCTGGGGGGGCGGGGTGGGTGGGTGGACGGAGTCATCATTCACCAAGCCCACAGACTAGGCTGTCAGCCTGGCCCATGGCGGCGGCAAGCACAAGGACAGGGAGAGGGCGGGGTCTTCTACTCGCTGGTCCACTCCCCAAATGGCCGTAAAGGCCAGGCTGGGCCGGTACAAAGCCAGGAGCCAGGAGCTTCTTCCAGGTCTCAACGCGGATCCAGGAGCCCGTGGACTGGGGCCATCTTCCGATGCTTTCCCGAGCACATTCAGCAGGGAGCAGAATTGGACACGGAGCAGCCGGGATTCGAACCGGCGCCCACACAGGATGCCGGCACCACAAGTGGCGGCTCTACCGGCTACACCGCAGCGCCGGCCTCCTGAGCACATTCTTATGCACAGATATCAAGCATTTTTGGCACTGAAACAAACTTATCTTCTAGTTTCAGTTTTCCATGAACATCTTAAAGTAACTTTGTATGTCTCACCGTGGGTGTCTCAGAGTTAGAGGTCCTGCGGGCAGGCGTTTGGCACAGAGGTGAAGCCACCACGGGGGAGGCCCACAGCCCGTGCTGGAGCGCCCGGGTTCGAGTCCCAGCTGGATCACCAATCCCTGGGGGGCAGCACGTGGTGGCCCAAGTACCTGGGTCCCTGCCACCCGCATGGGAGGCCAGGTTCAGTTCCGGCTCCTGGCTGGGGCCTGGCCCAGCTGTTGCCAGTATTTAGGGAGAATTATAAGAGGACGAGGGCACGTGATCTCGCTCTCTCTCACTCAGGCAGACAAGAATAAACAAGAACACAAGAAGTGAATGACTTCACAAGGTGGACTCAGCAGTGGGGTGCCTGGTGGGTGCCAGGGCTGCAGGGATTGGGGTGGGAGAGCTGAGAGGACAAAGGGATGAGCTCAAGAGCGCCCCTGGGGGGCAGTGTGGGCACTGCAGCTACGAACACGCACTGTGCTCTTCAAGAGGGTCACTCAGGCTGGGGCTGTGGTGCAGGAACTGGGGCACACAGCGTGTGCCACGCTGCCATCCCATACGGGCGCCACTTTGAGTCCTGGCTGCTCCACTTGCAGCCCAGCTCCCTGCTACTGCACCCAGGAAAGCGCTGGAAGTGGGTCAAGTGCCTGGGCCCCGGCATCCACACGGGGCACCCACATGAAGCTCCTGGCTCCTGGCTCCCGGCTTTGGTCTCGCCCAGCCCTGGTCATCTGGGCAGTGAGCCAGCGCATGGAACATCTCTTTCTTTCTCTTTCTCTGTAAAACATGCAGCCGGCACCATGCCATAGCAGGTAAAGCCACCACCTGCAGTGCCAGCATCCCACATGGGCGCCAGTTCGAGATCCGGCTGCTCCACTTCCCATCCAGCTCCTTGCTGATGCACCTGGGGAAGCAGCAGAAGACTGCCCAAGTGCCTGGGCCCCAGCACCCACATGGGAGACCTGGATGGAGTTCTGGCTCCTGGCCACTCTGGCCATTTGGGTAGTGAACCAGCAGATGGGGATCTCCTTCTGCCTCTGTCTGTAACTTCATCTTTGAAAAAAAGCAATGAATATTTTCTTAAAAGTTTATTTATTTGAAAAGCAGAGATAAGAGATTTCCCCTGCTTATTTACTCCCCAGATGTCTGCAACAGCTGGAAATGGGCCAGGCCAAAGTCAGGAGCCCAGCTCCACCTAGGGTCACATGGGTGGCAGGATCAAATACTGGGCTGTGGCCGCTTCCTGCCCGGCAACTGGTGCAAGCAGTGGTCGGGAGCTGGATACTGGACCCATAACCCCGGCAGGCTCCCAGCAGTCTCAGCTGCCAGGCCAGAGCCGGTTCACACAGGCCCCTGCCCGTGCTCACCGCCTGCAGGACGCTCACCTTCAGCGCAGACCCGCCCGGGAGGCTGTGGCGGCTGCACAGTGACCTACCGCGTGTCCAGGCTCGCCCCATGTCCTACGGCCCCACCCTCGCCTCGCCCCTGGGCCTGGGGGCGCAGCGTCGCTCTCTTTCTCCCTGGAGATCCCTCCGCTGCCGGCCACTTCGCTCCGCCTCCCAGAGAGGCCGTCTCTGAGCCCCCCCCCACACACACACCAGCGCAGGGCGTGCCCTCTCCTTTTCCAACCTTTCCCCGTAATCCGCAGCCACCGCCCGACACAGCCCACGGTCTGTTCACCTTGTTGACACCCGCCTCCCCTTGCAGTATACACGCTCAGCAAGGGCGGGGTCCCCGAGTTGCTGGCACCTATCCTGGGGACAGGCGCTGGGTGCAGGGTAAGAGGCTGCCTGGGACGCCAGCGTCCCCTACCCGAGGGCCCGGGTTCCCGTCCCGCCTCTGCCTCCCACCCCAGCCTCCTGCTAGTGGCACCCTGGGAGGCAGCAGGTGACGGTGCTGTCACCTGGGTCCCTGTCACCCACAGGGGAGTCCTCCGTGGATCCAGGCTCCTGGCTTCGGCCTGTCCCAGGCCCAGATGCTCAGCACCCACGCCCTCCCTGGGTTAGCTTCTAGCCTGTCCCTGAGAGCCCCTCTCATGTCCTGACGGAGCGAGTCCGGGACTGCGGGCGCGCGCGAGAGGGCAGGCTGTGGGAGCGCAGGCGAGCACCTGCGGGCCCCTCCGCCCCCGGACCCCGCCCAGCCCAGCTCACCTCGTGCGCGTAGGCCCTGCCGATGCCGCCGGTGGCTCCAGTCACCACTAGAGGCGAGAAGGGAACAGGGGCTCTCGCTGATGCCCGTGCCCGCCCTCCGCCCCGCAGCCCCCTGCCGTCTTTCCCGACACCCACCCTTGCCTCTTGCTGTCCTCGCAGTCCTGCACCTGGCCGGCCGCTGCCACCTGCTCCCCTCACCGGGACTCCTCGTCCGCCAGCCCTGCCCTCCCCAGGGCCTCCCGCATGCCTCACCTGCCCAGGCTCCCTGCGCCCGGAGCCAAGGGCTGCCCCTGCGAGCCTGGGGCAGCAGGTAGACGTACACTCCACGGGCCACTCCCCACGCCGCCCACAGCAGCAGCCACGCGCAGGTGATGGCGCCCACCGCGCTCAGCACGTCCCACCTGGACTCCATCGCAGCCCCCACCAGACCCGCGCGGGGAGCCCGGCACTGCCCACGGAGCAGGTATTTATGTGCGGCTCAGCCCCTCCCCAGCCGCGGGTCCAACGTTCAGCCACACCCCGGGCTTCGCGCCCACGGGCCAGCCCCGCCCACCCACCCGGGCGTCGTCCCCCACTGCTCCTGCGGGGGCGGGGGGCTCTTCAGATCACTGCTGGCAGGGTCCTCGGCTCCTCAGAGTCCCCCCACCCCCGTGCCCTACCGACTCCTCCCACCTTTACAAGTTATATGTCTCCGATTCTCAGGTGTTCTTCACATGTCAGTTCTGTTACAACTATTACTGTGCTGAAATAGGTACAGCCTAAAATTCACCATTTTTGGTGAATTCCCTGGGCTGGGAGAGACCCCCGATTGTGGAGACAGAGCCCCCCCGGGACCAGGAGGAGCAGAGGGTGCCGGGGTGCCCAGAAGTCACCGACGGAAGGCGGTGCCAGGCAAAGAGGGTTCTGGCACCAGCAGACAAATGTTGACTTTGCCAGGAGATCGGATTCCTGCGGCCAGAAAACTGACAGCTGGAACATTGGGTTAAACCACGCTGAAGAGTCAAACAGAGAAAGGTCGTGGTGTCATCTGACCGCGTCCCAGGCAGCCGCATCGGAGCCTGGCCCTTTCCCACGAGAGGAGCGGGGATCGGCCGTGGAGCCCCACGCGGTGATTCTGCGTGCGCCCTCAGCCCAGCTCACGCGTGGCTCCTGGGAACATGGGCCTAAGAGCTGAGTCATTTCGGTGCAAAAACATGCTTCAATCCAAGCTTGGGTCTTTCACAAAAAGTGCTGGTTTCGGGGATGACTGTCAACGCAGAGAACCGCTCATTCGCCTATCAAATCACCCCCGCAATGCTTGCGAACGGTTCGGCCATTCTCCACGTGAGCAGCCTGGGTGTGCCCTGTGGGGCCCCAGAGCCCAGGCTCACCCCAGCCTCTCACTGCTCAGCAAACATAAGCGTGCATGACCTCCTCCCAGACTCCGGGCATATAAAGATGTTTTATAAGAGTATTTATTTGAAGGGCAGAGAAACAGAGATCTTTGACCCTCTGGTTCGCTCCCCATGTGGCTGCCGACGGCTGGAGCTGAGCTGATCTGAAGCCAGATCTCCCGCATGGCTGCAGGGCCCTAACCACGAGGGCCTTCTGCTGCCTTCCCTGGCCATAGCAGAGAGCTGGATCAGAAGTGGAGCAGCCGGCACCCGGGGCAGTCAGGCGGCCTAACCCACTGAGTCACAGCGCTGGCCCGGGGCTGTCCAGCTGAGTCTGACTGTTTTGAATGCCACTCTGAAAGGAGCCATGCATGTGTCCTTTGCATCTGGCTTGCGTCACTTAGCTTTATTTATTTACTTATTTTGACAGGCAGAGTGGACAGTGAGAGAGAGAGACAGAGAGAAAGGTCTTCCTTCCGTTGGTTCACCCCCCAAATGGCCGCTACAGCCGGCACTGCACCCATCTGAAACCAGGAGCCAGGTGCAGGCCTTTATTCTTTATAAAAAAAAAAAAAATCTGTGATAAAATATACAAAAGGGGGCCGGCGCTGTGGCTCACTTGGTTAATCCTCTGCCTGTGGCACTGGTATCCCAAATGGGCGCCGGTTCTAGTCCCAGCTGCTCCACTTCCCATCCAGCTCTCTGCTGTGGCCTGGGATAGCAGTAGAAGATGGCTCAAGTGCTTCCCACCTGGGAGACTGGGAAGAAGCTCCTGGATCCTGGCTTCGGATCGGTGCAGCTCTGGCCATTGCAGCCATCTGGGGAGTGAACCAATGGACAGAAGACCTTTCTCTCTCTCCCTCTCACTGTCTGTAACTCTACCTCTCATACAAATAAAAAATAAAGAGCTCATGTTCTCTCTCTCTCGCTCGCTCTCTCTCAAGCAAACAAGCATAAACAAGAACGTAAGAGGTAAGTGACTTCACAAGGTGGACTCAGCAGTGGGGTGCCTGGTGGGTGCCAGGGCTGCAGGGATTGGGGTGGGAGAGCTGAGAGGACAAAGGGACGAGCTCAAGAGCGCCCCTGGGGGGCAGAGTGGGCACTGCAGCTACGAACACGCACTGTGCTCTTCAAGAGGGTCACTCGGGGCTGGCGCTGTGGTGCAAGAACTGGGGCACACAGCGTGTGCCACGCTGCCATCCCATACGGGCGCCACTTTGAGTCCTGGCTGCTCCACTTGCAGCCCAGCTCCCTGCTACTGCACCCAGGAAAGCGCTGGAAGTGGGTCAAGTGCCTGGGCCCCGGCACACACACGGGGCACCCACATGAAGCTCCTGGCTCCTGGCTCCCGGCTTTGGTCTCGCCCAGCCCTGGTCATCTGGGCAGTGAGCCAGCGCATGGAACATCTCTTTCTTTCTCTTTCTCTGTAAAACATGCAGCCGGCACCATGCCATAGCAGGTAAAGCCACCACCTGCAGTGCCAGCATCCCACATGGGCGCCAGTTCGAGACCCGGCTGCTCCACTTCCCATCCAGCTCCTTGCTGATGCACCTAGGGAAGCAGCAGAAGACTGCCCAAGTGCCTGGGCCCCAGCACCCACATGGGAGACCTGGATGGAGTTCTGGCTCCTGGCCACTCTGGCCATTTGGGTAGTGAACCAGCAGATGGGAATCTCCTTCTGCCTCTGTCTGTCTGTAACTTCATCTTTGAAATAAAGCAATGAATATTTTCTTAAAAGTTTACTTATTTGAAAAGCAGAGATAAGAGATTTCCCCTGCTTATTTACTCCCCAGATGTCTGCAACAGCTGGAAATGGGCCAGGCCAAAGTCAGGAGCCCAGCTCCACCTGGGGTCACATGGGTGGCAGGATCAAACACTGGGCTGTGGCCGCTTCCTGCCTGGCAACTGGTGCAAGCAGGGGTCGGGAGCTGGATACTGGACCCATCACCCCGGCCGGCTCCCAGCAGTCTCAGCTGCCAGGCCAGAGCCGGTTCACACAGGCCCCTGCCCGTGCTCACCGCCTGCAGGATGCTCGCCTTCAGTGCAGACCCACCCGGGAGGCTGTGGCGCTCAGGGCGAGCCAGCGGCTGCACCTTGACCTACCACGTGTCCAGGCTCACCCCATCTCCCACGGCCCCACCCTCGCCTCACCCCGCAACCTGGGGGCCCTGTGTGGAGGGTCAGAGGGCGCTGGGGTGCCCAGAAGTCACCGACGGAAGGCGGTGCCAGGCAAAGAGGGTTCTGGCACCAGCAGACAAATGTTGACTTTGCCGGGAGATCGGATTCCTGCGGCCAGAAAACTGACAGCTGGAACATTGGGTTAAACCACGCTGAAGAGTCAAACAGAGAAAGGTCGTGGTGTCATCTGACCGCGTCCCAGGCAGCCGCATCGGAGCCTGGCCCTTTCCCACGGGAGGAGCGGGGATCGGCCGTGGAGCCCCACGCGGTGATTCTGCGTGCGCCCTCAGCCCAGCTCACGCGTGGCTCCTGGGAACATGGGCCTAAGAGCTGAGTCCTTGGGCCCCTGCACCCACGTGGGAGACCTGGAAGAAGCTCCTGGCTCCTGACTTTGGATCAGCACAGCTCCGGCCAATGCGGCCATCTGGGTAGTAAACCAGTGGATAGAAGACCTCTCTCTCTCTCTGTCTCTCTCTCTACCTCTCTAACTCTTTCAAATAAATATTTTATATGTGTGCGTGTGTGTGTGTGACATTAAGTTTCCCCTTCTAGGTGTTTTTCAGAGTATCTGGAATCGAGCCCCACCGCCTCTCTTCCCTACTGCCAGTTCTGAACAAACCTGCTGTCCACAGGCTGACACTGGGGAGCGGAGCGTCAGGCACCGCTGTGGCGCCAGCACCCTGTGTCAGGGCACCTGCTCCAGCCACGGCTGCTCTGCTTCCAACCCGGTGCCCTGCTGCTGTGCCTGGGAACACAGGACATGGCCCAGGCGCTGGGGCCTCCACCACCCACGCGGGCGACCCGGACGGAGCTCCAGGCTCCTGGCTCCAGCTGTTGCGGCCGTGGGGGGAGCGAACCTTTGGATGAAAAATCTTTCTCTGCCGCTCAGTCATTCAAATAAATGTCTTTAAGAAACTATTTTTTACTTTAAAATAAAAAACCTGCTTTTACTGCTTTATCTGCTACCACACATTGATTTCTCTTCTTCTTTCTTCTTCTCCTCTGACATATTACCATACAGAATCCAATCTGACACCAAGTTGGCGCTGTCACACACAAAACCTTCCCCCATAGAGCTCAGTCCCCTCTGTCGCTGGTGCTGCAAACCGCTCTTCTGGGCACTGCAGGGTGCAGGACTTGTCTTTCACGTGTGGAGACAAGTGAGCAGTTGGCAGTGTAGACGCGGCACGGGGCGGCAGAGGATCGGAGCCGGGCAGACACTCCCTTGGAGCTCAGCTTATCGGCCGCCCTCGGAAGAACCCACGCTGCCCTAAGTACCCCCTGGGGAGCTTCACCAACCAGTAAATATTGACTCTTCTCAGCCAAATCCAGACAGCCTGGTCACAGGCCGCCGCCTCCCGCCCACCTTCCTGAGGGCCCGCTGAGCCGGCAGGGTCACTTTTTCTTTGTACTTTCTTGTTCTGTGATACCACTGTGCATGTAGAATTGAGAACTGATAACCCGTTAGGCTTCTTCTCCTGTGGATCCGCCTGTTGCCGGTTCATCTCAGACCCAGCCACTGGCCAGAGAGGGCGGGGGCTTCCTCCCCAACGGCTCCCAGAGCCAAGAGGACAGCGCTGCCTCTTCCTCCGCTTCGGATTTATTTTATTTATTTGAGTTACAGAGAGAGGGAGGGGGAGAGGGAGGGGGAGAGGGGGAGGGGGAGAGGGGGAGGGGGAGAGGGAGAGGGGGAGAGGGAGAGGGGGAGAGGGGGAGGGGGAGAGGGAGAGGGGGAGGGAGGGGGAGAGGGAGGGGGAGAGGGAGGGGGAGAGGGAGGGGGAGAGGGAGGGGGAGAGGGAGGGGGAGAGGGAGGGGGAGAGGGAGGGGGAGAGGGGGAGGGGGAGAGGGAGAGGGGGAGAGGGAGAGGGGGAGAGGGGGAGGGGGAGAGGGAGAGGGGGAGGGAGGGGGAGAGGGAGGGGGAGAGGTAGGGGGAGAGGGAGGGGGAGAGGGAGGGGGAGAGGAGGGAGAGAGAGGGAGAGAGAGAGAGAGGTCCTCTGTCCACTGGTTCACTCCCCAGATAGCCACAACAGCTGGAGCTGAGCCAATCCGAAGCCAGGAGCTTCCTCCAGGTCTCCCACGCAGGTGCAGGGGCCCAAGCACTTGCGCCACCTTCTACTGCTCTCCCAGGCCACAGCAGAGAGCTGGAGCAGCCGGGACTGGAACCGGCGCCCATGTGAGATGCCAGCGCCGCCACAGCCCTTCTGTTTGCCCAGGAGACTGACTGTAGCTGACAGACCCTGGGGCCTGACAAAGCTGGCAAAACGAAGGATTTTTAATCACATCAATTTCCAAATCTCTGCCAGGAGCATCAAGCCAAGGTAAGTCTCTCCCCAGCTCCTCTTGTTCCAAATGTAGATTAGCAAGAGAAAATATTTGTGTGACCTGTTCGTGGGGGTAGCCAGCCTCGTGACTTGTGTACTGTTAGATTTTGGGTTTTTTTTAACTTTAAAAAAATGGTCACTTCTGGGTCAGGTGGCAGCCAGGCGCCAGGAACTCCATCCGGGTCTCCGGCGTGGGTGGCAGGTGCCCTAGCACTTGAGCCGGCACCGGCTGGCTCCCCAGTGCCTGGCGGGAAGCTGGGACAGGAGCGAAGCGGCTGGGACCATACCAGGCGTTCCGGCGTAGGCTGTGGGCCCATCGGCGCCTGCCCCTGATTCAGTGTTGCTGACAGCAACCGACCCTTCAACCCCAAAATGGGCCTTTTTTTTTATTTTATTTTTTTTTATTTTTTGCCAGGCAGAGTTAGACAGTGAGAGAGAGAGACAGAGAAAGGTCTTCCTTCCCTTGGTTCACCCCCGCAAATGGCCGCCACGGCCGGCGCTACGCTGATCCGATGGCAGGAGCCAGGTGCTTCTCCTGTATCCCATGGGGTGCAGGGCCCAAGCACCTGGGCCATCCTCCACTGCACTCCCGGGCCACAGCAGAGAGCTGGCCTGGAAGAGGGGCAACCGGGACAGAATCCGGCACCCCGACCGGGACTAGAACCCAGTGTGCCGGCGCTGCAAGGCGGAGGATTAGCCTAGTGAGCCGCGGCGCCAGCCCCCAAAATGGGCTTTTTGTCACTGTAAGAAATGGGACAATGGTGTATTTTCTTAAGAGCTGAGAGTCAGTGTGCTCACAACGCCAGCCTCAGTGCCACCGGGGTGAAAACGTTGCAAAAACCCCAGAGGAGGCCGACTGTTGAGCTGCCTGCAAACACTCGCACTTTACTCGTTCTTTAACCAGTGCCCCAGCTCTGCAACCAGGAGCCACGTGGCGCCTGCGCCCCAGTTCCCGGGTTCAGTCTGAACGAAGGCGCCCTCCCGGGCCTGGCACCGGGCACGGCAGGTTACACCTCGACCTGCGGCGCCGGCATCCCGTCCCGGCTGCTCCACTTCCCATCCAGCTCCCTGCAGGTGCGCCTGGGAGAGCAGCGGAAGACGGCCGAGTGCTTGGGCCCTGCACCCGCGTGGGAGACCCGGACGACGCTCCTGGCTTCAGCCGTCTCTGGCCATCTGGGGACGGTTCACTGTGACTCCGCCATTCAAAGAAGTATAAATAAACCTCAAAAAAGTACTAACAAAAGCGCCCTCCTGGATACCACAAGTCCCCTCCCTACCCCGGCCAACCCCCCCTTCCCCCATCCGCCCAGCCACAGGTCTGGGGGCTCCCTCCCCGGGCCCCCTCTCCCCTTAGGCGCCACGTCGGGTCCGACGGTAACTCCTGGCTTTCTGAACCGGCGAGGAACAGGGGACGAGCCGAGCGCCCGAAAACCCTGGCTGCTTCGGCCAGCAGGCCACGGCCCTCGGCCGGCCATTACCAGGAAGTCCGGCTCCCGCTTCCGGCTTCCCTCTGCTCTGCGGGTCCACCCTGGGGTGGGCAGGGGTCTCAGGTGGGCTTACTCCTCATGGTCACCCACAGGGGCCTGACGAGGGCGAGCCCGGCACAGGCGGCGAGGGCCGGGGACAGGGGCGCCACGGGCGTGGCTGGGCCGCGGCCCCGGTCAGGATTCTCTTCCAGCGACAGCGAGCCTGGGCAGCCTAACCGGATACACAACAGAGGCTTACTTAGCGCACAGTCTGGGGGGCGCCAAGGCTAAGACTGGGGGCTCCAGGGGCGCCGCTTTGCGGCTGTGCCACCCAACCAGCCAGGCGACCGCGCCACAGGCCGGGCACCAAGGGCCGCGAACCTTGAGGGCCACTCAGGTCTCGCGAGAACCCACTCCCGCGCGAGAACCCAGTCCCACGCGAGAGCTGCCGGAATCCCTTCCAGGTCAGGGACTGCCCCCCCATTGACCTAAGGACCGCCCACTAGCTCCGCCCCTTCCCACGTGGCCCCTTTAAAGTGCACTTGGGCATTCCCCTCCCACGTGCTGACAGCATGTCCTTCTAAACTGGGAGAATGTTCTCTCTGGGTTCCACCAGCCTGGGGCAACATTCCTGGGCTCGCCCCAGCGGCAGCGCCAGTTCCCCTGGGGGAGACCGGCTTAGTCAAGGCCCCGTTTATAATGACTTTGTTTGCAGGGCAGAGAGCCATCTCCTGTCCACTGGTTCACTCCCCCAAATGCCCACAATGGCCAGGGCTGGGCCACACCCAAGCCTGGAGCCCGGAACTGCATCCGGGTCTCGCACGTGGCGGGCAGGGGGCCAGCGCTTGGGCCACGTTCTGCTGCCTGGCCAGGCACATTAGAAGTAGCCAGATTGAGCTGGCACCGCGGCTCAGCAGGCTAATCCTCTGCCTTGTGGCGCTGGCACACCAGGTTCTAGTCCCGGTCGGGGCGCTGGTTTCTCCCGGTTGCCCCTCCTCCAGGCCAGCTCTCTGCTGTGGCCCGGGAGTGCAGTGGAGGATGGCCCAAGTGCTTGGGCCCTGCACCCCATGGGAGACCAGGAGAAGCACCTGGCTCCTGCCTTCGGATCAGCGTGGTGCGCCAGCCGCAGCGGCCATTGGAGGGTGAACCAACAGCAAAGGAAGACCTTTCTCTCTGTCTCTCTCTTCTCTCTCTCTGTCCACTCTGCCTGTCAAAAAAAAAAAAAAAAACAAAAAAGAAGAAGAAGAAGTAGCGGATCGAAGCCGGGAAGCCAGGCCTGGAACTGGCGCTCCAATATGGCATGGCCAGCAAGAGGCGGCTTAACCCCCGCACCACAAGGTGGGGCCCCATGGAGGGAGGGCTCTGGGACAGGGGTGGCCTCCTCAGGGCAGCACTGAAGGGGCAGGCAGGCCAGGCAGAGGGACGGTCACTGTTTGACGCGTGTACTCTGGCCACCCGCCACCATGCGTGTCTCCCATGGGCAAAGTTCACGTCTCCGACCCGATGTTCCAGTGGTTTCTTTCTTTCTTTTTTTTTTTTTTTTTTTTTGACAGGCCGAGTGGACAGTGAGAGAGAGAGACAGAGAGAAAGGTCTTCCGTTGCTGTTGGTTCACCCTCCAATGGCCGCCGCGGTCGGCGCGCTGCGGCCGGCGCACCGCGCTCGTCCGATGGCAGGAGCCAGGAGCCAGGTGCTTTTCCTGGTCTCCCCATGGGGTGCAGGGCCCAAGCACCTGGGCCATCCTCCACTGCACTCCCGGGCCACAGCAGAGAGCTGGCCTGGAAGAGGGGCAACCGGGACAGAATCCGGAGCCCCGACCGGGACTAGAACCCGGTGTGCCGGCGCCGCAAGGCGGAGGATTAGCCTGTTGAGCCACGGCGTCGGCCCCAGTGGTTTCTGTGGAGGAAGGCGAACCCTGCTGGACTCTGGGCCTGGGACCAGATCGGCAGGGCAGCCGCCACGGCCTCCGGGCATGGCGACATCCCCTGCCCGGGCCTGAACGTCCCTGCCCGGGGCTCTCTGGGGGCACCCCACTTCCCGTGGCGACCCGAGGCCTGAACGTCCCTGCCCGGGGCTCTCTGGGGGCACCCCACTTCCCGTGGCGACCCGAGGCCTGAACGTCCCTGCCCGGGGCTCTCTGGGGGCACCCCACTTCCCGTGGCGACCCCAGGCCTCTTCTTGGAGAACCGTGCCCTTCGCGCCTGCGCGGTGAGGGGCTCGGCTTTCGCCTGTGGGCGTGGTCTTGTGAGTGGCTGCTGCACCTGCCTTGGGGGCGGCTGGGGCGGGGCGCAGCTTTATTCCACCGCGCCACACCCCGTCTTCCCGCGGAAAGGCCGTCGGAACGGGGACGCCCGTACAAGTCCTATTTGTCCCTGGCCGAGCGACAGAGTGGCTTTAGGAAGTTCTCACGGTGGGCACCTGTCCTCTGGGTCCCCGTGTGGAGACGATGGAAGGAAGGACACTCCCAGCCACAGGGGCACCCTCAATAAGACTAAAACTAGAAATCCGCCTTAAGGGGCCTGCGCTGTGGCTCAGCGGGTAAGGCCTCCACCTGCGACGCAGGCCTCCCCCATCGGCGCGCCGGTTCGATTCCACGCTGCTCCCCTTCTGATCCAGCTCTCTGCCGTGGCCTGGGAAAGCAGCGGAAGATGGCTCACGTGCCTGGACCCCTGCACCCGCGTAGGAGTCTTGCAAGAAGCTGCTGGTTTCTGGCTTCAGCCTGGCACAGCCTGGCCCAGCAGCCATTTGGGGAATGATGGAAGATCTCTCTGCCCCCCCCACCCCCCCAGGAGCCGGGACCTCGATGCAGGGTTGCAGAAACCCGATCACTTGAGTTAGGACCGCTGCCTCTCGGGTCTGCGTTAGCGGGAAGCTGGGGCCAGGAGCTGGGATGGGGGCAGGGGTTAACCCCTAGGCTGCACAGCGCCCTCCCCTCCCCCCACCTCTCGATGGGGGGTGTGGGTTAACCCCTAGGCTGCACAGCGCCCTCCCCTCCCCCCACCTCTCGATGGGGGGTGTGGGTTAACCCCTAGGCTGCACAGCGCCCTCCCCTCCCCCCACCTCTCGATGGGGGGTGTGGGTTAACCCCTAGGCTGCACAGCGCCCTCCCCTCCCCCCACCTCTGGCCCTTTCAGCTTCTGTGATGAGAACGGTCGCGGCGCCTCCCTGGGCAGGTGCAGCCAGGCGACACCCTTCACCTCCTTCACTCACAAGGTCCTGCCACACAGGAGCACCTGACGGGGCGACGCAGAAAACCCACTCTCGGGGCTGGCGTTGTGGCGCAGTGGGTTCAGTGGCCACGTGCGATGCTGGCGCCCCCTACAGGAGCCAGAGTTGGGGCCCCAGCTACTCCGCTTCCAATCCAGCTCCCTGCTAATGTGCCTGGGAAACCAGTGAGAGATGGCCCAAGTGCTAGGGCCCCTGCACCTGTGTGGGAGACCCGGCTGGAGCTCCTGGCTCCTGGCTGGCCCAGCCCTGGCTGTTGTGGCCACCTGGGCAGTGACCCAGCAGACAGATGAGCTCTCTCTCTCTCTCTCTCTCTCTCTCTCGCTCTCTCTCTCTCTAACTCTGGCTTTCAAATAAATAAATGAAACTTTTAAAAAAAGATTTATTTTTATTTGAAATAATTACATAGAGAGGGAGAGAGAGAGAGAGAGAGAGAGAGAGATCTTCCATTCACTGGTTCACTCCCAAATGGCCACAATGGCTGGAGCTGGGCCGATCCGAAGCCAGGAGCCAGGAGCGTCTTCTGGGTCTCCAACGCAGGTGCAGGGGCCCAAGCACTTGGGCCATCTTCTACCACTCTCCCAGGCCACAGCAGAGAGCTGGATTGGAAGAGGAGCCTCCAGGTCTAGAACCAGCGCTCATATGGGATGCTGGCGCTGCAGGCAGCGGCTTTAACTGGCCCCAATAAGTGGGGTGGGGGGGGGGAAGGAAAGAAGAGCCACTTCCCACCGTAGCCGCTCTGACTTCTGTTCCGTGTGGGGGACGCTGTGCCCAGGTTCCAGAGCTCAGGGCTCGGGAAGAGCGATGCTCAGCCTCTCCTGGTGTGAGGACGAGGGTGGGGGCCACGCCAGGGCTGCGCTGATGCCGGGCTGGGGAATGCACAATGGCCGAAGGGGAACGATGCCTCCATGTGAGCCAGACTGGCAGACAGTGTGTGATCTCCAGCCCTGGAAGATCAGATAGCCCCCGCATGGAGCGCTCCAGGCTGAGCCGCCCCACCTGGCTGCAGCGGCCCGAGTGGAGAGGGCGCTCGGCTCTGCGCTTCTCCGCTCAGCTCTGCCTCCTTCGCCCTGTCCATGGGCCGCGGGCGCAAACAGATTTCCTGCAAATGAAACTTCACGGGACGCTGCCACCTCATAGGGGGTGGGCCGTGGGCCACAGGAGCCGCCGTCGGGGGCACGTGAACCTCTCCCCTCAACGAGAGCTAAGCGGACGTGAGGGGGTCCACGGGGGGGGGGATGCTCATTGCCTGGAGATGCCCCAGCAGCCCGCATCAGGGCCCCACACACAGAACTGGACTGGCGTTCTCGAGGGGTCGAGGAGAACGCAATGACAGTGGGCTGGGGGCAGGGGGCGAGGGGCGGGGCAGGGGCAGCCCAGCGGCTTCCCCCGCGGATTCCTCTTGGCCTCACCCTCCCGCCCCTGGTAACAAGGACACATGCCCCCCCCCCCCGCCCCTTTCCCGACACTGCCCTAGGCCCACCCTTTCCATGACACCCCAAAAGGGGGTTTCATTTCTTTCTTTTTTTAAAGATCTGTTTTATTTATTTGAAAGAGAGTTACAAAGAGAGGGAGAGGCAGAGAGAGAGGTCTTCCACCCCCTGGTTCACTCCCCAGATGGCCACAATGGCTAGAGCTGAGCTGATCCAAAGCCAGGAGCCAGGGGCTTCCTCCGGATC
This sequence comes from Sylvilagus floridanus, assembly GCA_949820135.1. Lineage (NCBI taxonomy): Eukaryota > Metazoa > Chordata > Mammalia > Lagomorpha > Leporidae > Sylvilagus > Sylvilagus floridanus. The sequence goes on from OX463232.1 coordinate 11,506,905, forward strand.
TCCCACGTGGGTGCAGGGGCCCAAGGACTCGGGCCATCTTCTACTGCTTTCCCAGGCCACAGCAGAGAGCTGGATTGGAAGTGGAGCGGCTGGGACTTGAACTGGTGCCCATATGGGATGCCGGCACTGCAGGCGGTGGCTTTACCTGCTACGCCACAGCACCAGCCCCTGAACTTTGCATTTTAACAACTGCAGTTTTTCTCCCCAGGAATTCGGTTCAGTTCTTGTCAAATATTCAGGTCACTTTTTAAAAAGTATTGATTTGAAAGAGTGACAGAGTGACAGAGACAAACAGAGGGATCTACCATATGCTGGTTCACTCCCCCCAAAGGCCAGGGCTGGGCCAGGCCAAAGCCAGGAGCCAGGAACTCCATCTGGGTCTCCTCCATGGGTGACAGGAGTCTAGGCACTTGGGCCATCCTCCGCTGCTTTCCCAAGCGCATTAGCATGGAGCTGGGTTGGAAGCAGAGCGGCTGGGACTTGAACCAGCGCTCCGATGTGGGACACCAGCGCGAGGCTGGTCCGTTTGGCCCCCGGGGTGTCCAGCACGAAGCCGGTCTGCTCGGCTCCCAGGGGCTGGGTGTTGACAGTGCGTGAAGACAAATGTCACCTCACTGTCACTCTGGTCGTGTGATTCCCTCTGGCCAGTGACCTGTGAATTGCTTGGGCCCTGGCACCCACGTGGGAGCCCTGGATGGAGCTCCTGGCTCCTGGCTCCAGCCTGGCTGTTGCGGGCCTCTGGGGGAATGACCAGCAGATGGAAGATCTCTTTCTGTTATTCTGCCTTTCAAATAAACAAAAACAATCAAACAAACTGAAAAAGCAAATCAAAGTCCTTTTTCCTTCTGCCATGAGGTCAGCCGTGCGTGGCCCAGCGGAGGCGGCTCCGTCGGCCCGGTGCCTGAGTGGCGAGCCCCGGCCAGCCTGCGATGGGCACGGGCAGCACAGTGCGCAGCCATGCCGCCCTGAGGACACCCTCCGTCACTGTTAGGAAGGCTGACTTCCCGCCAAGGGAAAAGGAAGCTGCCCGGCTGTGAACCGAGGTGCGGGGGCCTCTGTCACCATGGCAACTACCCCTCCCCAGCAGGAAGCTGGAGCCTGCTAGCCGACCCAGGCACTTATCCGACGGGACCCAGGCGTCTTATCCGAGAGGCCAGACACCTGCTCCGGATCCGGTCCCTAAACGGTGTTGGCGGGTTTATCCGTGTGTTCCATGATTAAACTCCGCCACTTTACACACAGGAGGGTGGCAGGAAGCTCACGGACAAATGGAATTCAGAGGTGATGTGCATTTTCCAAGAATCTGTGTTGCGGCTCGTGATCCGAAGGCACCCTATGGTGAAAAGGTGACAGCTCCCAAGTTAGGGGCCGGCGCTGTGGCACTGCCTGCGGCGTCTGCATCCCGTGTGGGCGCTGGTTCGAGTCCCAGCTGCTCCACTTCCCATCCGGCTCCATGCTAATGGTCTGGGAAAGCAGTGGAAGGTGGCCCAAGTGCCTGGGGCCCTGCATCCGTGTGGGAGACCCACAGGAAGCTCCTGGCTCCTGGCTCTGTGCAGCCCCAGCTGTTGCGGCCGTCTGGGGAGTGAACCAGCAGATAGCAAATCTTTCCCCCTTTCTTTCTAACTCTGCCTTTCAAATATATAACTAATAAATCTCTCAAGTTAGATAAGCCTGGGACTGAAGCCGGCCGCTCCCTGGTTTACAATCTGGGCTAAGTTACTTCACAGCTATCTGTGGGAGTCTGGTCTTTTCATCTCTAAGGAGCGGTCGACAAAAGTCTCCTGGCCTGCCTTCGCTTTGTCATACTTAATTAGCAAAACCCAATCCCAGAGTAAATCCCAATGTTGACTCATTCACACCCACGCCCCTGCAGGGAAGGAACCCAAACCACCCGGACTGGTCTTACGGAAGATCCCTGCCAGATCTCAGGACGGCCCTTAATCTGCGGGAGAGCAGGGCTGCTGGGTTTAAACCGGCCTACGAGGACCAGCCACAACCCACGTCATGTGGTGTGGCGGGTAGAGCTGCCACCTGCGGCACCGCCATCCCATGTGGGCGCAGGTTCGAGCCCTGGCTGCTCCACTTCTGATCCAGCTCTCTGCTATTGCTCCCGAGAAAGCAGCATTAGACGGCACAAGTGGGAGACCAGGAAGAAGCTCCTGGCTCCTGGCTTCGGATCGGCGCAGCTCTGGCTGTTGTGGCCATTTGGGGGGTGAACCAGTGGAAGGAAGATCTTTCTGTCTCTCTCTCTCTCTCTCTCTCTCTCTCTCTCTCACTGTCTGTAACTCTACCTGTCAAATAAATAAAAATTAGTTTTGAAATCCACACGTAGTGTTTTCATAATATGAGTTTTCCAGGAACTTCTGGAAGACCCCTCGTACGCAGTTGTTTCAAAATATTTTGTAGCAAAACCCCCGCCTTTCCATCTCCCATGAACTTGATGGAGTCGTCCGGCTGTGCCTAAATATTGCATGGTGCCTGATCCACCATCAAAACGCCACGGCACTGGCCATCTTCAGGCTGAGGACTGCACACGGCCGTTGAGGGCAGTTCCACATGTAAGGGGCAAAACCGGGAGGCGCCTGGGTGCCTAGGCTGCGGTGCATCCAGTGGGCGCTCACTCTGTGTGGAAACGAAACGGGCTGCCGGGGCAGCATTGTGGCACAGCAGGTAAAGCCTTTAAAAAAAAATTGAGACAGAAGGAAAGACAGGAAGAAGAATCTTTCATCCACTGGTTCACTCAATAAATGGCTGCATTGGCTGGGGCTGGCCAGGTCGAAGCCAGGAGCCAGGAGCCAGGTCTCGCACGTGGGCCGTCTTCGCCGCTTTCCCAGGCCGAAGTGTGGAGCTGGATGGGCAGTGGAGCCGCCAGGCGAGGGCGCTGTGGAGCAGTGGCTGACTGCATGCATGCCAGTGCCAGCGCTGGGGAAGAGCGAGGTCGGAGTGCACAGTGGAGGTCCCAGGCAGGTTTGTCAAAGCCACAGGACTCACAGGGCTGACAGGTGGCCCCGGCGTGCAGGAGGACGCTGGGTGTTGCTGGGTCCGCGCAGGCTTACGGACCGGAACGCACGGGCACCTGGCAGACTGCCCTTAGCAGGAGAGGTTGCACGTGTGTAGGGAGTGCCCTGTGTTTCCTGCTAAACTTTGCTGTGGACTTCAAACTGCCCTAAAATTTAGATTTTAAGGCTCAGGGTTTTGTTGTTTTTGGTTTTTGTTTTGTCTTTAAGATTTTAAGCCACCACCTGTAGCACTGGCATCCCATTTGAGTCCTGGCTGCTCCACTTCCAATCCAGCTCCCCGCTGAGGGACCTGGGACAGCAGCAGCAGCAGATGGCCCAAGCGCTTGGGCCCCTGCACCCACATGGGAGACCGGGATGGAGTTCCAGGCTCCAGGCTTCCGTCTGGCCCAATTCTGGCCACTGAGGCCATTTGGGGGGAGTAAACTCGTGGATGGAAGATATCTCTCTCTGCCTGTCACTTTTCAATCAAATAAATCTTTTAAAACACTCCTCCCACAAAGCACAAAACGCAGAGGAAGGGAGAGTGCAGTGGAGACGCCCGGCGATGCCGCCCTCACTGAGCCGTGAACGTGAACTTCACCGGGCTGGGGCTCGTCCGCGGGCAGCCCTGCCTCAGACGTCCGATCTGAGCCTTTGGAGGAAACATCAGACTCTGTAAAATGACCAGCCTGTCCCCTTCAAAAGGGCCTGGGCCATAAAACCAGAACAGAGCAAGCCTCCAGAGCAGCAGGACCTGAGTCAAAGCGAAGCGATGCTCGCTGGGTGTCGGCGGCAATGGAGACGCCGGTGTGGACGCCCACATCCCACATCAGAGCGCAGCTCCTCAAGGGCCCCAGCCCGCTCCCAACTCAGTAATGCGCACCCTGGGAGGCGGTGGCGAGGGCTCGAGTGCCTGGGCCCCTGCACCTACGGGGGAGACCCAGATGCAGTTCTGGGCTTCCGGCTTCAGCCTGGCCCAGCCCCTGCTGAGTGTGGGAGTTTGGGACGTGGATCGGTGCATGGGAAATCTTGTGTCTCTCACATAAACAAATACAATTTTAAGAAAACACCATGCGTGCATGACGCGTGGCGGGGACAGCGTGGGAAACTGAAGGGGCCTGAAGTTTGCAGAGCAGTAGTGAGTTCAAGTTCGACTCCCGACTCATGGTTTCCTGAAGCTTGGCAGTAAAATGTCTGTGTGATGTGAACTGTGTCTACCCAAAGTTCCTAGGTTGAAGCCCGAACCCCCAACGTTTCAGGATGTGACTGTAGTTGGAGGAGGAGGCTTTAAATCCTATTCATTTATTCCAAAGGCAGAGACACAGAGACAGAGTGAGATCTTCCATCTGCTGGTTCACCCCCCAAAGCCTGCAACAGCTGGGGCTGGGCCAGGAGCTTATCCGGGTCTCCCACGTGGGTGCAGGGGCCCAAACACTGGGGCCATCTTCTGCTGCTTTCCCAGGCTCATGAGCAGAAGCTGGGTCAGAAGTGGAGCAGCCGGGACTGGAACCAGCGAACATGCGCGGTACTGGCATCGTAGGCGGCAGCTTAACCACGGGCACACACCGGCCCCGGTCCTCCACCTGGATAACCTCTCAGCTTCCTACAGAGGCCCCTCGCCCCCCGAACCTGCCAGATGCGGTCAGGGTCACCAGCTTCTGAGCCTTCGGTGGTCCCAGGGGGTGGACTGGGGTGCATTTTCTCCGCCTGTAGCTTGCTTGGGAGCCGGCGTTCGCACGCGCTCTCCCGCTCCCACAGGTGGGTTCTTGGTGCTCCCACGTCTGTGTCCCACCACGGAACTCGTGTGCTACCGTGGCTGCAGCGTGGGGCTCGTTCCCACGTCGAGAGACTTTAGGAGGGCGGTGCCTAAGGCATGCACGCAACCTATCGGTTTTCACTGGCGTCTGCTGTTTGCTGGCTGGAGTGAGACCTGAGGGTGCCCAGGCCTCCCGTGAACAGCGACCTCTTCCTCTCTGCCACTCAGTGCCGGCTGCTGCTCGTTGCATCCTGACGATACTCCCACCCGCTCATGCCTTCTTTTATGTATCTGACAGCAGAGAGAGAGAGAGAGAGAGAGAGAGAGAGAGAGAGAGAGAGAGAGAAAGAGAGGAAGGTTTCCATCAGCTGGTTCATTCTCCAATGCCTGCAGCAGCTGGAGCTGGGAGCTCCATCCGGGTCTCCCACGTGGGCGGCCGCCTCCCAGTGCAGTAGAGGGAGCTGCATAGGAACTGGCGCTCTGATACGGGATGTGGGTGTCCCCCGTGGCGGCTTTACCTGCTGCACCCCAATACCTGCCCCAATGATGTCTTCTTACCAACCCAATGTTGGGGGTCAGCGTTGTGGCACAGCGGGTCAAGCTGCTGCCTGGGACGCTGGCAGCCCATATGGGCCCTGGTTTGAGTCCCGGCTGCTCCACTTCCAGTCCAGCTCCCTGCCAGCGCGCCTGAGAAGGCAGAGGCAGACGGCCCATGTGCTTGGGCCCCGGCATCCATGTGGGAGGCCCAGAAGACGCTCCTGGCTTCCGTCTGGCCCACCTCTGGCCATTGTGGCCATCTGGGGAGGGAACCAGCACATGGAAGCTCTCTCTGTGTGTCTCCATCTCTGTAACTCTTTCAAATAAACCTTAAAAAAAAAAGACAACGCCACCATTACAGGCGAGAGAGCTGCTGGGACTCCTGGTGTATGAACCTCAGACCTCGTGCCTCCGCGGGCTTGTCCGCACTGGCTCATGCCTCCGCCCCTCCACGGCCCGACCTGGGGGTGGGGACCAGCAGCCCACACTCGACCGTCATCTCCTCCCCGTGGGTGCTTGAGCTGTGGAGCTGACACGCGCAGTTCCCGCTCCTGTCGACCTCACTCCCAGCTCCTCTCTCTGCCTGGGGCTTCCCGGACCGGCGAGGGCGCCTCCAAGGCCTCCGGGGAAACGGCCCAGAGGCCCCCGACACCGCGTAGCTCTTCAGGCAGTGAGGGCTACGCGGGGGCCCATTTCCTTCCCGACAGCCTGGCCCCCGCCAGCCACCGCAAAGCCCCACGTCTCTGTGTTGGCCGACACCGTCAGGCAGCTGTGGGCTGAGGCCATGCCCGCTCCCGAGCTCGGCTGGAGGCTGGCGGGGATGCAGTCTGTCTCTGCCCAGGGCTGGTCGATGGGCGGCCGTGTGGCAGAAGCACCAGGCTTCATCAAAGGCACACACGACGCAGCTCTGCTGGCCACTCAGGAAAGATCTAGAGCCTTCGCCTGGGGTGCCCCGCCCCCACTGCCCTCCCCACTCCCCCTCCTGCTACTTCCCCAGGACCTCTGCACACGCTGCTTCCTGCCTGAAACGTCTCGTGTCGCCCGCATCTCACCTGTGCGTCTCCAGACGGCCCGGGGAGGCCCCGGACACCCCCTCCCCACACTAAGATCCCTTCAACAGGCACCTGCACGTCTTCGTGGCTCTAACCACATCGTCAGAAACAGCACACCTAAGCTCCGGCACTAGCAACGTTCAGGTTTATTCACGTTTTTCCCCCTGCTGGGCCGTGAAGGTGGGCAGGGCTGGGGGCTCCCCCCACCTAGCGCGATCTCCAAATGCAAGTGAATGAACGGAAAATAACCGGTGCACAACAGCAGAGTCTTGCCCGCCCAGCTGCAGCTCCACTGCTGAGAAGGCAGGCCCGGGGGTCTCGGGACCCCGCATCACCAGCCCACGCCCCTCCCACCCCGGGCTCCTCCCCGCTTCTCCCTAGGGGCTCAGATCTCGGCTCCAGACTTGGAGGGTGCCCAGGACCCAGGGGAGGGAGTGGGTGAGAAGCGGCAGCGGGAGCCCCTGGCAGAATCAGAAACCTGGCACCTCTGAGGTCCGGGAACCAACGCAGTGAGCGGCAGGCCCACTGACCAGCTGGCCAGCAGTGCCACCTCCCACCCAGAGCACCGGGCTGGACCGGCCCTGAGCACTAGGTCTGCAGTGGGGAGGCTTCACTGGGGACCCGAGGAGGGAAGCTGTGGGGGGCGCCCCGGAGCTGGGTGTCGGTAGGATGGGAAACCCCAGAGGAAGCAAAACCCACCCTCAGGTACAGTGTCAGGCTGAGGGGGTGGGGCTAAACCCAAGCGGGAGGAGCCACGAGGTGGCCTCTGCAAGACCAGCGCCTGGAGATGGAAGCCCTACCAAGCCTGGGGGGTGAAATTCAGGAGGTGGGGCTGGCCCCCAGGTGCAGCCGAGAAGGGGGGGTCACCTCAGCCAGGCCCCAGGCCCCCGGCGGGAAGGACATAAGCCCGGCCAGAACCCAACACACGGCTCTTCCCCAGCGGGCGGGTTAGCCACGAGGCAACAGGGGACACGCGGGGGCAGGCCCACCCCCAGGTGGCAGAGTCCGGTGGGGGAGAAGGGCCGTGGCTAGGCCCGCGGTCCCGGATTTTGCTCGGGCTCGGTCCCCGGGACGCCGCGGATGTCCGGCAGCAGGCAGCAGCTGGCCACGATGTCCAGGCGCTCGGCCAGCGCGCACAGGTCCCCTCGTGCCAGGCGCACGCTGTGGGCCGCCGCCAGCCCCGCCGCCTGCGCGGCCGCCAACCTGCTGGCCAGCGCGGCCACATCGCGGCCCGCGCGGCGGTACACGCCGCTCACGGCGGCCGCCACGTCGTGGTCCAGCCGGGCCTGGCTCTCCGCCAGCCGGAGCTGCAGCAGCGAGCGCGCAGGGGCGGCCGCCGGCGCCTCCTCCGCGCCCCACGCCTCGCCCGCCGCTTCGCGCTGCACCACGAGCGGAGGCAGGTCCCGGGGCGCGGCCGTGGGCTCCGGCTCCGGCTCCGAGTCGGTCTCCGCGGCCTCCCCCGCCACCCGCAGCCCCGTGGGGCGGCCGCGCGTCGGGCCCGCGGGTCCCAGGTACAGCTCCTCCTCCTCGGACGAGGACGCCGACAGCTCCGAGTCCGTCTCGGCCGCCTCCCCCGGCACCACGGTCTGCGGCCTCCGCCGACGACCCTGCGACGCCATGCCGCGGAGCTGGGGGAGAAGAGCAACCGAGGGGCGGCGTGAGGCGCGGGGCCGGGACCCCCGCCGCGCGCCCACTGCAGCCCCTGGGTGCTGACGCGGGCCCCCGGCCCTCAGCGTGCAGCCGGGGGAACGGAGACGCGGCCCCGGGGAGCCATCTGCGCCCGAGCGGAGGCCACACCCTCCGCGCCGTCCCCCAGACCCGGAAGCTCAGGGCTCAGCCCGGCGGGACCCTAGGGAGGCTGCGTTCGCGGTGGCCAGGGGTAGCGCGTCGCCGAAGGACCTACCAGACCCCCGGACCTCCGAGGCCGCGGAATCCGCTCCCTGGCCGAAGCGCGGCGGCCCCGCCCCGGCAGGGAAAGGGCTGCGGGCTCAGCCAATAGGACGCGGGTTGGGCGGGCCTTGGCGGCCAAGTCACGTGGCGTTGCCCGGCTACAAACCAGGAAGCAACGAGCTTTGAAGGCTGGCGTGCCGGAGAGTCACGTGATCGGAGGTTCGCCCAATAGGTAGGCGCCTGCGCTGGCGCTTCCGGGTTGTGCAGCAAGCAGTCTGTAGCGGGCAAATAGGAGTTTTTAAAAAAAGCGGCCATTGGAGGGTGAACCAACGGCAAAAGGAAGACCTTTCTCTCTGTCTCTCTCTCTCACTGTCCACTCTGCCTGTCAAAATTAAAAAATTTTTTAAAAAGCGTGTCACGTGTAAATACTGATTCTGCCAATGGGAATGCTCGAGAACCCGGAAGTAGGGAACAGACTAAGGTAAGGGCGGAAGACGTTGTCGCGTGTGGCCAAAGAACGGAGTCGGCCCTCCCCGCTGTCGCCAGGCTCACGCTGTGTGCGCGTGAGCCCGGGGCGGGAGGGCGGGGCTAGTCCAAAAGACCAATGGAAGCGGAGGTAGGCGGGGCCGCGCCGAGGCGGGAGGCGGGGCTTGCCTAGCCTGGCCAATGGGAGTAGGAAGCGCTGGGCGGTCGTTTGGCACATGGCGGATTCCGTGCTGTTCGAGTTTCTGCACAAGGAGATGGTGGCGGAGCTGTGGGATCACGATCCCGACTCCGACCCCACCCCGGGGGTGAGCGCCGGGACCTGGGGGGAGGGGGCGCGGCCGCCGCCGGGGTCCGAGCTCCGGCCCTGCTCTGGCTTCCGGGTGTGCGAGGCGGGGCTCGGCGGCTTGCGGCCCGAGTGGAGGGCATGGAGGCGGCGGTGGGCAGTGACCACCACCGCTCGGTCGGGGCGTGCGACCGTGACGTCACCCCTCTGCCTCGGTGTCCCTCCTTTGTCACCCGGACCTCACAGCCATACCTCAGCGCCTGCTGCACGCAGGCTCTGAGCTCAGACAAGCATCCTGTCCTGTGTGGACGCAGGACACACTCGCGACCAGCTGGCCAGCGGGGTCGGGGAGGGGGGTGGAGAAAGCCTTTGCCAGGAGGAAAGGGGTCCCATGGATCGGGGGAAGAACCTTCTAGAAGGGAGGAAAGTGGGCTCAGCGCACGGAGGTGGCCCTGGGAGGAATAAACGAATCAAAAGTGGGCATCGCATGGCCGGCGCCGTGGCTCAACAGGCTAATCCTCCGCCTTGCGGCGCCGGCACACCAGGTTCTAGTCCCGGTCGGGGAGCCGGACTCTGTCCCGGTTGCCCCTCTTCCAGGCCAGCTCTCTGCTGTGGCCCGGGAGTGCAGTGGAGGACGGCCCAAGTGCTTGGGCCCTGCACCCCATGGGAGACCAGGAGAAGCACCTGGCTCCTGCCTTCGGATCAGCGCGGTGTGCTGGCCGCGGCGGCCATTGGAGGGTGAACCAAAGGCAAAAAGGAAGACCTTTCTCTCTGTCTCTCTCTCTCACTGTCCACTCTGCCTGTCAAAAAAAAAAAAAAAAGTGGGTATCGCTGCAGCACCCAGTCCACAGCCCTCCAGACTCGGGCGCCCTGTCCCCCGGGGTCCTGTCCCCCCGGGGTCCTCACCCGGAGCAAGACAGACCTGCAGGGTGCCAGGCCCTGGGGAGCCCGCGGTGACCCGCTCAGAACTCCACTCCCTCCCGGTGGGCTCAGGGCGTGTGCATCACCCCGGGCTTGGTGAGGGCGACCTTGGCTCCTCGTCCTTAATGGCTTCCAAACAGCTGCCTCCCCCTCACCTCCCGTTCGCCCCGGCCTCAGCGCGTTCCTTTCTTAGCTGCAAGTCCCTTCCCCCCACCCCGTCCACCCTCACAGCTGTCCTCACACTCAGTACGGATCTGAACTGTGCCCGAGTGCAGCCCTTTGATGAATGTTGTCTCCCGGGCCGGGCTGTGCCCTGTGGGGGCGGGCACCAGGCCTGGCACCAGTGGGGCCTCGCTAGGGATTTGCTGAAGCCGTGCAGGGGCTGGGGCCACACACTGCTCATTTCGCAGCTGGGCGTGAGGCTCCCGGCCTAGCAGATCAAGGGGCCCCAGCTTTGACGGGCAGAGCTCCTCCCCCTCGGGTAGCAGGGTCACGCACGGGGCCTCCGTGAACTCTGGCCACATTTGCCGGCTGGGCCCCCACGATGTCTGGAAAGGTTTGATGGTCCAGTGGGTGGGTTACTCAGCCTAGCTCACCGCAGAGCTGCGGGAGGCCGTGCCCGGGGGAAGTCTAGTGCTACACCCATACGCGGTCTGATGGACGTGGCCTGAGCAGCAGCCAGACCCCGGGCGTTCTCAGCACTCCCCCGCTCTCAGGGCCTGGCTGGACCCCCGGCTGCTCCGTGCTTGGTCTCTCCAGTTCTGGCCCCGCTTCCTCTCTCCGCCCCTTCTCCTTGGTCCAGCGTGCACTCCTCTGAGCCAAGTGCAGGCCTGGCTTGTGGATACGGCGCTGGTTTGGGTTGTTTAAAAGCGGACTGGCTCACTGCCCAGATGCCTGCAAGGACTGGGTCAGAGCCAGGGGCCAGGACTCGGGGCAGGTCTCCCATCGGTGAAGGAACCCACTTTCGGGGCCATCGCGGCTGCCTCCTGGCGAGGCAGGCTGGGAACACAGTTGGCCAGGGTTAGTGAATCCAGCGCTGTCCCCTAAGCAGACACAGGCCATTCCTGTCAATCCTCTGGACCCCAGCCCCCTCCTGACACTGACAGATCCGCAAAACCGGCTTGCACCGGCTCCAGTGGCCACAGCCAGTGACCAGCCCCGGGAGGAGACTGGAGATGCTAATGACACAGCAGGTGTACTGGCGCTGTTGTCTCCCTGCCCCTGCCCTGGACAGAGGCCCACCCTGACTCCCTCCCCCCAGCAAACCCCCAGACACCAGAATCTCCCTCAGCCCCTGGCGCTGCAGCAGCGCCTTCCCGTGGTGTCCTGCCCCCCCATCTCTCACACCGCCATCCCAGCTGCCCGGCGACAGGTGCAGTGCGCACCAGACCCAGAGAGGGAGCGGCCCTGCCTTGCCCCTCTATCTGAACCCCAGTCCCCAGAGCTCTGCGGAGCCGGGGCGGGGCCCGCTCCCCACTTCCCTTCCCTCCCTCCCATCCCCGGTCATTGCAGCCCAGGTGCCCAGCTGCGGCCGGTGCCAGGCACACCAGTACAGTGAGCAGGGACAGGGAGGCAGCCGGGGCGCAGGCCGCACACCTGGGAAGCCGTGCAGCCAGGACTCAAACCCGGCACCGTCAGGTTCCCAGAGGAAAAGCTCAAATCTGACACCAGCCTTCCCGGCCTCCGGTCAGGCCCTGCTCAGCCCCTGGGTGCCACCTGGGCCTGGAGGGGCTGCTCAGCCTGCTCCCGGGGGGAGGGGACACACTGCACCGCCAGTTGCTCCCCGTGAGCAAGCAGCCCGGCAGGGCACCATGCGGCCAGCACCCAGCACACGTGGCGATGGCCCGAGGACTGGCTGCCCCTGGTGAACCCCGAGTCAGGCCTAAGCTGCATCGTAGGCCAGCCCCTGCCTTCACCCACACCCTTGGCTGGGAACCCCCTCCCTGCCCTGCCCTGTCCTTTGGACCCTGGGCTCCCGGCCCCGCCAGGCTGTGGGTGGGCACATTCTGGGCGTGGCAGTCGAGCTCCAGGGGCACCTGGGAAACAGCTGTGGGCCGCACGAGGGCGTCCTCGGGAGCAGGACCGAGTGGCTGGGTCGGTGCGCTCCGGCACCGCCTCTGGGGGCTGCGGGGGCAATCCAGGAGGCCTCCCAGGAGTGGCGGCTGCCGTGGGGCACATGACAGAGCCATTCTGTTGTGGGTCTCCTCCCCCGTGAGCCAGGGGCCACGAAGGGCCAGGGCGGGGCCGGCTCCAAGACCACCTGGCACTTGGCTTAATTCACCAACCCTCCGCTCCTCATCAGGACCCCAGGAGAGAAACTGAGGCACAGCAGCCACTGCTCCAGGTCCCCACGGGGGCGCTGTGTGTGGCTGTGAGGGGGATGCCTGTGCAGGGACCTCCCTGCCTGTCACTTGTCACCACAGCTTTACCTGAGCCCTGCCGTGCGGAGGCAGCTGGAGAGCAGTGAAGTCCCACAGGGGGTTGCGCCGCCCCAGTCCCGCACCAAGCCACATGTGGCTCCCCGACAGCCCCGGGACTGTGGGGGCCTCTGGCAGGTTCTCTGAGCCCCCCGAGCCCACCCGTGGGGTTGCTCAGCTCAAACAAGAGGGTCCGTGGTACACCTGGCGCTCGGCCCTGGCTCCACACCGGGGCCTGCACTTGGCACCTGTTCCGGAAGCAGCTCCCGTGGGCCAGGCCTGGGGCCCCAGCCTCACAGAGCCGGGTCCCTGAGTGGGCAGGGCTGGGCTCCACGACCCTCGTCCCAGAGTGGGACGGGGCTGAGTGCAAAGCAGGAAGCCTGGGCTGCTGGGCCCCCGCAGGAGGAGACCAGGGCATCCTGTCGGGGCGGAGTCTCCACGGAGACCTCCCCTCACTGCTGGGATGGCAGCTGCTGGAGCAGGCGGGGCCTGGGGGCAGGGCCAGGTAGGAGCTGGGGCAGGCGGCTCCCGCCCCGCAGGAGGCCAGAGCTCCCTCCTCCAGGGTCCTGTGCCTTCTCTGCTATCCCCCACCCCTTTCACCCCGGGTTCCTGTGAGAACGAGGCTCCCACGCCCCAGCTGCCCTGTGCCCCTCCTGCCTCCAGGTCACCCAGCTAGAGAGACCCCGCGCAGCTGTGTGCCTGGGCCCTGCCTCCTCCCGCCTTCCCCACACCGCTTGGCCAGGGCTGCTCCCCACCAGTGACGCCCCCCTCCCCCGAGACCCCCAGCGTCCCTTCCTGCGGCCCAGCCCAGCCAGTGCCGTCCCTGCCTGAGCCCACCTCAGAAGAGGGTGTGTGGACTCAGGAGGCCATGGTACCTGACAGCCCCCCCCCCCAGTCCCTGGGGAGTCCACCAGTTCTGCAGGGGTGGGTGGGAGAGTGGCACTGACTCAGGCCCTGGATGGCACCCCGGGGGCCCTGACCTCTCTCCCCTGCCCCTCTAGGAACAGAAGCCGAGCCTGTCCGTGCTGGAGGGCATGGGCTTCCGCGTGGGCCAGGCCCTGGGCGAGAGGTGAGAGCCGGCAGGGGTGTGCGGGGCCCACCGCGGGGACTCCTGGGCCTGCGGGGGCTGGGGAAGGTTGCGCCCCCCCACCCTGAGCCCCTGCCCCCACCCAGGCTGCCCCAGGACGCGCTGGCATTCAGGGAGGAGCTGGATGTGCTCAAGTTCCTGTGCAAAGACCTGTGGGTGGCCGTGTTCCAGAAGCAGGTGGACGGGCTGCGCACCAATCACCAGGTGGGCGCCGCGGCCCGGGAAGGCGGCAGCAGCCCAGGGCAGACTCCGGGCGTCCCCGCCGTGGCCACACAGGGATGCCCAGGGCCCCAGGACTATTCCAGAGCGGCTCAGCCTCTCAGGAGGAGCCTCGAGCCGGACCGGGCCTCGGCGGGATGCTGCTTGTCCCCAGCTGCCCCAGGCTCCCGGAATCCCAGCTGCATGGCCTCTCCCAGAAACCCTGGGGGCCACCAAGCCCCGTGCCGTCCACAGCTCTGAGGCTGGACCTGTGACCCTGGGTTCTTGAGACCTCAGCCCCGTGGGGGGAGGGGCGGGGCACTGACACCTGGCTGCCCTGCCACGGCCTCTCCTCTGTCCCCAGGGGACCTACGTCCTGCAGGACAACAGCTTTCCCCTCCTGCTGCCCATGGCCTCCGGCCTGCAGTATCAGGAGGAAGCAGCCAAGGTATGGGGGGAGGGGCCCCGGGGTGGGGGGCCCGGGACCCAGGCCCCCTTTCTTTCCCACAGTGGTCTGTGTCCCCCGCCCCAGTTCCTGGCCTTCCCCTGTGGCCTCCTGCGTGGCAGCCTGCACACCCTGGGCTTCAGGAGCTCGGTCACCGCCTCCGTGGCAGCCCTGCCCGCCTGTGAGTCAGGGGAGGGGTCCCCCTCGCCCCTGCAGCCAGCGAGCCCAGCCCCGTGTCCCACAGGTGGGACTCAAGGCCCCGGGAGCTTTCGGCACCCAGCGGGAGAGAACCGCCCAGGCACTCCACGGGCCCCAGCTGGACACAGCGCGGGGCCTCCAGGGGGCTCCCTGGGCAGCCGGGCCCGGGAAACACCAGCCGCCTGTGGGGTGCCGGGCTGCAGGCCTCCTCCCCACTGCACCTGCCCTTCCCTCTTCCGGTCGTGCTGGCCACTCCCGGAGGCCCCTGGGGCCAGGAGGGCAGGTCCTGAGCGCCACATGCCAGGGAAGGCCAGCGGCCTGGGCCCCTCCCCGCGGCCTACATGCCTGGCCTTCATCCCTCTCATCACCCACACAGCCAGCCCTGGGGTGCAGGCCAGCCGGAGGGAGCGTCACCCCCTCTGACCCACTGATCAAACCGGGGCCGGGCCCAGGCCTCCCAGACTGTGGTCCAGGGCAGAGATGAGCATCTCCGGGCCGCTCGGGTGCCCGCTGCCGCCCCCCCACGCCCAGCCTTGCACTAACTAGTCCTTCTCTTCCAGGTAGGTTCCAGGTGGTGATCCAGAAACCCTGAGGGGCCTAGGGACTGCGGGGCTGTGCCGGGGCGCGCAGGAAGTGGGCATCGGAGGGAGGTGGGGGGGCCGGCAGGCAGGGTGGTCGCAGCCACGGTTGGTCGTGCGGGGGGCAGGGCTGGTGGCCGGGTTGGGCGTCTCCCTCTGTGCCAGACTCAATAAAGGTTCTGTGTGTGGCATCCAGCTTGCAGTGGGAGTGGGGGCAAGCGGGGAGCAGCGCTGGCCCAGTGGTGCCCGGGGGGCCCCCCACCCTCCTCAGCCCTTGGCCTCGGTCCCCCCCAACCCCGTGCGCCTGGCACAGGAGGGGGCCTTGACAACCCCTGGGGCAACACTGCCGTGCCAGCAAGTCTGGGGCTGCCCTGGGCTTAGTGGGGGACGGGGCGGGGGGAGCAGGGCCCGGGGCTCCCTGGCAGCAGGCTGTGGGCGGGCCTGGGGCTGGTTGGGACCTGAGGATGGCCGGTGGAGGGGTGGAGCCAGATGCCCCAAACCCAACCCACCCCCAATACGCTGTCGCACTTCTTGAGCCTGGCAACCCTGAGTCTCCCCCAGGACAAGAGCCCAGCTGTGTGTCCCCGGGCGGCTCCGGCCTCTGCCTCCCCCGCTCTGCCTCAGTGCCCGATGCAGGTAAGAGCCCCGGCCTCAGAGCCTAACCCGAGGCCGGGGCAGGGACCCCCGCTCCAACACTGCCCCACTAGAGCCCATCCCGCTCCTGTCCGGCCCCCCTCAGCTGAGTGCACGTCCCACCCCTGCCCAGCCCACTCCCCAAACTCTGGCTCCTCGTTAGTACCCGGCGGCCTCTGCCGACCCCACACCCTCCCCAGGACGTGGGTGGGGTGGGTGGGGGTGCCCCCTGGACCCCAGATGTCTCCCAGGGAATGGAGCGTGCCGAGCTGGGGGCAGGGGACCCAGACACACCTCCTGCCCTGCACTGGACACGCGCCACAGCCAGGGTGCTGGGAGTGGGGGGAGGGCAGAGCCGTCCCCAAAGGACTGTACAGAGCCGGTCTGGGTGGGAGGTAGGGGGCAGTGCTGGGTGGGGTCCTTCCGGTCCTGTGACCTGGCCCCCAGTTTGGCTCCCCTCTGACCCTGTCAGCACGCAGGGAGGTGAGCCCCCAGAGAGCAGAGGGGCTTCCACCGTATCGTAAGGTCCCTCTTGTCCAGCCCTGCCTTGGCCCTCACCTGTCCAAAGATGTCCCCAAGGAGACACCCACAGGGCAGCGGCCCAGGAGGCCGAGCCTGCGAGTCCGGACCCGGGCTTCCCACCAGCCTGCCTGGGGAGCCCCTCCACGCGTGCTGTGGCTGCCACCCCCACCCCCAGGATTTGGAGCAGTGCCTGTAATTGGGTCAGTCCGTGCCCAGCACGTGTCGTCCGCAGCCCGCCGAGGGCCAGGCCCTGAGCGGGGGGACGCCCACCTGATTCGCCCCGCCAGCAGAGGCGGCCCGGCCCCGGCCCACTCAGCAATGAGGAAGCCGAGGCCAGAGGGGTGAAGTCACCTCCGAGGTCGCACAGCTCGGCGGTGCGGGAACTGCCCGCCCTCGCCCCGCGGCAGGGGCGCCCAGGGCCCCCGGGAGCCCCGTGCGGCGGGCGCAGGCGGCGGGCCCTCCCCTGGCCCTCACCCGGGATCCTCGACAGCAGCGCGCGCCGGGCCGGCTGCCCGGGGGGCGGGGGGTGGGCGCGGGGGCGGGGCCAAGGCGGGAGAACCGGTCGGGCGGGCAGCGCGGCGCGGGCGTCCCGTGGGACAGGGCGCTGGGGCCGCGAGGCCGCCGCCAGGTACGTTCTGGGGACCCCGGGCTGGGGGAGGGGGCGGGCAGGGCCCCCCGCCAGGCCGCCCATCGTCACTGTGACAGCGTGACAGCGGCATCTGCCCCGCAGGTCTGGTTCCTTCGGAACCCAGGCTGGGCGGGGGGGTACTGATTTCATTGGTCCCTGGGTACCCACTCCATCCCACCCCCTCCTCCCAGGTACACCTGGCTCTGGGCTTTGTCACCCCTCCTCAGCTCACCCGCCCCCCACTCCCACAGCCTCCACCTGTTTCCCTGCCCACCCAGCACTCACTCCCTGTTGTCCCACCCCAGGAGCTCCTGGCCACCCAAACCCATGGCCCCCAGTGAGTCCCCGGCCACTCAGCGCCCACCCCCACCGCCACCATCCCTCCCCATCGCGGCCTCTCACTTGGAGGAGCACCTCCGTCCCCCCAGATGACCCGGGGAACCCACCTCGGTCAAGGGGGCTGGCCCTGAGCTCTGGTCCCCCTCCCGCGCCAGGAGCAGGCCCCCGGCCCTGCCTGCCATGCACAGGGACTGCACCATCCACTTTGTCAAGGGCGCTGGGACCGGAGCCACCGCTGAGCGCTGCTTCTTGGATCCCGAGCTAGGGCGCCAAAGAGGTAAGGGTGCTGCTGGGAGGGCTGGGGGGACTGGGGGGCAGAGCCGAGCAGCTGGCAGGCACAGCCACGAGGCCCCTGGAGAGAGCCCAGGGCAGCCCCGTGGGGGCTTTTGCAGAGTGGGGTCCTGGCCAGAGGGGATGGGAGGGTCCTGACTACAGCATAGAAAAAGTCCCCCTCCCCATCTCCAGGCCTGGAGCCCCCCCAGGGTGGGGAGCAGCCTGGCGGGCGGGCGAGGGCGCCCCCTCCCACTGTGCCTGAGTCAGGCTGGGGGGGTCGGCCCCCTTGCTACAGGTGCACTACAGTGGGGGAGGGGCACTCACCTCACCTCACAGCCAGTTCAATTAGGGCTGGCATGGGTCCCCAGCCACCGGGGTCCACACCTTCCTGCCAACCTGTGCCTCCCCAGTCCCTGCTGTCCCCTCTCTGTGCCACTCCCATGGTTCCCTGTTCCCCTACTCTGAGTGGGGACCCTCAGGGGCCCAAGGAAGTGGGGGTGGCAGGGACGCCCACCTTCCCCCAACGATGCAGGAGCCTTGGGCCTGGTCCTCCTCTCTCTGGCCCTTGCACCCCCCACGGGTGAGCAGCGCGGCCCCCACCCCCGCCGCCGACTTCCCAGAATGCTCCAGCCCCAGCCTCCTGCGGAAGACCCCTCTGGTTGGTACCACTGCCCCCCAGGGGACCCAGGCCCAGTCACCGCCACTTCCTTCCTTCCAGGATGCTGTCACCAGCGGCGCCAGGACCCAGCGGCCTCCCGAGCCCGTGGGCCCTGTCGGCCACCCCCCCAGCCACACTGGCGGCTGGCCTGCCAAAGCCCCCAGAGCGGTGGCGGCGGTGGCCGGCGCCGGGGCCCCCAGTCCCCCGTCCTGCAGCAGCGGCGGCAGCCCCAGCCTCCACCTCCCAGCCCCTCGAGCCCACGGCACTGCCCGGTTCACAGGGCCCAGAAGGGGCCACCTGCGACCACCGCTGCCCCTGTGGGACCAGCCACCGCCCCCCAGCAGCCCCCCGCACTCACCGCAGCCCCCGCCATGGCCAGCAGCAGCGCAGCCCTCCCCTCGGCAGCCGGGGTCCTCCTGGAGCCCAGCGAGCCCACGGACGCCCGGCCGCTGCCGGCCCCGGCCGCCTGCGGCTCCTTCACCTACAGCTCCGGTGCTCACCCAGGCTCCCCCGGCCTCTGCCCGCGCTGCAGCCGCCCGCTCGCTGCCTGGGCCCCTGTCCGGGAGGGATGTGCATCCCTGCCGCCCTGGGACTGGGGGCTGCCTCTGCCACACCTGTTGGGGTCCAGGGCTGCCCGGTGCCGCTGCCCCAGGCTGGGTGGCCCTTGGCCGCTGCTGGCCCGGCAGCCGTGGAGGACGTGGGGGGGGGAGGCAGGCCAGGTGTAGCAGTGGTTTCCCGACGGGGTACCAGGCGCCTGTCCCGGGGCCAGGCTCTGCTCTGGGGGCGCAGGTGCAGGGAAGAAGGGGCTCAGTGAAAGGAGCCCAGTGGGGAGGCAGAGGGGCGGGGGCGCGGGGAGGGCAGCAGACCCCATCACGGGGGTGCAGGCGCAAGGCTCCCAGGAGTTCATCTCCTGGATGGCTCGGAGGCGTGAGCCACAGGTGGGCCGTGCGGTGGCCGCCATGGGGACACACAGCACGGTCCAGGCACGGTCTGACTGTGGAGCAAAGCTGAGTGGGGACTTGGTCACTGGATCCTTGGAGCCAGGGTGCCCAATCACAGCCAGGGCAACAGAGCCCCCCCACCCCAGCCATCAGACTAGGAGCCGCCCTGGCCGCTGCCTCAGCTGCCTTGTCCCAAGTCCTCCGCCTGCCCGCCTGGCCCTGCCCCTAGTCCCGGCTGCTTTCCCGCCACCCCCCTGCCCCGGTCTCTGGATGTGGGTGCTCGCCACCACCGAGTCCTCTCTCTGGCTCCTCAAGCCCGGGTCCGAGAAGTGGCGCTTGGTGGTGGGGGCAGGGCTGCCCCAGCGTGCTTGTGCATGGCTCCCCGGGGACCCTCACGGCGGATCCCGGGTCCTCAGTGGCCACTGAGACGCCGGCATCGACTGAGGGGGGGCCCGGCCGGCTCCCAGAGGAGACTGAGCCGCTCGGGGGGGGGGGGGGCGTCGCTGTCACTGGGGGCTGCAGAGCAAGGTGGTGCGGCCAGGACTTGAGGCCGTGGAGGGGGAGAGAGGAGAGAGCCCAGCGGAGCTTTCCTGGGCGAGGGAGGGCCAGGACCACCTCCCGCACTCAGCCTGCCGGCTCCAGGGCGGGTCCTCCCTTGGGGCTGCCCTCTCTGGCCTGCGCCGCCTGTGGGAGCGAGCAAGGCAGGGATGCCGGTGCGGGCGGGCGGGCGGGTGGGCAGGGGGCGGTGCCCAGCCTGCCCGCTGACTCTGTTTCCCCGCCCCAGACATCCTGACGGAAGATGACGTCTACTGCAGCTGCTTGGCCAAGACGCTGTGCCACGTGCCTGTGCCCGTGACCGTGGGCTTCTACGCGCCCTTCGGCTGCCGCCTGCACATGATGCTGGACAAGATCACCAGTGAGGCTCGGGGTGGGGGGTGGGGGGACGGCCCCTCCCCAGCCACACCCCCTGCCCAGGTCCTCCTCGCCCTCCCGCTGAGTCCACCCCAAAGAATCTTTCAGAAGGTCCTGCCCCTCCCCTGCTCCCCGTGCCGGCCCCTGCACCTTGACACCAGAAGGCAGCGGAACGCCCACTGCAGACAGGGGCCCAAGCCTGGCCAGGCCCCGCAGGCGGCGGCTTTGACTTGGTTCAGTGCTCAGCGGGGCTGGGCATGGCCCTCCCTTGGGTCCCCAGGCCTGGTGCAGGCCGTCACCTTGGTGAGCCGCTGCCTCTCCGGCCTGGGTTCTGGCCCTGTGCTGTCAGAGGAACCAGCGAGGGTCCTGGGAGGAGACAGGTCTGGGGGCCGAGCCTGGGGACGTGCCCTGCTCCCATCCCCTGTCCCAGGGCGGCTCCGGACCCGCAGTGCAGGCCTCCTCCAGCCCCTGCACGGAGCCCAGGGGACCCGGCCCTGCTGGGGCGCTGTCCATCCTGGTCCTGCACGCACTGGCGTCCCAGACTAGGCAGAGCAGCCGGCCCCTGGCTCAGCCTGGCAGCCGGGAGGGCTCCCTGGAGGAGGAGCGGCAAGCCAGGCTGAGTCTCTGCGGCCTTGTGTTTCGCATCCTCAACATCTCTCCTTCACTGCCCCAGAGACCCTCCGGACCTCAGACCCGCCTCTAGCCCCTTGCCCGGCTCTGGCTCTCATCCTCCCACCAGGGCCTACCCCGGACCGCTTCCGGTTAAGAGCCAGCCCCGGGCTCCTCCAGGCCGCACCCTACGCACCTGCGTGCGCCCTGCTAATTTTTAGGGCCACCTGTGGCTCACCGGAAGTCCCGGCCCGCTGCTCACCGCCCCGCCCCCTCAGGCCCCGCCCCCACTCACGCGGCCTCCCCCTCCCCGCAGTGCTGATGCAGCAGGAGGCGGCGCAGCGCGAGGCCGAGGAGCTGCAGCGCGTGCGGTGGCGGCCGCGGGCCGTGGGCGGCTGGGGCTTCCCGCGGCTGCTGTGGTACCTGGTGTTCCTGCAGCCCGTGATCACCGAGCTGCACCTGCGGCGCAAGAACGTGCAGTTCCTCTTCATCCGCTTCAGCGCCTGGCAGTACGCGGGCACCGACAAGCTCTGGGCCGGCCTGGTGACCACGCTGTGCGAGGGCATCCGCCGCCACTACGGCGCGCTGCCCTTCAGCGTGTACTCGGTGCTGGGCAACAAGCCGGCCACGACGCCGGGCCTCTGCCAGCGCGAGTGGCACTGCCGGCGCCGCGTGTGCCTGGCGCTGCTGGCGCTGCTGGCCGCGCTCGGCCTGGGCGTGGGGCTGCTCTACCTGTCGCTGGGCGGCCACGGCGCGGCGGGCGGCGGCGTGCTCAAGGTGTTCGGCGGCGCGGCCACCACGCTGTCGGGCTCGGGGCTGCTCATGGCCGTGTACTCGGTGGGCAAGCACCTGTTCGTGAGCCAGCGCAAGAAGATCGAGCGGCTGGTGTCTCGCGAGAAGTTCGGCAGCCAGCTGGGCTTCATGTGCGAGGTGAAGAAGGAGGTGGAGCTGCTCACCGACTTCCTGTGCTTCCTGGAGATCTACCAGCGGCGCCGGCTGCGCGTGGTGCTCGAGGTCACCGGGCTGGACACCTGCTACCCGGAGCGCGTGGTGGGCGTGCTCAACGCCATCAACACGCTGCTGTCGGACAGCCACGCGCCCTTCATCTTCATCCTGGTCGTGGACCCCAGCATCCTGGCCGCGTGCCTCGAGAGCGCGGGCAACATGAAGGGCACGGCCGACAACGGCTACCTCTTCCTCAACCGCACCGTCACGCTGCCCTTCTCGGTGCCCATCATGGGCCGCCGCACCAAGCTGCAGTTCCTGCACGACGCGGTGCAGAGCCGCGACGACCTGCTCTACCGCGAGATCACGCGCAAGCTGCGGCGCCCCGGCGGCGGCGGGGGCGGCGAGGGCGCGCAGCTGCTGGCCGTGGAGATGCAGGCCGGGGCGGAGCGCACGCAGGGCCGCATCGACGCCGAGGCGGCGCGCCGCATCCAGGAGGCGCTCTTCTGCCTGCACGACGAGCGGGACTGCCTGTACGAGTACGTGCCGGACAACGTGGTGTCCATGCGGCGCATCGTCAACACCGTGCCCATCACCGTGCGCCTGCTGCAGCAGCAGCAGCAGGCCGCGCCCGGCGGCCCCACGCCGCGCCAGGCCGTCGCCTGGGTCGTGCTCGCCAACCAGTGGCCCTGCCGCCTCAGCTGGGTGCTGCAGTGCCTGGAGGACCGGCAGCAGGCCGGCGGCGCGCCCGAGGGCCGCGCGCGCCTCTGGGACGTGTTCCGCGACAACAGCCGCGAGCTGCACACCATGACCAAGGCGCTGCAGAACGTGCTCGACCTGGACGGCGACCCCGAGCTCTTCGCGCGCTTCCTGGGCGCCGACTTCCCCTTCACCGTGGCCGAGGCTCAGAGCCTGCTGCGCTGCACGGTCAACCTGGACCACTCCATCCGCCGCCGCATGGGCCAAATCCGGGCCGTCAGCGCGCTCAAGCCGGCCAGCCCGCCCAAGTCCCCGGCGCGCGAGCCTCCCCACCGGACCCACAGCGCGGCTGCGGCCGCGGGAAGCCCCAGCGAAGCCCCCCGCGCCCGGGACGGGGCGCCCGGGGGCAAGCCGAGGCCGGCGGTGGCCTGAGCGCCCTTGGCTCCGGGGAGAAATCCGGCCCAGGCGTGCCGGGAAGGGGGTGCTCGCCGGCGGCAGGGCCTTCTGGGGACGCCGGCTGTTGGGGACTCGGGGCCCAGTGGCCGGGGGAGGCCCAGGGTGGCCACATCCTCCAGGTGCGTCTGAGCCAGAGCAGCCTCAGGCAGGGCCTGCAGGCGCTGGGCGTGTTCCCCGGCACGTGAGCCGGTTGGGAAGAGCCAGTGAGGACGGCAGGGTTCTAGTGCAATAAACGAGGGTGTGGAAAGGGCCTGGTCGCTCGTCGCGTCCTGGACTCCCTGGCTGGGAGACCTGGGGACCAGGCCTGCCTGGTTCTGCCAAGGCCACTTCCGTGTCAGGGCCCTGGCAGCCAGGCAGGTTGCGGGGGCGTGGAGGAAGGGCGGAGGAAGGGCGGGCGGGCCGGCCTGACTCAGGCATCCGGGAGCGCCCAGGCCTCGGGGTCCCCGTCCTTGTCCCCACCCCCGAGCCTGCCCCTCCGAGGGCAGGGCAGGAACTGGCATTTCCGAGGGTGGCGGCCCCGGTGACCTCACAGCCTCTCCGCCCTCAGCATGATGGGTTCATGAGGCCTGGCTGGGATGGCCTGGCCTTGCCTCCTGCAAAGTAACTGTCGGGGGGCCTCCCCGCCGCTGCAGGCCCACCCACAGGCCTCGCCGGGAGCCCACACTGACGCTACGCTCTCAGCTCTGATGCGGGCGGGGAGGCAGCGGCGCTGGAGCTGAGGCCAGGGGCATCGCTCCTCTGGGCAACCCAATTCCTCAGTGGCCAAACGCTCAGCCTGCCCGGCCCAGTGGGGTGGGGACAACACTGGGCATGCCCAGGGGCCGTCTCCGGGGGACTTGAGAGCCCAAGGAGGCACCCAGACTCAGGCCTGGACGTGGAGGGCTGACCTGGCCTCACGCAGGCGTCCAGCAGCGGCCACCTCACAGGTGGGCCCGGGCCAGCGTCCTCCTGCAGTGGATTTCCGGCCTGGCTGGGCTAGGCTGGTGATGTTCCCCAGCGGTAGGGGACAGCCTGCCAGGGACGAAGCCCAGGGCCTCGTGACACCACCGGGCCTGTCCGCGTCACTAGGACCCACAGCCCCCTGCCCTTCCACCTGTGAGCCAGTCTGAGTTGGGAAAAAAAAACAAAAAACACAAAACTTTTTTAAAGATTGATTTATTTATGTGAGCAGCAGTTAAAAAGGGAGAGGTCTTCCATCCGCTGGTTCACTCCCCAGATGGCTGCAATGGCCGGAGCTGCGCTCCGAAGCCAGGAGTCAGGAGCCTCTTCCTGGTCTCCCAAGTGGGTGCCAGGGGCCCAAGCACTTGGGCCATCTTCTACTGCTTTCCTAGGCCACAGCAGAGAGCTGGATTGGAAGAGGAGCAGCTGGGACTCGAACTGGGGCCCACATGGGCTGCTGGTGCTGTAGGCTGATGCTTAACCACTATGCCACAGCGCCAGCCCGAGTTGAACTTCTTACCACCCTTGAGTCCAGGCCGGAAGCCACTGACCTGTAGATTGGCTGGAGCTGAGCAGGACTGTGCACCCCAGGCCCAGCAGGGGGCAGACTCGAGCTTCGTGCCTGCCAAGGCCACAGCTCTGGAGTGGGCTGCACACTCACCACTGGGCCACTGGGCGTGGCCGGGCTCCCACCCACCAGGGCCCTCCGTCCCTTCTACAGCAGCAGCTCCTGGGAGCTCACATGAGGGAGGCCAAGGGGCTAAGGGAGGGCACGCGACGGGCTCCCCTCTCTGCCCCAGAGATGGGCTGTTTGCTTCCTCCCCTCCCCCATCTATCTGCTCCAGGGAGTGACAGAGCCATGAGAGCCTGGCAGGGTCCCGCAGCCAGCAGCTGTGACGCCACACGTGGCACACAGCCAAGCAGTCACGTGGAGTCCTGTGTTCAGGCGGGGCTACGGGGCCCACACCTGGTGACACCCTAGTGGCCGAGGGCAAAAGGTCCCCTCAGCACCTGGACCCCAACACCTGGGACTGCCAAAGCCCGCAGCCTGGGGGGCTCCGAGCGAGAGCCCACCGTGGCCCACTCTGCAGGCCGCCCTCCCTGGCTCCCAGGGTGTGGGTGGCAGTCCAGGGCCCTCCACGCCCTCTGTGTCCCCTCTTCCCGCGGGGCTCTCCTGGGGCTGCCTCCACCCCACTTCACAAGGACATCCGTCACTCTAGGCCGCTGCCTGCAATGTTGGCATTTTAGCCTGGTCGTCTCCCTGAAGACCTGGTCCCCTGTGTGGAGGGAACACGATCCAGCCCCCAGAGGCACACACAAAGGTAAACAGGCCGAGCTCTGCACGCCCAGCCCAGGGGTGCGGGCAGAGGGCCAAGGGTATGCGGGCGCCCCAGCGGCTCCGCCACAGGCAGCAGCTACAGCTGGCCCAGGGCCTGCCGGGACCCTGGGGGCTGGGCGCAGACAGGATGTTCACACCGCCTCCCAGCCAGCTACAGCCGGCATCAGAGGGCGTTCAGGGCTCAGGGCTGAGGACGGCGCCGCAGGGCAGTGGGGTGGCTGTGAGCCCTGCACCGAGACGGGAGTCCCCACTGTGGTCCCGGGTCCGTGGGGAGCCGGCTGTACTGGGGCTGGCATCGCTAAGGCCTTCTCGGCACTTCTCAGCTCTCCCGCTGCCCGCCAGCCACACTGGGCAGGAGGGAGCCGGAGCCGTGCGGCCCCGCGCCCGTTCCCATCCAAGCGTCAGGGGCCGGCGTCTGCCTGCACGAGGCACAGGACACCCGGGGCCGAGGGCACATCCGGCACCCCGAGAGCCGGGGAGGACATGCGGCTCCGGCCCACCCAGCTTGGGGGGGCCACGGGGCGCCCGGGGCAGCAGCAGCACAGCAGGCGAGGTGAGCCCAGCCCGTTTATTAGAAAAGGTGTGGACAGAGCTGCGCGGCCAGGGGCAGCCCTCCCCAGCCCCGCCCACCCGCCGCCTGTAGTGCTTCCGGGGGCGCCCTCACGGCCGGGCAGCAGGGTCCCGGATCCGCGCTGCTCCCGCCCCCGCTCCCTGATAGATTTATTGCACTTAAGAAAAGAAAGCTCTGGTCCTCCACTCCCAGCCCCCCGCCCCCCGCCCCGCCTGGGGCTGATGTAGGAACCTCAGCGCCCCCACGCCACGCCTCCTGCCTGGTGCTGTGCCCGCTCACGGGGACCACCCACCACCACGGGCAGGCCCCTCCGCCACAGGGGCCGGCCCGGGCCCGACGGCCTCGTAGGCGCCGCCTCCCGTCCTCCTCCTCCCCCCGGCCACCCCCAGCCGTGTCCAGTCTCAGAGTGAGGGGCACATAAATACAGGTGACGTCAGGGCGGGAGGGCCTCCCGCGGCTCCTGCGCCGGTAGTGTCGTGGGCGAGGGGTCCTGCGAGCTCCCGCCCCTGGCGTCCTGGGCCCTGGAGCGCGGCGAGGACGAGGACGGTGAACATTCTCCCGGCTCTGGCCTCAGCTCCTCCCAGACCGAGCGCAAGAAGGGAACTTGGGGAGAAGCCAGGCGCGTGGTGAGGGCGGAGCTCGCCCGCCCCGGCCCCGCCCCCCCCCCCCCGCGCCTCACCTAAAGTGTGTCTCCTGCCCCCCCCGGCCCCGCCCCGGCCCCGCCCCGGCCCGCCCCTCACCTAAAGTGTCAGTGTCTCCGGCCCCGCCCCCGCCCCGCCCCACCCCCCCACCTAAAGTGTCAGTGTCTCCTGCCCCCCCGGCCCCGCCCCCACCCCACCCCTCACCTAAAGTGTCACAGTGTCTCCTGCCCCCCCCCGGCCCCGCCCCGGCCCCGCTCCCGGCCCACCCCTCACCTAAAGTGTCAGTGTCTCCTGCCCCCCCGGGCCCGCCCCGGCCCCGCCCCCGGCCCACCCCTCACCTAAAGTGTCAGTGTCTCCTGCCCCCCCGGCCCCGCCCTGGCCCGCCCCTCACCTAAAGTGTCACAGTGTCTCCTGCCCCCCCGGCCCCGCCCCCGGCCCGCCCCTCACCTAAAGTGTCACAGTGTCTCCTGCCCCGGCTCCTGACTGGCTTCCAGAAGCAGCTCTTCCAGCTCCTTCTCGCTCTCGGGGCAGCTCAGCTCTGTGTGCGAAGCCGGGCGGGGGGCTCCGGTCAGGCGGCCGCGGCCCCCACCCCAGGGAGAGCAGGCCCCAAGCCCCCCCTTCCCTGCCCCTTCGAGGGTCCTCTAACCCACAGGCCGTGCTGGCACCGGGCCTCACCGTGGTCCAGGCTGCGGCTGCCCGCCTTGGCCTCGGGCCCCGGGGGCGGCTCTGGGGGCAGTGCGAGGGCAAACTCGGGCTTCAGGCCGTTGGGCAGCAGCGGCCCTGGCTGAGGCGTCTCCGGCTGCGGCTCAGGCGATCCTGGGTCCTGGCCGCCGCCGCCTTCAGCTGGTGGCAGCACAGGGGAGGAGGGGGAGGAGGGTGGGGAGAGGTGGGCGGGCGGCACAGGGGGCTCGGCCCTCTCGGGAGGACTCTCCACCCGGGTCACCACAAACACCTTGTGGCCCCGGCCCGGGCTGGACACGGAGATGCGCTGCTCAGAGGGGGAGGAGGGGCTGCCTGGGGGGCTCCTGTCCCCAGGGCCCAGGGAGTCTGTGGGGGGCACCAGGGCAGGACAGGGGGTCGAGGGACTCTGGTCTCTGCCGGCCTCCTCCCTCTCCCCGTCTTCCTCCTCGTCTTCCCCCTCAGAGTCTGAATCCGAGTCCGAGTCCGGGCCGGGCCCAGGGCCTGGGGCCCCGTTCTGCGCCGCGGCAGGTGCCGGCGGCAGCTCGGGCCGCGGCTCGGTGACGGTGATCTCGGGCATGGAGGCCGACAGCTGCAGCCGCTGCTCCTTCTCCTCGCGCTCCCGCGCCAGCGCGAAGTTGCGCTTGCAGCCGTTCTGGATCTCGGCCAGCAGCGCCTTCTGGGTCTCGATGAAGCTCTTGACCTGCGGGCGGAGCGGCCTGGCTAGGGCTCGGCCCGCCGCCCGCCTACCCCGTGGCCCGCGGCCCCCGAGGAGCCCCGCTCACCGCCTCCTTCTTGGGCTCACGGTCCAGGTCCAGGCGCAGCAGGGAGTGGTTCACCTTGAGGGCCAAGGACAGCGCCATGAGCCCGCCCGTCTTGATCTCGTTCTCCCGGAGGTCCAGTCTCAGGAGGCGGGGGCTCTCGGCGATGAACTCTGCCACCGCCACCGCGCCTGCCAGGGGGACGGACCGCAGGGGCTGGCCACGGGCCCCGTGCCTGGCGGGCCAGCCCCGCGCCCCCCGGCCCGGCCCAGCCCAGCCCGGCGCCCTACCCTCGCACGTGAGCTTGGTGGAGGCCAGGCCGAGGCGCAGCACGCTGCGGTTGCTGATGAGCCCGTTCTTGAGGTTCCGCACGCCCTCATTCCCGATGGGGTTGTGGCCCAGGTTCAGGGTCTCCAGGCTCTGCGTGTGTGGCTGGAGGGGGGGCAGGGGTGAGGACGAGGAGGAAACCGCTGGTGGAGGGAAGGCTCAGAAGAAAGCCAGAGGCAGCCCCGGGCGGGCCGAGGCCCGGCAGGCATCCACCGGCGCAGGACCCGGGCTGCAGGGGCCCCCGAGGACTCAGGCCCAGCCCTGGGCGCCGACCTCCTGGCTGCTGGGCCCAGGGGCTCCCAGGCCAGTGTCCGCCTGCGTGGCTGGCTTACAGCCGTGTGGGACACACAGGGGAAGCAGCTAAGGCAAGAGCTGCCCCTTGTGCCGAGCGCTGCCTGGGTCTGCAGCGCTGGACAAAAGGCGACAATGCGGGAGGGGCTGCCTCCCCAGGGAACCCCCGGAGGCCGGCTGCGGCCCCGGCGCCCTCCCCGACTCACCAGCGTCATGCCCAGGAAGGCCATGCCCGTGTGCGTGAGCTGGTTGTTCCACAGCACCAGGGTCACCAGCCCCTTCCTCTGCTCCTTGAGGCCCTCGCAGATGTAGGCGAGACCTGGAGGAGGCCGCGGTCAGAGCCTGGCGTGCGGCCCGGGCGGGGAACCGTCGGGGGCCGCCCCCGCCGCGGCAGCTCTGTGCACAGGACGCCCTCAGCAGCCAGCTCGTGTCAACACCCTGACAGGACAGCTCACACACCCTGTCTGTCTCACAGGTGCACGGGGCAGAGCTGTCTCCCTCTGGGCTCTGCCCCTGGCAGATGGGGGTCCGCTGCCCTGTGGGGGCGCTGGACTCCAAGTCGCTCTCTGACCCCACCAGCCTTGTCCTCACAGGACGGCCAGGGGACGCTGCTCAACAGGGAAGGGGCCACACCCACACAACCCCTGGTGGAGAGCTGCGTTCCTCCTGCTGACTGTTGGGGCCCCCACCCAAATAACGGGGTCGCCCCCTGCGAAACGGCAAACACCTAAGCTCTTCCCCCACCTGCCATCACGGCCCTGGGTTCTAGTTCTGGGCTTTTACAGGACTGGTTGAGGTCAAGGCCCACACTGTGGCGCTCCTCCATCCGGCACCTTCATCCTGAGCGGTCTCTCGGGGACTTGAGGTCACCTTAACCACGTCAACACCTCACTGCTGGCTCTGAGGGTCTGCTGAGCTGTCGTCGCCGAATACCAGTGTGGCTCAGACACCATCTCTGGGCTCCCCGGCCCGGCCCGGCCCTGCCCGCCCAGGGTCCCTGCTGCAGGGTGTGTGTGCGCGCCCGCCGGAGCCCGCAGCACGCACCTGAGTCCAGCACATGATTGTTGCGCAGGTCCAGGATCTGCAGGGAGCAGTTGAACTTGAGCAGGGTGCCCAGCTGGGCCGAGTCCTGCAGACCATTGAGCTTGTTGTCGGCCAGATGCAGCTCCCGCAGGCTCACGTTCATCTTCAGGGCCGTGGCTGGGGGTGAGGTGGGCAGTGACTGGCCAGGCCTCCCCGGCCACCCTGAGGCCCCGTGCCAGCCGCGGCCGGCAGCAGCCCCCCGGCCCTTGCCCACGCTCACCGAGCAGCATGAGGGGCCTCCCCGACAGGCTGGCGTTCTCCAGGTGCAGCACCGCCAGGCTGCTGCGGATGCGCAGGGCGCGTGCCACGAAGGGCGCCGAGTGGTCCAGCAGGGGCGTGTTGCGCGCGTCCAGGTACTGCAGGCAGCTGGTCTGGGAGGCGGGGCAGGCGCCCGTTAGGCCCGGCCCCAGCGCTCTGAGGGTCCTGCCACCCCACGGTCCAATGGGGAGAGCAAGCTGTCACCTGGTTTTGAAGCCACGGTTGGCAAGGGGAGGCTCAGCCTGGGCCCACCTTTCCCAGTGTGTGTGATGGGGGCTCCCCTCTGGGCCCACCTTTCCCAGTGTGTGTGATGGGGGCAGCCAGCACAGGCACTGCAGGGATCCCAGAGTGCAGGGGGAGGGGAGAAGGGGCGGGGAGGCGGGGCGGGGCGGGGCGGCTCAGGGGCGGAGGCAGCCACCTTGCGCATCATGTGGGCGGCAGCCTGCCAGCCCCGCGTGCCGATGTGCTTATTGAAGGAGATGTTGAGGTGTGTGGCCGACTCGTAGTACTCAATCATGTCGAAGAGGGCGGAGGCACCCTGGGGGCAGAGACATGGGCTGGACGCTTCGGCTGAGAGCGGTCTGGGTGTCCAGCTTGGAGGGAGCGCCTGCGTGGCAGCCCCGACCCCGATGCAGCTGTGCCTGCGGCAGGACGAGGCCTGCTGGATCGGGTCCCGGGAGCCCCCCGGTCTGTTCCTGTCCCCTGCCCCCAGAGGCAGGAACACCCTGGTCTCAGAGGACAGGCCGCGCTCCGATCACCTGCGGTGGTGTCTGCTCTGGGGCAGCCCGCGGGCCCCAGCACTCCCCTCGGCAGTCTGCTGAGCCCCTCCTGTCCTTCGGGGCCCTGCCCACACCCCACTCCCCAGCCTGTATCGAGGGGTCCCTCCTGTCCTTCGGGGCCCTGCCCACACCCCACTCCCCAGCCTGTGTCGAGGGGTCCCTCCTGTCCTTCGGGGCCCTGCCCACACCCCACTCCCCAGCCTGTGTCGAGGGATCCCTCCTGTCCTTCGGGGCCCTGCCCACACCCCACTCCCCAGCCTGTGTCGAGGAGCCCCTCCTTCCGCCCCAAGGCCTGGGAGAGCTCGGGAGCCGCACGGGCGGGGACAGGGCCGCTCACGTCTTCATCCAGGTTTGTCTGCTCCAGGTCCACGACCTTGAACTGCAGCCGCTTGAAGACCTCCTCCAGGGCCTCACAGGTCTTGTAGTCCAGCTTCTCACCTGGGGGGCAGTGGCCATGAGTGTGGCGCATGCTGCATGGGGGCTTGGCCAAGGGAGGCGGGAAGGGCCCTGCGGCTCCATGCCTGGCCCCAGGACCTCACCCGAGTCCCGGGAGGCAGCAGCCCCGCACAGCACCGCAGGCCCCGCCTGCCAGACACGCACCTTTCAGGTCCAGGCAGTCGATGCGGTGCCCGAGGTCCGTGAACTCCTGGGGAGGCAGACAGGACGCTGGCTGGGATGGCACCCGCAGGCGCCGGGCTCTGCGGCCGGGCTCGGGGGCGGGGCCCAGAGCATGTCCACTGCTGGAAACCGGGGTGCTCTGTGCCCACAGGGCCTGAATACAGGCCCACCCTGGTGCCCCGCGGGCCTAGGTGCTGCCCCCTGCGGCCTAGCTGAACGGAGGGGGCAGGGGCGTCCCTCAGGGGTGCGCAAGCAGAAGGGAGAGTGCGCAGGGCTGGGAGGAGGCGGAGCTGAGGCTGGGACGCAGCAGGCACTCGGTGCAGCAGTGCCGGCCTCCTCCTGGGGCGCTCAAAGCGCTCCCATAGACACCAGGGCTGTTCTCTGGGCTACAGACTGTCCCACACAGGGGAGGCTGGCTGACACCTGGGCACGAAGGGGCTAAGGCCCAGCTTTGCCAGCTCACGCGGCTAGCACAGGGCTGGCCCGTCTGAAGCAGGCAGGGCTCCGGGCCCTCGCCCTCAGATGCCACCTGGAGCCCCCTGCACAGCCCCATCCCCTAGCCCAGGCACACAGAGACGGGCACTCGGGGCCCACTGGGCTGCAGGGAAGGTGCCCGGGGCTGGGGGGTGGGTGGGAGGATGGGAGACCTGGACCACCGCCAACAGAAACACCCCGCGTGTCTGTCAGGGCCCTGCACACAGGGGGCAGTGGGTCTCGGGGAGGAACGTGGGGGACTCTGTGCTCTGTGTCTGCGAACTTTCACCTTTAAAAGTCAGACGATACATGTAACGACTCTAGTTCAGACTGGTAAGCACCAGCCTTTCCCCGGTGGCGGTGGCGGAGTTTCATGGTCTGCGTGAGCTGGACTAGAGCCCGCTCCGCTCCACGGGCCGCCCGCTCTTCTCCACGGGGCTGCGGCGCTCCGCTGCACGGGCCGCCCGCTCCGCTGCACGGGGCTGCGGCGCTCTGGGAACACGGGCCGCCCCGCCGTACCTGCAGCTGCCGCAGGAGCTTGGGGATCTGCCTGCAGCTCAGCTTCTGACAGGCTTGCTTGTAGGCACTGATCACCTCGTCCACGGTCACGTTCTGGGCTGCAGACACAGGGCCGGCGCGTCACTCTCCACTCAGGCCCCGCTCGGGGCTCCAGCCCTGCCCAGTCCCTCAACCCCTCCCTGCCAGATTGGCCACACTCGACCTGAGACCCCTCACCGCCCACTGCTGTCCCAGGCATCCTTAAACTGCCAGCACTGCCCTCCACGCCGCACGCCTGGCTCCCCGGGCGCCGTCACACGTGCCATCCAACTTTCCATGTGTCAGCCCCCACCAGCCTGCGAGCCCCCAAGAGCAGGGCGGGGGCTGTCAGGGTCAACCCCACGCCCCCAACACCGCGTACAGCGCCGCAGTCTGCAGAGACGGTTACAGGGAGCTCCCCCAGGCTGGGGAGCACGTGGGGCCCCTTCCTGGCCGTCCCTTGCACGCCGTGGCAGCAGGCCCAGCGCAGGTGTTCATGCCTTTTCGATGAGAGACCGAAGCCTCACTCTGACCCCCGGAGGAAACCAGGCTGAGAGGGGAAGCGGCGCCCATGGTGGCACAGAAGGGAGCCGACTGCAGCTCCGCTCCCGACACAAGGACTGTGCCCCTGCCGACCCCCACGCCCCAACACCCTTGACAGCTCCACGTGCTCTGGTGGCGGCAGGGCCAGGCGACAGGTGCACACAGCCCGGCCCTGGCAAGCCCGTGGCCAGCGCGAGAAGGCAGGGCTGGCTTTTCTGTCTGCGCAGACTCGCCTCTGCTGAACGTTTCAAAGCCGGAACTAGACACTGCAGCCCCCTGCAGCTGGCTCCTCCCCGGACGCCGTGAGCGGCGATCACACAGGCCACATTTTGTTTACCCATTCTCCAGCTGAACGGGTAAGCAAATGGCGTGTTCTGTTTCCACTTGTGGGCACTGGGGCCTGGACTGCATCCAGGGTGGCCGGGAGAGGTCAAAAGCGGGGCAGGGAGAGGGCGGGCTCTCTGGCCAGGGCCACACTGCCTGTGGGGCCGCACGCCGTTCAGTCCCGGCTGCCCCGCTTCTGATACGGCGCTGCCAGTGTGCCCGGGGGGCAGCAGAGGAGGGCCCAAATGACAGGGCCCCTGCCACCTGCTTGGGAGGCCTGGATGCAGCTCCGGGATCCTGGCTTTGGCCTGCACCAGCCCTGGCTGTTGCGGCCATTTGGGGAGTGAACCAGCAGATGGATGACCTCTCTTCCTCTCTTTTAAATAAGTAAATCTCTCTTGGGAGAGGGAAGGAGAGGCAGGGGAGAGGTGGGGGGAGGGGAGGGAGATCTTGGGCCTGCAGAATGGGGTGGCCACAGAGGCGACAGCACAGGTGCTGAGCTACCCGACATTCCCATGGCAACATGGCACGTTTCCCATATGCCCATTCACAAACGCAGGCCCCGGCCCCTGGGGGCCCCAGGAGGCCCTGAAGCATCGTCTGGTAACGGTCCCTGTGTGGACCCCTCCTCCCACTCCAGCTAGGCCAGAGGCCCTGCACCCCTCTTCCCATCAAGCCCTGCGCCACGTTCCAGGACAGGAAACTGGTCTAAGGAAGAAACCACGTCCTGGGGCTGGTGGGACGGGAGACGGCAGAGCCCGGGGCAGCCTTCCCCGAGGCCAGGCCTGGGCCGTGGTCAGCCCTCCTGCCGCCTGGGAGAGGGTGCTCTCTGACAAGGCCCAGGCACTTGGGGGTCCCGGGACTCGGGTGGGGACAGGAGGCAGCTTCCAACTCAGAAATCCAGCCACGCGCTTGCATGCCCTGGTCTTAAGCACCCAGGACCACACGTCTTCTTTCCAGGAACTCAACTGGAATTCAGCGTTTCAGCTGACCACGAGAAGTTCAGCAGAGCTTGCAGCTGACATGGAAAGGCGGTCCCACGTCACCTAGGGCACCACACGCTGAACGCCATCACGACTGTGGACACAGGGGCCCCATCACGCCGCGGGTCAAGGAAGAGGTCACAGACACCACGTTCCGGATTTGAATGGGATTGTCGCTGGCCTCCTTTATAATCTTGTTTTATTTTTCTGGCTTTAGAAATCATTCTGAGAAGGTGGGTGCACTCTCTGCCTTAATTCTGCCTTTCATATACATACAATGAATAAATATTTTTACAAAAAGAAGAGGGGAAGTGTGGCCCCAGGGACAGACACACACACACACACACACCCGCCGGGCCTCTGCACATGGAAACAGCGATGGCGCCTGTGGTTTCTGACAGCCAGTGCATGGACGCAGGTGCGCTGGGGCCAGAGGCGGCAGCGCACTCAGCTGGGTCCCATCTGCCGAGCTCCCCCGTCCCAAGGCAAATCCCGGGGTTCTGAGGTGCGGGAAGAGGAGGAACAGGTCAACACACCTGCCCACTCGACAGTTCCAGGTCACCCGGAGAGGGAGAGGCGCGCGCTGGAGCCGCCAAGGTCGGCTGCAGACAAGTGACTGCAGGGCCAGGGAGGAGACCTTACCTCAGGGACCTCCCCAGGTATTTAACAATTACGAAACAAACCAAAGACAAAAACACCCAAACACCTCACTACGTAACAGGCGTGGTGTGGGGCAGGACGGGACCAGACTGATTAAAGAACAGGAATGCTAGGCCAAAGGAAGACACGCAGCGACGAGCGTTTAACCTTGAATAAAGCTGCAACACCAGGAAAGAGCTTCCCTGGGGCAACCAGACTACCCATGGGGCGAGGTAACACTAGACCCTTCCTCCTCACATTTCAAAGTACACTGCAATGGAACAGCTAAATATAAAAACAGATAAGGGGCCGGCGCTGTGACGTGCTGGGTAAAGCTACCACCTGCAACACCAGCACCCCCTATGGGCACTGGTTCGAGACCCGGCTGCTCCACTTTCAATCCAGCTCCCTGCTAATACCCCTGGGAAAGCAGCAGATGGTGGCCCAGGTCCTTGGGCCCCTGCACCCACGTGGGAGACCCGGATGAAGTTTCTGGCTCCTGACTTTGGACTGGCCCAGCTCCAGCCATTGTGGCCATCTGGGGAGTGAACCAGATGATGGAAGACCTCCCCTGCCTCTGTAACACTGCCTTTCAAATAAATAATCTTTAAAAAAATAAAAGCATAACGTTGAATAATAAATAACCTTGACACAGCAGTGGCGATTTGAGCATGAAAGCAAAGACAGAACCCACGAAAGAAAAAGAAATCCATAGACCTGAAGAGACGAAAGATTAAAACATTGTATTTCTAAAAAAATATTTATTTACTTGAAAGGCAGAGTTAAAGAGAGACAGAGAGAGAGAAAGGTCTTCCATCTGCTGGTTCACTCCCCAGATGGCCGCAACGGCCGGAGCTGCACCGATCCGAAGCCAGAAGCCAGGAGCTTCTTCCGTGTCTCCCACACAGGTGCAGGGGCCCATCTTCCACTGCTTTCCAGGGCATAGAGAGAGCTGGACTGGAAGTAGAGCCGGGCCTCGAACCTGCTACACCACAGCACCGGCCCCATCCTTTACTTTTTTATTTGAAAGGCAGGGTTACACAGAGAGAAGAGAGACACAGACAGAAGCCTCCCACCTGCCGGTTCACTCCCCGAGTGGCCACAGTGGCTGGGGTGTGTGGTGCTGCTGCTTTCCCGGGAGCATCAGCAGGGAGCTGGACTGGAAGTGGAGCAGCCGGGTCTCGAACTGGTGCCCATATAGGATGCCAGTGTTACAGGCGGAGGCTTACCCTGTTACGCCACAGCGCCGACACTGTGCGTCGGACACAGGGAGGACACTTTTAATTAGAAGAGAAATGTAAACTTAAAGGCATCATTGTAAGCAGCAGCCCCTGCCTACAGCCAGGAGCCCGGAATTCAGCGTTGGTCTCCCGTGGGGCGGCGGCGCTCAAGAGCCTGAGCCATCAGCTGCTGCCTCAGCACATGCGTGGTCTTGGATCGAGGCAGAGGCAGAGGCAGGACTGAACCAGACACTGCAATATGGGGAGCAGGCACCCCAAGCAGCATCTTTTTCTAAAGTGAACTAACTAATTAGAGAGGAAAAGAGAGAGACCGGCCTTTCACCCACTGGTTCACTCCCCAAATAGCCGCCACAGCCAGGTCTGGGCCAGGCTGAAACCAGGAACCAAGAACCCCACCTGGGTCTCCCACATGGGTGACAGCGGCCCAAGTACGGGGGCCATCTTCCACTGCCTTCCCAGGTCTATTGGCAGGAAGCTGGACTGGAAGTGGAGTAGCTGGGACTCAAACCGGCGCTCTGCTGAGGGATGCTGCCATCGGAACTGGCAGCTTAACCCGCCGTGCCACAGCCTGGATCCCACAGGCAGCGCCTTGACCACTGCAGCACATGCCAGCCCCGGCTGCAGGCCCTACCCAGAGAAGGTGCCCACTGCAGGGCGGGTGCAGAGCCGGCCACAGCTCTGAGGGAACGCCTCCCCCTGGGCCTGGCCCGGCTCGTGGGTATGGCAGCTCGTGCCAACACACGGTCCAGGTCGGAGATTACCCCAGCGTGGGCATCAAGGGCACGCACTTGGTTGGCCCCCGACAGAGGCTGTCAGCCTGTCCAAAGGAGCCCCCAGTAGCCCCAGGGTTCCTGACCAGGCAGCCCCGCGCTCCCAGGACTGCCATCCGAGCACGCCTGCAACGGGGTCTGGAAGCAGGCTCAGCCTGGAGAGGTCACCTGTGCCGTGCACCTGAAGCCTCCTGAGAGATGGGGGCAGGGAGGACACGCGAGGCCCCAGGCTGACTGGGGGCCCCTAGAGACAGGAATGATAACTGCATCCACCCCGGAGCAGGGGCTGGTCTGTCCAAGGCAGGTGCTCTGGCCACCCCTGGCATCACCATCACTCTGGGGCCCGCAGCACCACCGGCGGAGACACGGAGAATGCTGGGTAGCTCGTGAAGGACTCTGTTCTAGTAGTTACGCATTTCTCTCACTTATGTCTTAAAAAAGAACTAGCTCATCAAAACTGTGATTTCACAAATACTGTTGCTTAGGAATGAGACTAAATGAAGACAAGCAAAAAAAATAAATTAAATTAAATTAAAAAAAAGGAGGGGCTTCAGGAACCGGCAAGGAGACATCAGAGCCGGCGGCGGCCTCCGTGCGGCGCGTGGGCTGTTCCCGACGCTCTCGCGTGAACGAGTTCAGGAAGCGTGCACCACTTCCACTGTACAGAGGAGGAAACTGAGGCAAGGACACACGCAGGGTCCCGTGGCGAGCAGCCAGCGGAGCACAGGCGCACACGGAAGCTCTGATGTGTGCGGCCCAGACACGGCCCCCTGCGTCATCTCCCCCACCAACTCCCACGGCCTGAACCTGAGCTCAGGGCCAGGCCAGCCCTAGGCCTCCATGGCACAGAAAGCTCCCTGAGACAGCACAGGGCCCAAAGCCAGGGCACAGCTGCCCAGCCCTAACCCCACAGCCCACAGTTCAGTGGTGGGCACTGGGCTCTCAGCTTGGCCTCCCTGGGTGGGCTAAGGCGGGACGCTGGGGAAGAAGACAGCTGCACAACCGAGCCCGGGCTAAAGGAAATCACTGCTCGGCAAGCCCCAGTGGCACGGGAGCACCACGCATCCCCGGAGGGCCGCCTCCTCCCTGACCCTCCAGACTGTGCTGTCGCGTGTGTGCTCACATGACGCCAGCAGCCTGTCCGAGAGGCAGGGGAGCGGGCGATCTGTCAGCCACGCTTCCCAGGCAGTGTGTGAAGTCTCCTACAGGGGGTAGGCTCCCTGGATCTAAGGCCCCATCTCCCAGGCAGGGCCAAGCAGCCACGCAGGCCTGTGTGCCCGTGAGCAGCTGCTGGGGTGAGGCCCTGGTGCCCACCGTGGGGCAAGGGAGCTGGGGAGCCTGCAAAGCTGGCTTCAGGAGGAGGGCCCCGGCCCCTCCCTCGGGGTGGCCTGACACCGCTGGCAGCAGGGAGAACACCCCATCGGAGTGATAAGGAGCACAAAGTCCTGAGGCCCGGCCCGCACCTTAGGGCCAGGGACCCAAGGGCAACGCGGCACAGCAGGGCACGGCTCTGGCCCAGCAGCCAGGACGGGGCTCCTCACTGCTGTGCCGCCACGCTCTGCAGCGTCCCGCGTGCCCACCTGAGGCCCGGGTCTCCCAGGGCACTTCACAGCTCTGGCCAGACTGCCTGCAGTCAGACCTTGGCCCCCACTCAGGCCCTGACTTTGGGCACAGGGATTTGATCTGTGTGCCACTGCCTTGGCCTTGAAGTGGGGACGTGTGCAGGGTGACGGGGCTCTGGGCTGGCGCTCCTGCCTCACTGTGCCCCCAGCGGCACAGTGTGCTACTCTGACTGGTGGGGGAGCGGGGCCGGGGCAGAGGTGGCGTGGGCAGCCCAGACTCGGGAGAGGGGCAGGAGGGCAGGGCCTTGGGGCGGGGAGGGGGCTTTGGCTCCAGTGAGAGGCCGAGGGCCGACAGAGCAATGTGCCCTCACAAAGGAAGAGAAACCCGATGCCAGGCGTCAGGTGACAGGCAGATGGCTGGCTGGCTGGCTTTGCTCCCAGGCCCAGGGGGTGACTGAGCCAGGCCACCCCTGCCAGCCTGGAGCAGTGGGGGAAGCAGACAGCCATCCCAGCGGGAACCAACACATCTGGAAGCAACACTGGGAGGGCTGGGAGCGAATGGGGGCAGGGAGGTGTCTGCTCCCTCCCAGCCGCTCAGAGCAACCTTCCCACGCCCGAGTCCAACAGGTTCCGTCAGGAGGTCCCCATGACAAGCCCAGGTGACCCTGATGGCAACCACTCCAGAATACAGGTGTGGTGGGTTCAGAATGTGTACTAAGGAGCCCGGGGTGGGCACCCAAGGCCCAAGCACCGGGCTCAGGTCTGTGGCTTTATCTGGCAGACCCAGGAGGACCCACTGTGGGCAGCGAGTGCTGGGCGGTGGGGGACACGGTGACAAAGATGTGAAGACAAGGACAGGTGGACGCGGTGGGGAGCAGACAGGGCCCTCGCAGGCTCCAGGGAGGACTGGCTCCCAGGGGATGGGGCCGCCTGCAGGACTCAGGGGAGGGGGCCCAATGGCGCCAGCAGGCAGGCCGCCGGGCCTGGCACCCAGAGCTAAGTGCCCTTTCCTCTCGATGGTGACCGACTCACGTGGCCCTGCGTTCCGGCCGTCAGGGAAGGGCCAGCGAGCAGGCTCCGGAGCCAGGGTCATAGCCGGCGCTGCGGCACAAGCCGCCACAGCTGGTCATCAACAGCCAGCAAGGCGCAGCCAAGTCCTCCGCAGCGGGGGCTCAGCTGCGGCTGCGGCGTGCTGAGTGAGCTCTGTCAACAGACGGTGTTGGAAGGACGCCCAAGCACCCTGGCGACTGTGCAGTAAGGGGAGCTGGGGAAGCCGGGGGGTGGGGGGGGTGTAGGAAAGCGAATCGAGGGAAGCTTGTGTTCTGGCTTCTTCCAACCACCGAGGCATACACAGGTACCACTACTCAGAAACCAGACAGCAAGTTAAGAAAAACCAAACCCAACACCAGTTCCTGGGCAACCCCTCACGTGTGCCTGACCTTGGCCAGTCCCGAGGAGTCGGCAGCTAAGACCCACAGGGCTCCACACCCACGGGCACAGGTGGGCAGCAGCACGGGGATGTGGAGGACGCTGGGAGACGTGGGAGAGGTCAGTGCACACAGGCCAGCGGCACGGCGCTCGTGGTGGCGCTCTCCAGAGCTCTCGGCGGGGAGGGGGCAGCGGAGCAGCCGCGCCACAGCCGGAAGCCAGGTCTGCGCTCCACGCGTCCCACAGCGCAGGTGCCCGAGTCCCGAGCCTGGTCCCCAGGCCACCCTTGCTCAGGTTCACACGGCCTCCAGCCCCGGAGCCCCGAGCCCCTCCCTCAGAGGGGCGAGCTCATGCGATTCCAGCGCTCGGCCCAGCGCGGCCCAGGACTCCAGCAGCAGCTCGAGGTACGAGGCAGTTCTGCCACCATCACCATCGCCCCACTTGGCAGACGGGGAAACCCAGGCTCAGGCAGGGAGCCCCCCAGTAGGCGACGGCCTGGCCCAGGCAGGCCCGTGTCCCTCCAATGCACCCTGGAAGGCAGCTCTGGGCCTCTCCGCTCTCTGTGCAGCCCCGCCCAGGCTCCTGTGCCACTACTCGAGTTCTCAGGGCAGAGGCCCGGGACACAAGGCCCATGTCTGTCCTGAACTTCGGGAACTCCCACCCTCAGCTCCATGGGCCCTGCGCGTACCCTCCTAAGCACAGATCCTGCAGCATCTGCTTCCGGGACTCAGCTAAGAAACACACGTGGCTGGCGCTGTGGCTTAACAGGCTAATCCTCCGCCTTGCGGCGCCAGCACCCCGGGTTCTAGTCCCAGTCGGGGCACTGGATTCTGTCCCGGCTGCCCCTCTTCCAGGCCAGCTCTCTGCTGCGGCCCAGGAGTGCAGTGGAGGATGGCCCAAGTGTGTGGGCCCTGCACCCCATGGGAGACCAGGAGAAGCACCTGGCTCCTGCCATCGGATCAGTGCAGTGCACCGGCCATGGCGGCCATTGGAGATTGAACCAACGGCAAAGGAAGACCTTTCTCTCTCTCTCTCTCTCACTGTCCACTCTCCCTGTGAAAGACAGACAGACAAAGAAAGAAAGAAAGGAACACACGTGAGGGCAACGGTGGCCCCGGGAGCCAGGTCCCTCAGCTCAGAGCAGAGGCTTCGGCCCAGGTCTGTGCCCCACCCTGCACTGCCAAACACCCACCCTGTGCCCATCCCCAGGCCCCTGCGAGCCTCGGTGGCACTCAGCACAGGGCAGGAAGAAAACAAAGCCCCGAGGCGTGGCGCCCTCTGCAGGTAGAACCACGCTCTGCTCCCCGACAGAGCGAGTCCCAGGCACTCCTGTTACCCCCCTTTGCAGGTGAGGCCAGAGACGGGCCACGGCCTGCCAGGGAGGACAGAGGCAGGGCTGGCTCCTCACCGCCAGCCTGCTCACCCCATGGCGCCGCTCACCCAGCTCTCCATTCTGCAACGTGAGAAGCAGGTCCAGGATTAACGCTCAGCGACCCTTCAGAGAACCGCAGGTCAAAGCAAAGGACACTCAGAGCCATTTTTCACCTACCAGGAAGGCCGGCGACCACGGGTGCCGACGAGGCTGGGACGCTGCCTCCCGCACGCGGCAGGTGGAGCAGGAGCCACAGAACCCAGCTCGACAGCGCCGGGCACAGCCAGGCAGCAAGGACGAGTGTGGGGCGGGCGCTGCGCGCAGCGGGTGAAGCCGCCACCTGCGACACTGGCATCCTTGTGGGCGCTGGTTTGAGTCCCAGCTGCTCCACTTCCGGTCTGGCTCCCTTCTAATGCACCTGAGAAAGCAGCAGAAGACGTTCCAAGTGTTCGAGCCTCCGCCACCCGGAAGAGAGAACTGCAGTCCATGGCTTCAGTCTGGCCCAGCCCTCGCTACTGTGGCCGTCTGGGGGTGAACCAGCAGACAGAGATCTCTGTCCCTCCCTCTCTTTCTCTGTAACTCTGTCTTCCAAATAAATTAAAAAGAAGAAAAGAAAGTACACACACACACAGCCTTTGCCTTAATTCCAGTCTGGAGACTCATCCTGTGGACACGTGGCAAAGGCGCTGATTATACGCACAGGTCGTCACTCACCGTGCCAAGCGTTCACAGCGCAGACCCGGAACCAGCCCCAACAGCCGCCACCAGGAGGCCAGCGAATGAACCACAGCTCATCCATGCAGTGGACTCTCGGCAGCCACAGAGAATGACCGTGTCCTGAGCCAGCAGGGACCACTACCCAAGACACCTTGCCAGGGATGCTCCGTGTGACAGAAACAGGGGAGTAAATCCGGCGCTGTCACAGCGCATGGACACAGATGTCGGCAGGTGAAACAGCTCGGCACCCGGCTCAAAGGCCCAGACCGGCCACACGGTCAGTGCTGCGGAGCGGGGGCGTGGGCACAGAGCGGCCACACGGTCAGTGCTGTGGAGCTGGGGCGTGGGCACAGAGCGGCCACACGGTCAGTGCTGTGGAGCTGGGATGTGGGCACAGAGCGGCCACACGGTCAGTGCTGTGGAGCTGGGATGTGGGCACAGAGCGGCCACATGGTCAGTGCTGTGGAGCTGGGATGTGGGCACAGAGCGGTCACACGGTCAGTGCTGCGGAGCGGGGGCGTGGGCACAGAGCGGCCACACGGTCAGTGCTGCGGAGCGGGGGCGTGGGCACAGAGCGGCCACACGGTCAGTGCTGCGGAGCGGGGGCGTGGGCACAGAGCGGCCACACGGTCAGTGCTGCGGAGCGGGGGCGTGGGCACAGAGCGGCCACACGGTCAGTGCTGTGGAGCTGGGATGTGGGCACAGACCGGCCACACGGTCAGTGCTGTGGAGCTGGGATGTGGGCACAGAGCGGCCACACGGTCAGTGCTGCGGAGCTGGGATGTGGGCATGTCACGTCCATCACGTTCCTATTTTCACACAGGCTTGAAACGGCCGTAACAGCACTGACTGTGGGGAGGGGGGAGCAGCGGCTACTCAGAGATGGCCTATGAGGGCCGAGGCCACCTGGGCTAGCGCAAGGCCGGCCTTTCACGACACTGAAGGTTTAGTTTTAAAGCCTGAGCCAGCCTGGTGGCAATAGCTCCCCAGGCCCTGGCTCAGCGCCCTCTCTAAGGGTCGGGACAGAGGCCTGTCGAGGAACAAGGGGCTCCGACACCGGCCCCTGACTGTAGCGCACCCTACGCTGTTAGCTCAGGTGGCACCTTCTAGCACCCCCAGGAAGGACGTACCGCCGGGATCCCCAACCCAAGACAGAAGAGGAGGGACAGAGAGGGGCATCCC
Source organism: Sylvilagus floridanus (assembly GCA_949820135.1). Lineage (NCBI taxonomy): Eukaryota > Metazoa > Chordata > Mammalia > Lagomorpha > Leporidae > Sylvilagus > Sylvilagus floridanus. Next base: position 11,549,424 of record OX463232.1, read on the forward strand.
GGGCAACACACTTCAGGGACCGCACACTTCAGGGACCTCCCCCTGTCCCTGCTGAGCGGGTCTGACCTTCAGAGCCCACCTCCCCACTGAGACTCCACGGTCAGCTTCAGGCTCCGCCCCAGCCTGGACAGAGCGACCTCCGCCCCCTGGGCTCTCATCAGAGCCCTGCAGGCCCTGGGCTCCCCACGCACTCTGTCCTGGGAAGTCTGAGTGTAGCGTGGAGACAGGGACACGACCCAGACGAAAAGGGAGCCACAGCCCGTTCCTAGACGGGTTTTAAGCACTCAAGCATTTGTGAAAACCTCTGCCCCGGCTCCCCAGCAGCGAGGGGACGCTGGCGCGGTATCACGCGATGAGCGGTCAGCAGGGCGGAGGGAGCCGCGCACCACTGGGCACCGGAGCTGCTGGGCTCAGGATCCTCAGCAGGGCCTGGCCGTCCATACAGCGGGTCAGACACAGGCCATGGTGACAATGGCAGGCAGGCTCCTACACAGGCCTCTGCCGGTGCTGCTCCAAGACACCCCATGGTCTCACCCTCGCAACCCGGCCAAGGGCGGGGAGGGCGGAGACAGTCACCATGCTGGATTCTCCACCTCCAGTCCACATTGTAGAACTGCATCCTAGGGGCTGGCGATAGGACAGAGTGGTTAAACCACCGCGTGTGACACCGGCATCCCCTATGGGCGCTGGCTGAGTCCCGGCTGCTCCACGTCCAGTCCAGCTCCCTGCCAATGCACCTGGGAAGGCAGCAGAAGACGGTCCAAGTGCTTGGAGCCCTGCTCCCACATGCATGCAGCTCCTGGCTCCTGGCTTCAGCCTGGCCCAGCCCCGGCTGCTGCAGCCATCTGGGGGGTAGGCCGGTGGACGAAGAGCTCCTCCGCTCTGTGTAACTCTGCCTTTCTAGTAAATTGTGTGTGTGTAGACGGATGGATGGATGGCTGGATGAAGTTCATTCCTCTAAAGGGCTGCAACAGCCAGGAGTGGGCTGGGCTGAAGCCTGGAGCCTAAAACTCCACCCAGGTCTCCCACACGGGTGCAGGGAGCTGGATAAGTGGAGCAGCCAGGACTCAGAGCAGCACCGATATGGGCTGTGACACTGCAGCTGGTGGCTTCACCTACTGCGCCGCAGCGCCGGCCCCTAGCGGCGTTCTGGGCCTCTGGTTACACAGGGCTAAGCGCCTGAGTCCCGGTGGGGGCAGGCGGCCTGATGCGCACACCTGGGAGCTGGTGACTCTCTGCACCCAGGATGCTAAGCTCAGCTCCCCGGGGACCTGGACTGAGTGTCCCTTACTGGCCTCTAGAATGGCGAGCCCAGTGGGGTTCTGGGAAAAAGAGCAAGGAGGCCGCGTGGCCAGAGAGCAGGCACCAGGGCTGGGTCCTGCCAGCTTCGGGAGCCCGGATCGCAGCAGAGGCCTGTCCACCTCGCGCAGCCCAGGCAGGCTCCAGCCCCAGTAACTCTGTCCCAGGGGATGGCTGACGCCTCTGCACGGCTGAAGATGGGGCAGGAGACTGAGAGCGACACCCAGACTTCCAGACGCAGTGCTGAGATCCTGCCCTCGGAGCGCGAGCACGGAGCTGGTACTGGGTCAGCAGGGGCTCCTGCCGCCTGAGTCCTGGGCCTGCCAGCTCACAGCAGGTGCCTGACGGGAGAGCAAACACTATCGGCTCCAGCCAGGCCCACCAAGCACCTGCCCCAAACCAGCTGCCTCTGCCCGTCCCCCCACCCCCTTCCCCTCAGAAATACCGATCACACTCGCTCCTGTGCCCTTAGACAAATATTGACCCAGGGCTGAGCACTGAGCATGCAGAGTGCCGACCTGGGCCGCACGGAGGGCGGCAGGAGCAAACACCCGGCAGCCGGGGTGCAGGGGGAGGAGCCTCAGGCCGGGGCCCATCTCCTGACTGCGCTGCTCCCTCTCCCTGGGCTGGCAGCAAGGAGCCGATGGACAGGAGGGCCGTCAGCCGCTGTGCAGCGCAGGCCGGGCTCCAGGGTCTGGCTACCCAGGCTGGAGCTCCAGATGAGCCAGGGACTGCCTGTGAAACGGGCAAGAACTCCTTCCACCTTCAGGGATATGCATCGGAAAGCAGCGCCAACGCACAGAGGGCGTGATCAGGATTCCTGCGGTTAGAGGTGGCTGAGGAACCCCACCTCAGGCTCTCTGAGGGCTTGTACAGCCTCTGTCCCCACACCCCCCAAAAGGAGGCGCAGGCCAACAGTGAGCTCCCAGGGGCTGGGTCCACTCCCCGGCCCACACACAGTCGGACAGCGACTCAGGGCAAGGACCCTGTTGCCAACCCCAGCACAGAGCCTGGCTCAGGTCAAGGCATCCAGGGTGCCCAGGCAGCTGCGACAGTGCTGGCCTCTGGGCTCACAGGGCCCTGGGGCCCAGATCTGACTCCAACAAGCACTACACACTGGAATCCAGGCCTCGAGAATGAGCATGTCAACAGCAACTCAACAGATCCTTCTCTGAGCACCTGGTCTGTGTCCCAGGTTGGGTGACCCTGGGGACATGGTGTGCAAGACAGCCTGGTTCTAAGTCCACAAATGGGCAGTCCAGTGGGCAGGTCTGGGACAGGGAAGCCAGGGAGGGCTTCCTGGAGGAGGGAGCGTCTTCCACCACTCCTGCCTGGGAACACAGCAGGCGCTCTAGAAACAGGGGCTGAAGGGGAGTCAGGTGGGAGACTTGGCCCCGGGGCAGCGAGGACCGCTCCAGCAGGCCTGGCATTCTTTGTAAAGCTGCGAGCGCCACCAGCCACAGCCAGCAATTCTGATTCCCGGTCCCCAGCTGCACGTATCTCTCATACTGAACACTGCCGCTGCCCCAAACTGGGGATGACAATCCAATAGGCGGGACAGGTGTTCCGGAGCCCTGTGCTCCACTGCCCTCCCCCAAGGCCCCCACAGACAGGCGAATCGGGGCGGTGTTCTCCCGGTCAGTGGGGAGCCAGGCTCGAGGCCTTGTTACCTGCAACGTTGGCGTCCACTGTGTGAATACTTCACACATCAAGAAAAGAAATGAGGAACACTAACTCGAACAGCAGAGGGAGATGGGCACTCCGCACAGCGGTGAGCGCCCACAGCCCCACCCGAGCGCCCAGTCCAGCCTCCTGCTAATGTGTATCCTGTGGCCAGCCCAGCTGTGTGGGCATCTGGGGAGTGAACCTGCAGATGGGAGCTTGTCTTTCTTCAAATAAATAAAAGTAAACAATAAAATAATTTATAAAAACACAGAAGAGAGGAGGAAGTGTTACAGCAGAGGGAACTAACATGTCCAAGCTCTGCGTACCTCGGGGAACTGAAGGTCACCGACAAGGTCCAAGGAAAAGGCCACATCAGGCAGGGGACGGCAGAGCTGGGGGCCCAGTCCCCGTGGCTCCCAGGCAGGGGACGGCAGAGCTGAGGGCCCAGCCACCGTGGCTCCCAGGCAGGGGACGGCAGAGCTGGGGGCCCAGCCACCGTGGCTCCCAGGCAGGGGACGGCAGAGCTGGGGGCCCAGCCGCCGTAGCTCCCAGGCAGGGGACGGCAGAGCTGAGGGCCCAGCCGCCGTAGCTCCATGCTCTCTGGCCCTGCTACTCGCTGACGTCCTAGGTAGGCAGCAACAGGGCCAGCCTTTAGGAACAGGGCCTCCGGGAGAACCAGTGACCATCAGGCGACAGCTAGGCCGTGAGAACCAGACAGGGTACTGGAGCCACCTGCCTCTGGTTTCCGGTCAGGGCTGGGCTCCTGAAGCTCTGGGGCACTTCAGAACCAAGTGTTTGTGAGCTACCGGTTGGTCCAGCAAGGGAACGTCCTGTGACCTCTCACGCCTTCCTCAGCTGTAACAAGCAGGTGACCTTCACGAGGTCTGTCGGGAACCAAAGGATATACTTGTGTTCTTTTTAAATATTTATTTATCTATTTGAAAGAGAGAGGAGCAAGAGGGTAAGAGACATTTCACTCCCCCAAAGCCCACAACAGCCCAAGCTGGAACAGGATGAAGCCAGGAGCTAGTAACTCCATTCAGTTCTCCACAAGGTGGCAGAGACCCAAGTACTTGAGCCATAATCTGCTGCCTTTTTTTTTTTTTTTAAGAGACTGAGTTACAGAGAGAGGTCTTCCATCCATGGTGCACTCCCCAAATGGCTGCAACAGCTGGAGCAGAGCCAATCCAAAGCCAGGAGCCAGGAGGTTCTTCTGATCTCCCATGTGGGTGCAGGGGCCCAAGCACTTGGGCCACCTTCCACTGCTTTCCCAGGCCATTAGCAGGGAGCTAGATTGGAAATGGAGCAGCAGGGACACAAACCAGTGCCCATATGGGATGCTGGCGCTGCAGGCGGAGGTTTGGCCCACTAGACCACAGCGCTGGGCCCTCACTCTTCTTTTTAAAGATTTATTTACTGGGACCGGCATCTGGCACAGTGGTTAAAGCTGCCACCTGCAATGCCAGCACCCCATATGGGCACCGGTTTGTGTCCCAGCTGCTCCACTTCTGACCCAGCTCTCTGCTAAAGCCTTGGGAAATGCAGAAGATGGTCCGAGTATCTGGGCCCCTGCCACCCACGTCGGAGACCCAGATGAAGCCCCTGGCTCCTAGCTTCAGCCTGGCCAGCACTGGCCATTGCAGTCATTTGGGGAGTGAACCAGCAGATGGAAGATCTCTCTGCCACTCCCTTTATAACTCAAAATAAACAAAGTAAATCTTTAGAAAAGTTTTTTTTTATTTGAAAGTCAGACTTAGAGAGAGAGGAGAGACAGAGGTCTTCCACCGGCTGGTCTGCGTCCTGGACGGTCATGACGGTGAGAGCCGGGCCCGGCCGGAGCCAGGAGCTCCTTCCCCTGGGTCTGCCGCATGGGGGTGGCGGCACAACCAAGCATCTGGGCCATTTCCTGCTGCTTTCCCCAGACCACCCGTGGGCAGCTGGACTGGAGTGGGGACCCGGGACAAGCGCCAGCACTCATACAGGATACGAGTGTCACAGCAGTGGGTCACTCACTACGCCACGACGCCGGCCCAGGGAGTGCGATCAGAAGCTGAGGAGCTGGGACTCGAACTAGTGCTTACATGGGATGCCCGCATCGCAGGCAGCAACTTACCCCACTGCGCTACAGTGCTCATTCTGGCCTCCTGTTCACGCCCTCTTTACCAAACACCCAGACCCTGCCCTTAGGGACTAACTGCTAGGCAAGCAAACAGCCAGACAGCTAAAAATTACAAATAAGGAAAAAAACCATGGGGAAAAAAAGGAGGAATCAGAAACTTAGGTTTGGGGACAGTTAAGAAGGACCCCTACGAATGGAACAGTGAAGCCGCGCACTAGAAGACGAGTGGGAACTGGAAACCCACTCACTGTCCAGGCCTCCCTGGGGCCCTGCGCCACGCACCACCCACCGCAGGTGTCAGGGCTGCAGTGGCCAGCGGCGGCCACACAGGTGGGGAGCCCTCCAGGCGGGCGGGGCTGGCACGTGGTGGCAGGAGCCCAGAGCAGAGCCGAGGGGCAGCCTGCCAGACTACAGAGGGCGGGAAGGAGGGGACCCCAAAGACAGGGCCCTCACACAGCCCAAGGGAGCCAGAGCCGTGGGAGGAGGGCCCTCGCTGAGCCCATGGCTGGAGCTGGCTGTGTGCAGGGACAGGGCCGCCCCTGGAAAGGCGCGTGACCTCACCCACAGGACGCGGGGCGGCCGCAGCTGTGCCCACAGGGAGCGCTCTGCAACAGGTCTTCAGGCCAGGCCGGCGGCGCCCTTGCCCTCCTCTGCGTGCACGTCCTGCTCTAGCAGCCTGGGATCGCGGAGGGCTCTGCTGCGAACCCCTGGTGAACCAGCGGAGGGCAAAGGGCTGCTTCTCAGAGGCGTCCTGTCCCCCTCGGCGAGCCGAAGGATCAGCACGCCAGCACGGGCGCGGCGGGCTTCCCACTGGCTGCCCAGAGCGGAGTTAACACTGCACAGGCTGTGCCGGCGCTGTGGCGCAGTGGGGTAACGCCCTGGCCTGCAGTGCCGGCATCCCATATGGGTGCCGGGTCGAGACTCCACTGCTCCACTTCCGATCCAGCTCTCTGCTGTGGCCTGGGAAAGCAGAAGATGGCCCAAGTCCTTGGGGCCCTGCACCCGCATGGGAGACCCCGAGGAAGCTCCCGGCTCCGGGTCTCCATCACTGACGCGAGATCTCGGCGCTCGGCGTGCAGACATGGCTGACCAATCAGGACAGTGGATGGCGGGCTTCACTCTAAACAGTGAGACTCAGGCGACTGCCGTGGAGCTAGGGTCCTCGCCACTGCTATAAGCTGCCTGTGGTGTGCGCCCCGCGAGGGAAGAGACAGGAGGGAAAGGCGCACGTCCCTGACCCACGGCCTGGCGCGCAGGCTGCCCACAGAGCTCCTCCAAGCCAGAGAGAAAGATGCACGTGGCCCGCGAGCTTCTTCAGCAAATGCCCTCGGGGCCCGCCCCGCCCCGCGCCACAGGCACAGGACAGCGGGCAGCTCCCAGTGTGCCCGTGCCCCGCCCGCGCGGGAGTGCGTCCTGGCAGCAGCACGCCTCACGGCCCCAGTGCTCCTCGGAGCGCTCTGCACAGCACCCAGAGGGAGGCGGAGCCGGCACAGGCCACGCTAGAACATCGCTGTTAGGTGGAGCCGATAAGAGCCGGCCTGGGAGCCCTGCAGCCCACTGTGGAAGGCGTGGGTTCGAGTCCTGCTCCGTTTCTGGCTCCAGTTTCCTGTTGAGCTGCACCCTCGTTAGCAGGACGCGATGGTCAGGCACTCGCACCCTCTCACTCACACGGGAGACCCAGTGGAGCTCCTGGCTCCCAGCTCTGGCCTGACCCAGCCCTGGCTGTTGGAGGTACTTGAGGAGTAAACTAGCAAACGGGAGAGCTCTGCCTGTCTCTGAAATACATTTTTTAAAATGTATTTTAAAAATAAAATAAAAAAAAAAAACCAGCTGGGGCTGGTGTTGTAGCCCATGGGTTTAGCACCGTCACCTGAATCCCATATACTGGCACTGGTTCGAGTCCCAGCTGCTCCACTTCCAGTCCAGCTCCCTGTTTATGCACCTGGGGAAGCAGCAGAGGATGGCCCAAGTTCTTCGACACCTGCACCCACGTAGAGACCTGGATGGAATTCCAGACTCCCGGCTTTGGCCTGACCCAACCGAACCAGAAGATGGAAGATCTCTCTGTCTTCCCTCTCTGTCATTCTGCTAAGTCTCCCAAAAATGAAAATTAAACAGAGCCCTGCCTGCAATGCCTGCTGACCCCCGCGCTCCCCAGTGGAGTGGGGCAGGCGCCGCCAGGCTCCCCACTCTAACGCAGCAGCACTTTCTGTGAGCTGTGCTGGGGACACCACAGGGGCCCAGACGGCTTCAGCCAGCTCCCCTGGGAGGACGGCGGCCCGGAGGAACGGAGCACTGGCTAGTCACTGTGACCAATGGGGCCAAACTGGGCTCAGGGGCGAGGGAGTCAGGACAGAGGGGACACAGAACAAACGGGCGAGAGGGAAGTCTCAGGGGCCGGAGGGGTGGGGACCAAGTCAGCTGCCGGGAAGGCAGGCAGGTCGGGTACCAGGACCTTGCTTGCCCCGTCCCGGGCCAGGGAGGAGGCGCTGAAAGCCTCCCTCCCCTAAGTGGCGGGGTGGCCGCTTCAGTCTGAGGATCAGACACCCAGGGAAAGGCCCGTGACGCACAGCAGGCCCACAGCAGGCGCGAGCTGGCGGGGACCCCCGCGGCAGGCCTGCTGCCCCCTCCCTGCAGCCCCCTCCTCGCCCTTCTGGACCCAGGCCACACGAGGGCCCGGGTCCCGCATCACCTGCTGTCCCACCTGCCACAGGGCCCTGCTCAGGCCAGGCACAGAGCCCGGAGGTGCGGGCACTGGGGAATGCGGTGGCACCGAACCAGACGCCCCTGAACAGGCTGTGAACAGGCCCAGCTCCAGCACTGTGGCCGTCTGGGGAGAGACCCAGCGGACGGAAGGCCTCTCCTTCTCTGCCTGTCTCTCTGGAACTAAATCCTCTCGGCGCCTACGGTCAGGCAGACAGAGAAGCAGGCAGGTCCGCAGCGACACGGCCACGGCGCACCGCACGTGGACCCATTGAGTCTGCCGGGCCCCACAGAGGAGCTGCAGCGAGGGGTCTGCGTGGACCGGCCTGCAGGAGGACGTGGGGCGCCCCGTCTGCTCCAGGGCTGACGAGAAGCGCACAAGGCCAGGTGATTCCAGGTGTGGCCAGGTCACAGTGGGCCTCCTAAGCTGCTGTGGGGACTCCGGGTGGGGCAGGAGAGCGGGAGTCACAACAACAGGGGAGCAGGGGCCGGCGCTGTGGCGTTGCAGATAAAGCCGCCACCGCCTGCAGTGTCAGCATCCCATGTGGGCGCCGGTTCAAGTCCCGTCTGCTCCACTTTTTTTTAAGATTTTTTTGAAAGGCAGTTGTTACAGGGAGGCAGAGGCAAGAAGAGAGAGGTCTTCCACTCGCTGGTTCACCCCCAAATGGCCGCAGTAGCCAGAGCTGAGCTGATACGAAGCCAGGAGCTTCTTCTGGGTCTCCCACGTGGGTGCAGGGCCCCAAGGACTTGGGCCATCTTCCCCTGCTTTCCCAGGCCATAGCAGAGAGCTAGATCAGAAGTTGGAGCAGCTGGGACTTGAACCAGTGTCCATATGGGATGCTGGCACTGCAGGCGGCAGCTTTACCTGCTACGCCACAGTGCCGGCCCTACTCCACTTCTGATCTAGCTCTCTTTATGGGCTGGTAAAGCAGAAGACAGCCTAAGTCCTTGGGCCCCTGCACTCGCACGGGAGACCCAAAAGAAGCTCCTGGCTCTGAATAGGCGCAGCTCCAGCCATTGTGGTCATCTGGGGAGTGAACCAGCGGATGGAAGACCTCTCTCTCTCTCTGTAACTCTCACTTTCAAATAAATAAATAAATCATTAAAAAAAGAAAAAACAGAAAGAAAAGAAACAGGAGATCAACAAGGCCTACTTTTTCTTAACAAATGAGTGATGTGATAGGCAGAGAGACAGAGGGAGAAGAGAGAGATCTTCCACCTACTGGTTCACTCCCCAGATGGCTGCAACAGCCAGGGCCAGGCCAGGCTAGAGAGGCAGGAATGCATCCTGGTCTCCCACGTGGGGGCAGGGACCCAGGGCCTGGGGCCATTACCTTCCAGGCACACTAACAGGAAGCTGAGCCAGGACTCCAACAGGCATTCCGGGATGCGGCTGTTGCAAGCAGTGGCTTAACACCCCAGGGCCAGCCTCAAGGCTCCTTTATTTCTATTTTTTAAAGATTTATTTATCTATTTGAAAGTCAGAGTTACACAGAGAGAGGAGAGGCAGAGAGAGAGAGAGAGAGAGAGAGAGAGAGAGAGAGGACTTCCATCTGCTCATTCACTCCCCAATTGGCCACAACGGCCAGAGCTGTGCCGATCCAAAGCCAGGAGCTTCTTCCGGGTCTCCCACATGGGTGCAGGGCCCCAAGGACTTGGGCCATTTCTACTGCTAACCCAGACCATAGCAGAGAGCTGGATGGGAAGTGGAGCAGCCGGGACTTGAACCGGCACCCTTATGGGATGCCAGTGCTGCAGGCCAGAGCGTTAACCCACTGCGCCACAGCGCCGGCCCCCAGGCTCCTTTCAACGACTGCTGTGGGGACTGGGTGGGAAGCAAAGGTCAGGACGCCCCTCTCTCTGGCCCGCAGAAGAGTGATGGGGAGGCCAAACAGATGCTTGCCGGAAGCAGCGAGAGGAACCGACCCGAGAGTGCAATCCGCCCACCCCAGCTGCACCCCCTCATGCCCCTCTGCACTCATCTCCAGACTCTTCCCGCACGGAGCCCCCACAGCCCCTCCCGGGAGCCAGATGGACAGGCTGCCGTCCCTTGTGCAGCCTCTGGGCCAGTGGGGGGAGATGGATGCACACAAGCATCAACAGTGACGCCATGGCAGAGCCGTCTGGGGATCAGAGACGCCCGTCGAGGAGCTGACATGGGAGGTGGCCTGCGAAGGACGGGCAGGAACGGGAGGGCGCTGGCAGGGGCCGCCGGCATCTCTGCGGGGGAGGGAGAGGAAGGGCCTTCCAGAGCCCGCTCCGAGCGTGGCGGACCCCCGGGGCAGTGGAGAACAGGACACACAGAGGACCGGACCGTTCCTCCTGGGGAGCCGGGCTGCGGGGGAGCCAGCCCCTCCGCGTGTCAGCTGTGCAGCCGTGGTCTCTCTGGCTGTGGGGAAGACTGGGCGAGTGCACAGACAGGGCTCCGGGGCAGGGAGCTGTGACCGTGTGACCATCGCCCTGCCCAGGGCCACCTGCTCTCCTTCCCCAGCAGCCCCACCCCCGGGGAGCCAGGGCGCGGAGGTGGAGAGGGAGGGTGGGTGTGAGGGTGCTGCACGAGCAGCACCCCAGTGGGCCCGCCCACCCCGAGCCCTGCTGGGAACAGAGATGGGAGAAGCGCAGGCCTCACACATGTCCCATGAGCTGGGGCTGTCGGCAGACACTGCTAAGCCCCTCCCCCACCTTCAGGCAACTGCTCTGTGCCAGCTGCCTAGTGGAAGGGGAACGGGGTGAACGATTCTTGAATGCCTACTGTGTACACCCATCCACCACCAGCTCACCACTGAGACAGCCCCCAGGGAGCCAGGCCCGCCTTGGGGAGCTCCTTCCCAGAGCAAAGAAACAAAACCACACACGAGGGGTCTAACTTCTCAGGAGCAGCCTGTGAACCCCCTTCCTGGAACTGGGGCTCCCCACCCTGCTCCCACACTGAACTGAATGCCAGCCCCAGCCTCCCGCTGCCCTGACCCTACCCTGGCGAGGGGGCACTGCTGCTTCCTTCCAGCTTCGGAGGGTGCCACGGCCGTGGCCGAGCTCCCGGGAGCAGCGCCAGCCCGACGCTGGGCGGGGTGTGCTCCGTGCTCGGGCTGCACGGCCCAGAGCCTGGACATCCGGTTCTCCCGAGGAGCCAAAAGCTTGAGAGACTCCTCACCTGCCAAAATGGCTTCACCATGGGAGAGTGTGGCACCGGGGTGGGACTGCCCAAGGCCACAGAAGTGTGGAGTAGGCGAAACCACAGGCGGACAGGTGCCCCTGACCACTGGTGGTCCGCGCCTGCTCACCCGTCCCCATGGCCGCCCGGGGAAGGCGGGGCTGTCTCCACTCTGAGGGGAAGCCAGGCTCCCAGTGTGACACGGCCACACTCAACTCCACGGGGGCTCTTGAGCGCCTGCCGGAACTGCATGGACAACTGTGACCTCCCATCCCACACAGGCATGGACAGCTGTGACCTCCCATCCCACACAGGCATGGACGGCTGTGACCCCCTATCCCACACAGGCATGGACGGCTGTCACCTCCCATCCCACACAGGCATGGGTGACTGTCACCTCCCATCCCACACAGGCATGGACGACTGTGACCCCCTATCCCACACAGGCATGGCTGGCTGTCACCTCCCATCCCACACAGGCATGGACGACTGTGACCCCCTATCCCACACAGGCATGGCTGGCTGTCACCTCCCATCCCACACAGGCATGGGTAACTGTCACCTCCCATCCCACACAGGAATGGGTGACTGTCACCTCCCATCCCACACAGGCATGGACGGCTGTCACCTCCCATCCCACACAGGCATGGGTGACTGTCACCTCCCATCCCACACAGGCATGGACGATTGTCACCTCCCATCCCTCACAGGCATGGACGACTGTGACCCCCTATCCCACACAGGCATGGACAGCTGTGACCCCCCCATCCCACGCAGGCATGGACGGCTGTGACCTCCCATCCCACACAGGAATGGACGGCTGTGACCTCCCATCCCACACAGGAATGGACGGCTGTCACCTCCCATCCCACACAGGCATGGACGGCTGTGACCTCCCATCCCACGCAGGCATGGGTGAGTGACCCCCCCATCCCACGCAGGCATGGACGGCTGTGACCCCCCCATCCCACGCAGGCATGGACGGCTGTGACCTCCCATCCCACACAGGAATGGACGGCTGTCACCTCCCATCCCACACAGGCATGGACGGCTGTGACCTCCCATCCCACACAGGCATGGACGGCTGTGACCTCCCATCCCACACAGGCATGGACGGCTGTGACCTCCCATCCCACACAGGCATGGACGGCTGTGACCTCCCATCCCACACAGGCATGGACAGCTGTCACCTCCCATCCCACACAGGCATGGACGGCTGTCACCTCCCATCCCACACAGGCATGGACGGCTGTCACCTCCCATCCCACACAGGCATGGGTGACTGTCACCTCCCATCCCACACAGGCATGGACGACTGTGACCCCCTATCCCACACAGGCATGGCTGGCTGTCACCTCCCATCCCACACAGGCATGGACGACTGTGACCCCCTATCCCACACAGGCATGGCTGGCTGTCACCTCCCATCCCACACAGGCATGGGTGACTGTCACCTCCCATCCCACACAGGCATGGGTGACTGTCACCTCCCATCCCACACAGGCATGGCTGGCTGTCACCTCCCACCCCACACGGACCAGGGGCCCACGGCAGAGCTGCAACTGGCACCACCACTGCCAGAGACAGAGCCAGCCCACTGTGGGCTCCACGTTCTCCCAGAGACCCCTGGGCCAGATGGGTCTTGGAACTGGAGTTTTCCAGATTTTACAGCACCATCCGTACACACGAGGCCGTGTGTGGACCTGGGACTTTTCAGGCTTTGGAGACGGTAGAGGTGCAGTCACTGGACGCAGTCACACGTGGGGAGATGGCAAGAGCTGGGACGTCCACAGCTGTGCCCCCAGCCAGCTCTTCAGTGCTCACCCTGGGATTTACTGCGAACACGCGTGGGGGTCAAGTGAGGTCGGGAGGGCAGTCCAGAGGCCGGCTGAGCGGCAGAGCTGAGTGGGGGCCGGGCCCAGGCACAGCCCTGCCTGGGGAGCCTGGGAAAACAGACTCTGGCCCCCGGGCACCATGGCTCTCATTCCTCCTGCAGCCGGGTGCCTGTGACACCAGCTCGCTCCCAGGAACACACGCGCACTTCTGCCGCCCGGCCCAGTGCCCGCCGCGCGCCCGCCTGCAGGGCGGATGCCAAGCCCAAGCCCGTCGCAGGTTCCACGGAGGAGCGCTTGTCCCGGCACAAACCCCTTCCACTGGCCCAAAAAGTCTCGCAAACACCACAATGGGGCATCGAAGCGAGGAAAACCCCAATTCCTGCTCACCCCGTCCGCTGTCCGGGCACTGACACCACCAGGCCGGGGTCACACGGCAAACACGACCGAAGCACAGACCAGAGTCGGAGGCCAACGACTCAGGGTGTGCAGGCCCGGCACGGCGGGGGCAGGCCCTTGCCCACCCACACTGTGAACCTCACGGGGTCCCAGCAGGGCAGGGGTGGCGGAGGCCACTTTGCGGGGGGACGGGGCCAAGGGCAGCTGCACCTCGCCCGAAGCTGTGGAGAGGCTGGGCTCACAGCCAGCGTCTGCAATCCTGGTCCACCAGTGGCCAACACGGGCTGACGGGGCCCCAGCACAGAGAAGCTGGGCAAGTTGCCCGTGGTCACCCGGCTTGTCACAGACGGGCTCAGGCCGGAGCCCAAAGCCACAAGGCCACCCGGGGCCGCATCCACCGGCCAGCTCTGGCACCAGGAGGCAAGGCCCGGCCCGGATGGAAACTTGAGCAGATGTGTCAAAGCGCCCCTCGCCCCACCCCTCCCCCGCTGTCACTGCTGTCATGAAGAGCCAGTGCCCCTGGCCGCACCTCTGCCTACCTGTCAAACCAGTTCCAAGGACAAAACGTGCGCTTGGCCTTCCAGGAGAACAGTGTGGCATCTGCGCCCCGGGTTCAGAACACCACGGCACTGCCCTCGCCACCCCCCAGAGGCCCAGTGGCCACAGAGGGTGGCCTGCAGACACCCCCACTCCGGCACACTCGCCAGGAGCGCCAGGCAGGAAGCGGGCGCGGGGATGAGTCACTGCAGGCCGGGAGGGAGAGACCGTCACGTGCCTGGATCCCAAGGTCCTCTCACTCGCCTGCCTCGCAGAGCCCACACGGAGTGCAGCGGGGCCTGGGGCGCCCGGCCGCCTCGGGTCACCCACATGGGGTTCGGCGGGGCCTGGGGCGTCCGGCCAGCCTCATCACTCTTGCAGTCTGGGCTAGAAGCCTGGCCTGGGCCCCAGCACCCACGTGCCCAGCTCGGCAGCACCGAAGGGGGCCTGCACTCAAGGTTTCCACCCTCCCCAGGCTTCACTTCCTGTCCATGGACGGGGACTCTGCCTGCTGCAGACCCCCCCCCCCGCCAGCCCACCCTGCGACATCCGGGCAGCAAGCGAGGCAGGGATCATGTCTGCGCCGGAGGCGCTCACCCCGCTCGCAGCACTGCCCTCCTCCACCGGGCTGGCGGCCCCGCGGGCGCCCGACTCCACCAGGACTGCTTCTGTGCACACCGGGACTCTCCACCCTCCCTGAGCGGCAGCTTCGGGGCGACTCGCCAGCTCCTCGGACGCCCCTGGCCTGGGGGACAGCACCAGTGTCCCCAGCAGACCCCTTCATCACCCGTCCCACTGGGTCCACAGCCGAAAACAACCCCCCCACGCCTCCCACGGCCTGGAGACCAACTCCAAGAAGCCTCTCCCTGGTCCAAGACCGGCGGACGCCCCCCGCAGCCCCAGCCCCTCGGGCCTCCCAGCTGTCTATCTTGCGTCCTCTCCCACACTCCGCTGCCCCCCCCCCCGCACAGAGGCTAACACCTGCTTCTGGGTGCTCCCACCCTGTAAATCCAAAGGGACCGACTTCACCCCGGGCCCCAGACCCAACGTCCTCGCCACAGGCTGCAAGGTGTCACCGCCTGTACCCCCCAGGGCAGACCACCGGCGCCCCCCGCCCCGCAGGCTGCAGCGGCCCTTCCTCTCTCCGCGGCCGTTCTGCCCACTGCCCGGCCTCGCTGCCAGGCTACCAGCTGCTGGTTACGTGGCGGGAACTCGCGAGGGCTGGCTCCTGCACAGCCCCCACCCGCAGACGGCACCTGCGCCGGAAGGCAGGGAGACCCGGAGGCTCTCCGAGCGCACCCCTGCTGCCGCCCTGCAGCCCAGAAACCCCGCCCCCAGCCCCTCTGCCCCGGCCCCTCGAGCCTGGCCCTCCGTCCTCTTCAACCCAGGGCCGCGCAGTGGCCACCCGGCCAGCTCGGGAACGCCGAGGCCCGGGGAGTCGGGGGAGCGGCCTGAGGGCGCAGGGGGGCCTGGCGCCTCTGCTCTGAGCACGGCCCCCTCCTGGACACCAAGCTCCCACCGCTTCCCTCCTCAGCCCCTCGGCCCCAAGCCCTGCACGCCAACACCAAGCCTCAGATTAGTCACGGCCTCGTGACCGACCACCCCGGGGCACACGGGAGGCTCCCTGTGTGTCCAGGCTCCGGCGACCACGCTTCCAGCCGCCGTCAAGGCCACCGGGGCCTCCACTGCCCACAGGCGGGCACCGTGCCCCCCTCGTTCCCGGGGCCAGCGGACCAGCCCCCACGGAGCCCCAGCCGCGGGTCCCTCACCTCGCAGCCCCGCCCCTAGGGGCCCAACACACCCCTCCAGCGGCCCTGACCCCCCTCCCCGCGCGAGGGGGCTGCAGCCCAGGGACGCACCCCCACCCCACAGCTGCACCCGCACCGCCCAGCCAGCTCCACGGCCCCCAACTTTCCGGAAGGGAAACCAACCACCCCCTGCTTCTGCTCGGGGGAGGAGGGCGCGAGCTCCGACGACCGCCCCGCTGGAGACTGACCACGAACTCCGCTCCCCCCGGGGGGGCGGCTCAGCTACTCCGCCTCGGCCACAGCCCAGATCTGTCCCTCACGCTTCTTTGGGCCAAGAACCCGACCGCCCCCACCCCCGGGCCCAAGGCCTGCAGACAGCAGCTTCGCCCTCAGCTGCCCTGTCCGGGGGGCGTACCACGAACGCCGCTGCCCTCCGACCCCACGATCCCGCGGGCCACCAGCCTGCCTCCCACCGCCCACCGCTTCAAACCCTGAGACGATCCCGGGGGGAGGGGCGCACAGCAGGCGCCTTCCACTCCCCAACCCCAGGGCCACCTCCGGGGCGCCGCTGACCGCCGGCTTCGCGGAGCCACCCCCGGTACCATGCAGGGGGGCGCCGGCCCGCCCGCCCCCGTGCCCCCCCGGAGCAGCCCGCCCCCGCAACGAACCATGTCTCCAGGGGTCTTTGGGCTCCACCGCGCCGGACACGATATCCTCGTCCGACGGGAACGTGACGCGCTTGGCCGCAGCCTTGAGGCGCCCGTCGGCGGGGGGCGAGGCGGGACCGGGGGACCCAGCCTCGCCAGCGGCCTCCTCGGCGGCGCCGTCCGCGCCCGGCCCGGGCGGCGCCTCCTGCGGCGGGATCTCCATCGCCGCCGCCTGCTCACGGGGGCCCCGGGGACATGCCCCGGGCCCCGGACTCGTCTCTCCGGGCCCTCCCGCCGTCCCGGGGCATGGGCTCCACCGCTGCCTCAGGCGCCGCCTCCGTCCGCTCGCCTCGTCGTCGTAGTCGTCGTCGCCGGGAGCCCGAGCGCGCCTCCGCCGAGCCCGAGCGCGCCGGCGCGTTCGCAGTCGCACTTTCGCTAGAGTAGCCGGGGGCGGGGGAGCGTCCGCGTCCTGAGAAAGCCCGAAAACAGAACCAAGCTACCTGCAGGTAGGACTGTCTCACGGGCGGCGTGAAAGGGGGAACAAAAGATCAGAAAGAGCCACGGCAAAAAAACAGAGCCGTGAGCGGCGAATCTGCAGCGCCGGAAGCGCAGACGGGGAGGCGGGGCGGGCGGACGCCGTCTCCCGGAGCAGCGCGCAGGCGCGGACCTCGCAGGCCGCGGCTCGGGCTCGCACTTTCGTCACGAGCCCACGTAAGGAGAAGCGGAGGGAGCGGACAGGACACGAGCGTCTGATTGGAGGGGCCGGGCTGATGATGATGCTTGGTAAAGGGATGGTGACGCTGACGGAAGGGCACCAGCGGCTGCGCTCAGTGGGAGAACGAACAGGTGATGGGTGCCGACCGGGAAGACCCTCTGCCCGCTTCCTGCTCGCTCCTGCTGTTTGCAGACTACAGTTTCATAAGTAGCGCTCGCTAACTGGGTAACGCTGTATAAAATAAAGCTTAATATTAAAATAACCATGAGCCAATGAGGAGGTAGTCCTGATTTGGAAACGCTGGGAGGAATTCCAAAAGCGAGAGGCGAATCTGCCAAATGAAAACGCCAGGTGATGAAGAAGGTAGATCCCCGCCCCCGGCAGGTGCACTTCAATCGCTCGCGATTCACCACGGCACTTTCGTCACCCAGCAACCCCGGACCGGAGGGGACAAGGCCCTAAAATGGAACTGGGGCAGGGGGAGCCACGTCGTGGCCAAGGCAACCCGAGAACAAGGCGGAGGGCTGGGGTGGCGCTGGGAGTGGATGAGCGGATGGCAGAGCCTGTGGGCTCGCTCCGCTCACCAGCGGCCGCTGCACTTTCGCGACTGAGATAAGTGACAAATGTCACCCCCAGTACAGATGCACTCAGTGGAGGGCTTCCATTAGTCTGCTCTTGAAAGGACACAAACAAAAAGGGTCAGAAACTACTTTTTTGTTTAAATTATTTTATCTGAAAGGCAGAGTTAGATCCTCCATCCGCTGGTTCCCTCCCCAGACCGCAGCCAGGAGCTTCTTCCGGGTCTCCCATGCAGGTGCAGGGGCCCAAGGACCTGGGCCATCTTCCACGGCTTTCCCAGACTACAGAGAGCTGGATGGGAAGTGGAGCAGCCTGGACTCGAACCCGCGTCCACATGGGATGCCGGCGCAGACGGCAGCCTAACTCGCTCCGCCACAGCGCCGGCCCCTAGAAACTATTTTTTAAAGGCGATCTGCAGTGGACGACGGCTCAAGTGCTCGAACCGCCCCCCCATTCACGTGGAGACCGGATAACCTCGGCTTCCGGCCTCGGCCTGGCCCCGCCCCCTGCGGTCATCGGGTCATCGGGGGAGTGACCCAGTAAGTAAGCAAAGGGCGCTCGGCGAGGCGAGGACGGGAGGTGCAGGTTCCCGCCGCCCGCAGGTGGCCCCGCCGCGACACTGGGGCCCGCATCACCCCCGCCGCGCCCCGGGACGCTGTCACAGAACACAGGAGGCCGGTTTTCCTGGGAGAAGGGCTTCTTGGGCGGGGGGCGGCCCCAGGCACCCATCAGTCACAGTTCCGCCGGGCAGCGCGCCGGGATCCGCAGGTCCTGGGGCTGCAGCACCTCGCGGAGCAGACCCTGGCGGTCAGGGGTCCAGAGCTGCTTGGAGCGTCGCTGGGGACTCGCGGCGCCGTCAGGGCTGGAAGGTGTAGGAGATGACGTCACTGCACCGCAGCAGCGCCTCGGCCTGCACGCCTATGGGGGTCTGCAGCTGCGACACGTACAGGTTGGCCACGTCCAGGTCGGCGGCTCCGAAGCGGGCGGCCACACGCACGCCCTCGTGCAGCGTGAAGCTCACCTGGCGGCCCACCATGGCCAGCAGGCTGCGCAGGTAGCGCTCGCGCAGGGCGGCGCGGGCCTGCTGCTCCCGCGGTTCTTCAGGCTCCTGCGCGGCAGGAGCCCCCGGCTTCAGGGGCGCCCGGCGGGCTCCGGGGGCGAAGCCGCGGCTGAAGCCGTCCGGGCCCCGCGGCAGCCGGAGCACGGGCACGGGCGTGGCCAGCGGAGTCTGCATGCCCCCGGCTGTGGAGTGGAGAGCGCGAGGCCGTTACACGCGGAGCGCGCAGCAGCAGGGGCTGGGGGCTTCACCCCCACGCCTACCCGCTGCCACATCCCCCAGCCCACCGGTTCCCCGGCGTCCCGCACAAGACCGCAGAGCCCCATGAAGGGAGCGGCGTTTGCTCCCGTCCGGTCTGAAATGTTACCTACTGGAAAGGCGGACGCCTCTCCCGGCTGGGCTGGGCCAGGTGAAGCTGGGAGCTGGAGCGCCACCCAGGGCTCCCACGTGGGCGGCAGGGAGCCAGGCTCCAGCCCACCCCCCACTCCCCCCACCCCCCACCCGCTGTCTCCCCAGGTGCGTGTCACCAGGGAGCTGGAGCGCCACCCAGGGCTCCCACGTGGGCGGCAGGGAGCCAGGCTCCAGCCCACCCCCCACCCCCCCACCCGCTGTCTCCCCAGGTGCGTGTCACCAGGGAGCTGGAGCGCCACCCAGGGCTCCCACGTGGGCGGCAGGGAGCCAGGCTCCAGCCCACCCCCCACTCCCCCCACCCCCCACCCGCTGTCTCCCCAGGTGCGCGTCACCAGGGAGCTGGACATGGAACAGGGTTGGAACTCGAACCCAGGCCCTTCCACACGGGATGCAGGAGTCTCAGGCAGCATCTTTTTTTTAAGATTTATTTTATTTATTTGAAGGCATTTTTGCAGAGAGCGCGCGCTCTCATCTGCTGGCTCACTCCCAAAATGGCTACAATGGCCACGACCTGGCCAAGCCACAGTCAGGACTTGAACCAGTGCTCGTGCGGGGTGCAGGCGTTAGCGTAACTTGGGGCGCCAGCCCGTGCCTTTCAAATAAATAAAAATAAATCTTTAAAACAGAAACGCCTGGGCCAGCACTGTGGCTCAGCAGGCTAGGATGCAGCCTGTGACGCTGGTATCTCACATGGACAACAGGTCTTCAAGTCCCGGCTGCTCCACTCCTGATCCAGCTCCCTGCTCATGCGCCTGGGAAAGCAGCAGAAGGTGGCCCCAGTGCTTGGGCCCTGCACCCACGTGGGAGACCTGGAAGAAGCTCTGGGCTCTGGGTTTTGGTCTGGCCCAGCCCTGGCCATGGCAGCCAATTAGGAAGTGAATCAGCATATGAAAGATCTCTGGCCCTCTACCTCTGTAACTCTGCCTCTCAAAGAACTAAATAAATAAATCTTAAAAAAAAAGCCTGTAGATTACACAGGAATGAATGAATGAATGAATGAGTGAATGAATGAGGTGGGGAAGGAGAGGGGGTTCCTTACCTGAGAATGTGAATGCCAAGGGCGGAGCGCAGGGTGCGGGAGGTGGAATCTTCGGTGAGAGTGACCGGCTGTGTTAACGCGGCTGCGCCGTCTGCCGCTCTGCAGGTGGGCGGTCTCTCCGTGCAGAAACCTATGGACAGGCCCAAACCGGAGACCAGAGCTGAGGCTGGGGCCTGCTCCTGGGCAGGAGGCTCTCCAGCACGGTACACGCGTGGACGAGACGGGAACACCGAGCACAGAGCAGCCAGAGCCAAGAGGAAGGGTGCGACCCAAACAGCCCAGTCGGTCGGCTGACTCCCTCCCTCCTCAGCTCCGAGCACGCCTGCCTCGTGTCCTGCTCAGCACAGGCCGAGCGCTGACGGCACCCGCAGGTGCCCACGCTCGCTCCCCCCTCAGCAGTCACACTGGCCCACGCGGTCCCTTCCCGGGCCCCTGCGCCTGCAGCCCCCTGCCCGTGCCTCCCCCACGTCCACCTCCTCTGCCACTGCTGTCTCTCCAGCTCCTAGGGTTCCACGTGGCGAAGACAGAGAGCGCACTAGATGCTGCGTCTGCTGGAGCGGAGGGGCGGAGATCTGAGGCTGGCCTGGCTGTGCGACCTCCGACCCGGGACACCCTCCCAGCCACTAAGCGCAGGACTCAAGCCCCTGCGTGTGGGGCCGGCACTGTAGCACAGGGAGCTACACCCCCGCCTGCGGTGCTGGCATCCCATAGGGTGCTGCATCGGATCCCAGCTGCTACTCTCCCATCCAGCTCTCTGCTGTGGCCTGGGAAAGCAGTAGAAGATGGCCCAAGTCCTTGGGCCCCTGCACGCACGTGGGAGACCCGGAAGAAGCTCCTGGCTCCTGGCTTCGGATTGGTCCAGCTCTGGCCGTTACAGCCATTTAGGGAGTGAACCAGCAGATGGAAGACCTCTCTGTCTCTCCCTCTGTCTGTAACTCTGTCTCAAATAAATAAAAGACACTGCAAGTGGGGCCAGCGCCGTGGCACAGCGGGTGAAACCACCACTTGTGACAACAGCATTTCCATATCAGAGCACTGGTTCAAGTCCCCACTGTTCCACTTCCCATGCAGCTCCCTGCTAACGCACCTGGAATGGTAGCCAAGATGGCCCACGTGCTTGGGCCCCTGCACCCACGTGGGAGACCCAGATGGAGCTCCAGGCTCTTGGCTTTGGTCTGGCCCAGCCCTGACTGTTGCGGCCATTTAGGGAGTGAGGCAGCAGATGGAAGGTTTCCAATAAATAAATCCTTGAGGGTTAAAAGTCTTCATAAGCCACCAGACATCCCTGTGGAGCACCGCAGGTCAGTGGTGACAGGTCACAAAGTGGGAGGGGACACGGGGCAGAGCTGTGATGGTCACCAGCGAGATGCAACCGAGGGGACAGCATTGTGACATGGCTGCCGCCCGCAGCTCACGGGCACTGGTCCCATCCCCGCTGCTCCACCTCCGATCCAGCTCCCTCCGCTGCTGGCCGGGGAAGAGCAGCAGAAGCGGCCCGAGTGCTTGGGCCCCTGTCACCCACAAAGAGCCACACAGATGCCACACAGGAGACCAGGATCAGGCTCCAGGCTCCTGGCTTCGGCCCTGCACAGCCCTGGCGGTTGTGGCCATTTGGGGAGTGGACCGCAGGTAGAAAATCTCTCCTCTCTTTCACATAAATAAGTAAATCTCAAAAAATAAAAACAAAAAAAAGACAAACAGAAGCCAGAGTCGGGGCAGATTCCTCACCTCTCAGATCAGGAAAAATCAAGCCGCCGGACGACAAGCTGGGCCGGGACGCTGGGGAGACACGGATGTCGGTGGCTAAGGGGGCAACCGCAAGGGGCGGCAACCGGCCGGCAAACGCCAGAGCAGTCGTGAGACCGCAAAGGCAGGGCGCTGACTCGACCTGCCCACGCTCTGGATTCCGTGCGTGTCCGTGTGCCTTCAGTTTAGGGGCCCGTGCGTGACAGAGGTTAGGGTGCCGCGGGGGCGTCGTGGGTAAAGCCACCCCAGATGTGTTAATCATAGGAAGGCCTGGGTCTGAGGCCTGGCCCCGGTTCCCATATATACCCCGGGAGGCAGCAGGGGCCAGCTCAAGTGCTTGGTCCCCTGCCACCCATGTAAGAGCCACAGATGGAGGCCCTGGCCCGGCCTTGCTTCGATGGGCACTTGGGGAGTGAATCGGTAGACGGGCGATCTCTGTCTGCCTCTGTCTTCCAAGTAAATAAGTCTACGCATAGGCATGGGAACGAGGCCGGCACTGTGGAGTGGGCGATTAAATCTCCGCCTGCCGTGCCAGCACCCACACGGGCGCCAGCTCAAACCTCGGCTGCTCCTCTTCAATCCAGCTCCCTGCTGTGGCCCGGGAAAGCAGTGGAGGATGGCGCGGGAGACCCGGAAGAAGCTCCTGGCTCCCGAGCAGCCCAACTCCGGCCATCGCAGCCATTTGGAGAGTGAACCAGTGGATGGAAGACCTCTCTCTCTCTCTCTCTCCTGTCTACAACTCTGCTCTCAAATAATTGTTTAAAAAAAAAAAGACTTTTAACAGAATCGGGTGGCTGCTGCGACTCTGAGAAGCCTCCCTGCTCCGGCCCTGCGTGGATCGGGGCGCACGGGCCTGTCGGGAGGGAGGATCTGGGGGTGGGGGAGACAGCATGTCCCCGGACTCTTTGCAACCTTAATTTCAAAATGCTCCCAGAGGCCGGTGCCGTGGCTCACTAAGCTAATCCTCCACCTGCGGCGCCGGCACCCCGGGTTCTAGTCCCAGTCGGGGCACCGGATTCTGTCCCAGTTGCCCCTCTTCCTGTCCAGCTCTCTGCTGTGGCCCGGGAGTGCAGTGGAGGATGGCCCAGGTGCTTGGGCCCTGCACCCCATGGGAGACCAGGAGAAGCACCTGGCTCCTGCCTTTGGATTGGCACAGCGCACCGGCCTTAGCAGCCATCTGAGGGGTGAACCAATGGCAAAGGAAGACCTTTCTGTCTCTCTCTCTCCTAACTCTGTCAAAAAAAAAAAAATGCACCCAGAATCCACAATCTGTCACCACCTCCACGTGACACCATCTTTCCTAGTCCAGCCACCACCACCCCCACCTGGACTATTGTCCCCAGATGTCAGCGGAGAGAAGCAGCAGCCCAGAGGGGCCCCCTGCCCAGCCTGGGGGCAGAGGGAACTCAGCAAAGTTCATTACGACAAGGTGACATCTGGGCAGAGACCAAAAATCAGGAATGGGGCAAAGAATTCCAGGCCCAGGGACTGGCAAAGCACAGACCTTGGCAGCCTGCGGCAGGTGGGGGCGGGGCCACTTGGAGCAGCAGCGCGACGGGATCCTGGGGGTGGGGGTCGTGTGAGACCCCTGCAGTGGCCCAGGGTGGGGGGGCAGTGACCTCAGAGCCCTCACTAACACATAGGCTGGGGCAGGCCGAGGGGAGGGGCAGTCCAGGGGGACTGGCGGTTTCCTGGCCTGATGGGGGAGACTCGCATTCCAGGGATGAAGGGATATTTACAAGTTTATCTGGCCACGGTCACTCCCTCTCACTCAGGGGTCACCAGCCCCAGGGCCTTCCTCCTCCCGCCTAGGTCCACACCCGGAGCTTCCCTTAGAACTAAGAGTGGCCCTCCCATGGGCAGCCCCACCACCCGGAGCTGCTGGAGCCCAGGCGGGATGGGATCAGGACTGCCTGGGAAAGGTCACACCGAGTGTGTCCCCAGGGCAAGGGTGGATAGGTTCAGCTTTATCCCTTCAGCCTTCCGGCCAGGGGCTTTCTACCCCAAGGTCTGCAGGGGTGGGGGCAGTCCACACCCTGCTGGACTCCATGGCTTGGGGCAATGGCTGGGGCACCCACCTCTCCCGCTCTTCCCTGCCTTTGCACAGAAAACGAGAACGGATCCGCTCGCATTCCACGAGCCCCCAGGGTGGGGGATGGGCTGAGTGTCGAGGTTAGCAGCCATGGCCCCAGGCATCATTAACCAAGTCCACACACACAGCCAGGGAGACGCCCCATCCACTGGGGCCACCCCAGAGGGCCAGGACCCCCAGCACAACCTCTCCCGTGCCCTGGGCGCCCGGGGGCTGGGCAGTGTCCGCCGGCTCCGCCCCGGCCACCCACCGCCCTGCTCCGGATACTCGGGGGTCCTCCCGGCCCGCAGGCGTCCACTTCCCGCCCAGCGCCCGGCTCGCGCCTCCGCCCCGGGACCGGAGGGCGCCCCGCCGCTCTCACCCGCTTCCTACTCCTTCCCGCCGCGCGCGGGCCGTCCCCGTCGCTGCCCGCCGCCAGCCCGGCCCGGCCCGGAGCCTCGGAACCCGCCGCCCCCGCGCCGAGGTCCGCAGGCGCAGGCGCCCCCACTTCCGGCGCCCCCGCGGCAAGGGCCCGGGCGCGCGGCGAGCCGCCGAGCCTGGGTTCCGGCCGCGCGCCGCCCCACGTGGTGGCGGGCGGGCTGCCTGGGGCCGGAGGGGCGCTCGGGTCTCACCCCGCCCGCCTGCGAGCCGGGGGCGTCCGAGGCGTCCACTCTCCGGAGGAAGAAAGTGAGGCTCAGGGAAAGACTGACCGCCTCCCGCTGGGTGCAAGAGCTGAGCTTGGTCCGCACATGCAAACGCCTGCCCCTTACCTGCAGGGCTGCCCCGCCCGAGGACGGAGCCCTCAGCGGCCACACGCAGGGCCAAGGCCGCTGGGGTGAATGGGCTGGGCGCTGTGTCCTCCAGCCCCTAACAGAGGGCGCACTGAGGACCAGCGCAGGGAATGCGAACCTTCGCGCCCCGCACACAGAGCGAACGCATTTCCTTTTTTTTCCTCTTTAAAGATGTATTTGAAAGGCGGGGAGGGGGGGTCCTCCATACCCTGGTTCACTCCCCAGATGGCTGCGATGGCCGGAGCTGGGCCAGTCTGAAGCCAGGAGCCCCCCACCCCCACCGTCCCCCACACAGGTGCAGGGCCCCAAGCACCTGGGCCGTCCTCCACCGACTCCCAGGTGCGCTAGCACAAAGCTGGGCTTCCCAGCGGCTCCCAGGTGCTCTGGGAATATTTTGCTCGGAAGACTTGGGGGCACCCAGGAGGAGCTCCATAAGTGCTCGCAGATGCCTTGTCTTGGTCCCAAGACAGGCTCGGACAACCTGAGCCAGTCCCTGCCTCTGAGCCTCCCTGCTGGGGGAGTGGGGGTGGGTGGAAATTGAACTGGGCTCGAACCAAGGGGAGATTAAAAAAATAATGGTAAGATTGGGCTGGTTGGGGGGGGGGACACTGGAGGAGCAGGCGGCTGGATCCTCCCGCTGCAGCCATGGGGAAACCGAGGCCCCGGGGGACACCGGGGACAGCCGGAGGTCACAGAGTGGATATGCAAGGCCCTTGGCAGGGTGGGGCCACTTCAGAGATAGTCCAGTCAGGGAGGCCTAGGGCCCTTCGGAGGACAATGGGCTGCACGATGCATAACAATGCGAGGCGCTGGAGACCGGCACTGGGGAATTCGCTGGGGGAGGACAGCCCCCAGCCCCGACCCCAGGGCAGTCGGCAGACAGTGTCGTATACCACGTGCTCGGTGCCAGGAAGAAACTCCTGGACTGAGGGTGGGGCGGGGTGTGGTGGGGCCAAGAGCTGCCCAGAGCCGGCGGGACCTTGATGCGCCTTGACTCCAGGTGCGGGAGCACAGGGGATGTCTCTAAGCACAGAGGGTAAACATTTCTTCCGCACCCACACCTCTCCTTTTCATTCCACTTTTCCCACGGGTGTGTGTGTGTGTGTGGCCACAATCCTGCGCCCCGAACCCTCCCAGAGCTCCTGTCTCAGGAAAACCAGGAGACCTCGAGGTAGCCCAAAGGCCCTGTCTGGGGGATGCCCTGCCCGCATTCCAGGTTCTGCTTCCAATCCCAGCTTCCTGCTAAATTGCACCGTGGGAGGCAGGAAGCCATGTCTAGGTGCGCCCCTGCCGCCCACGTGGGAGCCCCAGATGGAGTTCCCGCCCCTGGGGACCGGGAGCCGTTGTGGGCAGTTGTGGAGCAAGTCAGCGGTTGGGAGAGCTCTGCCTCTCTCGAAGAAAATGAAAATAAATAAAAATACATGATCCTTTTGGAGCTGTCCGCATCGTCCCACTGATCTCAACCCCGCTCCCCGGGTCCCCTCCCTTGGCCACTGCTGACCACCCAGGCCCACCGGCGGGCTGGGGTCTCAATTCCACACGTCCGGCCCGGGGCGGGGGTCGGGGAGGAAGCGGAAGCGCCCTCACTCCGACCCCCTCGCTCGCCCGGCGCCACCTGTCCACCCTTTGCTGTCTACGCAGCATCCTGGGGCGCAGGACGGGCGCCCGGGTCGCCGAATTCGAGGCGTATTCCAAAGCACTACTGTACTTGGCGCGGTACAGTTATCGGGCGCAGAGTAGGAATGGTGAGAAACGCGCCCCCGCCGGCGCCCGGCCTCAGTTTTGCCAGCCGCGGAATGGGACCAAGGGTGGCCGCCTGCAGGCTTTGCGCCGTGAACTTGAGACGATCAAGTCCGGTCCCTAAGCCCCGAGCGGTGGGCGGGGCCTCGAGCTGGAGCTGGGCTGGCGGCGGGGCCCCTGCGGGGCCGCCCCGTCCCCTCCCGGCAGGCCCCGCCCCGGGGGCGGAGCCAGGGCCAGGCCAGCACGTGTAAGAGTCCGCGGCGGGTCGCCGCAGCCACTCACCTGAGCGCCACGGCCTGAGCGCGCAGCGCCCGCGCGTCCTCCGCTCGCCAGCCCGTCGGCTCGCCCGGCCCGCGCGCCTCATGTCCCGCCGCAAGGCCGGCAGCACGCCCCGCCGAGTAGACCCGGAGCCCGCCTCCAGCGCAGACGACGAGATGGAGATGCCGGAGCTCGTCATCGATGTGAAGCCGGAGCCGGACGCGCGGCCCCTCCAGGCCGTGGATCCGGCGCCCTTCTCCCCGAGGGAGGTGTCCGCCGCCCCGCAGCTTGGAGGCGAGCCTCGCCACTCGCCCGGCTCCGTGCCCGCCGGGGCCAACCTCCGCGTCCTCGGCCCGCGGAAGCCTTGGCCCCTGTGGACGCAGCTGACCTCGAGCCTTCCCGGTGAGCGCCCTCCCTCCCCCTGCCCAGGGCCCAGCCTCCTCTCTCTTTCTCTCTCTGACTCTCGCATGGGACCCCCCCCACCTCCGCCGCGGCAGTCTCCCGCGCCCGGCCCCCAACCCCTCTCCTGACCTTCGGGTTTCCCCAGCCCCCATCCTGGCCCCACCCCGCGCTCACCGCCCGCTTCCTCCCTGCAGACCGCCAGCCCTGGCCCGAGAAACAGCCGGATCTGTTGACCTGCGGCCGCTGCCTGCAGATCTTCCCGCTGGAGGCCATCACTACCTTTATGGACCACAAGAAGCTGGGCTGTCAGCTCTTTAGTGGCGCCGGTCCCAACCTGGGCTCAGGTGAGTGCGTGCCCGGTGCGGACACCTTCTCAAGTCCAAGGGCTCGGCTTCCTGTGAAGAGGGGCTGAGCTGGACAGGCAGGGCACTCTACTTCCCCTTTCTGGCTCCCCACCGGGTGCAGCCTAGGCGTGGCCAGGGCCTGCCCGAAGTCCCAGGGCTGCGAGTTGGGGGGGGGTTGAGGGGGGATGGCAAGGGCTGGGCAGGGAAGGAGGGCCGCCCACAGGGTGTGGCCAGCCCCAGAAAACTGGCCTGGGGATTTGCCACACACACACCCCCAATCTGGTTTCACTTCTCCTTCCCCTTGGCCAGAAATAACTGGCCAGGTGGCTGGACCAGAGTGGCTGTAGGGGAGACCTCTGGGGAGAGCAGTGGCCTGGGGGAGGGGGGCAGAGGCCAGCCAGCAGGGGGACCGCCGGCTCCTCCCGTGTCTCCATAGGTCATGATTGAGATGGTGGTAGTTAGTTGGTGGGGGCCTGGGAAGAGGCTTCTGGCTTTGGCCTTGTGGAATCTCCCAGCCCTACGTGCTGGAAAGCCCCCGGTTTGAGCCAGGTCCTGGGTGCTGGACACCTGGAATTCTTGTCTTGGGAGGGACTTAAACCCGGAGCCCAGGGTGCTTGTCCACCCCCTCCCCCTAGGGAGCCTCCTGGCCTGGAGGCTTATCCCGCACTTCCAGCACCTACTCCTGGATTTCTGAATGGAATTAAAGTGAGGGCGGGGCTAGGGAGGGGCAGGTGAGGGAGGGGCTGTGATGGGCTCATTGAAACAATACTCCCAAGGGAACTGCAGGCTTCTACGGATTTCGATATCCTATGGGCCCAAACTCCACTGCCCCCTCTTGAGGTCACGGCCACCTGGAGGGGAGGCCGCCAGGACCACATACGGGGGTGGGGGTGGGGGTGGGGGCGCAGAGCCACACAGCTAAGGAGCAGGGTCTGAATTTGACCGACCCTTATGAGCTGTTCATTGCAAGAGCCAGCCCCTCCAAGGCTGCCTGGAAGGGGCTGGGAGGTGTCCATGGGCACCCGGAGGGCCAAGGGGAGACGTCACGTTGGGGGCCCTCAGCTGAGCATCCACGTGCCTGGTGGCTGCCATGCCTCCCACCCCCAGCCAGACCCTGGCTCTCTTCTGTCGGGTGGGGCACATGAGATTATCCAATTAATATTCCAGAGCTTCTTCAAACCTCCAGGTGTGGCCCTGGGGAAAAGCCTTTGTACCCATCTAGGAAACGGGGGGAGGGTCTTCTGTCCTGTCCTGAAGGCAAGCTGCGGGGAGCCAGGCGTCTGGCGCACGGGATACCCCTGCTGTATTTGGTCACCTGCTCAGCAAGGCCTCCGGTCCCCCAGCCACCAAGGCCAGTGGCACTCCCCCGGCCCACTCTCAGATTTGTTAGCACTTCTTTTAAAAAAGGTCATCAAATGCACAAAGCTGCTGCCTCCCCACCCCCACCCCTTCCTGGAGGCAGGGAGGGCGCCATGTCTGTTGCACGTGGGCCGCTCGGCACTCACCCCTGCCCCTCATCTTTCTCTGCAGAGCCTACAGAGCTGAAGGCCCTGAGCTGCCTGCGCTGCGGCAGACAGTTCACTGGGGCCTGGAAGCTGCTGCGCCACGCCCAGTGGGACCACGGACTGTCCATCTACCAGACGGAATCTGAAGCCCCCGAGGCCCCGCTGATGGGCCTGGCCGAGGTGGCCGCGGCCGTGTCAGCAGTGGTGGGGCCGCCGGGGCAGCCGGCTGAGACCAAGGGCCCCCGGGGGAGCCCCACCTGCTCAGTGTGCAAGAAGACCCTCAGCTCCTTCAGCAACCTCAAGGTGCACATGCGCTCCCACACCGGCGAGCGGCCCTACGCCTGCGACCAGTGTCCCTACGCCTGCGCCCAGAGCAGCAAGCTCAACCGCCACAAGAAGACCCACCGGCAGCCGCTGCCCCAGAGCCCCTGCGTGGCCCCGACTGGCCAGGAGCAGGCCTCCACTGCCCCGCCGGAGCCAGCCGCCCACGCCGCGGCCCCAGCCAGCACACTGCCGTGCAGCGGGGGCTTGGGGGCCGGCACTGCTGCCACCGCAGGTGTCCAGGAACCTGGGGCTCCGGGCAATGGGGCTCAGGCTGGTCCCGGTGGGGAGAGCTGGGAAGCCGTCCCCGAGGAGGAGAGGACTGACCGTGCCGAGAGCCAGAAGACGTCACCCAGGAAGATGGCCAAGCCAGCGGGCAAGAGCCGCGGGCCCGGGGGCAGCTGCGAGTTCTGCGGGAAGCATTTCTCCAACAGCAGCAACCTGACCGTGCACCGGCGCTCCCACACCGGCGAGCGGCCCTACGCCTGCGACCAGTGTCCCTACGCTTGCGCCCAGAGCAGCAAGCTCAACCGGCACCGCCGCATGCACGGGCTCGGGCCCGGCAGCACCCGTTTCGAGTGCCCCTACTGCTGCGTGCCCTTCGGCCTGCGCGCCACGCTGGACAAACACCTGCGGCAGAAGCACCCCGAGGCGGGCAGGAAGGCCTGAGCACGCTGCCTGTGCCGTGCCGTCCGTCCCTCCCCATCCATCCCCGTCCCCGTCCCCTCTGCCCACACCCATGTTAGCCTTGTTCTCCCCCTCCTGTGAGTAAACCATCCTCCTGTCCACCCTCAGCTCTGGCTCTGGCTTTCTTGGGGTGTCTGAGGTGGGTGGGAGCTCCCCCTCCGTAGTGGACGGCTGGGCAGACCGGTTTGGAGTGAGGGGGTGAAGGGAGCCCGGGGCAGGGCAGGACTGGCACAGAAAGCCGTGCTCCCGGTTCCCAGTGTGGGCGAGGCCAGGGCAGGGGCCGAGACGAGGGTGGGGAAAGGCCTGGACCTGTTGCCAGAGGCCCCTGAGCCAAGAGTCCCAGCCCATCCTCCCCAGGCTGGGCCCTGGGCTGGCACCCTGTCTGCACCCACAGACAGGTCTGGGCCCTCTTCCCACTGCCTCGCGCCCCCTGCCTTCTAAGCTGGTCTCGCCAGGAGGAGCTGTGGGCCGGACTCCCCCTAGAGGCACCCCCGGCACCTGGCCTGTCCACCCAGCGAGCTCCCAGCCGGCTGCTGGGCCCTGGGGCTTGAGAGCCCCGCACTGACCACACAGACAAGGAGGCCGGGAAGGGGATTAAATAATGCTCGATTTTATTTCACAGAAAGAGCAGCACAGCTGAGCCCTCTGCCCCAGCCCCGGGCCCGGAGCCGCCCTCTGCCTAGTGCCGATAGTGGGGGCTTCGGGAGCGGGACCTCGAGCGCCTGTGGAGAGAAGGGAGGGCCGTGAGGGGGGACGGGAAGCTGGGAGCCTGGCCATGCCCAGGGGTCAGCCCCCCTGCCCAGGGAGGAATCAGGACAAAGGCGGTGGGGGCCCGGGCGGGGCTAGCTTGCTCACCTCCGAGAAGAGCTGTATTCCCGGCCTGTGGAGGGGAGACGCATGGGTGAGGACAGAGTGCTGGGCGCACCTGACCCTCAGCGGCCCACCCCCTTGTCACTCCTGGGAGGCCAGTGCAGGGAAGGGCCCTGAGCCCGGCCAGGGGCCCGGGGACACTCACTGTAGCGGGGAGACGGGGAGCGGCTCTGGCGGCTGTACTGGCGTTCCCATTCTTCTCTCTCCTTCTCTCGGCGTTCCCGCTCCCTGCGGGGGGAAAAGGGAGGCGACCAGGGGAGGGGTGAGCACCTGCTGGGGTGCGGACCCTGGGGAAGGCAGGTGCAGTGCATAGGGACCCAGGGGCCTGTGCTGCGATGGACAGTGGGTGGCAGGCTGGAATCCCACCTTGCCCTCAGGGAGGACACAGCCCCATCACCTCCTGTCTGGCTCACCAGGACCAGCGGGTACCCTCACCAAGCCCGGGCTGGACCTCACTGAACCCTAAGAAGGCTGTGAGGGGCAAAATGGCTTCATCTCCACTTAGCAAAGGGAGCCAGACAGGAGAAAGACCCAGGGCGCAGGGTGCAGGGTGCAGGGCCGGGGGCGGGAGCTAGACCTGACCCACCACAAGCCCAACTCCCTGACAGCAAGCCCTGAAGCCAGCAGTGGGCGTGTCCTAAACAGACACCATGGCAACCGTGGGGAGGGCAGCTCCCACAGCAGGGCCCTCGGGGGGCTGTCTCAGGGACCCCAAGTGCTCACCATGAGCTAGAACCCGCCCCTGACTGACACAGCAGGCCTACAGCCTCGCTCTGCCCGCAGGCCCAGGGAGACCTGGGGGCCTACAGGAACCGGTGCCAGGCTGCCCCCAGGCCACAGAGCATTATGGGAGGCCCCCGATGACAGAGGCCCCGCTGAGCTCTGGCCCTGGTTCACCACTCAACACTGCCACGGAGGAAATGGGCGGGCGGTGGGTTGAGGAGACAGAGCTGGCCGAGTTGTCGCCCCCCATACTGACGGAGCCCCTCTCTGTGTCCACGCGCCGAGGCTACCCCAGCGCGACCTGACGCCTCAGTGGAGATGCGAACAGGAAGTGAGTGAGCAGAAAGCACACCACTCGGTGCAGGTGGGGGCGAGGGCCATGCAGGAAAACGCAGCAGGGTGGGGAGATGGTGGGGGCCCCGCTCTGGGCAGCACGGTCAGTGCAGGGAGGGGCCGGCTGGGAAGAGGGAGAACTCGGCAGGTCAGGACAACACAGGCAGAGCTAAGCCAGGGAGAGGAGCCAGAGGTGGCCGCGCAGCCCCAGGGCCAGGCGGGGACTCTGCTTTCATCCACCCACAGAGCTCCAGCGGCGGCAAGGCCGGGCGGTGCGGGAGCGGGGTGCGGGAGCGGGGCTGGCCTTACTTCATCCGGATCTTGCGGGCCATGGCGCGGAGCTCATCCTCCCGCTCCTGCAGAAACGGGCGGTGAGGGCGCGGCCAGGCGGGCCCCCTGGCTCCTCTGCTCGCCCCCTCCCCGGCCTCCCACCTGCTGCCCTCCGGGCCCCCACCTGCCGCTCGTGCTCCTGCTGGATCATCTTCTCCTGCGCCGCCTTCTTATCCGCCTTGACTGCAGGGGGAGGGGACGGGGAGGCTGAGAGGACCGGCCCGGCCCCCACACCCGGCCTGCGCCGTGCCGCAGGGGCTGGGTCGGCTGGGAAGCCTGGGGGACGAGGCCCGGGCTCCCACAGGGGCTGGGTCGGCTGGGTCGTCTGGGGGACGAGGCCCGGGCTCCCACAGGGGCTGGGTCGGCTGGGTCGTCTGGGGGACGAGGCCCGGGCTCCCACAGGGGCTGGGTCGGCTGGGTCGTCTGGGGGACGAGGCCCGGGCACCCAGGGGTTGGTTTGGCTGGGAAGCCTGGGAAGCCTGGGAAGCCTGGGGGACGGAGGCCCGGGCACCCGCAGGGGCTGGCTCGGCTGGGTCGTCTGGGGGACGAGGCCCGGGCGCACGTACACTGCCTGTTCAGTGCCTTCTGCATCCTCAGCTTCAGCTTCTCCTGCGGCGTCAGCTTGGGCTGGGGAGGGGGAAGAGGCAGGAGACGGGTGGGTGTCCCGGAGCTCCCACGACCCACCTCAGCCAAGAGCCTGCAACTTGCAGGGGACACGTGGGGAGGAGGGGCAGGCTGCGGACACCCCCCTCCCGCCCCACAAGGCTCGGGGAGGCTCAGGGAGGCTCAGGGACGGCTGCAGTCCCGAGGTACAGTGAGGAGGGGAGGGGACGCGGTGCTCATGGGGCAGGCTCCTCCGTTCCCCCTCGCCCGCCATCCCTGGGTCTGGATCGCCCGGCCCACCCGGGCCCCCTGCAGGCCCACCGGGCCCAGCTCTCGGGCACTGCTGCTGCGGGAATTAGGCAGGCGAGTTCCAAATTCTTACTGACTTTGGCAGCTCCTGTCTCTTTACCAGCGGCAGGTTCAGTCCTGGGGGGGGCGGGGCCAGAGGGCACGGTTGGAGGATAAAAGGGCGCTGCTCCCCTGCCCCCCTCCCCCAGCACGGTCCTCTGGCCAGAGAGCTCAAGGGGATGAGCACACCCTCCTCGGCCCCTTCGGGACAGGCCCCACCCCTCACAACCTCCAAGACAGCCCTAGTCCTCGCTCTAACCGCGCCCCAGACACCCCAGACATGCTCTGAGGACAGGCGCCCAGGCCTCCTGGAACAGGACCGTGTGTCCTTCAAAAGGCGCCCCCCACCTGGGCCTGCCCCACTCACTTTTTCAGCTTCTCGCCCACAGCAGGGGACGCCGCCGGCCTGCTCAGCTTCTCCCTTGGGGGCGATGGCGAGTGGCTCTGGCTGCGGCTCCGGCTGCGGCTGCGGCTGGGGCTCTGGCTGGGACTGTGGCTGCGGCTCCGAGTCAGGCTGCGACTGCGGGACGGGCTGAGGGACCAGCTGCTGCGGCTGCGGCTGCTGCTGTGGTGCCGAGGGCCCCGGCCGCCCCGTCTGTAGCGGTCTCCAGAGCGGGAGCGGCTCCTGGGGGTACATGGGGCACGGCAGGGTCACGAGGCTGCGGGGACCCCACTGTACCCCTCCCCCAGCTCCAGCTCCCAGTCCACCGTCTTCCTGCAAGGCCCTGTGTCTCGCCTTGATTCTCCCATCGTTTTCCCTCAGAAAGTTCTAGAACCACTCTGGCCCCTGTCTCTAGCCAGACCACCCTCCACACTTGCCTGGCCTAGGACAGGTCCTGGCCCTGTCAGCTGTACCTGATCCACTTCTCACCCTCCTGG
Organism: Sylvilagus floridanus; assembly: GCA_949820135.1. Classification (NCBI taxonomy): domain Eukaryota; kingdom Metazoa; phylum Chordata; class Mammalia; order Lagomorpha; family Leporidae; genus Sylvilagus; species Sylvilagus floridanus. The sequence goes on from OX463232.1 coordinate 11,583,276, forward strand.
ACAAGTACCTGACAACTTCCTGGGCGTGACAGCCAGAGGGCAGGACTTGGCTGGCCAGCCCGTCTGAGCTCGGGGCTCACGAAGGGGACCTGCTGTACAACCTCATCCACCTCCCATTTCCCTTGGGGCCCAGGGTCTCCTCCAGCAGCAACCCCACTCTGCCCCCGTCAGGCTCAGCACAGCCCCAGGCTCCCTCCTCTCAGGACCCTGCTGGTTCCTCAGCCAGGACTCACCCTGGGGCCGGCACCGCAGGTGTGGCCGGGTCCCCTGCCCCATCCCCTGCCCCGCTATCGCCCTGGGTCAGGCTGCAGGGAGTGACCCAGCAACCCTCACTACGCTCGGGTGCTCTCGGGTTTTTACAATGTTAAAGTTGCTGTCAACATGAACAAAACAAGAGTTCTCTCGTGACTTCTCGCGAAACCACAGACCAGGCAATGCCAAGCCGGCCACTGGGCAGTCAACACTACCAGACGGAACGTGCGCCCGCTGGCTCACCAGGGCCGCCCCGGCCCCTGCTCTGGACCCATCAGAGCCACAGGGAGCTGGCGCTGCGATCCCGGCTACCACCACGCCACTAAGTGCCTGTGTGGACCTGCCTGTGGCACTCTGATGAGACGGCTGGGTGGACAGCGCTGTGACCTCTGCCCTGCAGACGAAGGCCCGGGGGGCAGAGTGCACCAGCAGGGCCCAAGTTCGATAGGCACCAGGCAGCTGTCCCTCAGTGCCCCGTCACCCACCGAGCCTCGCCACCTCCCAAACAGCAGGCCAAGCCCTCGAGGAAGCACAGCCTGGCCCCGGGCGATTAGGCCAACCCTGCTGCTTCCGCCAAGGCTGTCTCCTGCTCCCTACCTGGCAGCTCGCGCACCCCCAGGAGAGCCTCCTCGCGGGGTGTCCAGCCACCCAGGCCCAGGTCCCCGCGGCATGCTCCGAAGCAGCCGTGACTTCCACTCTCCCAGGTCTGGGAATTCCCAGCAGGGACAGCAGTGCCCAGGACAGGAGACACCCGCCCTCCTCCCTCCACTGCATCCACCTCCCCCCTTCAAAGCAAGGGCTCCCTAGGGCTAGAGCAGGCCATCTCCCTCCGAGCCCACCACCCACCGCACGCACCTGCTTCTGCGCCGTGGCCCGTAGCCAGCACGCCGGGTGGGCGAGCGGGAGTAGCGGTGTCCATCTCGGGAGCCCCCACCTGAGTGCCGCCGGCCTCGGCTCCGGGACCGGGAGTAGCGCCGGGAGCGGGACCGAGAGCGGGACCAAGAGCGGGACCGGGAGCGGGCGTGGCGGCCAGAGCGGTAGTGGCCCCCGCGGCGGGAGCGGGAGCTGGAGCTGGAGCGGGAGCGTGAGCTGGAGGTCCTCGAGGCAGAGGAGGAGGAGGAAGAGGAGGAGCGGCGGCTGCGGGCGGGGCACGGGGCGGGTCGCGGGTCAGCTCAGGCCTGCGCCATGACCCCCCCTGCCCCAGGTCCCCCCCACGGCGGCCGGGGCGTAGGGAGGGCGGCGTGAGCGTTACCGACCGGGCGCTGGTATTGCGTCCCGGCGCGGGGCCGCCAGGCTGGGGGGGTGCGGGGGGCTTCCCTGGGGCGGCCCCTGACGCGGCTGCAGCGGCTGCAGCTGCGGCTGCCTCCTCGTCGCTGCCCCCAAAGCTGGTGATGAACGTGATCTTCTCCTCCCGGCCTGGAGTCGGCGAGCGGGAGCGGGAGCGGGATTCGGAGCTGGACTCTGAGGGCGATCTGCGGGTGGCAGGGGGCGGCTCAGTGGCCCGGGCTCGGCAGGCCTGGTCTCCATGGCAGAAGCCTGCCCAAGGGATGCCAGAGGGGCCTGCAGAACGGGCTCAGCAGGGCAGGAGGAGACCCAGCTCTCCGGCACCCGGCCCGTGAGCACAGAGCCCGTGCAGAAGAACCAGGATGGGAGCGGCTGGGTCCAGGCAGCCAGTGAGCAAAGACAAGAAGTCTATGCGACACGGAAGTCTTCCTCGACAGACAGCTGGGGGCAGCAAATAGCAAGCACTGCAGCCCAGTATAATTCCATTTTTGTAAAACAAACAGAAAGCGCCTGACGTCCCTAACACTCCTGTACTGAGCGCCTCACCTCGCTGCACCTGCCAGGGCCCCCAGCAGGCAGAGCCCCCTCCCCCCACTGTGAAAGGACCTGGGCTGCCAGGGGCTTTAAGGCTGAGGTGGGGCTGAGGCCTGGCCCCCTGAAGGCCCTCCCCTCCTCACGGCTGCCAGGCTCACCGCCCGTTTCTGGGAGCTGGAATTAAAGAGCTTCTACTATCGAGTGGGCTGCCTGGCACAGCGGGCCTCCTGCCCTACCCCCACCCCCCAGCCCAGCCAGGGGCCCCGCACTTACCGCTTATAGGGGTCATAGGTGGGGCTGTCTCGGCGGGCATAGCTATGGAGAGAAGAACGGGGTGGGCCAAGCGGGGGCTTGGCACCTGGGCACACATGGCGTTGGACCAAGCCCCCCGCCCTGCGTGACGGCCCAAAGCCAGGCACGCGCCAGTGAGGGGGCGGCGGGCAACGGGTGATGGCCTTGCTGGATTCCTTCACCTACGCCCACCTCAGATCCGCCTGAAGCAGGAGCCGGCGTCCCAGGCCACAACTCCCCAGACACGTCCTGCCCCTGGGGAACTCGGACCTCGCCAGCCCCGGTCCCGCTGCCCTGCGGACCCCTCCAGCCTGTGCCAAGCTCTCGCTGGGGCTGGCTGGGTGACAACAGCACTGAGCCGACGGGTCTGAACCGCATCCTACATGCCAGGCCCAGCAGCTCCCCCACCCCACCAGCGGCTCGTCCCAGCTCCGACAGGGCGGCCATGACTATCCACACTTCACAGCTGAGAAAGCTGGGGTCCAGAGACAGACCCTCACCCAGGGCCACACAGCTCCTAGACGGGGAGCCGACGCCGACGCCAGTGAGCATGGTGCTGCTCTGCAGTGACACCCGTGCCTGCCCCCCGCCTTGGGCACACGTGCGGCCAGCGGAAGCCAGAAGCCGAGGCCTCCTAGGGCAAGCTGGGCGCTCCCTGCCATGCCCGGCTGTCTCATCCAAACCTGTCCCAAGACCTCCGCGTGGGGACTGGCAGGTGATGGCACCCCATTTTCCAAAGGAGCAAATCAAGCTCAGAGAGGGGACGACACTGGGCCAAACTCTGACAGCGAGGATGCAGGCAGGCAGCAGAATTGGGCCCGAGTCCAGGGCCAGCCTGGGTGCCTTGGTCTGCCTGCAATTCCTTCAATTCTTCCAGCTGTCCCTGGCAGCAGCCCCGGGCTCCCCTCCCCGGGGAGGAGAAACGGGCAAGGTGCTGGAGCGTCTGGCCAGAGCCCCCAGTCCAGGAGGGTGCGGGGAGCAGCCAGCGGGAGACGCCGGCTACTTCAAGCCTCACTCTGGCCGTCTGCTGCCCCACCAGGAGGGCTCTCCCAGGCCCCTGCCCGCCTCCCCCAGATCTCAGAGGCGGCCAAGGCAGGCTCAGGGAGCAGCCTCACCTGGGTGGGCTGATCTTCCGTCCCCTCAGTCGCTTCTCTCGAAACTCTCTCCGCTGGCGCCGGGAGCGCCGGCCCTGGGGTGGGGGGGCAGGCGGGTGAGCGGCACATCCTCGCGGAAGCCTGCTCCCGCCCGCACGGAGGCCCAGCCCTCACCGAGTACATGGCCTTCTCCTCCTCGAGGGCCTTGGCGTGCTTAATGGCTTCTGCCTCCTCCTTGTCCTTCCGCAGCATCCTGCAGGGAGAGGCACGAGGGGGTGGGCAGGGCACTGGCCTCACCCAGAGAAACGCGAGGGAGCCAGAGTGGTGGAGTGGGGGGCGGCCGCCGTGCTCACGGCCCAACGTACAGGCCTGCTGGGGCCACTGCTACTGCAGATATTCACAACTCAGCACCAAACCCTCACCTGCTCCGAGCCTACATCCCAGCGCGCACAGTGACCAAGGCACTAGCACGAGGGTTCCTGAGACGGCGCTGACCGTGGGACAAAGTCAGCCGCGGAGGGGAAAGGCGGGGCGGAGCGCGGCAGGGGCACCTGCTGGACTCCAGCAGGGAGGGAGGCCGGGGAAGCAGCAGAGGGACTGCTGAGGCCACGCGGGGAGGGGCTGCTGCTGCTTCTGAGCGCGGTGGGGCCGCGGAGGGTTCTGAGCAGAGCGCAGCGTCCACTCGTGTTTACTGTTTCTAATTCACTGCTCTGCAGCTGGGACCATCCTATGTGGTCCTGGACGTGGGCTATGGCCACGTGCCAGAATACCGAGGGCAGAGCCTGTCCCTGGGTCCAGCGACCCGGGAGCTCATCTCAAGTCCCACCGAGCAGTTTCTGCAAGCGGGGCTGCGGTGGCCGTGGGCCAGGGCTGGGCACACGCGCCTCGAAGCAGGGCCGTCAGGTCCAGGGACACTAGCAGGTGGGCTCACGGGACAGGCCTCACCTGACGAAGTCCCCGTCGGCCATGCCGTAGGTCGTGGCCTGCTTGTTGAGATCGGCCACCTGCTCCTGGTTCAACTCATCCACGTCCACCTCCACGTCTGCACCAAGAGAAAGGCTGTCAGGAGCTAAGCCCGAGAGAAGACAGGGCAGGGGCAGTGCCTGGGGCTGGATCAGAGGCCCAGCTGACATCCCTCAGGCTGGCGGGGGCCCCCCTAAGGGCAGGCACACTACCCAGTGGGCGGCAGGGGCTGCAGGAATGAACTTGGATGGGGGTGGGTGGACCTCTGGCGAGCGAGGCGTGTTCGAAGTGTGACGGGGCGTGAGGGGGGAGTGGGGGCGGGCAGATGGTGGCAGCGGGCAGCGCATGGCTCGTAGGTGTATGGGAGCTGGACACGTGATCCACAAGGGGCAGAAGCAGCGGGTGGATGGAAGCAGACAGCTGCCTGAGCGTGAAGACAGAGCTGCTGGAAAGACGGCGCCGAGGACGGCGGAGGGGCAGGCGGGCGCTCGATCGATGGGTGCTTAGGGGGAGGTAAATGGGGAGGGCGGGAAAGATGAACAGATGCTTGGGGGATGAAGACAGCTCCGGAAAGGATGCACACTTGTTTTCCAGAGGGGCGAGGAGGCAAAGGCAGACAGGCCAACCCAAGGAGAAGAGAGCAGAGCCAACAACCAGGCAGGGGTCCCCTGGAAGTAAGAGCTGAGGAAGAGAGAGGAGAGACAGGCGGGCGGGCGGGGAGCAGAGGCCAGAGGCGGGCAGGGCTCGTAAGCGTGGGCTGCCCAGAGGGTAAGGGACGAAACACAGAAATGATGCCCAGGGGCTGGGGGTGGGGAGGACAGAGAGGGGACCCCACCGATGTCGGGGATGACCTCATCTTCGTCCGAGTTGCTCTCCTCCTCGGCCGGTGAGTCCTCTTCCTCCGGCTTCTCGGCGGCCTTCTCTACCTCGGCCACCGTGCTGTCCTCGTAGGTGTAGCCGATGGAGGCCTTCTTCTCTGCCAGCCTGGGACAGGGGCGCCGGTGAGCGGGCAGCGCCGGGAGAGGGCCCCGGCGGGACCCGCAGGCCGGCCTCACCAGCTCCGCGGCACCCAGCCTCGGGCCTTCCCTCTGCCCAGAACCTTCTACCCCCAAGTCGGCTCCTGTCTCTTCCATCCCAGTGACCCGGTGGCCAGCCTTCCAGGAGTCCTCCTTGACTGTGCCCCAGGCTAGGCCAGACTCTGTCCTGAGCGCCAGCCCCGGCAATGCTGGGCTTCACGTGGGGGTACGAGTCTGTCTCCCTCGACTACAGGTTCCACGGGGCAGGGCTGAGTCCCTGTGGACCACGATGTACCCCGGCGTGGCCCAGAGCAGAGCGGCTGAATTCATGTCAGTGAGTAACCCCAGGGCCAGCCTCAGGCTGGGGCTCCCAGCACAGTCCTGTGGAAACCCCAGGGCACGGGAAAGCAACGAGAGCCTGGGACCCCGGAGTGGGGCCGCCGGGCCGGTGCGAAGGCGTCACCGTCACCGACGGCAGCGCTGGAGGCTGAACCGGTCTCCTGCACTGTGTGGAGCAGAGGGGCGAGACTGGCCAGCGGCTCCCGCAGGGGCCCTGCAGCCCCACAGTACCCAGGAGCTCGGCGAGGCTGAGGGGCAGCCTCCCTGGGCCTTGCTGGCAGGACTCTGACACCGGGACCCGCGCCTCCCAGCTCGCTGTGCACAAACCCAGCGGGCCAGCCGCCCAGCCACCTCCTCCTCTAAGCACTGATTCGCTGCGTGCCCGCTGCAGGCCCAACACTACCCTCAGCTCGCGGGGCCCACAGCGGACAGGGCACCCTGCACCCTGCCGCCCCGCCCCGACTCACTTCTTCTTCTCATCCTCACTGGGTCTCTGGAGGCCTCCATACAACTCGTCGATGTAGATCTGGTACAGGCACTGCTCCTCGGAGACTGCAGTGAGCAGAGGACCGAGTTGAGAGCGGGCCGTGGGCGGGCGCTATCACCAGAGCCCGTGGGTCACCAAAGTCTGTCGGATGGCAGTGACGTCCTGGCCAACCACTGACTCCACCCGTGCCCGCCCTCCTATCCGGGTACTGCCACCAGCGTCGCCATCAGGGAGGCCGTGCGCCAGAATCCCGAACGCGTTCAGTGCCGCCTGTCACTTGGACGCCACAGGCTGCTCCGTGAGTGCCTTGTGTGGTGAGAGATGAGCTGGGCCTCCTAAATCCCACAACCACCCCGGCGAGCTCAGCGCTGTGGCATGGCCTCCTCTGGCCTGTGGGGCCGTGAGAAGCATATCCCTGACGTTGGCTGGGATGCGGTGAGCACCCTTCCCCCCAGGCCCTGGGCGTTCCTCTGGGACCTGAGGCTGCCATGCTGGCTCGCCCGGCGATGCGGTCCTCCTGGCTTCCGGCCGCGCTGGCCCGCCCCATGCGCACTCCCTGGCTCTCTGCCTTTGATCTGCCTGTAGTGTGCCGGTACCCCTTCCCCCTCCTCCCCCTCCCCCCAGCGAGTGCCCAGCTACCCTCCAGACCCCGGCTGCGGTCACTATCTATCACGACACCACCTTTGTGTGTGATTGCCATCGCTGGCATGAATAGGTGGCCCTTTCCCCCAAAGCCCAGCCCCCAGGAGCTTCCTGGCACACCAAGGGAGTGCTGCATGGTACGTGGGAGGGGATGCAGGCACAGACACCTGGCTCCACCACCAAGAACCGCTGCGGCCTTGGGTGAGACAAACTGCAGCACTGCTCACCACCAGCTTCCCCACGCCAAGGCCTGAGGGCTAGAATCTGGCCCTCTCTCATCTTAGAGACGCAAAAGCACCTACCCTAGAAACAAAACCAATCAGAGCGCCGACTGCCGGGCTTCTACATGCCCCACCTCTGCACCCTGCTGAGGCCCGGGACAGAACCAGCGGCCCCGGCGCCCGCAGGTAGTGCTGCTGCCTTGGCTCCCCACAGACGTCCTGAGAGGCGCCAGCCCTGTTCCTGAGTCGGGAGCTTCCGTCAGAGGACAGAGGGGCGGACCCCAGCTCCCGGGACACTTTCGAACCTCCACATCCTTGGCTGTCAACGGGCCATCGCCCCCCGCCCCGCCCCCGTGGCGTGCAGGTGCAGTAGGGTAATACAGACAAGCCAGCCCCGGTGCGGCGTGGCCTGGACATCCCTGCAGGAGGCCGGGGCGGGGGAGCACTCTCTGAGCCCGCCCTGCTCACTGGGAGGGGGGCATCGGCAATGAGGCCAGGCCCGCGATGCTCACCAATGCTTAGCACAAACGTCCATTTAAAACAAGTGCTCTCTCAGAGCCGACAGTCTGGTCCATGCCAGCAAGGGAAAATATGCAGAAAGAAAAAAAATGTTCTTGCTATCTTGCCTATTTTTTTAAAAAAGGAAACACAGCACAGTGTCAGAGGGCACGAGACATGGAGGTGACCCCGACAGACACAGCTCCGTGGTAGCCACAGCAGGCAGAGGCCCTGAGGGAAGAGAGGGCAGAGCAGGTCCAGGATGGAGCCGGGACGGGAACTCGAGGCCCTGCAGCAGGGAGCCCCTGGAAAAACGTCTTCCCACACTCACGGCGTCTCTGGCGGCCAAGGCCCCCGCGCGCGGCCCGCCCAGGCACTCACTGCCAGCAAAGTCGTTCTGCACCAGGCCTCGGTAGCGCTCGTAGTTGCACTTCCGCTCGTCTGACTCCTGCTCGGGGGAGCTTCAGGGGAGGTCAAGGCCTTGAGGTCAGAGGGAGGAGGTGACCGCACCCCACACCAACAGGAAACAGGATGAGGCAGCCGGGGAAGGCTCGGGGCAGGGTGGGGGTGGGGGTCACCCTGAGCCTCAACTTCCCAAGTGGGAGGGGGCGTCTTCCCCACCACACACACCTCCTTCCTAGGAAGGCGGCCGGCAGAAAGAGGGCGAGGGCTGCAGTGTTTGACGCCCGGCTCAGCGTCCCGGGGGGCGGGGGGTGGCTTACATGGTGGTGAGCAGAGGGGGGGTGTAGTCAGGGATGTGGTCCAGGTGGGCGCGGACATCGAAGCGGTCGATCATGTTGTTGGTGTCTCCCTGCCAGGGCATCCTGAAGCGGGCAGGGGTGGAGTGGGGAGTCAGAGCTCGGGGCCCCACTGCCCGGGACACAGAGCACCTGTCCCCTGCCACCGCACTCGGGAGCCCCAGTTGTCGGTCCCCCATGCTGAAGCCACAGCCTCCGGGCTGCACAGGCCACCCGTCTGACAGCTCCTGGAGAGACCTGGGCCCCACCCCAGGGGCTACGGCTAGGAGCCCCCGTCCTCCTGAAACTTCCTCCCGACCTCTGGGTCACTGGCTTTGGCCCCGCCCATTGCCCTGGAGATCTTCCAACCCAACCCCTGCCCGCCCACTCGGCTCAGCCCTGTGCCCGTCACCTTCACTGCAGGTCAAGCCTTCCTTAGCTCTGGGTCCCAGGGTCCCTGCCCCAGGCCCTCCCTCCCCCCACACACCCTGGCCCTCTGCCCCCCATCCTCCAAGTGCAGACGCCGCCACGCCCCCGGGTGCCTCACATGTTAACGGGGCTCTCAGCAGCCAGGGCAACTGCAGAATCCAGGTGTACCTTGCACGCTCGGCCGTGCACTTGCAGGAACTGGGCTGGGTCCTTCTTCTGTGGGGGTGGACAGGACGGAGGTCACCATCCAACTGAGCTCCCAACTTCACCCCACGCAAGCTTCACAGTGAGCTCCCCTCTGCCCTCAGGCGGGCACCCTGCACTCGCCAACTAACCCCAGCCGCAGCGGCAGCACCAATGGGGCTCGCCCCAGGAGATGAGGAGTCGCTTCCTCTCGGAGGCAGAAGGCCCTGCGCTCAGCCCAAACGTCCACACGGCCAGTACTGAGGCCTCCCCCCCCCACTATCCTCCGATCTCCGCTGCCGCCCCCACAGCCCCAGCCACCTATTCGGGGGTGCAAAGGCACAGGAAGAGAGGAGCAGGCACCAGTGCCCGGGAAACACCGTCCAGGACCACCAGATGCCACCAGACACCACTGTACCCCGACGACGATGGTGGAAACCGAAAGGACAAACAGCAGCAAGGGCTGACAAGAACGTGAGGGACTGAGATCTCCAGAACGCTAAACAGAGCAGTGAGTGTCTAGCTCAGCAGACACTGCCCAGGATGCCCGTGTCACACACCGGAGCGGCTGGGTTTGGGTCCTGGCTCCAGCTCCTGACCACAGCAGTGCTGACTGCTCAAGTGGTTTTTTTTTTTTTTTTTTGGACAGGCAGAGTGGACAGTGAGAGAGAGAGACAGAGAGAAAGGTCTTCCTCTTCCGTTGGTTCACCCCGCCATGGCTGCTGCGGCCAGCGCACCATGCTGATCCGAAGCCGGGAGCCAGGTGCTTCTCCTGGTCTCCCATGGGGTGCAGGGCCCAAGCACTTGGGCCATCCTCCACTGCACTCCCTGGCCACAGCAGAGAGCTGGCCTGGAAGAGGAGCAACCGGGACAGAATCCAGTGCCCCAACCGGGACTAGAACCCAGGGTGCCGGCGCCGCAGGCAGAGGATTAGCCTAGTGAGCCACGGCGCCGGCCAAGTAAATTTTCTTTTAAGATTTATTTGCTTATTTGAAAAGCAGAGTTACAGAGAGGCAAAGGTGGGAGGGGAGGCGAAGGAAAGGTCTTCCATCCACTGGCTCACTCCCTAAATGGCCGCAACAACCGGAGCTGCACCAATCCAAAGCCAGGAGCTTCTTCCGGGTCTCCCACGTGGGTGCAGGGGCCCAAGGACTTGGGCCATCTTCCACTGCTTTCCCAGGCCACAGCAGAGAGCTGGATTGGAAGAGGAGCAGCCGGGACTCGAACCGCACCCATATGGGATGCCAGCACTGCAGGCTGCGGCTGCACCTGCTAAGCCACAGCGCCGACTCAACTGCTCAAGTGAGTCCCTGTCACCCACGGGGGAGCCTGGACTGAGTTCCCGACTCCCGGAATTGGCCTGACCCAGCCCCAGATGGTACAGGCATCTGGGGAGTGAACCAGCAGCGGGGCAATCCCCACGCACTTGTCTCTCCCCCATCCATCTCTCTGCCTCTCAAAAACAAAGTTCAAGAATTACCACATGGCCCAGCAGTCCCACTCAGCTACATACCCCACGGCCTGAGCTCCAGCTAGGGGCCACAGCACAGTGACCCACAGGAAGGGGCCCTGCGCCCCGCAGCACATCCTGACCAGGCTCCCGCCACGCACTCCGAGTGCAAACCCTTCTCTACCCCAGCCTCACCCAGCCGACTTCTCTTCCGGCCTGGACCCCGTGGCCACCTCTTCTCGGGCTATGCTGCCACCCTGCTCCCCACAGCAGCCTGGAGCCACGTCCCTCCTCTGCTCCGGCCAGTCCCTCTGACACTGCCCCTCCCCACTCCGCCCCGGGCACACCAACCTCCATGCCAGTCCCAGAACACTCAGGCCTACCCCAGACCCCAGCTCGGGACCTCAGCCTAGAACACTCTCGAGCATGGCTTCCTGGAAGCTTTCCTGCCTGACCCTAAGGACACGGCTCCTCAGTCTTTTTCTTTTTTTTAAATTTTTGACAGGCAGAGTGGACAGTGAGAGAGAGACAGAGAGAAAGGTCTTCCTTTGCCGTTGGTTCACCCTCCAATGGCCGCTGCAGCCAGTGCACCGCATTGATCCGAAGATAGGAGCCAGTTGCTTCTCCTGGTCTCCCATGCAGTGCAGGGCCCAAGCACCTGGGCCATCCTCCACTGCACTCCCGGGCCACAGCAGAGGGCTGGCCTGGAAGAGGGGCAACCGGGACAGAATCCGGTGCCCCGACCGGGACTAGAACCCGGTGTGCTGGCACCTCAAGGCGGAGGATTAGCCTGTTGAGCCACGGCACCGGCCTCATAGTCTCTTACTCTGTCCCCTTACCCCAACGCCTCTCACAGCACTACTAGCACCTGCTGGCACACCTGGCCCGGCTGCACTCGCACCTGTCTCCTGGAGGGCCAGCGATCTGTTGGGTTCCCAGAACAGCCTGGCACACAGCAGGTGCTCAGAACCCTGAGGGAGGAAAGAGCGACTCCTCACTCACAGAAGAGGCTGAGCCCCTTCAGGGAAGAAATCTCCTGGCAAGTTTCCAAGATCCTCACCGGCCGTGTCAGCGGATGGGCAGGTGCGCCCCGCTCTCTCAGGAGGTGCGGAGTTCACCAACAAGCAGGGCTCACCGCAGCTCTGCCCCCACTGGCTCCGGGCACTGGGCTGATGCCACCCTCCTTCAGAACTGCAGACCTGAGGCTGGGACCCGCGGCCCAGGCGCACAGGGCCTGGCAGGGGGCAGGGGGCCACGGAGTCCAGCTCCTCGTCCTGCACCTCACACTCCCTCGACTCCTTGTCTCCAGCACACGCCACGTGCAGCTCCCTGAGCGTCACGAGGGTCTCAGGCAGATGTCAAGAGCCCACCACTGCCAAGGCTAATCCAGGCCAAATGCCAGTCCCTGCAGCCAAGCTGCACGGGCGCCTGCAGCGCAGGACTCGGCAGGTGCACAGAGGAGCCCCGACAGGCTCAGCATCACAGAGGGAAAAAGCACTGGGCTGGGAGGAACAGGCCGCAGCCCGCAACCCAGCACTGCTGGGAGACCCTGGAAAGCTCAGTGAGCCGCACCAAAAGCCGGGCACTGAGCTCAGTGTCTGATGCACGCTTTCTCCAACCTCCCAGCTGTGGAGAAACACTCTTCTCGTCTCCTGGCATCGTTTTTTAGATTTATTTATCTGAAAGACGGAACGAGACAGACAGAGAGTCCGCCCATTGGTTCACCCCCCAATGCCTGCAGCAGCCCGGTCTGCCGCCTGGGTGGCAGGGGCGGCACTTGGCCAACACCTGCGGCCCTCCCAGACACGGTAGCAGGAAGCTGCACTGGAAGAGAGCAGCCGGGGGCCGGCCCGGCACCTGACCCGGCGCTCCGGCACGGGCCGCGGCGTGGCGAGCGGCTCAACCCCAGCTGCGGCCCCAGCAGACACGGACTTGAACCCAGACGGGCCTGACTCCGAAATCCAATTCTTCCCCACTATTATTTATCTTTCACATTTCAGAGGGATCTTTTACTGTGGTAAAAACCACATAACCAAAGCCAGCACCTGCACCACTTCTGAGGGCCCAGTACAGCGGGGTTCGCCACCCGCCCCAGGCTGTGGCAGGCTCTACAGCTCTCCCGGCTGGCAGGGCAGGAGGCGTGCCACTGGTGACGCCTGCTCTGCCCCCGCCCCGGCCACTGCTGCCTCTCTGCTGCTCCCAGAGGCGTGGGACTCCGTCCCTGAGTGGCATCTGCCCCTGCTGCCTTCTCGCTTCCCATGACGGCCACTTCACTTAGCGTGGTCTCAGGCCCGCCCACACCGCAGCGAGACAGGTTCACTCCCTGTCTGTGCGCATCTGCACGGGCTCCTATCCAGCCATCCTGTTGATGGACGGTTAACTGCCGCGAACCCCGCTGCGAGAGCATGGGGGTACAAGCAGGCCCAACACCCACTCATCCTCTGGACTCTCTGGCCTCTAGAGCTCACGGGCTCACGGTTCAGGGGAGACAGGTGTGCCCACCAGGAGGAACCGCAGTGGGCAGTGCTAAGACCGGGGAGCCCAGAGGAAGACCTCATCTGGCACCGGGGTCAGCGGGGGCTTCCTGGAGGAGGAGACACCTACGCTGAGACCTGTTCGTTCCCCACTTTCGAATCAGCAGGGCCTTCTGTCTGCTTCTTTATCCAGCTGACGAGGGCAGGAGCAGTGGCCGAGCGGTCAGCAGGCAGCAGGGACAGAGGAACAGTGCCAGCTGTGCCCGCCTCGACATGCCCATGTGGGCAGCCCACCGCCCTCTCAGCAGCGCTGGCCACTGCCTGGCCACCTCCCGCAGCCCCGCGGCTCCGATCTGAATGCTGGTCACGCTCACACACAGCGACAATGGCCACTTGTACAGGCCTGCACCGCAGGCACTTGTTCGTTAAGCTCTTCTCAGCAGGGCCTGAGCAGACACAGCAGGGACCTCCCGCTAACACGGAGCAGTCTGGAACCCCGGGCCCTCCACGGGACCCAGCCCCAGCCTCCTCTCTATACCACCCATGACCTGGATCCGGCGTCAGCAGTGTCAACAACCTCCAATGCTAATATTTACGGAACAACAGCCGCCCCGGGCAGGGGCAGGTGCTCCCGCGGCAGACTCCGAGGGCCACTCCTAATGGATCCGGCCCAAGCTGCCCAGGACACAGCCACACCGCTTAGCCTTCCCGACCCGTACCCTTGCACGTGGCCAGTGCGGCCTGAGTGCAGACGTCATGGGAAAACATGGTAAACCTTCCTGACAACTGGCAGAGACGGCTTCTCCCCCTGTTGGACAGCCAGGAGCCTGAGCGGCCTCTTAGACACCAAGACAAGCCGGGGAGGAGGAGCTGTGCGCTCCCTCTGCTTTCCTACGAGCAGGACACACACGTCCAGCCAGGTTAAGCCGCTGACGTCCTAGGTCTGTGACGGCCAAACCCGACAGCGCACGACCCATCACTTCGCGTGCCATGGAACCTGGCTCAGGAGGGCGGCCACGCACGTCACTCAGGAGCTGGCATCCGAACCTGAGCCAGAGCGCCCTGGCCCGCGAGGCCACAAGGTCGCATCGCGCCTTCAGCCGCCGCCATCTCAGACAAGGGCTCTGCCTCCTTGGACTTCCACGTCCACAGGAGATTACAGGTCAATAGCTGGCTAAGACGCCAGCCCTGCCCTCTGAGCCCCAGCTCACCCCACCAGCAGGTGCGCCTCCTGGTCTGGAGTGAGGACTGGACACAGCGCAGGCACAGGCCGAGTGAGGCACGGTGGCTGGCGCCCCGCCCCCAGGCCTGCTGCACAGGGAGAGCACGTGGAGGTCCGCGGCAGGGGCAGCTCTCCCTCCGCGTGCCCACGAGCTCCCGGCCCGTGCGGGGCCCTCGTCTAGGACCCAGCTGGACCCAGGCCATGGGCTCGTGGTCATGCTCTAGTTATTTTGACACCACCGGAGAGGAGCTCGCTCTGCCCGGTGGCTCCTTGCCGGGTGCCAGAGGCAACTGGGGGGGCTCTGTGGAGTGGGGTAACAGCAGCCCCCTCTGTCCATGGGTGACTGGGGATTAAACAACCCACACAGCTAGCCCAGCACTGTGGCGTACTGGGCTAACTCTCGCCCTGGGGCACTGGCATCCCATATGGGCACTAGTTCGAATCCCAACTGTTCCTCTTCCAACCCACCTCTCTGCTGTGGCCTGAGAGAGCAGAAGATGGCCCAAGTGCTTGGGCCCCTGCACCCACATGGGAGACCTGGAAGAAGCTCCTGGCTTTGGATCGGTGCAGCTCCAGCCACTGCAGCCATTTGGGGAGTAAACCAGCGGATGGAAGACCTCTCTCTCTCCCTGTATCTGTAACTCTGCTCTCAAATAAAAAAAATTAAAAAAAAAAAAGATCCAACACATCTGAAGACCTCTCTGGAGCCTGAGAAAACCAACCAACTGGTAACTGCTGGTCTTACTGTTTTCTTTATCTACTGTTTCAGACTGTGCTTACGGGGCTGGGCTCTGGCATGCAAATGCAAGCTCTCTCAGAGCTGATTGGGTATATGTGGACCTGGATGTAGAAACAGTGTGCACATGCAGATACACACACACACGCACACACATGCACACACACATCGGGGTACGAAAGCTCACGATGTGCGAGGGCGGCACTAGCTTGGGGACAAGACCCCCCTGCCTGAGATCTGAGGAGCAGGAGTCAGCCGGAAGTGGGGACACGGCACGGAAAGGCCCTGCGCTGGCGAGCACTGTGGTCCACAGAGGACCAGCAAGGAGGCCCGGATGACCCGGGCAAAGGAAAGAGGCAGAGAACAGGGCGGGCGGCACGGTCGGGGCGCGCGGCAGAAGGCAGACCACTGCGCCCGAGGTGAAGAGGCTGAATTCCCCAAGAGTGGGAGGGAGCCGGGAAGAGTCCGGGGCACCGGGCACGGGGGCGGCCGGCTCCTGAGAGGCCAGGGCCCTGGCACGGCGGCAAGCGGGGCACTCTGTACAAACCACCCAAGAGGAGTCCTGGAGCCCACAAACACGAGTGTTTCACGGCGGACCCCGAGGGCTGGTAGGACCTAAACAGGCGAGGCGCTCCACCGGGGGTCGGAGGTGGAAAACAGGCCGGGGCCGCGGCCACAGCACCTGTGCCCCTAAGGCCGGGGCCGGAGCTGGGTCGGTTCACTAACAGCAATCGGAGAACCGCACGGGAAGGGACGTGGTCAGACGTCACTTCCTCTATGCTGACGCCACTCCCGCTGCGTGCCAGGCCGTCTCAGAAGTGCCTCAGCTCTTGGGCCCCGGGAAGACGGCAAGACAGGCGCTGGGTGCCCACGGGCGGCGGTCCTCTGGCCATGCGCTGCAAGGACTCCCTGCGTCCTCCTCGGGCCGCGCTGAGGCCCCACCGCGCACCACCGCGGGCCAGAGCCCAGCCCACAGGGCCCCCACGCCCGCCTCCACCCGCGGGACCCCGCGTCGGGCGGGCGAACTCACGATCTTCTCGTAGTACTCCCGCCGCCGCTCCGCCCTCTTCTTGTAGTCCACCATCATGCCGCGGAGCTTCCGCTCGTGCTTGCGCGCCTCGTGCCACATCGCGCTGCGGCCGAGCCCCCGGGGCCCCAACCTGGTGGATGAGGGGACCCGGAGTGTCCGCCGGTCTGGAAAAACCATGCAACACGCTGGTGACCCTCAACGCCTCATCGCCCGGATGCGTGGTGTAGGGGAGGGGGTGAGGCAGGAGAAGCCGGTGCCAGAGGCTCCCGGGGCCCCCAGACAACCCTGAGCCAGGAGCTGCGGCTGCCCGTGCAGCGCGCAACCCCGGAAAGGGACAGAGTCCCAGGAGCAGGTGCAGCGCAGGGGTCAAAGGTCTGCGATCGGAGGCGGCGAGCGTGCAGACTCCCAGGGGCTGGGGGGGCAGGCGCCTTGGCAGGGCTACCCGCGATGCAGGCAGGAAGGGACCGAGAAACGCGAAAAATACAACGTATCGCGGAGGCGGAGGGAGGGGTCGCGCACGGAAGACGATGGCAGCGGCGGGGGACGGGGGACGCGGGGGCGCGCGGAGGGGGCTGAGGTCAGCGGGAGCGGGCAGAGCCTGCGGCCGGCGCAGGTGGGCTGACGGCGGGGGCGCGCTGGCTGACCCGATCGCGCCCTCGCCCTGGGGCCGGCCCTGACCGGAGGGCGGCGCCTGTGACCGGCGGCCGAGTCCGGCACGCCGAGCTGTGGCCCGCGGCGGGGGCAGGGGCGCGGCCTGCGGCCTGTCAGGCCGAGGGCGGCGAGGGGCGGGCGGCCGCGGCGGCCCGGGCTCCGGAGAGGCCCAGGGCAGCACGGGGACGGCCCCGGGCCAGGGCGAAGCTGGGTCCACGCCCGATCAAAGAGCAGGACTCCGCAGCCCCACGTCTGCACTCACCGGCTGGTCGCCGCCACCCACCGCTGCGCTCGCGCGCGCGGCCCGCACCGGAAGCGGAAGTGGGGGCCGCGCCGCGGGGGGAGGGGAGGAGCGCCGCGGAGCGCGTTTCCGCCGCCGCGGGGGCGGGGCGTTCGGGGCGGGGCCCGGGAAGGGGCGGGGCGTTCGGGGCGGGGCCGGGAGGGCGGGACGCGGGAGGGGCGGGGCCGGAGGGCGGGACGCGGGAGGGGCGGGACCGGGAGGGCGGGACCGGGAGAGTCGGGAGCCTCAGCTGGGCTCCCAGGCGAAGACGCGAGACCCCCAAGGCTCAAAAACTCTCTTTATTGGAAGACTGGACAAGCAGCCGACCCCCCGTCTTCAGGTCTGGGGGAGGCCGGGGATCTGCCTCCCGATATGTACAGTGCGTTCCGAATCCGCCTGGGGGGCAGGCCCCGCAGGTCCGGCCCGGGACGGCGCGGGAGCGAGGCCCCGCTCCCCTCCCGGCCCGTTTCCTTCTCTGTGAAATGGGCCCAGAGGGAAGCCCGTGCTTCGGGGCGCCTCGCCGGCGCGGACGATGTCCGATGCAGGACGAGCAGGTCGAGGGCTGACCGCGGGGGCCCCCGGGATGGGGGTTCGCCGGCCCCGCCGCGGGGGGCTACGTGGCTTCAGGCCCCGGGGACAGGAGGCCGCCGCCGAAGGCCGCCTCGCGGTACTGGTTGGGGAACATGTTGCTGCCCACGAGGCTGGCGGTGCCGCCGTCTCCGGGGCCCGGGCCCGGGTACGAGTCCAGGGTCAGCGGCTCGGGACCAGGCGGCTCCCCCATGGCGGCCCCGGGGCCCCCGCTGCCCGTGACCGCGCTGGCGAGGGGCGCCGCCGGCGGCAGGAGGTCCAGCATGGTGAAGAGCGAGGGGGCCGAGGCGTCGTAGGCGAAGCCGTCGTCCAGGAGGTCGGGCCCGCCCGGCGGCTCCAGGCCGGGCAGGGACACGGTGCCGGGGAAGAAGTCTGTGTCGGGCAGCAAGGCCGATGGCGGGAGGAACGAGCCTGTGGGGACGGACGGGAGAGAAGAGCTGGCGGGGCGAGCTCGGGCCACGGGGAGGCCGCTCTCTGCTAGGCACATGGAGGCACCAGCAGGGAGACGAGTGGAAGAGCCAGGCCTCTGCACGGCCGGGGGTCGTCCCCCAAGCACGAGGAAGGAGCCCACGCTTGAATGCCCCCCGAGACAGAGACGACCCCCAAAGGGGAGCCGACCCAGGCCAAAACTCCTAAGGCGAGTGTCACCATGAGGGGCAAGTGTCACCATGAGGGGGTGTCACCATGAGGGGTGAGTGTCACCATGAGGGGGCGAGTGTCACCATGAGGGGGCGAGTGTCACCATGAGGGGGTGAGTGTCACCATGAGGGGCGAGTGTCACCATGAGGGGTGAGTGTCACCATGAGGGGCGAGTGTCACCATGAGGGGGCGAGTGTCACCATGAGGGGGTGAGTGTCACCATGAGGGGCGAGTGTCACCATGAGGGGTGAGTGTCACCATGAGGGGGTGTCACCATGAGGGGGTGTCACCATGAGGGGCGAGTGTCACCATGAGGGGCGAGTGTCACCATGAGGGGCGAGTGTCATCATGAGGGGTGAGTGTCGCCATGAGGGGGCGAGTGTCACCATGAGGGGTGTCACCATGAGGGGGTGTCACCATGAGGGGGTGTCACCATGAGGGGCGAGTGTCATCATGAGGGGGCGAGTGTCACCATGAGGGGCGAGTGTCACCATGAGGGGTGAGTGTCACCATGAGGGGGTGTCACCATGAGGGGCGAGTGTCACCATGAGGGGCGAGTGTCACCATGAGGGGCGAGTGTCACCATGAGGGGCGAGTGTCATCATGAGGGGTGAGTGTCACCATGAGGGGGCGAGTGTCACCATGAGGGGTGAGTGTCACCATGAGGGGGTGTCACCATGAGGGGGTGAGTGTCGCCATGAGGGGGCGAGTGTCACCATGAGGGGGTGTCACCATGAGGGGGTGTCACCATGAGGGGGCGAGTGTCACCATGAGGGGCGAGTGTCACCATGAGGGGAGAGTGTCACCATGAGGGGCGAGTGTCACCATGAGGGGAGAGTGTCACCATGAGGGGGTGTCACCATGAGGGGGTGTCACCATGAGGGGGTGAGTGTCGCCATGAGGGGGCGAGTGTCACCATGAGGGGGTGTCACCATGAGGGGGTGTCACCATGAGGGGGCGAGTGTCACCATGAGGGGCGAGTGTCACCATGAGGGGGTGTCACCATGAGGGGGTGTCACCATGAGGGGGCGAGTGTCGCCATGAGGGGGCGAGTGTCACCATGAGGGGGCGAGTGTCACCATGAGGGGCGAGTGTCACCATGAGGGGGTGTCACCATGAGGGGGTGAGTGTCACCATGAGGGGGTGAGTGTCACCATGAGGGGCGAGTGTCACCATGAGGGGTGAGTGTCGCCATGAGGGGGTGAGTGTCACCATGAGGGGTGAGCGTCACCATGAGGGGCGAGCGTCACCATGAGGGGGTGAGTGTCGCCATGAGGGGGTGAGTGTCGCCATGAGGGGGTGAGTGTCGCCATGAGGGGGCGAGTGTCGCCATGAGGGGCGAGTGTCACCATGAGGGGCGAGTGTCACCATGAGGGGGCGAGTGTCACCATGAGGGGAGAGTGTCACCATGAGGGGAGAGTGTCACCATGAGGGGAGAGTGTCACCATGAGGGGGCGAGTGTCACCATGAGGGGCGAGTGTCACCATGAGGGGTGAGTGTCGCCATGAGGGGTGAGTGTCGCCATGAGGGGTGAGTGTCGCCATGAGGGGGTGAGTGTCACCATGAGGGGAGAGTGTCACCATGAGGGGAGAGTGTCACCATGAGGGGCGAGCGTCACCATGAGGGGCGAGCGTCACCATGAGGGGGTGTCACCATGAGGGGCGAGTGTCACCATGAGGGGCGAGTGTCACCATGAGGGGCGAGTGTCACCATGAGGGGCGAGTGTCATCATGAGGGGTGAGTGTCACCATGAGGGGGCGAGTGTCACCATGAGGGGTGAGTGTCACCATGAGGGGTGAGTGTCACCATGAGGGGGTGAGTGTCACCATGAGGGGGCGAGTGTCGCCATGAGGGGGCGAGTGTCGCCATGAGGGGGCGAGTGTCACCATGAGGGGGTGTCACCATGAGGGGGCGAGTGTCACCATGAGGGGCGAGTGTCACCATGAGGGGAGAGTGTCACCATGAGGGGAGAGTGTCACCATGAGGGGCGAGTGTCACCATGAGGGGAGAGTGTCACCATGAGGGGGTGTCACCATGAGGGGGCGAGTGTCGCCATGAGGGGGCGAGTGTCGCCATGAGGGGGTGTCACCATGAGGGGGCGTCACCATGAGGGGGCGAGTGTCACCATGAGGGGCGAGTGTCACCATGAGGGGGTGTCACCATGAGGGGGTGAGTGTCGCCATGAGGGGGCGAGTGTCACCATGAGGGGGCGAGTGTCACCATGAGGGGCGAGTGTCACCATGAGGGGCGAGTGTCACCATGAGGGGGTGAGTGTCACCATGAGGGGGTGAGTGTCACCATGAGGGGCGAGTGTCACCATGAGGGGTGAGTGTCGCCATGAGGGGGTGAGTGTCACCATGAGGGGCGAGCGTCACCATGAGGGGCGAGCGTCACCATGAGGGGGTGAGTGTCGCCATGAGGGGGTGAGTGTCGCCATGAGGGGGTGAGTGTCGCCATGAGGGGGCGAGTGTCGCCATGAGGGGGCGAGTGTCACCATGAGGGGCGAGTGTCGCCATGAGGGGCGAGTGTCGCCATGAGGGGGTGAGTGTCACCATGAGGGGAGAGTGTCACCATGAGGGGAGAGTGTCACCATGAGGGGAGAGTGTCACCATGAGGGGCGAGTGTCACCATGAGGGGCGAGCGTCACCATGAGGGGGTGTCACCATGAGGGGCGAGTGTCACCATGAGGGGTGAGTGTCACCATGAGGGGCGAGTGTCACCATGAGGGGTGAGTGTCGCCATGAGGGGCGAGTGTCACCATGAGGGGGTGAGTGTCGCCATGAGGGGTGAGTGTCGCCATGAGGGGTGAGTGTCACCATGAGGGGCGAGTGTCACCATGAGGGGTGAGTGTCGCCATGAGGGGGTGAGTGTCGCCATGAGGGGCGAGTGTCACCATGAGGGGTGAGTGTCACCATGAGGGGAGAGTGTCACCATGAGGGGCGAGTGTCACCATGAGGGGGCGAGTGTCACCATGAGGGGCGAGCGTCACCATGAGGGGTGAGTGTCACCATGAGGGGCGAGTGTCACCATGAGGGGCGAGTGTCACCATGAGGGGTGAGTGTCACCATGAGGGGAGAGTGTCACCATGAGGGGCGAGTGTCACCATGAGGGGGTGAGTGTCACCATGAGGGGCGAGCGTCACCATGAGGGGTGAGTGTCACCATGAGGGGCGAGTGTCACCATGAGGGGTGAGTGTCACCATGAGGGGTGAGTGTCACCATGAGGGGGCGAGTGTCACCATGAGGGGTGAGTGTCACCATGAGGGGTGAGTGTCACCATGAGGGGCTCTCCCAGTTTTTCAGCCTCTGGGACTCGTTTCCCACCTCCCTTGCAGTTTGTGGTCCTTGAGCTAAGTTCTAACTGGAATGTAAGCGTGATGACAGGAGCTGCGGCAGCCACCTAGCATTACACATGAGGGACACTGAATTGGAGTGGAGGAGCCGGGTGTGAGGGCACACAGCCACCAGACCCGGGCTGTCTGAGGGAGGCGACGCGCACGTCTGTCGTGTTGAAACCCTGTCTTCTGGGGTTTTGCTGTGAATTCTGTTCAGCGTGGTCAGAACACAACGCAGGACACAGTGCTGACGTCCGGCGAGTCCCAGCATGCTCTGGGCCCTAACTGCGCCCGCACTGTGATAAACCGGTGTACGACGTGGTCTCCCTGCATCCTGGCAGGTGGGTGCCCACCTGACAGACGTGGAAACCGAGGCTCGGGATTCAGATCCAGTCTGATTCCGACGCCCATGCACGAGGCCAGCTGGGGGCAGCGTTCCAGTGGCTGGCCCCGGGGACACTTCGGACGGCAGCTGGGTAGGGCTGGGCTCGCGCGGCTCACGGGCGCTGGCGGCTGGCGTGTGAGTTGAGAGCAAGCCAGCGCGGGGCGGGCCAGCGGGCGGTTGGCATGGTGACGGGCTGAGTTCCAGCCTGGCCGGCTCGCACCCCCAGCCTGTGCCGCTCCACGCATGTCCTTGTTCGTGGAGACACAGGCCCTGCCTGCTGAGCGCCCTGCGCTACTGCACACCTGTGGCTACGGTGTGGCGGTGGGCGAGCGGCGGCCTCTCTTCCCCTGTAAAAGCGGGGCCATGACCGCACCTCTGGCCGGGTGACCACAGCTCGGGGGGTCAGCACACCCAGACAGCTGTCGTACAGTGTCTGAAATGAAGAACTGCATTCACATCTAGGAGGCCAGGGCGGTCTCCATCAGAGCCCCCTGAGGCTCAGAGAGGTGGAGCCGCTTGGCCAAGGTCACACAGCCAGCAGGCGGCCCAGAGGGGTCTGCAGTCCTCCAGAGGCCCCTCCCTGCCACTTGCTGCCGCCGGCCAGGCAGAGTCACGGCCTCGTGGGAGCCGGGCTGCAGCCCTCCCCAGGGGGCAGGGTCCCCGCGAAGTCAGGACCCACCTGAGCCATGGCTGGGCAGGAAGTGCTCCAGGAAGGCCGGCTTTTTCTTCCGCCGTTTGCTCTCGATGCCGTGGGGGTCTGCGGGAAGGCAGAGGTGAGCCCCCCCGGCCCTGACAGATCCTCCCCAGCCTGGGGCAGGTGGGGCGGGAGTGGAGGGGGAGAGGACACCCACCAGAGCTGCTCAGCTCCCCGAGGACGTCCGGCATCCCCCGCTTCCGTTTCTTGTCCACGCCGTAGCTGTCTATTCAAAGACGCCAGGGACGTGCGAAAAGCAACCGCTCAGTAATAGTAACTCACACCCGAGACCCTGAGGCAGCTGACCAGCCTGCACAGTGCCCATTTCCACCCCAGTCCCCACCAAGCCCAGCTCCCTCCCAGCCACTTTGGCCTCTGCTTCCTGGGACACCCCAGGCACACGCCTGCCTCAGGACCTCTGCACTTGCCGCGTGAAACACTCCCCCTCCCCTGCAGAACTGCTCAGGCATCCTGTCCCCGCCCCAGGAAGCTTCCCTGACCCTAAGCTGGACGAAGTGGCCCTCTGGAGGCAATCCGAGTCCTCCAGCTACTCCGTTCCAGTCCTGCCCGCTCTGGTCACCACCGTGAGGCCGCAGGCTCGCCCCCCACCCTCTGCAGAGCTGGGGCTGCCTCAGTCACTGCTATGTCCCCAGCGCTACCTGCGCAGGGCCAGGCAGGGAGCGGATGCACCCAGGGGACCTGACTCAATACCCCCCCGCCACGCCGGGAGACACTGGGGCTGCAGAGGCCAAGGTCACGCAGCCAGGAAGCCTCCGCAGCTCCCAGCCTGGGTTCTGCTTCTGCCTGGTCACGGTCACCCCCGGGACCTGCTTGTGGGCGGGGTGGGCCCAGTTGCCATGGTTACCGTGGTCGCGGGGCAGGTAGGTGAAGGGCAGCGGTTCGCTGCACACGCCGTCGGTGAGCCGCTGCAGGAAGACGTTCACGGTCACGGGCTCCGCGATCTCCAGGTCCTCGTAGGGCGGGGTTTTGAGCACGATGGCGATCTGGCGATGCACGTCGGCCTGGGAGAAGTCGGCGCGGCCTTCCCAGGAGGCTGTGCTGAACACCACCGATATGTCCTCTGGCAGGGACACACGGGGGGGGGGGGGGGGCTGAGCCGGGCCAGCCGGCTCGCTCGGTGCCCCCAGAGTCAATACCCGAGAATAAAACTGAGCACACGGCAGCTAGCACCTACGATGTGCCGGTCATTATGTGGCTTTCGATAAAGAGGATTTGTTTATTTGAAAAGCAGAGTGATAGAGAGGGAGGAAGAGAGGTCTTCCATCTGCTGCCTCACTCCCCAGCTGGCCCCAATGGCCAGGGCTGATCCAGGCCAAGGCCAGGGGCCAGGAGCTCCATCCGGGTCTCCCCCATGGGGAGTATTTGGGTCATCGTCTGCTGCCTTCCCAGGTGCATTAGCAGGGAGCTGGATGGGAAGTGGAGCAGCTGGGACTGGAGCGGGCACCCGGACAGGGGCTGCGGGCACTGCGAGCCGCAGCTTGACCTGCTTTGCCACGTCGCCGGCCCCCTAGTGGTTGACGTAGTTTTACGGAGCATCTCCGCTAAGCTCTGTGGCAATCTAAGAGGTAGGTCGTAGTCAGTGTCAACGACAGGGGTCCCCGAGACCACGCTGGGATTCAGCGCGCCCGGAGGACTGCCAGGACCCAGCACAGTCCCGTGCGCGGCTGTGGCTTGTACCCCGGGCAGGGCAGGGGAAGAGCAGAGGCGGGGTGGGCACCTGTACCCCGGGCAGGGCAGGGGAAGAGCAGAGGCGGGGCGGGTGCCTGTACCCCGGGCAGGGCAGGGGAAGAGCAGAGGCAGGGCCGGGCACCCGTACCCCGGGCAGGGCAGGGGAAGAGCAGAGGCGGGGCGGGCACCCGTACCCTGGGCAGGGCAGGGGAAGAGCAGAGGCAGGGCGGGCGCCTTGGCCCTGTGGTTGAGATGCCTCTTAGGACAGCTGCATCCACCCCGTCCCTTAGCAGAGCGCTTGGCCCGAGTCCCGGCTCCAGTTTCACATCCAGCCTCCCGCCACCGTGCCTCCTGGGAATCCGCAGGCGAGGCCTCAAGCCCTTGGCCCCTGCCGCCACATGGGTGACCAGACTGGGCTCCAGGCTCCTGGCTTGGGCCTGGACAGCCCTGGCTGTTGGGCTATTTGGGGTGTGAACCAGCAGATGGAAGAGCTCTGTTTTGTCTCTGTCTTTAAATAAATTAAAACTTAAAAAACGTTTAAATAGAATTCAAGACAAGTTTGGGTGGGTGTCTGGCGTGGCAGTCAAGACCCTGGGATGCCTGCACCTCCTACTGAAGTTCCAGCTTCCTCCCGCCGTGCACCCTGGGAGACAGCAGATGATGGCTCCCGGCCCCGCACCGGGGACTCGGTGGAGATCTGCGCTCCTGCCCAGGCTGCTCCAGGCCTTTGTGGAATGGACTGGCGAGGGGAGCTCTGTCTCTGCCTTTCAAATTCATGCAGCTTAAGCTGCCTCTGTGCCACTGCATCCCCTATGGGAATGCTGGTTCGAGTCCCGGCTGCTCCACATCTGATCCAGCTCCCTGCTGATACATCTGGGAAGGCAGCAGAAAATGGCCCAAGTGCTTGGGCCCCTGCCACCCACATGGAAGACCAGGATGGAGTTCCTGGCGCCTGGCTTTGGCCTGGCCCAGATGTGGCTGTTGTGACCATTTAGGGGATGAACCAGCAGACAGAAGATCTCTCTCTTTCCCTCTCTCTGTCACTCTGCCCTTCAGATTTGAAAGGCACAGTGACAGAGAGGCAGAGACAGAGAGAGGTCTTCCATCCACTAGTTCACTCCCCAAATGGCTGCAACAGCTGGAGCTGAGCCAAGTCGAAGCCAGAAGCCAGGAGCTTCTTCTGGGTCTCCCACAGGGGTGCAGGGGCCCAAGCACTTGGGCCATCTTCTGCTGCTTTTCCAGCACATAGCAGAGAGCTGGGTCGGAAGTGGAGCAGCTGGGACTAGAACTGGCACTCATATGGGATACTGGCACTGCAGGCGGCGGCTCTAACCCACTGTGCCACAGCGCCGGCCCCAGTAAGTAACTTAAAAAAAAAAATATAGCTCTGCCGCTCAAGTCCCTCACACAGATGGTGCAGGGTTGGCACAGCCCACCCACACACTTCACACCACCTCTAGGCAACCCTGAACACCAACTGCGATGGACCTGCTGGGCGAAGTCGGTCCACGGTTTTGTTTAGGGAACGCCGGCACGGAAAAAAGTGCACCTGCTCAGTATGATGCCATTTTTTTTCCCCAAAACATTTTCAATCCGTGGATACAGGGAGCAGGCAGACTGGACAGTGAGAGGGCGGGCTCCCCACACCCTCTGCCCGCCCAGCTCGGGGAGAGGCCTAGGGAGCTGTCCCACACCCTCCCAGTGCTCCGCCCGCCCCCAGCCCTCATCACCGGAAGCTGTTTGTGCGGTTCCACCATCTGCCTAGTTGTCTGGCACCACAGCCCCCACCCCGCGAGCCCACGCACAGCCCTCCCCATGCACAGCCCCCACCCCGCGAGCCCATGCACAGCCCTCCCCGTGCGCCCGCCAGCGGGGGACTGTGAGCCCCGCACAGACCTGGTCCTCCCCACGCCGCTGGCCGCTGGCCCTCACCTTTCTGCACCTTGTCGCACAGCAGGTAGAGCTCCTCGCCGCCCGTGCATGGCCCGCTCTCCTTGTTGATCCTGCAGATCCGCAGCTCCGACGTGTTTGTGGACTCTGGCAGGGGGCGAGGGGCGGAGAATCCCACCGTGAAACCCTTCTCAGACTCCCAGGGGGTGCCCGCCCAGGGCTGGGAGAGGCAGGCGGGGAGCAGGCAGGGCAGCCCACCTCTGCAAGGAAGGCAGCAGAAGTGGGCCCAAGTGCCTGGGCCCCTCACCCACACGGGAGACCCAGATGGAGACCCGGATGGGGCCCCCACACCCACACAGGAGACCCGGATGGAGACCCGGATGGAGACCCGGATGGGGCCCCCGCACCCACACAGGAGACCTGGATGGAGACCCGGATGGGGCCCCCTCACCCACACGGGAGACCTGGATGGAGACCCGGATGGGGCCCCTGCACCCACACGGGAGACCTGGATAGAGACCCGGATGGGGCCCCTGCACCCACACAGGAGACCTGGATGGAGACCCGGATGGGGCCCCTGCACCCACACGGGAGACCTGGATGGACACCCGGATGGGGCCCCTGCACCCACACGGGAGACCTGGATAGAGACCCGGATGGGGCCCCCGCACCCATACAGGAGACCCGGATGGGGCCCCAGCATCCACATGGGAGACCTGCATGGGGCCCCCGGCTCCTCGCTTTGGCCTGGCCCAGCCCTGGCTCTTGCAGCCTTCTGGGGAGTGAACCAGCAGACAGATCTCTCTCTCTCCTTCACCACCTCTCCCTCATTCTGCTTCTTAAAGAACTAAATATTTCTAGGAACCGGCCACTCCCTGTGTGTCAAGCCCTTTGCGTGGGCCCAGGGACAGCAGCCGCCACTCACTCTTGTCGTAGACGGGCTCGGAGAGCACGGGGTCCATGCGGCGCATCTGCCCCTGCTGGTCCCGGTAGGAGGCCTGGAAGCAGATCCTCACCACGTTCATGTCCACCTCCTGGTGATTCTTCAGGGACCCAGCTGTGGGGAGACACAGGGATGGGGTGGGGGTGGCGGAAGCGCGGGGTGGGTGGTGGGCGGGGCCAGGGCAGGCCCATGGTGGGCAAGTGGGAGGGGCCGTGCAGGACAGCAGGTGGGGGGCCCCAGGGAAGGTGGGCGGGGGCCATGGGGTGGTTGACAGGTGAAGGCAGGTCCAGGGACGGGGAGATCAGGTGGGCGGGGCCTGGGTGGCAGGTAGGCGGGGCGGGCAGTGCCGGGGCAGGCCCAGGGGTGGGGAAGAGACAAGGAAGGGGTGGAGGGTGGCAAAAGCATGGAGCAGGCATGTGGGCGGGGCCGGGTAGGGGGTGGGGCATGCAGGCAGTGCCAAGGTTGGAGCCGGGCAGGTGGGCAGGTGCCAGGGTGGGCCCATGGCGGGCAGTGGGCGGGGTGGGGCGGTCGGGGCCATGGGGTGGTTGGCAGGTGGGTGGGGCCATGGGGGTGAGCAGTACGAGTGGCAGGTGAGGCGGGGCCAGGGGCGGGGCCGGAAGCAGGTGAGCAGGCCCGGGGGCGAGGGGAGCAGGTGGGCAGGGTGGCAAGTGGGCTGGGCTGGTGGGCCCAGGGGCGGGCAGGTGGGCGGGGCAGAGGAGGGCGGGGCAGGTGGCGTGGTCAAGGGCGCTGTAGGCTGGTGGGCGTGGTCGGGTGGCTCCAGGAGCGGGCTGGTGGGCGGTCCCAGGGGCGGGGCTCACCGTTGTAGGGGTCGATCCCCAGCTGAATCTTCCGCTCGATGGCAGCCTCTATCTCCTTCTTCCTCACACACTGGATGCCCAGGTTGTTAAAGCTGAGGGGAGGGAGGAGGGAGGAGAGGGGCTCGTGAGACGCCCCCGGGCAGCCGGGTGGCGGCAGGAACCTCGTGGTGGGGGACCCAGGGACGCGCCTTGGAAACCCCGGCACGGCGCTCACGCCCCAGGACTGGCACAGTGAGCGCCCAGGAGGGCTTGTTCGCACGCATGGGAATAGCAGATGAAAACGGTAACGCCCGGTGCTGGTGAGGCTCCGGGGTTCGGCACCCAGGCTCAGCCGCCCCACTACTTCCTGGGCAGCCGCCCGCCCCGCCCCGGGTGCATACCTGTGCCGAGGGCTGACGTGGGGCCGTACCTGTGCCGGGGGCTGACGTGGGGCCGCAGCCGCACTCTGCAGACGCCGTCGGAGCAGTCTTTGCCCACCAGGCTGTGCGGGTGGACGCGGTGGGGCCAGTCCTTCCACACCAGGCACGCGGTCACCTCCACCTCGCGCAGCCCTCCGCAGTCCCGGAGCTGCGGGGACACAGGGGCTCCTGGGGAGAGGGTCCCACCGCCCACACCCGCGCCCCTTGCCACCCCCGGGCGCCCGCCTCGGGAGCTCCCGCAGCTGCACCGGTGTCACCGACGGGTGCTTCAGTTGGCACCTTAACACCTGGGCGAAGCGTGGGCAGGCAGGGTGCGCGGTCTCGTCGGGGACAGGTGACCCAGCTCTGAGGGCACCACCAAACCAGGCCAGCACACTCCCCGGCCCCATGGCAGCCCAACGCCGTCAGCCCAGCTCACCCAACCCTTGTCCAAAACGCTTGGCACCACAAGTGCTCTAGATATTGGATTTTCCCACATTAGGGAGTACTTGCATATACATGAGATATCTTGGCGGATGGAATTCAAACCTAAGCATAAAATTCATCTGTATTTTCGATGCACCTGCTACGAATACACAGCTTGAAGGTAATTTTATGATAATGTTAATGCACCTGCAGGTTTTTTTTTTTTTTTTATTTTTTTACAGGCAGAGTGGACAGTGAGAGAGAGAGACAGAGAGAAAGGTCTTCCTTTGCCGTTGGTTCACCCTCTAATGGCCGCCGCAGTCGGCGCGCTGCGGCCGGCGCACCGCGCTCATCTGATGGCAGGAGCCAGGAGCCAGGTGCTTTTCCTGGTCTCCCCATGGGGTGCAGGGCCCAAGCACCTGGGCCATCCTCCACTGCACTCCTGGGCCACAGCAGAGGGCTGGCCTGGAAGAGGGGCAACCGGGACAGAATCCGGTGCCCCGACCGGGACTAGAACCCGGTGTGCCGGCGCCGCAAGGCGGAGGATTAGCCTGTTGAGCCACGGCGCCGGCCCTGCAGGGTTTTTTTTAAAGATTTATTTATTTATTTAGAATGGGGGGGAGACCTCCCATCCTCTGGGTCACTCCCCAGATGGCTGCCACAGCAACTCTGGGCCAGACCAAAGCCAGGAGCCAGAGCAAGCCCTGGGGCCATCTTCTGCCGCCTTCCCAGGCACACAAGCAGGGAGCTGGCTTGGAAGCAGAGCCGATGGGCCGGGGGTGTGCTGAGCAGAGGCCCCCATGCCAGCCCTCCCGCTGAATTCTGACAGCTCCCAGGAGCTCGGCGGTGTCCGGCTGGGGTTTGGGTTTGGAGGGTTTCAGATTTCGAGTTTCTGGATACACATTTTCCAGCAGGGATGTGCCGGGAAGCACACAGCTCTGCTTCCAGGACAGCCCCCTCGGGCTCCACCCTCCTCGGATCTCAGGGCAACTTCAGGCCGACCCAGCGGAGGGTCACCAGGTGGAAACACTGGGGTCCTGAGAGACGATGGAGGATGGGCACTGCATTCTGGGGCTGAATGGGGCTGGAAGCGCGGGTTCTGGCCTAGCTGGCGGTCCCACTCCATATACGCCTGTAAGCGTCCAGGAAGCTGTTCCCTGGAGAGCCGGATAATTCTAACCCAACTTTAAAAACAGAGGCATGGGGGCCTGCACTGTGGTGCAGCAGGTTAACGCCCTGGCCTGAAGTGCCAGCATCCCATATGGGCGCTGGTTCAAGACCTGGTTGCTCCACTTCTGATCCAGCGCTCTGCTATGGCCTGGGAAGGCAGCAAAAGATGGCCCAAGGCTTTGGGTCCCTGCGCCCGCGTGGGAGACCTGGAAGAAGCTCCTGGCTCCTGGCTTCAGATTGGCACAGCTCCAGCCATTGTGGGCAACTGGGGAGTGAACCAGAGGGTAGAAGACCTCTCTCTCTCTCTCTCTCTCTCTCTCTCTCTTTCTCTCTCTGTATGTGTGTGTGTGTGTAACTCTGACTTCAAGTAAAATAAATAAGTAAATCTTAAAAAAAAAAAAAAAGCACAGGCCTACACCACCGTTGAGGAGTCCGGTGTGTGCTGCCCTCTAGTGACCAAATAGGAAACTGGGGGTGACTGACACCTTGAGCGGGACCAGAGAGGTCACACGGGGCAGGGCCGCACCAGCAGCCTGTGGGGGCTCACGAGGACTCGGGCTGAGAGCTCTCTGGCTCCCGGATGTCACACAGGTCATGGAGTAGACTTCAGGCCTGGGAGTAAGCCAGACCCACACCAAACCCAGGCTCTCCAAGGACCATCTGCACAAGACACTGCTCATCTTCCCGTCCTTATATGTAATATGGGTATCAATAAACACCCGGGGGGCTAGTGTTGTGGCAGAGCGGGTAAAGCCACCGCCTGTGACGCCAGCATCTCACACCAGAGCACCTGTTCGAGTCCTGGCTGCTCCACTTCTGATCCAGCTCCCTGCTAATGCACCTGGGAGAGCAGTAGAAGATGCCCGAGTGCTTGGGCCCCTGCACCCACGTGGGAGACCTGGAAGAAGCTCCTGGCTCCTGGCTTTGGCCTGGCTGTTGCGGCCACTTGGGGAGTGACCCAGGGGGTAGAAGACCTCTCTCTCCCTCTCTCTGTCATCCTGCCTTTCAAGTAAGAAAATAAACACATCTTTAAAGGAAATAAGCATGCAAGCACACAGAGCACGCAGTGAGCAGTGGTCATTACTAAGAACTTGCTACGAGCCCTGGGGAGCCTGGCTCCCCTGAAAGGTGGGGACAAAGGTTCCGAGTGCAGGTGCGGGGAGCGGGCGTCTCCCACCCTAACTCTGGAGTCAGAACCAGCACTGAGCAGAATCAGAGCCTGGAGAGACTCCGGGGAGACAGACAGGCCTGAGTGGCCGCCCACAGGTGCCCTGCTGGTGACAGAGGCGAGGCTAGACCTCCACCAGGAGAGACCGGGTGGCTGCAGTCCGCCCCAGCACTGCAGCTACACGGCCCCGCACCCCGGGTGCTCAGTGCAAGACCCTGGGAAGGCCACTGTGTCACCTCCAGTGTGGTTTATCCAAACCGAGCCCGAGAGCGCCCTCTAATCACCTGCCTCACCTGCTACAGCCTGGTCACGGCCACAGGGCAGGAGCCCAGGCTAAGAGGCGCCAGGGACACCTGACACTCAGCGCAGCCCCGACCCTGGGCTGGGCAAAACCAGCAGAAACGGGGCACTCTGGGGCCAACTGGGCCAATCAGAAAACAACGCAAGGGGCTGGTGTTGTGGCTACAACAGCCAAGGCTGGACCGGGCCACAGCCAGGAGCCAGGAGCTTCCTCCAGGTCTCCCACATGGGTGCAGGGGCCCAAGGACTTGGACCATCTCCTACTGCTTTCCCAGGCCATAGCAGAGAGCTAGATTGGAAGAGGAGCAGCCGGGACTCGAACTGGCGCCCATATGGGCTGCCGGCACTGCAGGCAGCTTAGCCCGCTGGGCCGCAGCGCCAACCCCGTGGCCTTGTCCTCATAAGGCTCCTGCAGTGCTGGAAACTAAACTAGTTAGAGGCGTGCTGAGACGTGCTGGCGAGAGCCGCCGGGCCCCTGAGTCACTGCAGTCTCCTAAGCGTGCAGATACGGGAGGGAGAGACACAGCCCAGCGTGGGCACCGGGTTCACTGCGCTGCTCTGACTGACTCCTGCTTCCCGGAGGTCTAAAGTGTGGCGCCATCACCACCTCAGTCTAGTGAGAACGGCTGCTACCCAGCAATCAAAGACGAACACGTGCTGGCCAGTGCTGGAGAAAGGGTGCCCTGCTACACCGGGGTGCGGACACAAGCTGGTGCGGCCACCTGGAAGCGGCCTGGAGTCCCGGATCGCTGCACTTGCCCCGGGACCCAGCCGGCCCGCCCCGGGGACACACAGAGGAAATGACAGCCACATATGGACGTTACCAGTGCTCCCACGTTCACAAGAAGTGAACATTCACCAAGAAGTGTGGTACAGGGCCATGCGGTGGCACAGCGGGCTGAGCCTCCGCGACAGTGCCGGCATCCCATACAGGCGCCGGTTCAAGTCCCAGCTGCTCCTCTTCCCATCCAACCCTCTGCTTACGGTCTGGGAAAGCAGTAGAAGATGGCCCAAGTGCTTGGGGCCCTGCACCCGCAAGGAGACCCAGAAGAAGCACCTGGCTCCTGGCTTCAGATCAGCCCTGCCCCAGCCGCTGCGGCCATCTGGGGAGTGAACCAGCGGATGGAAGACCTCTCTCTCTCTCTCTCTCTCTCTCTCTCTGTCTCTCCCCCTCTCTGTTTGTAACTCTGCCTGTCAAATAAGTAAATAAATCTTTATTTTTAAAAAGATTTATTTATTCATTTGACAGGCAGAGTTACAGAGAGGCAGAAGTGGGGGGGGGGTGTCTTCCATTTGCTGGTTCACTCCCCAGATGGCCACAATGGCCGGAGCTGGGCCCACTCAAAGTCAGGAGCTTCCTCCAGGTGTCCCACATGGATGTAGGGCCCAAGCACTTGGGCCATCCTCCACTGCACTCCCAGACTGTAAGCAGAGGGTTGGATTGGAAGTGGAGCAGCCGGGACTCAAACCAACGCCCATATGGGATGCCGGCACTGCAGGTGGCGGCTTTACCTGTTATGCCACAGTGCCGGCCCCAAATAAATAAATCTTATAAAAAGAAAAAAAAGAGAGAGAAAAGAAAGAAAATGTGTTTGCATACACTGTGGAGTATTGCTCGGCCATGAACAAGAATGAATCCTAGTATTTGAACACGGGTGGAACGGACACTACACCTGGTGAGCAATCAGTCTCACGTGTTTCTCCTACATGTGGGAGTCGGCACAGAGTAGGAAGAGTGTGTGTGGGTGCCATATCATGCGGCATCTAGTTATATACTGAATATAGAATTATAACACGTAGGGGTGGTGCTATGGCGCAGCGGATTAACGCCCTGGCCTGCAGCACTGGCATCCCATACGGGTGCCAGTTCGAGTCCCGGCTGCTCCACCTCCCATCCAGCTCTCTGCTGTGGCCTGGGAACGCAATGGAAGATGCCCCAGTGCTTGGGCCCCTGCACCCGTGTGGGAGACCCGGAGGAAGCTCCTGGCTCCTGGCTTCAGATCGGAACAGCTCTGGCAGTTGCAGCCAATTGGGGAGTGAACCACTGGATGGAAGACCACCCCACCCGACCCCCCCGCCTCTCCTCTCTGTGTAACTCTGACTTTCAAATAAATAAATAAATATTTTTTAAAAAAGCATTATTACACGTAAGTGACGGTGCATACTTTTTTTTTTTTTTTTTTTGACAGGCAGAGTGGACAGTGAGACACAGAGATAAAGAGAAAGGTCTTCCTTTGCCGTTGGTTCACCCTCCAATAGCCGCCGCGGCCTGCGCACCGCGCTGATCCAATGGCAGGAGCCAGGTGCTTCTCCTGGTCTCCCATGGGGTGCAGGGCCCAAGCACTTGGGCCATCCTCCACTGCACTCCCGGGCCACAGCAGAGGGCTGGCCTGGAAGAGGGGCAACCGGGACAGAATCCGGCGACCCGACAGGGACTAGAACCCGGTGTGCCGGTGCCGCAAGGCAGAGGATTAGCCTATTGCGCATGGCACCGGCCCGGTGCACACTTCTGTTCACACTGTGCCCCTTGCCTGGAGCCCTCACTGTGTGACACTAATATCTCTATTTCCAAGAAAAGTACAAATTGTACAAAGTTTTCAAGAGGGTCACGGGGAAGTGCTTGGCGCCGTGGCTAAGATGGCAGCTGGGCTGCCCCGCATCCGCGGCCCGTATCAGTGCTGGTTCAAGTCCCCGCTCCTCTGCTTCCGCCCCGGCTCCCCACCACCAGGCTGGGAGGTAGCAGCTGAGGGCTCAAGCGCTGGGGCCCCTGCCGCCCACAGGGAGACCCGGATGGAGCTCCGGGCTCTGGCCTGGCCCAGCCCGGGCTGCCGCAGGCACCTGGGGAGTGACACAGTGCATGGGAAATTCCCCTCTCTGTCGCTGTCTCAAATAAACAAAATAGCACATGGACATTTAGCCACCGATTAACATCTGCCAATAGAATCGGGACATACATCTTCCAAAGGAAACAGACTCGAGGCGCCAGTCTTGGAAGGGCCAGGCGATCTGCCCTCGGCACACCAGAGCCGCCGGTCACCTGTCCACGGCCGCAAACGCACGCGGGAGCAAGCCCCTTCCCCAGCGCGGCCGCGGCGCCCGGAGCGACCCAGCAGTGCGGACGCCAGCCGGGCAGCACAGGAGCGGGAGCCGGACACGGTGGGCGCTGTGCCGGGCACCCGCTCCACGGACGGGCCCATCGGAGCGACGGGAGGCAGAGCCAGGGCTCCGATCCCTGCCCTCACCCAAACCCGCCCTGCTGTCCACTGTGTCGGCACTCCCGGGCTGGGCGCACGGCGTGGACCCACTGAGCGCAGAGCTGCGGGCCAGCGGCCACGGCGGAGCCCTGGGCGCCAAGTCCGGCGCGGGCTCCCGGCTACTGCGGGCTGGGGTCGGGGTCGGGCCTGGACCGAGTTCCAGCTCCCAGCACCGGGCAGGAGCTCGCAGAAGCAACAGGGGAGGGGGCTGCTCGGTGGGCGGCGGGCAGGGGGCAGAGACCACAGCGCTGCAGGCGGCCAGGGAGGAGGGGCTGCGAGGGAAGGGGCTCCCCGAGGGCAGTGGGCAGGCAGCAGAGGGGACACGCGTGGGCTCTGGGCGGGCGCACGGCGGCAACAGGAGCGGGGGGGGGGGGGCCAGGCCTCGAGCGCGGACGGCACACGGCGCAGGCGCAGCAGCACCCGGAAGCGCCCGCCACGTGGGAGACCCGGGTGCAGGAAGAGCCGGGGCCACCGCGGGGTGTCCCCCAGGGGCGAGTTCCCGTTCCCAGAGATTCCCCTTCTAGAAGCTGCTCAACCACGTGCCGCACAGCGCTGCTCGCGGGAGCACCTGGCCGGGCCGGGAGGGGCTCTCGGTCTCTAACTCTGCCTTTCAGAGGGCATGGCTCTCTAATGCTGCAAGGATAACGGGTCTCGTTGGCTACCGTGACCCACGGGCTCGGCTCTGAGGCCTCGATTCGGCCTTCCTCGCCCCACCCCGAGGCCTTTGTCTTCGGTCCCTGCGCGGCAGGGGCAGGTGCAGGGCAGGGGCGCCGACCGCCCCACGCGCTCACCTCGATGGGGCCGGGGCAGGGGCAGGGGCAGGGGCAGGGGCCGGGGCAGGGCAGGGGCGCCGACCGCCCCACGCGCTCACCTCGATGGGACAGGGGCCGGGGCAGGGGCAGGTGCAGGGCAGGGGCGCCGACCGCCCCACGCGCTCACCTCGATGGGGCCGGGGCAGGGGCCGGGGCAGGGGCAGGGGCAGG
Source organism: Sylvilagus floridanus (assembly GCA_949820135.1). Classification (NCBI taxonomy): domain Eukaryota; kingdom Metazoa; phylum Chordata; class Mammalia; order Lagomorpha; family Leporidae; genus Sylvilagus; species Sylvilagus floridanus. Next base: position 11,618,768 of record OX463232.1, read on the forward strand.
GCAGGGGCAGGGGCAGGGCAGGGGCGCCGACCGCCCCACGCGCTCACCTCGATGGGGCCGGGGCCGGGGCAGGGCAGGGGCGCCGACCGCCCCACGCGCTCACCTCGATGGCGGGCAGCGTCTTGCTGGCCTCGGTGCTGCTCTCGCCCAGGATGCTGCCGGCGGAGCGGCCCTCGCACTCGTAGCGGAAGCGCATGCCGCGCTGCTTGGGCTGCTCGGCGATGACCAGGTGCGGCCGCGGGCCGGGGCCCGGCGCGGGCGCCATCAGCCGGCCCAGCGGGCAGCCCCAGGGCGGCGGCGTGGCCGGGGCCGCGGCGCCCAGGGTGACGGTGCTCAGCGAGGCCGCCCCGCGGGACACCAGGCGCGGCAGCCCCTCGCCCGCGCCCGGCGCCGCCCCCTCCAGGCCGAAGCCGTTCTCCTTGATGTACTCGTCGATGATCTCTGCGGGAAGAGCAGACGGTCTGTGGTGATGCCCGGGGCTCCGCGCAGGCCCCCAGACCCTCCACAGCCCACCCCGCCGGCCAGGCGCGGGGCAGTCAGCATCGCCCGGGGGTCGCGGTGGGCTGGATTCTCCTCCAGCCTCCGCGGCCTCTGTCCACCGGGAACCAGGGCAGGGGCCAAGTGGCAGGTGCCCGCCTGCCCCTTGCCCTGTGTCATAGCCACGCTGCTCTGGCCACTGTCCCCAGCTCAGCAGCGCCCGCAGCCCTGGTGCTGAACCTGCACGGGTTTTGTGACGGACACGTCCAGTGCCACCTCCGCTGAGCTGTTTCTCTCCCACGCCTCTGCCCAGCCCCACCGTGGCCCCCAGGGCTGCAGTCTGTTCCCACCCCCATCTGGCCATCTTCAGCTCAGAAGCCTCCATGGCTCCCATCTTCCTCAGAGTCAAGGTCGACACCCTCCCCACAGAAATCCTCCCCAGACTCCACTGGTCTCAGAAAGACAAAGGGAGGGGCTGGCGCTGTGCTGCAGCGGGTGAAGCCGCTGCCTGCGATGCCGCGTCCCACGTGGATGCTGGTTCAAGCCCCGGCCGCTCCGCTTCTGATCCAGCTCCCTGCTAATGCGCCTGGGAAAGCTTCGGAGGATGGCCCAAGTGCCTGGGCCCCTGCACCCATGTGGGAGACCGGATGGAGTTCCAGGCTCCTGGCCCAGTCCTGGCCATTGTAGCCATTTGAGGAGTGAACCAGCAGATAGAAGACCTCTCTCTCTGGGCCGGCGCCATGGCTCGACAGGCTAATCCTCCACCTTGCGGCGCCAGCACACCGGGTTCTAGCCCCGGATGGGGTGCTGGATTCTGTCCCGGTTGCCCCTCTTCCAGGCCAGCCCTCTGCTGTGGCCTGGGAGTGCAGTGGAGGATGGCCCAAGTGCTTGGGCCCTGCACCCCATTGGGAGACCAGGAAAAAGCACCTAGCACCTGGCTCCTGCCATCAGATGAGCGCGGTGCGCCGGTCGCAGCGCGCCGGCCGCGGGGGCCATTGGGGGGTGAACCAACGGCAAAGGAAGACCTTTCTCTCTGTCTCTCTCTCTCTGTCCACTCTGTCAAAAAGAAAAAAAAAAAAAAAGAAGACCTCTCTCTCCTCTCTCTTTTTCAAATAAATTAAACCTTAACAAAAAAAGAAAGAAAAAGGAAGAAAGAAAGAAAGAAAGAAAGAAAGAGAGAGAGAGAGAGAGAGAAAGAAAGACAGACAGGGCCAGCACTGTGGCGCACTAGGTTAATCCTCCACCTGCAGCGCCGGCATCCCATATGGGCGCCAGTTCGAATCCTGGCTGCTCCATTTCCGATCCAGCTCTCTGCTGTGGCCTGGGAAAGCAGTAGAAGATGGCCCAAGGACTTGGGCCCCTGCACCCACGTGGGAGACCTGGAAGAAGCTCCTGGCTCCTGGCTCTGGCTTCAGCTGTGGCCAACTGGGGAGTGAAGCAGCGGATGGCAGATCTCTCTCTCTCCCTCTCACTGTCTGTAAGTCTACCTCTCAAATAAAATCTTTAAAAAAAGACTAAAACATGCTTCCCTGGCCGCGGAGCCCTGAGAGCCTTTCATCCTGCCCCTGCCCAGCCTCTGCTGCTTCCTGCGCCCTCCGCGGCGCCCCCTCCTGGCTGCTCCCTCTTTCTGCATCCAGCCCGAGCCAGCTTCCTCCCTCCGTGGGGTCTCAGCTCGGACGCCAGCTCTCCCGGGTCCCGCCCGCGTCCTCAGCCTGGCACAGCCCCACCACCCTTCTCTGCTGCTTGTCCTAGCGCCTCCCCCATCCACCCTGAGCTCCAAGAACGCAGGGACTTGGCTCTGCCCCTGGCTGGACCCCTGGGGCCTGGGCCAGCACCGGGCACCTCCTGGGTGAGTGAGCAGCTGCTGCCGAGCACCTGTGCACGTGCCGTGCTCTGATCCCCCCCACGGGCCTGGAAGCCACACGGTGAGGACCCCTCCCCATCAGACAAGACCCCCAGGTCAGCCCTCGGAGCCCATGGCCTCCCCACACCTCATGATACTCACCCAATTCATCTGTGGAGGGAAGAGAAAGAGACAAGTGAGCTCCAGTGACCGAGAGGAGGCATCCCATCCCCAGGGAGCCCTCCCCTGCCCTCTCTGTCCTGGGAGACCCTAGGCGCCAGCCCCCAGCCCCACCCCGCCTCCCCTCCGGCCACCCTCCCGCCAGCCCCTGACACCCGGGTGCCCTCAAACTGAGCCAGATGCTGCCTGACCGACGCATGCTCAGGCCAGGGGTTGGGAGACACCCCTGGGAATCAGCAGAAGAGCCAAGATTCTGTTCCCGAGGGAACAAGGGCACCTCCAGACTCCAAGCCATTTATGGGGGTGCCCCCTCCCCCAAGTTCAACCCTAGACCCCTGAGATCACTGGCTAGCATCCGGCGATCCAAGAAGGCCGACGTGACTTGGGGCGGCTGCCTGCTCCGCGTCCTGGCCCAGGCCCCGGAAGCGCCTGCCCGAAATCCTGGATTCGCCCCGGCTTCCTGAGGGAGGAGGACCAGCAGCGCCAGGTCCTCCGGAAAGCCCCTGATCACCTTCCCAGGAAGGCTCAGCCCTGCGCGGGGCGGGGGAAACGGAAACCGACCTCCCGTCATCCCCCAGGCAGGACGGGGAAGCCCAGGCTGGGGACACGCAGCAGGGCGGCGGCAGCGCCACAGGCCTCTCCCAGGGCGGCCTGCGCGGGCCACCGGCTGGCTGGCCTGCCCGCCCCCCTGCACCCGGGGTGTGGCTCCTGGCAGCCGGACCTTTGCTCTGGGAGGCAGCTCCCCTGCACCCTTATCTCGGGCCATCGGTGCAGTCAGGAGGGGTGCCAAGCCCCCCCCCACATTTGGGGAAACTGAGGCTGGGCTTGCGCGAGGTCACCGGCATGGCCCAGGTCAGGTCACTTTGACCTGGAAAATCCTTCCTGGGCACCTGTGCTGGGGGAACCTGGAAACCCAAGGCCCTGCAGAAGGTTCCGGGCTGCAGAGGGCGTGGGAGTGGTGGCGCAGTGCCTGGAGCTTTGCCTCGACCGCCTCACTCCCACCCTGTTCTGCTGCTTGCCAGCTGTGTGGCCTGAGCCCCTTCCGTCACCTCCTGCTGCCTTGGTTTGCCCATCTTTAAAGTGGGTACAATAATAATGCCGCCTCCTTGGGCTGAAATAATTTAAACCACGCATGGGAAACACTTAGGGCTGACACGCGGCAGGTGCTACCCGAGTGCTGGCTGCTGCTGGCAAGGTGTTGGGAGTCCCTGCTTCACGGCCGTGCAGACATCGCTGCCCTCCCTGGGCCTCGGTTTGTCGGTCTGTGGAATGGGCATGTGGAAGGCAGTGGCGTCAGAGCACAGAGTGTGCGCCACACAGAGCTGTTCTGTTGTACTGTCGCTCACTGTGTGGCCTTGGGCACCACACCTAACCTCTCTGAGCTTCTGCTGCAAAACAAGACCTGAGGAGCGGGGGCAGCGGCTTGGGGTGCCACTTGCACCAGCGGCACCAGTTCGAGTCCCGGCTGCTCCACTTCCCATGCAGATGGCTGGGACAGCAGCGCAAGATGCCCGAGTGCTGGGGCCCTGCACCCACGTGGGAGACCTGGGAGAAGCTCCTAGCTTCAGCCTGGCTCAGCCCGTGCGATGGGGCCGCTTGGGGAGTGAACCAGGACCCGTCTCTCTCTCTCTCTCTCTCTCTCGTCTCGCTGCCTTTAAACAAATGACCCAAGACAACTTCTAAAACGAGGTCTGAGCTCTGGGCTAACACAGGGACCAGGATCTGCCCGCTCTCCACCCTCTCCACAATCTCTGCCGCACAGGGAATGCTGGGAAATCTTTCCCCACTCGAAGCTCTGCTCAGATAACGCCCACCCCAGCCTTACACTAGCTGTGCCCCCGTCAGGGGCAGTCAAGACGGGGCCCGAGCTGTGGGGTGGGTCAGCCACGTGCGGGCTGCCTCAGGGCCTTTGTACAACCCGTCTCCACCTGAACGCTCTCCCCTCTCGTCTCCCTCCGGTCTCTGCTCAGTGTCGCCTCCTGCACAGATCGTCCTCGGACACTTTATCCGTGTCACCAGGAGTTAGGTCCTGTGTCTGACCATTGTCTTGGCAGTTCCACGGCCTCGCCTTACAGTGGCTGTCTCTGCCCACACGCCATGAGCACCAAGGAGCTGGCACACACGTCTGCCCCATCCCCCTGCGGCCAGGGCTCCGCAGGGTCTGGCCCATCGAAAGGAAGGGAACTGGGGCCAGCCACTGCCTGTGATGCTGGCACCATATGGGCGCCAGTTCGAGTCCCAGCTGCTCCATGTCGGCAGATGGAAGATGGGTCTGGCTCTGTCTCTCTCTCTGCCCCTCTGTAACTCTGGCTTTCAAATAAATGAATGAATGAATAAATAAATAAATAAATCTTAAAAAAAGAAGAAGGACCAGCACTGTGGCGTAGCAGGCAAAGCTCCGGCCTGCAGTGCCGGCATCCCACGTGGGTGCCGGTTCGAGTCCCAGCTGCTCCACTTCCAGTCTAGCTCTCTGCTATGTCCTGGGAAAGCAGTGGAGGATGGCCCAAGTCCTTGGGCCCCTGCACCTGTGTGGGAGACCCAGAAGAAGCTCCTGGCTCCTGGCTCCTGGCTTAAGATCGGCACAGCTCCACCCTTTGCAGCCAACTGGGGAGTGAACCAGCGGATGGAAGACCTCTCTCTTTCTGCCTCTCCTCTGTAACCCTGACGGAGGAGGAAGAGGAGGGCGGGGGAACTGTTTCTGTGGCTCCCTCTCACTCCCAGCTCTCCTGTCCCCACCCTGCTATTAGATAACCTTGACCCCAAGGTTCTTCACAGCCCTACCACAGTCCACACTCCCACAGTCGCTCACTGTCAGGTCTGCCGCCCTGGGCAGGGCCGGCTGCCTCGCTCCCGCTGTGCCTCACCCTGCCCAGGTACGGCAGGGGCGCTCAGTGACTACTTATTGAGTGGGTGACGTCAGCGAAGACTCGCATCGCCGGGAGCTGGCGCCGTGGCCCAGCGGCTTCAGCCATGGCCGGTGCATAGCACCCCATATCCTGGCACTGGTTGGAGTCCCAGCTGCTCCGCTCTGATCCAGCTCCCTGCGAAGACACCTGGGAAGGCAGCGGAAGATGCCCAAGCACCCACGTGGGAGACCCGGACGGAGCTCCTGGCTCCGGGCTCTGGCCTGGCCCAGCCCTGGGTGTTGCAGCCATTTGGGAAGTGGATGGAAGACCTCTCTCTCTCTCCCTCTCCTTCTCCCTCTCCCTCTCCCCTTCCCCCTATTGCTCTGCCTTTCAAATAAATAAGACCTCAGCTCGCCGACTCAGCACTCTGAGTCCAGCCGGGACTCAGCCACGTGGGGCCGCTGGACACTCGCAACAGGACCCCCGCTGCCCTCTGAGGCCCAGCGAACTTGTGAGACAGGACGTCGCGATCCGGCCAAGGTTCTGCATCTCCCCGGGCAGCCCTGGACGGCGCGGGCTGAGGGAGCTCAGACTGGCAGCTCTCAGCACCTCTTGAAAACTTGCTAAAAATGTAACTTGCGGGGCCAGCGCTGTGGCACAGCAGATGAAGCCGATGCCCGCAGTGCTGGCATCCCATAGGGCGCCGGTTCAAGTCCTGGCTGCTCCATTTCCAATCCAGCTCTCTGCTGTGGGCTGGGAAAGCAGCAGAGGATGTCCCGAGTCCCCGAGTCTCTGCCACCCACGTGGGAGACCCAGATGGAGCTCCAAGCTCCTGGCTTTGGCCTGGCCCAGCCCTGGCTATCATGGGCATTTGGGGACTGAACAAGCAGATGGAAGACCTCTGTCTCCTGGCCTTTCAAATAAGAAAAAAATGTAACTCTTAAGAAAAAGAGCTGTTTTAGACTAGCGACCACTTACTACGCCAATGACACTTCATGGTCACTGAGGCTGTGTGCAGGACACTGCTTCGAATGGTTACTCAGGCCCCTGCGTTTTCAATCATGCCCATCCTACAGATGAGGAACACTGAGGCCTGGGCGGGAGGCGGTTTGCAGACGCTCACACAGCCTGTAGACCCCACGTCCAGCCCCCGCCCCTGCTGTCCGACGGTGCGGCTCTCGGAGCAGGCGACTGGTTTTCCTGTCTCGGGGGGTCCCTCAGGGCTCACCTTAACCGCCCGTCAGGCGAAATTCTCCCTAAACGGAGCCCGCCCGGCCTCCCCCAGCCCCACTCACAAGCCCGAGACGCCGGGCGCGCGGGGACCCTGGAGCGCGCTCACCTGTGGTCCGGGAGACGGCGAGAGAGAGCGAAGAGAGGTCAGCGGACCCTGCAGAGAGCGAGGCTGGGCTCAGCGGAGGATGCAGGGCGGCCCAGGACCCGAGCATCCCACGCCCCGCCCCTGGGCTCCAAGCCCCGCCCCTCGGGCGCAAGCCCCGCCCCTGGCCGCTGTCTTCTTCCCTGACTCGCGGCGGAGCCCGCTCCTCAGCCCCTGTCACTCACCCCAGCCTCCCTCGTGCTCAGGCGCCCTCCGTCTCCCCGCTAAGGTCGGGCTTCGAAGCCCCCTACCCTCATTACGGGAGTCCCCAGCCCCTTCCTGCTCCCAGGGTCACACACGGCCCGGCTATTTGGTCAGGGAGACGGGCCTCACCGCGGGGCGTTCTCGGCGTCAGGCCCCGCCCCCACCCCGGCCCAGGCCCCGCCCCCTCGGCCCTCCGACTGAGCCTCGTTTCCTTCTTCGCGCTGGGCCCCGCCCCCGTCCCGTCCTCGCGCGCAGGCCCCGCCCCTTCTCTGCCTCAGGGCCAGGCCCCGCCCCACCCGCGGGGCGTTCTCGGCAGCAGGCCCCGCCCCCTCGGCCCTCCGACTGCGCCTCGCTTCCTGCTTCGCGCTGGGCCCCGCCCCCGACCCGTCCTCGCGCGCAGGGCCCGCCCCCGCGGGCCAGGCCCCGCCTCCTCGCGCTCGCCGAGCGGAGCCCCGCCCCCTTGTCTGCCTCAGGGTCAGGCCCCGCCCCCTTCTCACTCCTCGCTGGGACGCCTCGCCCGCACCTCGGGCCGGACCCTTCCCCGTCCTCTGCCGCTTCCTCCCCCGAGCGCGGCGTCCCCGAGTCGCCGCAGCCCCCGCACCGCCCCCAGCGTCCCGCGGGAGCGCCGGAGCCCCCCCAGCCCTCTCCCGACCCCGGCTCCGCTTACCCAGGGCCCCCAGCTCCGGCGCAGCGGGCTGTCTGGCGACGCGGCGACTCGGCATGGCCCGGGCAGCGGGGACGCGCGGCTCGGAGGCCGGCCCAGACCCAAGCGCGCACGCGAGCAGCCCCGCGGACGATCGCGGCCCGGACGAGCGGCGCAGGGCTGGGGCCGCAGGCGGGGCAGGACGCGCGGCGCCCGGGGCTGCGGGGGGCGCCGGGCCGGGCCGCGGGCGGCGGGCGGGGGCGGGGCGGCGGAATTCCCCGGCGCCGCCGGCCTGCGCGCCCATTGGCCCGCTCGCCGCGGTGACATCACGGCAGGGGAACGGGAAAACCCCCGCGCGTCACGTGACCCGGGGGGCGGGGCCGGCCGGGAAGGGGAGGCCGGGCGCTGCGGAGGGGCCGCGGCGGGTCGCCCGCCGCCCATTGCGTGCAGAGACCACTGAGGCCGCGAGCCGGGTCTCCGCGTGAGACGGGAGCCTGGCGCTTCTCGGGCCCGGGGCTTCGCAGCTGCTGTCCGTGGTGGTCCAAGCGTAGGCCGGGCACGGGCTCTGGGACTTGCGCCCCGTCCCTGGTGGTCTCCAGTGCCTGGACCGCTGTGGACGGCCGTGGACGCGCCCCCGGGGGCACAGGGACATCAGTGACACCTGGGAACCGTGCGCCCAGCCTCTGAGCACGGGGGCCCGCACACAGGGCAAGCGCCCGCATCCCGCGTGGCCCGTGGGCGGCGTTTGGGTGTTCAGCTCTTCACCGCATTCACCAGGCAGACAGAGTGACCCAGTCTAGGCTGACCGAGCCCGGTGTGAGCGCCGCCTGCCTTGGACCCTGGGCACGGCACTCCCCAGGCCAGGCCTGGCCTGGGCAGTGGACTGAGCGTGGCTCCCAGCCCTTCAGGCCCCGGAGAGAGGTACAGAGCGGCCACTGTCTGCACAGGGCCGGACGGTGACCACGCCAGGCTCAGGCCCTGGCCGGCCGGGTGCACTCACTCTGCTGCCCAGGGACAGCTGAAGCCGGGGCACAATGGCCAGCGTGGCTGTGCTCCAATGAGACCTCTTCTTTGTTTTTATGGGGACACTGGGACACCCCTATCGCACATCGGAGGGCCTGGGGTCCAGCCCTGGCTCTGCTTCGGATTCCAGGCTCCTGCTAAGGTGCGTCCTGGAGGAGCGGCAGCGGCTCAAGTACGGGGGAGACCAGCACTGGGTTTTAGGCTCCTGGCCTGGGCCCCATCCTGGCTGTTGCAGGCACCTGGGGAGTGAACCAGCAGGTAGCTCGCTGGTTCTGTTGTCTGCCTTTTAAATGGATATACATTTTGAAATGTCTTTTTCACACATGAGACAGTATATTCTTTTTTTATTTTTTAAATATTTATTTATTTATTTGAAAGGCAAAGTTAGAGGCAGAGGCAGAAAGAGCGAGCGAGCGAGCGAGGTCTTCCATCTGCTGGTTCACTCCCCAGATGGCCACTACGGCTGGAGCTGTGCCAATCCGAAGCCAAGAGCCAGGAGCTTCTTCCCGGTCTCCCACGCCGGTGCAGGGGCCCAAGGACTTGGGCCATCTTCCACTGCTTTCCCAGGCCATAGCGGAGAGCTGGATGGGAAGTGGACCAGCCGGGTCTCAAACTGGCACCCACATGGGATGCCGGCGCTGCAGATGGAGGCTTAGCCCGCTACACCACAGCACCAGCACCAGACAGTATTGGCTTTGGGTTGTTTTTAACCCCACACAGAGGCGGCAGGCTGGACTGGACCTACAAAAGCATCAGGGGAGGGCTGACTGGCGGTTCCAGGGAGCGACTCCTGGGTCGCCCACATGCCAGTTGTGTGACCTCAGGCAGCGACCTTCAGTTTCCCGTCTGGACAATGGGCCTAGCAACGGAGCGGTGGTGAGGGTGAAGACGATGGTAACGATAGCGGACCCTTCTGTACAGATGTCACACTGGCCCGGCCTCTTGTGTCACCGACCCAGGACAGATTATGCAGGGGGGTTGGGGCTCCGCTTTCTCCCCTCCCCCGCTACTGCGCAGGGTCACGGTGCCAGGCCCTGTTCTAACATCCAAAGCCCTGGCCATGGGGGAGCTAAAGCCCAAGAGAGGGGGCAGATGGAAAACAGATGAGCAGACAGGTCTGCCGGGGAGGGCCACGCGACAGGCTGGGCCTGGGGGGCCGTGTCTCTGGAAAGGTCTGAGGTCGCCACACCAGAGCCAGGACGAGTACTGGAGACATGACTACGGGGGGGGCTGTCCCAGCAATGGGGGACCTGGTGGCCGGTTTCAGGAAGAGTGAGGCAGTTAGAACGGAGTGACCACAGGGGGGTGGCCCAGGAAGGAAGGGGGACACTGAGTAACGTCAAGTATGCTAGAGAAAGCAAACCATTCCTGCGCTCAGTCTACAGCCTGGCTCGTGGTATGGAGCCACCAAGGGGCTCCCATGACCACAGACCCAGGCGCCCCCACGAGTCCCCTCTGGCCCACGCACACGTCTGGCCCCCTAAGAGGACAGATGGACATCCTCGGTGCTCAGGGTATCTGCTGGGCTATGGAGATGGAGCCACAACCCAGGAGCACCGAGCGCACGTGGGGTCTCCACTGCCGGGGGCCTGCGCTTCTGCAGGTCTGGGGAGGCGCCGTCCACTCGCCTGCCGGAGCCCTTGCTCTGTGCCCTGCAGTGCGCCTGGCCCCCCCGAGGCAGCTCGGCCACATCCTCATGGGTCTGTCCCGTTTAGGCTGACCCGCACGCAGCGATGACCCTCAGTGGGGGAGCTCACAGGAGCACCTGACTCAGCTTGAAGGTCAGGGAAGGCTTCCTGGAAGAGGCGGCGCTGGAAATGTGACCTGGAGGGTGCGCAGCTGCAGAGTGGGAGCCTAGGGCGAGTTTGAGGTGCGGGGGAGCACTTGGAGGTGAAAAATTATGCCACGGCTGCGTGGGTGTGGTGAAGCCCCACCCCCTCCCCTAAGGTTGCTCAAGGGTTAGAAGCCAGAGAGCTCATGAGGACCACGGGGGCCATGGTGGGGTCAGAGCAGGGGCTAGCCGGGCCATGCCTGAGCTTTACAAAGTGCCCTCCAGCAGCTGGACAGACGGCCAGCGCCGGCAAGAGACAGGGAGGGGCCTGGCAGAGGTGTGGAGCGGCCCAGGGGTCTTGCCAAATTCCTGGGCGTCGAGGGCAGGGGCAGCCTGCGAGGCCCAGACTCCGCACCTGAGCGTCGCACATGCGCACTTCCAGCGCGACTTCCTGTGGACACACACCGGGGAAAAGGCACAGATGGCTCGAGCGCTTGGCCCCCGCTGCCCCCATGGAGACCCGGATGGAGCTCCCGGGTCCTGGCTTTGGCCTGGCCCAGCCCTGGCAGTTGCAGGCATCTGGGGCGGGAGCAGTAGGTGGAAGATCCCTCTGTCACTCTGCCTTTCAGGCAGATGAGATTAAAACTAAACAAACAAGAAGCTTGGAAAGCTTGGGCCCAGGGCTGCGGGGCAGGAGGCAATGCGGCCGGTGAGTGCGGTGGCCCAAGAGCCCGGGCAGCGAAGCTCCGAGGGCACTCGGGCCGGGGCCGGGGTCGGGGTCTACGTAGGAGGCGGCTGCACCGCCCCCCCCCACCTCCCGCCTTGCCTGCCCCCTCCGCCGGCCCGTGGGCTCCCTGCCTGGCTCCGCGGAGCCTGCAGGAGCCTGGGAGGCCTCAGCCCAAAAGCCTCTGTCCGGGGATGCAGGACCCCCGTCCTCGGAGTGCAGGCCGGGGCGCTCACCCATGAAGTGGGGAGCCAGGCCCCAGGCCAGGGGCACCCACTGCTCACACATGCGGCAGACCTGGCTGCCCACCACGCTCCCGGCCCTGCTGGAGTGCGGGGTGCGTGCGCTGCTCTGAACTGGTCCCCGGCTGAGCCCGAGCCGGAAGCTCTTGGCAGGCAGCTCGGGGGCGTCTGCGAACTGGGGACAGGAACAGGGACAGGGACAGGGACGAAGGGCCCTCGAGGGCTGGAGGCGGCACGGGAGGGGAGGGGCTGAATTTAAGTTAAACACCCATATGAATTTATTAAATCCAGACTGTTAAAGGGCGGTGGTGTGGGGGCAGGGGCGCTCGGGGACGAGGGACAAGATGATGGAGGGCCGAGGGCGCCCCGCGGGGCCCCGGCCCCGCCCCTGCCCGGCCCACCCCGGCCCCGCCCCGTCGGCTTCCCCATGATTGTGGCAGGGCGAGATGGCTGCGAACACAGAGGACAGACGGCCAGACAGTCCCCCCCGCCGGCGCGCCCGGGCCCGGCCCCATCTGTCCGGGGAGGGGGTGGCGGGGGGCGGCGGCCGGGGAGGCGGGTGCTGTCACCGGGAGCCGGGCGGGCGGGGACGTGGCGCCTAATCCTTCTTCTTGTCCTCCGCTGGCTTCGCAGGGGCTTCCTGGGGCTCCTCACCGGCAGGGGCAGGGGCGGGGGCGGCTGTGGCGTCCTGCCCGCTCATGCCGAACTCGTTCACCCTGGTGGGGTCGACGCGGTAGATCCACCGCTGGTAGAGGTAGATGAAGAAGACCACGTCTGCGGGAGACGGGGAGGCAGCGTGAGCCCAGCGCAGCGGAGGCCGCACCGGGCGCTCCCGCCGGCCGCCGGGCCTCACCGTCCCGCAGGCAGCCGATCCGGTACATGACGGGCATCTTGATGACGAAGGCGAACAGGTCGTCGATGAAGGTGTTGAGGGCCTTGTAGGTGAGCATGCGCCAGGGCAGGTGGGCCACGGACTTGAGCTTGTAGTTGATGAAGAGCTGGGGCGTCATGGTGATGAAGCCTGTGGGGGACAGACACCTGTGAGCAGGGGGCGGGGCTTCTCTCCCAGCCCCTCCCACCCCCTCCACCACTCTCACACCAGGGCCCCGCTGACCTACCTCCCTCAGGGCCTGTGCACGCGCTCTGCCCATCAACAGACCTGGGCCTGGCTCCCTCCCTGGCATCTTGGGCTCCAGCTCTCCTCTGAGAGGCTCCCGCCCCCTGCTGTGCAGCCCTCACTCGGCCCGGCCCCCCGCCCTAGCACTCTCCCGTCTGCTTACTGCTGCTCTGGTTTCCCACAAGACAAAATGTCGCGTCCTCCTGCTCGGGGCGGCCCTGTCTCTAACACTGCACGGTGAGCCCACGCGGGGTGGCCCTGTCTCCCACACTGCACGGTGAGCCCACGCGGGGTGGCCCTGTCTCCCACACTGCACGGTGAGCCCACGCGGGGTGGCCCTGTCTCCCACACTGGCCGTGGTGGGCCGTGAGCCCACGCAGGGCGGCCTGTCTCCCACACTGGCCGTGGTGGGCCGTGAGCCCGCTCGGGCGGCCTGTCTCCCACACTGGCCGTGGTGGGCCGTGAGCCAGCCTGCCCGCGGGGCCTCACCGAAGGTCAGCAGGAAGCCGTAGAGCATGCTCAGCACCCACGAGTACCAGCCCTTGTGCTCCAGGTACAGGAGGCTGTAGACGGCGTAGCAGCCCAGCAGCGGGAAGAGGATCCACGACAGGTACCGGAACGCCATCTGCGGGGTCACAAGGCCGCCTGCTCCAGCTCCCCTGCTCCCCGCCCTCACCCCCCACACCGGCCTGGCACGCGGCACCACGGGAATTTTCAGGTGGCCCTGGGGACCCGGGACTCAGCCAGGAAGTGGACGCTGCAGGGAGGGGCCCCAGGGCCCAGAGGACACAGCGGGCCGTGAGGCACAGGCCTGGCGGGCACGAGCAGATGGCCTGGCCCCTGCTCCCTCAACACCTGGGCCCTCCGGGGCGGACACTCACGTCGTCATACACTTTGGTTGAAGACTCGATGTACGTGGACTTGTCTTTGAAGGTCAGGCGGGGTAAGAATCCTGCTACCCTGTGCTCCCGGTCCAGCTGTGGACAGGGGCCGGGCCGGGTCAGCTGCCTCCGTGGCTCCTGCCCCATGCCAGAACCAATCTCTGCCCTTCCCACTGTTCCCAGTTCCCCTGCCCCACGTGTGACCTGAGAAATCCCCTGCTCTGAAAATCCCCTGGGTCCCGGGAGCGAGGCAGGCTGGGAAAGCCCCAGGGCCAGCTCCAGGGTCGGCGGGCCCGGGCGATGCCCCCCAACCCCAGACCCGCGGCCTTACCCGGACGTCCATGACCTTCGTGATCTTCCAGAGGTCGATGAGGACCCCGATGAAGACGCTGACCTGGACCACGAAGTTGGTCTCGTTGTCCAGGATGTAGAGCAGGACCACCAGCGACTGGAAGACGCCGAAGAAGACGGAGCGCACGGACAGGCCCTCCAGGGACTGCCGGCTGTTCCAGAACTGGATATCTGCGCAGGGCAGGCGGCCGGAGGCTGAGGAGCCGCCGCACGCCCTCCTGCACGACCCTCACGCCCCCTCGGCGGCGGCGGCCTCAGCCCCCGGGACGTCCACCCAGTGCTGCCCAGGGCAGGCCCCTGCCAGGGCTCACCGCACTCGGCTGCGGAGATGTGGTCGGGAGCCCGCAGAGCGCCGAGACCGCCGCCTCCGGCTCCTCGACCCCGCACGGGGCTGGTGGGCACCCGCAGGCACCAGCGAGCCTGGGTTCTGCTCTCCGACCTGGGGTCCCTCCGGCGCCCCACCTGAATGCCCCCTGGGGGAGCCCCAGCCACACCCTGAAAGCCCTGGTCTCCCACAGGCACGCTCCGGCGGTCAGCAGGGCCAGCGCTGCACTCAGTGTACGAGGGCTCACCAGGGCACAGGGGCGCCTGTGCACCCACTCCCGGGGCCCCATGGAGGCAGCGGCTTGGAGACAGGCTCCGGTGGGGGGGGTGGACCCGAGGGGCCGCGGGGCCTTTCAGTGGCCACACCTCCTCGTGCCTCACTTCTCATCTGGACAGAGCCCCCCCCCCCCCCCCCAGCTCCGGGGGCAGAGTTTAGTGAGCTGGTCTTGCCCAGGATGGCTGGAGGCACCAGTCCCTGCCCAGCTCTGGCACTGCAGCGCCGGGACAGGCACGCCATCAGCAGCTTGATGCTGACTCTACTGATTCGGGACCCCTGGGGCCTGGAGGATCAGTCGGGGCAGACAAGCGGCCACTGGGCAGCTGGGTGGCCGGACAAGTGACCTCCCCCCCCGAGCCTCTGCCCTGGCCTCCACCTGGTGGGGGTGTGCAGGCCAGCACCTGGCCACCAGCACAGTGGCCATGCAACCAGGCGCGGCTGGCCCAGGGGCCTCCCAGTGAGGCAGTGGACCGGGCCCGCCGGGGGAGCAGCACCGGGGCTTCCCTGCTCCTGGCCTCGGAGTTCCCCGGCCTGCTTCCTGGAGGCGCGCCCCGGCCTCGGCCCGGCAGCAGGCCCAGCCCCTCCCTCTGCTGTTCCCCTGGTCGGTGGGAGATTCTGGGCTGGGAGTTTGGGCGCCCTTCCCCTTCCAGGCTCACAAGGCCCCTTGGAGAGTGGGGCTCAGAGCCCAGGCAGGGGGAAGATGGGGGAAGGAGGACGAGGGGGCAGACCCTATCCCTCAGGACCACCCCCACCATGGTCTCCCACAGGCCCCAGGGCCTCGCCCTACCGTTCTTGAATGCCAGGAACTCAAAGACACTGTGGACAATGGAGACGATGATGGTGAGCGCCAGCAGGTAGGGGTTGGTCTCCAGGAGGGCCACCTGTGGGGGGGTGCTCGTGAGTGCAGCCCCGCCCCCAGCCGGGGGCCATGCTGGAAGCCTTCTCTCATGCCCAACACCCCCTGTAGGACCTGCGGACCACCCCCAGGGCTGAGGGCCAGAGACGCGCAGTGGGGAGACGGCAAGGGGGCAGGAGGCCGCGACTGGGGGAGGCGGGCAGCTGCCGTGAGGAACAGGGACCCACAGCATCACAGCTGCGGGCAGCATGGATGTCACAGCACCGGCAGGAGGGACTCAGAGCCCGAAGTTGGGGGCGCAGGGCTGGGCCAGGTCAGCCGCAGAGGGCCCGGCCGCGCAAGCAGAAGAGCCCGGATGAGGCCATCGGAACCCAGGGACAGGACCCGGGGTGGGGGGCCCGGGCTGGGGCGCGCAGGGCGGCGGGTCCCACGCAGCGCCCACCTTCACCGAGTCCTGCTCCTCGTCCGACTGCTCGTAGAGCTCGTCACCCAGGAAGTTCCAGGGTGACCTGGTG
Organism: Sylvilagus floridanus; assembly: GCA_949820135.1. Taxonomy (NCBI): domain Eukaryota; kingdom Metazoa; phylum Chordata; class Mammalia; order Lagomorpha; family Leporidae; genus Sylvilagus; species Sylvilagus floridanus. The sequence goes on from OX463232.1 coordinate 11,634,417, forward strand.
CTCTGGGCGGCGTAGAGCTGCCAGCGCCAGAGCGAGAGCGGGCAGAAGGAGACGCGCAGCGGCAGGCTGGCCAGGCTCTCGTTGATGGGGTAGTAGTCCTTCTGCAGGTTCCAGTAGTCGTTGAAGTAGATGATAGGGTAGTAGTCACCGCTCACGGCGTCGAACTTCACGTCTGCAGGAAGTGGGGGCATCACTTGGCACCTGAGGCCTCCAGGGGTCTGCAGGCCCCAACGAGACCCCCTGGCACTTGGGGGTGCTGTGCTGTGAGCAGCTGAAGGGCTCTGGGCCCGCGGTGGGAAGGGCAGGAGGGTCAGACCCCTGCTGAAGGCGCAGCTGGGCCCTGGTCAGGTCTGGCCCCGGCTGCCCCGGCAGCTGCCACACGCCCTGATTTTACCAAGAAACCAACTGGGATTTTTAAGACACTGTGGGCAATGGATGCGTATTTGTCGAAAAAGGCTTGTGGGCTGGATGAGACTTCTCTGCAGCCTGATTCTGACACACAGGGGTCAGTCCTGGGGTCACCAGGGGAGTGGGTATGGGGGGGAAGAGACAAAGGAGGCAGGACAGGACCGGGGGGCGGGGGGAGTTCAGGAGAGACAGAGCCTAGAAAGTTCTCTCGGGGTGAGGTCAGAAGACAGGAATCAGGCCCAGAGCACCCTTCCCAAGGCTCCCAAGGGGCCAGAAGGCTGGGGGCTTACACTGGTCCAGGGGTGGGGGCACGCTGCCCTTCACCCACGGTGTGTGGTCGTCCACGATGTTGATGGTGATGTTGGGGTGCCAGTGGGAGATCACCTCCACAGGCCCATAGTCCTCGGCTCTCTGAGGGGAGATGAGGTATTGAGTGGAGGTGCCCAGCAAGCACCGGACCCAAGGGTTCCCACAACAACCACGACTGTATGAGGACCGTTGGAGGCAGCTCCCCGGCTGGCTCACAGCAGCCCTCAGCAGCCTGGACTCCACAGGCCAGGTCGCAAAGCCGGCCCGGGGCTGCCAGTGTCAGCCCGCTGGGAGGAGGGGGCCCCTGGTGTCACCACAGGCCCACGTGCCGGCCTCGCAGCCCTCAGGGTGGCCGCAACCATCCACCCCGTGAGACAACCGAGCCACCTTCTCAGGCAACAACACCTTCTGGCTGTGGACTTGAGCAGGCGTCCTCACTGGACGTGGGCCTGGGGCTAGGCCTGCCCCCACTGCCCAGGGCCACTCTGTCTGGACTCCTCCCACTCCCCTGAGAAGCAGGCCCCAGGCTGGCGGCAGCGGCAGGGCCCATCTGGTCCCTGGGGCCCTGCCAGCCCTGCCCATGTTTACCTTGATCATTTCTGGGTCAGCTTCTGTCTCTCCCGTCAGCAGGTTCTTGGTTTTCTGAAACCGCCTGCGCTTGTATTTATTAATCACTGTGGGCAGGGAAGGGGGACGTGAGAGACCCGCGTCTGCCAGCAGCTGCTCCCGCCGCCTCCCCGCACCGGGAATCACGCTACCTGGGGCTGACCTCTCGCCAAACCTTAGCCGGCCTGGTTCCCCCCGATTTTGTTTCTGTTTTTACAAAATTATTAGAGAGAGAGGGAGAGAGATCCCCCTTGTCTGCCATTCCATTTCCCAGATACCCCTAGTAGCCTGGGCCAGGGCCAGAACTTCACCCGGGTCTCCTACCTGGGCAGCAGGCCCAAGTACTCAAGTGGCCTCTGCTGCCGTCAGCAGGAAGCTGGATCAGAAGCAGAGCTGGGAATCCACCCAGGTGCTCCGGGTGGGATTCGGGCACCCCGAGACGTGTCTCAGCACCAGCCAGAGGCCAGGATACGTGCCCGCCCCAGCCCCAGTTTCCCCAGGCAGCTTTGTCCTGGGCACCCTCCCTACCCTTCACGCCCCGCGGCCCCTCCCACCTCCAGGGCCCACGGAGCCAGGGGCTCCCTCCTGGGTGACTGCGGTCTCCTGGTCACCGCCTTGCCGCTGGCCACCCTGGCCAGCACAGCCTTCTCCCCACAGGGCAGCCAGCGACTCCCTGAAAGCAAGGATCAGGCCGCGGGTCTGCGGCTCACCACCCCGTGCCGGTGCGGTCCCTCTGCTCACATATGACGCTGGGCCTTGGGAGGAGCCACCAGTGCCCCGGAAGGGCCTGCACAAGTCTCACAGCGGCCCCGGTCAGCCTTCGGTGCTGACATGGCGTCCGCCCGCCTGGCCCCGCAAGGTGACCGCTCGCCACCTCCCTGGGGCTGTCTGCCCAGCACCTGCACACGCTCCTCGAGGGCCCACCCAGCACACGGCCAGAAACAGGCAGGCTGCGGACAGTTGCAGCGAAGCCTGGGCCAGGACGTGAAGGCGCCAAGCCCAGGGGGCTGCGAGTCCCCGCCTGGGCGTGGCCTCACTTCCTCTTGCGAAGGCCACGGGCTGGCTGCGGGGGAGGCTGCGCCCACCTCTGCCCGGGGACTTTCTGCTCTTCCTCACTGGGGAATGAGCACTCGGCCTGCCCCTGGGGCCGGAGAGATGGGGAAGTGGGAGAGGGCCTGGGCAACACCCTGACTCTGGCTCCGACAAGCCAAGGGGCGTCACTTCCCTGGGAACGGGGAGGAGGAGCACCCCGTCTTCTCGCAGCTCCCACAAATGTCAGCCCACCATTCTCTGCACTCACTCGGCCCCAGGTCCGGGGAGCAGTGGGCCCCAGGGTGGGGGTTCACTGTGCGGGGAAGAGGGCGGGGCTGGGAGGGCAGCACTGGGCTGGGGGAGAAGGGATGACAGAAGGAGATGCCCGGCTCCTGGCTCCTGTTCTCAGCAGGGCCCTGGCCACAGGAGGCACCAGGCACCGGTCCAGGGCCAGGCCATGTGCGAGACGCACACGGGATCCTAGAACTCTCGCTACACGCAGACGACGCTGGGTGAAACCAGCACCACGTTGCAGCGTCACCTCCTTCCGCGAGGAGGCTCTCGGCTCCCCTGGGGCTCAGTCTCGGGGGGACAGCCCTGCTCTACGCCCACCTCTGGCCTTTTGGGCAAAAGGGGGCTTGGCTGGTCCCACGCTCACTCTTTGCCTTGGAGGTGGCACGTGGCCAACTGCAAGTCCTTGGGAGGAGCCCCCGCCCCAGGTCCCAGCTCCAAGGCTGGGGAGGGAGGCCTAGCTGTCCTGGTGGGCTTTTCAGGTCCTGGCTGCAGAGCCAACTCTGCAGACCACACTGCTGACTGTCCAGCGACAACAGCACCATCACCGAAGAGAAGCCACAGCGATCACGGGCCGCCAGGCGGGCAGGGCCCAAGCGGGCGGCCAGGGGCTCAGGCAGTGTGGCCCACTGCACTGCCCCTCTGGCCGCCCGAGCCACTCTCCTCTGCGCTCTTGCTGCAGGGCGGCCAGCTGGGACCCGCCACCGCACAGGGGCACGGACACGGTCCTGTCCTACAGCGCTCAGCAGACACGGGGAGATTCCAAACCGCTTTCAGGGATCAACACAGGCTCATGCAGCACAGCTAACAGAAAACAAAGGGGACTCTCTGCCAAGGAGTAGGACAGACCCAGCTCACGCAGACGGAACAACGCCCGCTCCTACATCACACACAAAAAGCCAGGAACCTTGGCCAGTGCACAGGGAACGTTTGGGACAATCTCAGTACATAAGAGGTGGCCAAAGAAAAGAAAGAAACAGAGCTAGGCAGAGTGCACAGCATCCACACTAGAGGGGTGGTGTTCCAGCTCTCACGGTGGCTAGGCTGCCGCCGCCAGGGTGGGCTCCCTGACACGGAGGGCCAGCCTGAGCCCCAGCTCTGCTTTCCACCCTGCTCCCTGCTAACGCGCCTGGGAGAGCAGCGGACATGACCTGAGCTCACAGCTCCTGCACCCGTGGGGAAGACCTGGGTAGGGTTCCTGGATCTGGCTGGGCCCAGACCTGGCTACTGTAGCTATCTAGGGAGTGAACCAGCGGATGAAAGATTATCTGCCTGTTTCTCTATACAGAAAAATGGGTAAAGGGAGAGATTTCAATGGCCACCAATCAGGACAGGAGACAGTGGACCGAAGGAAAAAGTCACTAAAAGCAGAAAGATAACAATTATTATCATTATTTTTGAAGACGTATTTGAAAGACAGAGAAGAAGCGAGAGGTCTTTCATCTGCTCATTCACCCCCCAGATGGCTGCAACAGCAGGACCAGGCCAGAGTCGGGAGTCAGGAGCTTCATCCAGGTCTCCACACGGGTGCAGGGGCCCAAGCACTGGGGCACCTTCTGCTGCTTTTTCCCAGGTGCGTTAGCAGGGAGCTGGACAGGAAGTGCAGCAGCCGGGACACGAAGCAGTGCCCACACGGATGCCAGTGCTGCAGGCAGCGGCTTTACCTGCTATATCACAACGCCAGCCCCAAACGACAACTACTAACCACCCAGAAAGGAAGGAGCTGGGCAAACAAGAGTACTTAATAAGGGCTTGCATTGTGGTGGAGCCGGTTCGGCTGCCATGGGTAATGCCAATATCCCTTATCAGAGCGCCAGTTCCAGTCCCTGCTGCTCCACTTCCAATCCAGCTCCCTGTTAATGCGCCTCGGAAAGCAGCGGAAGATGTCCCCAAAGTTTGGGCCCCGGCACCCATGCGGGAGACCCAGATGGAGTTCCAGGATCCTGGTTTTGGTCTAGCCCAGCCCCAATCATTGTGGCCACTTGGTGAGTGAACCAGAGGATGGAAGATTCTCTCTCTCTCTCACTCTGCCTTTCAAATAAACAAAACAGATCTGTAAACAATTAGAAAGAACTTGTGTTTACTGTGTAGCTTGGATGTGAATGATAGGCACACATTGCAAAGCATTCGAACGCTGAGTGCTATTCTACTCAAAACTGCATTCCTGTATGGAGAACTATCCTTCCACAGCAGAGAGTCAGTAAGAACGTTTGAAACTGGGAAACTAAGAAATCGCAGCTCCGGCTCGTGGAGGAGTGCGTGGCCAGGACGCAGTGGGAGAAACAGCTAAACGAAGCTGAGAGCAGCCGCCAAGGGGAGCAGGAGGGGCGGGGCGGACGGGAGACAGGGCGCCGCTGTCTGACACAGCAGCTTCATGTGAAACCACATATGCATGAGACCGTGAGAATACATAATGGGGCCGGTGCTGTGGCACAGAGGGCAAAGCCACCACCCGTGATACTGGTATCCCATGTGGGTGCTGGTTCAAGTCCCGGCTGCTCCACTTCCAATCCAGCTCCCTGCTAATGCGTCTGGGAAAGCAGTGCAAGATGAACCAAGTGCTTGGGCCCCTGCACCCACGTGGGAGACCCAGATGGAACTCCAGGCTCCTGGCTTTGGCCTGGCCCAGCACCAGTCATTGCAGCCATTTGGGGAGTGAATCAGCAGGTGGAAGCTCTCTCTGTAACCCTGCCTTTCAAATACAGATTGAAAAAGAAGCAGGAGTACGTATGCTCTGCACGCAGCAACCTGCTGAGTGCTGGCCAGGAAGCTGCAGACGCCCAGCTCCGCCCAGGCCCTCGAGGTCACCACGGGGCCCAGGGTTTTGCCCCAGGGTTTCCCAGTGGGTGTCCAGCACCACCTGGCTGGCCCAGCAGCATGAAAATGGGGACAGTGCTTGCAACAGAAGACCGCAGCCAGCCCCACAGTCCCTCCCCACCCGAGCATCCCAGATCCACTGGCTCAGAGCAGACCAAACAAGGCCCAGGCGCCGGCCACGACAATGCCTGCTCACGGGGCTCCAGGGACACAGACGCAGACCCAGAGATCACCTGGCCGACCTCACACGTCCTCCAGCTCCCTCTGTCCATTCCCTGGCGAGTCGGGCTGCGGGCCGTGCACGGCCTAGCCCGGCCCGGGCTCCTCTTACACTCTGCGTCTCCCCTTCTCAAACCCGTCTCTGCCTGCTCTCTACCCAGTTCCTCCCAGGGAGCCACGGAGGCTGTGAAGGGTGCTTGAGGCGGCGCTGCAATCCTACTCCCTGAGAGCAGGGTTCGCGCCACCCTTCTGGCCCCGGGACTTGCTGGCCCCCACAACTGCCTGGGCTCCCAGGACCACGTCTCCCGGATGTGGGGTCCTGGCTGCAGGCGAGCGACTTACTCCGGGACATGTGGACCGTGGCGAGCCGGCGGTACAGCGCCTTCTGCCGGGGGTCTGGGTGGAAGCCACTCTTGGTGAAGTAGACGTGGATGTAGATGGAGCCGTTCTGCTGGACGCTCTGAGAAAGACAGGCGGTGCGTGGACGGCAGGCCAGCCCCAGCGGAAACACTGGGCCACCCCAGGTCCGCCGCGGCCACCCTCAACGCTGCAGTATTACTGAGTGCCAGGGGCCGAGTGCAGCTGAGCACATGGGAGCTGACCTCGGGGGGAAGAGCAGACCCGGGTCCCGGCCCCACCGCGGCAGCCGTGTGGGCCAGGACCTCCTCTCTGCTGCCCAGTGCCCACGAGGAGGATGCCCATCCCAGCACTGCCCAGAGAGCACGGAGGCTTCTCCAGAGGCCCTGCCGCGGGGCCTGGCACAGCCCAGGGCTCCATCCACCTGCAGCCTTCATGCGTCCACTGGGCAGGAAGTGAGGCCAACACGGCTGCGCCCTGACCGTGGGCAGCGCCACAGCACCTCCAGCCAGCGAGCCGGGCTTGTGGCCGCCCCATGCTGCACACCAGGTGCGGGACGCCAGCTGGCCCTCGCTCAGACGACCTCACTCACCCGGCCAGCCGCCAGGGAAGGGAGGGGCAGCGCGGTGCCCGGGGCACTGGCGGAAGGCAGAGCCCGTGCCAGCCCTGCGCCTGACCCTGCAGCGGAGTGGCTTGGCCTCTCACCACAGGGCCTGGGGTCCCCTCACGGCCCCACCTTCCACCTCCACCCGACCACGGCCTGAAGCTTGGACGCAGATGAGGCTCCGGCACCCAGGAGCAGCTCTCACAGCCAGGGTGTCAGCCCTGGGCCCGGGGGCAGGACCTGGGGCCTGGGGCTTGGCTTGAGGCTTCGAGAGAGGCCGTGTGCACCCCTGTTTCAGCCCGCAGAGCCCGAGCAGGAACCCCTCCCGTCCCAGGAGGCCTGCTGGACAGAGAGGAGGGCACAGCACAGGTGCAACACTTACTGATCCTGCATCCGGTTCCCTGCTGGGCAGTGCTGGGGATACAGAAATGACCAAGACAGCCCCAGCCTCACCCTCACAGGACTCAGCCCACGGGGGGAAAGACCTGACCCATACAGTAAGGACCGGGAGTGGGCAGGGCTGGGGTGGGGAAGCCCAGCAGGCTCTGAGAACCCACAGAGGGCTTCCTGGAGGAGGCAGCATTTGTATCTGGGGCTGCCAGAGACCAGAGGCAGAGAGCCTAAGCTGTGTGACCTGAGGCAGTCGCTCTACCTCTCTGCACCTCACCTTCCTCATCTGTTAGATGGGGCTGCCGGGAGGTTTCCATGAGTCCTCCAGCCTCCTGCACTTAGTAGGTGCTCAATGCACATTAGCTGAAATTACTTTGAAATGGGCTGCTGGACAAACTGGTGAAAACCAGATAAACCCGAGGACAATCTCTAACCCCTCGCTGGTTTAAAGCCCGGGACTGCACACCTCGGGGCAGCTGGAAGAATCCCGGGACAGGTCTCGCCCCACGGCCCTCCTTCTGACAGGGAGGGCGAAGCACAGAGACCGCGGGATGCGGCGCAGCAGAGAGCCCCGGGAGCAGGCCCTGCGGCGTGCGCCCAGCCCCGGCCGCCCTACCTGCGGGATGTCCAGCTCTGCGAAGTGCTCGTAGCAGCCGTCCGCGTTCTCGCCGCTCGTCCAGTCGCCGTACACGAGGTCGTGCTGCTCCCAGAAGAGAGCCGAGGTGGCGTTGAAGTCTGTAAAGTGCTCGTGCTCCGAGATGTACACGTGCAGGTTCTGGGGGGGGAGAGGGGGGCAGGGCTCAGGGCCGCTCCCCAGAGCCTCAGCGCATGTGCGGCTAAAGAGTGGAAGAAGAGCCGGGCGGCGTCGGCCCCTCGTGAACCAGCGTGCGTGGGGACAGGGAGTCGCGGAGAGAAGAGAGTCACTTCTCCTCCCCACCCCGTGTCTGCCCTGGCCGAGCCTGGCAGCCAGCGGTGCGCAGCAGCTGAAGACCCAGCAGCCTGCCCCCTGAGCTGAGCGTGGACAGTGGCAGGAGCCCGGAACGCTGGCCCCCTTCTGGGCTGCACGCCTCAGGACAAAGCAGGCACCCGCTGCCCATTCAGGACACGGAGCATGGGAGCCCAGCCCCTCCTGCCCCCACGGCCCACAGAGCAGGGAAGCGGGGCAGTGGTCACCCTGCTGACAGAACCCAGAGCCGCAGAGCTGGCAGAAGCCCACCCTGGGGCTGGCGCTGGCCGGGGAAGCTCTGGCTCTGTCCGTGCCCACCACGCCTCCCCAGGTCCCTTCCCACTGCCCTGAGATCAGTTGCTAAAGGCCTCCGCTGTCAACTTCCCGAAGGCATGGGCTCCACCCCATGGACGATGCCTGACGACCCCACGCCCCAACCGTTCAGAGCCGACGGTGACCAGGAACCCCTCCATCCCGCCCACCTGCCCCACACTCCGCCCACCTGTCACCTTCCGCCCCTGCACCCAGTGGTTACCATTAAAGTGTCTTTGGGGAACAGGTTGCGGCTGGCGACGCGTGGGGCTCCTCCAGGGCCCGCCTGGTCCTGAGGGGCCGGCCCTCGGCGGAACCAGCTGCTGATGGCCCAGATGATGAAGATCCTAGGAGGGAAGCAGCGTAGCAGTGAGTCTAGGCCTTCTCCTTCCTCCCGCACCACCACTGTGGAGAGACGCGCACAGGTGCCGAGCTGACAAGAGGCCGCGAATCCCAGGGGGAGAGGCTGGTGTGGGGCGCCTGGCACCACCCTGGTCTCCATGCAGAGCCCCGAGCCGAGTCCTGCTGGTGACAACCAGGCCATCATGGCTTTGGCCACCAAACCCTCTGACATGGGCAACTGAAGGTGTCAGTGCCCTGGGGTCCCCGGTGAGAGGCTCTCGAGAACCTGGAATCCCAGCAGCACAGAACGTCGGGAGACACCACCAGCGAGCTTTCGATCGCCCGGAAACCGGACAAGCAGAGAGCAATAACGGGTTAGCCTCAGGGTCGACGGCCTGGGTTATTAAGACCAACTCTCCCTTTGGAAGGAACTGGAAAAGTCTGATAAAACTTGTTAACATATTAAGAATACGGTGGGGTTGGCGTTGTAGCACAGTGGGTTAAGCTACTACCTGTGACACGAGCATCCCCATGTGACCACCAGTTCGAGTTCCGACTGCTCTGTTTTCCATACTGCTCCCTGCTAATGCACCTGGGAAGGCGGCAGAAGATGGCCCAAGTGCTTGGACACCTGCTACCCATGTGGGAGACCCGGATGCAATTCCAGGCTCCTGGCTTCAGCCTGGCCATTTGGGGAGTGATGGAGTAGATGGAGGATCTCTGTCTTTCCTTCTCCCTCTATAACATTCCCTTTCAAAAGAGAGGGAGGGAAAGAGGGAGGGAGGGAGGGAGGGAGGAAAGAACGCTGGGGCAGTGTCTGGCCAAGGGTTAAGTTGCCACTTGGATTCCCACAGCAGAGCGCCTGGCCCAAGTCCTGTTGTTCTACTTCCCATCAGCCCTCTGCTCTGTGCACTGCGGGAGGCAGCAGACGACGGCTCAGGTACTTGGGCCCCTGCCACCCACATGGGAAGTCCAGACTGAGTTCCAGGCTCTTGGCTTTGGCCTAGCCCAGCCCTGGCTGTTGTGGGCATCTGGGGAGTGAACCAGCAGATGGGAGGGCTCTTTCCATCTGTCTTTCTGCGTGCTTCAAATAAAAATGAAAATAAATCAGGGGCCAGCGCCATGGCACAGGTTAATCCTCCGCCTGCGGTGCCGGCATCCCATATGGGCGCCAGTTCTAGTCCCGGCTGTTTCTCTTCCAATTCAGCTGGGAAAGCTGTGCAAGGTGGCCCAAGTCTTTGGGCCTCTGCACCCACAAGAGAGACCGGGAAGAAGCACCTGGCTCTTGGCTTGGATTGGCACAGCTCTGGCCATTGCAGCCATCTGGGGAGTGAACCAGCGGATGGAAGACCTTTCTGTCTCTCCCTCTCACTGTCTGTAACTCTACCTCTCAAATAAATAAAATCTTTTAAAAAATCAATAAAAGTTTGAGCATATATACATATATATATATATATATATATATATAAGAACGACTAAGAACACGCAGGGTGGGTGCTAACACAGTGATCAAGACCCTGCTTAGGGCCGGCGCCTCGGCTCACTAGGCTAATCCTCCGCCTTGCGGCACCGGCACACCGGGTTCTAGTCCTGGTCGGGGCACCGGATTCTGTCCCAGTTGCCCCTCTTCCTGGCCAGCTCTCTGCTGTGGCCCGGGAGTCCAGTGGAAGATGGCTCAAGTGCTTGGACCCTGCACCCCATGGGAGACCAGGAGAAGCACCTGGCTCCTGGCTTCAGATCAACGCGGTGTGCCAGCTGCAGCGCGCTGGCCGCAGCGGCCATTGGAGGGTGAACCAACAGCAAAAGGAAGACCTTTCTCTCTGTCTCTCTCTCTCACTGTCCACTCTGCCTGTCAAAAAAAAAAAAAAAAAAGACCCTGCTCAGGATGCCACATCCCACATCCGAGTGCCTTGACTCAAGTCCCTGCGCTGTCCCTGACCCCAGCAGTTGGGTCCCTGCTACTATGTGGGAGACCAGATTGAGTTCCCAGTTCCTGGCTTCAGCCTGGCCCAGCCTCAGCTACTGGAAACCACCAGATGGGAGATTTCTGCCTATCTTAAGAAACAGGGGCCGGCGCTGTGGCATAGCGGGTGAAGCCGCCGCCTGCAGTGCCAACATCCCATATAGACGCCAGTTCGAGCCCCAGCTGCTCCACTTCCGAGCCAGCTCTCTGCTGTGGCCTGGGAAAGCAGTAGAAGATGGCCCAAGTCCTTAGGTCTCTGCACCTGCATGGGAGACCAGGAAGAAGCTCCTGGCTCCTGGCTTCAGACAGGCTGAGCTCCGCCCCTTGCAGCCATTGGAGGAGTGAACCAGCTGATGGAAGACCTCTCTCTGTGCCTCTGCCTCTTTATAACTCCGTCTTTCCAATAAATAAATAAATCTTTTTTAAAAAAGAAAGTTACACTAGGAATATATCAATAAATCTCATTTTATGATTATTATATGATACAATAAGACTGTTTTCATAGATGTTCTTGTAGATAATTATTTTTAAAGATTTGATAGCCAGAGTTACAGAGAGAGGCAGAGAGAGAAAGAGAGAGATCTTCCATCTGCTGGTTCACTCCCTAAATGGCTGCAACGGCTGGGGCTGGGCCAGGCTGAAGCCAGGAGCCTGGAACTCCATCCGGGTCTCCCAGGTCGTGGCAGGGACTCCAGCACTTGGGCCAACTTTGGCTGCTTTCCCGGGAGTATTGGCAGGGAGCTGGATGGAAAGCAGAGCGGCCAGGACCTGAACTGGCACCCACACGGGATGCCAGGATCACCAGCGGCGGCTTGACCTATTGCGCCGTCTCCTCTGGCAAATAATTCTGATACAATTTACACATATGTGAGCAAAAGCAGTGACGATGTACGGGAATGCAGATCACCAGGCCGGCGCTGAAGGGGAGATGGGGAGAACTGAGGAGGAAAAGGAGCGCTGCGAGGCACACCAGCCTCGGGCCCACAGGAGGGCACGGGGACCCACACCTCGGACGCCGGCACCTCCAGGGCTCCACGCCCAGGGGGAGGCAGGCACCAGGCCACGCTGAGCCCTGTACCGAGGAGTCACGCAGGCAGCTCCCACCTGCACCCTGGAGGAAGGAGACCCTGGAGGTGGGTAACGCCCACAAGCAGCCAGCAGAGGCAGAGCGAGTCTGCGCGTTCCAGGTCTCAGTAACTTCTCCCGCCTAAGAACCAACATGCAGGCAGGCGCAGGCCAGGCGCACAGGGAACCGAGACGCCGCAGCTGCCACGGCCCAGAGGCAGAACAAGGCATGGACACAGAAGTTTCAGACAGAGTCCTCCAAGGTGTTCACGGTCTGCGTCTGGCGAGCGAAGAAGGACCCACTCTCCCAGGAACACGACAGAAAGAGGAGATGGAAACAACGGACAGCATCCGAACCACAGCAGCGACAGAACCACCTCCTCAGCTCACGACATCCACCACCAGCCGCCCAAAGCCTCCGACGGCAGCTGGCGCAGGGGCATGGCCGGGGCGCTCTGCGAAGGGAGACGTGGGCTGGGAGCCCGCCTCTGCGTGCAGGAAGGCGCGAGTGTGGACATGGGGGAAGGTGTGGGGTGTGGACATGGGGGAAGGCGCGGGGCGTGGACGTGGGGTGTGGATGTGGGGGAAGGTGCGGGGCGTGGATGTGGAGGAAGGTGTGGGGTGTGGACGTGGGGTGTGGATGTGGGGGAAGGCGTGAGTGTGGATGTGGGGGAAGGCGCGGGGCGTGGACGTGGGGGAAGGCACGGGGTGTGGACATGGGGGAAGGCGCAGGGCGTGGACGTGGAGGAAGGTGTGGGGGGTAGACGTGGGGTGTGGACGTGGGGGAAGGTGTGGGGTGTAGATGTGGGCTGGGAGCCCGCCTCTGCGTGCAGGAAGGCGTGAGCGTGGACGTGGGGGAAAGCGCGGGGCGTGGACGTGGGGTGTGGACGTGGGGGAAGGCGCAGGGTGTAGATGTGGGGTGTGGACGTGGGGGAAGGTGTGGGGCGTGGACATGGAGGAAGGTGTGAGTGTGGACGTGGGGGAAGGCGTGAGCGTGGACGTGGAGGAAGGTGTGGGGTGTGAACGTGGGGTGTGGACGTGGGGGAAGGTGTGGGGGGTAGACGTGGGGTGTGGACGTGGGGGAAGGTGTGGAGGGTAGACGTGGGGTGTGCATGTGGGGGAAGGCGTGGGGCGTGGACGTGGAGGAAGGTGTGGGGTGTGAACATGGGGTGTGGACGTGGGGGAAGGTGTGGGGGGTAGACGTGGGGTGTGGACGTGGGGGAAGGTGTGGGGGGTAGACGTGGGGTGTGGATGTGGGGGAAGGCATGGGGCATGGACGTGGAGGAAGGTGTGGGGTGTAGACGTGGGGTGTGGATGTGGGGGAAGGCGTGGGGTGTGGACGTGGAGGAAGGTGTGGGGTGTGGATGTGGGGGAAGGCACGGGACGTGGACGTGGAGGAAGGTGTGGGGGGTAGACGTGGGGTGTGGATGTGGGGGAAGGCACGGGGCGTGGACGTGGAGGAAGGTGTGGGGGGTAGACGTGGGGTGTGGATGTGGGGGAAGGCGCGGGGTGTGGACGTGGAGGAAGGTGTGGGGTGTGGATGTGGGGGAAGGCACGGGGCGTGGACGTGGAGGAAGGTGTGGGGGGTAGACGTGGGGTGTGGATGTGGGGGAAGGCGCGGGGTGTGGACGTGGAGGAAGGTGTGGGGGGTAGACGTGGGGTGTGGATGTGGGGGAAGGCGCGGGGCATGGACGTGGGGGAAGGTGTGGGGTGTAGACGTGGGGTGTGGACATGGGGGAAGGTGTGGGGGGTAGACGTGGGGTGTGGATGTGGGGGAAGGCATGGGGCGTGGACGTGGAGGAAGGTGTGGGGTGTGGATGTGGGGGAAGGCACGGGGCGTGGTGTGGACATGGAGGGAGGCGCGGGTGTGGGCATGGGAGAAGGTGCGGGTGTGAGCCCCTCAGCGTGACCAGCTATGGAAATCAGCCCCTGCAGAGTCCCGGTTCTGCTCCCAACTCAGGCTCCCCGCTGCTGCACTCCCTGGGAGGCCTCTGGCCACCCACCTGGAGACCCTCCTGAATTCCCATCTCCCAGCTTCCATCTGGCCCAGCCCCAACCATCCCAGGCACCTGGGAAGTAAACACACACACGTAAACACACACACACACACACACACACACACACACACACACACACACACACACACACACACACACACAAGTGCTTCATTAAAATCACTAATTAAACAAACAAACGAAACCGGGCTGGGGGAGTGGGGGAGTCAGGCTCCAGGTGGGAGGGCAGAGCTCCAGAGCTGGACCACAGTGAATGCACCTGATGCCGCTGAGCTGGGCGCTAGGAACGGTCACAGCAGTCAACGTTGGGTCATGCACAGGAACACAACTGAACAAACCACAGTCCTCGTCTATTTACAGCACGTCAGACTGGTTTGCAGGAGCGTAAGAAAATGCAGAGGTAAACAAACTAGGAGCCTCAAAACAAAACACTAGGGGGGCCGGCGATGTGGTGCAGTAGGTTAACGCCCTGGCCTGCAGCGCCGGCATCCCATAAGGCACCAGTTCAAGTCCCGGCTGCTCCTCTTTGGATCCAGCTCTCTGCTGTGGCCTGGGAAAGCAGTAGAAGATGGCCCAGGTCCTTGGGCCCCTGCACCCACATGGGAGACCTGGAGGAAGCTCCTGGCTCCTGGCTTCGGCTTGGCACAGTTCTGGCCATTGAGACCATCTGGGGAGTGAACCAGTGGATGGAGACCTCTCTCTCTCTCTCTCTCTGTAACTCTTTCAAATAAATAAAATAATTACAAAAAAAATAATAATACTGTGTGAAACACAGGGAGAGCAAAGAGCCGGCAGGTGAGAGCTGCTGAGGACGCCGGAGTCGCACGTGAGCGTCTGCGGTCCAGACCTGCTGCTGCCCCACTGCTTGCTTTGTTTTGTTCTGAGATTCTACAGGGGTTGGGATTGTGACTCCTGGCTCCTGGCCTCAGCCTGGCCCTGCCCTGGCCGTTGTGGCCACTTGGGGCATGAATCAACAGACAGAAGATCTCTTTGTCTCTTCCTCTATCTGTAACTCTTTCAAATAAATAAATCTATGGGGCCGGCGCTGTGGCTTAGCAGGCTAAGCCTCCGCCTGCAGTGCCAGTATCCCAATATGGGCACCAGTTCGAGTCCTGGCTGCTCCACTTCCAATCCAGCTCTTTGCTATGGCCTGGGGAAAACAGTAGAAGATGGCCCAGGTCCTTGGGCCACTGAACCCCCATGGGAGACCCGGAAGAAGCTCCTGGGTCCTGGGTCCTGGTTTCAGCGGCCGATTGGGGAGTGAACCAGCAGACGGGAGACCTCTCTCTCTTTTGCCTCTCCCTCTCTCTGTGTGTAACTCTGACTTTCAAATAAATAAATCTTAAAAAAAAAAAAAAGAAGAAGAAGAAGAAGAAGAAGAAGTGGAGCGTTGAAGTACAAACCCACACGGGATGCTCACGTCGCAGGCGGCAGCTTTACCTGCACCGCCACGTGCTGGCGCCCGGCAGCACTCCAACTCTGGCTTGCTGCTAATGCACGCCCTGGGACGGAGTGGTGACGGCCAAGGACCTGGGTGCCTGCCACCCACATGGGAAACCCAGCTGAGTTCCCAGTTCTTCGCTTTGGCCTGGCCTAGCCTGGCCATTGTAGGCATTTGGGGAGTAAACCAGTAGATGAAGATCTCTCTCACACACACTCCGCTTGTCAGATAAATAAATTGATCTTCAAACAAGCAAACTTCGGAATTTTAGAGACAGGGGCTTTGGCCACCAGAATAAAGATTCTGATTCCCAACCTTTACAGATGGGTGGGGACAACAAAATGTAAAACGAGTGCTGTGTTGGGCTTCTGGGAAAGAAAAGAACTGTACCTTCTTTAAAAATATTATTTATCTGGTCGGGGTTTCGTACGTAGCAGAGCAGTTCCCTCGCTGCGATCTATTGAAAGTCAGCCCTCGACACAAGGGTTAAAATATATATATATATATTATTTACCTGGAAGTCAAAGTTACAGAGAAGGAGAGGCAGAGGCGGGGGGAGGGGGGGGAGGGGTCTTCCATCCACTGGTTCACTCCCTAAATGGCTGAAAGGCCAGGGTTGGACCAGGCCGAAGCCAGGAGCCAGGAGCTTCAAATGGGTCTCCCACGTGGGTGCAGGGGCCCAGAAACTTGGGCCATCTTCCACTGCTTTCCCAGGCCATCAGCAGGGAGCTGGTCGGAAGTGGAGCAGCCGGGACTCGAACCAGCACCCATCCGGGATGCCACTGACACGGTCAGCAGCGTGGCCCGCTGCACCACAGCATGGGCCTCAAACTGTCCCTTTATTTCCTTTTCCTTCCCTCTGCCTGCAGTGTGGACGCAGTGGCTAGACCTTCCCCAGCCATCGTGGGCGAGAAGGAGACGGGAAAAACTTAGCAAGGGCGGAATAAAAAGCAAGGAGGATTCTGGGTGGCGGAAGACTGTAGAACCTGTTTGGCTCCTCCAGACACGAGAGAGATAAACTTCTGCTGTGTTCCCGTAAGTCTCTCAGACGCATGCAAGTGCACAGTCCTACGTGCTCAATGTTGCAAGCACTTCTTAACCACAGCAGCAGTGACACAGCGGGAGAGATGAGCAGCCAGCCCTGCCTCTGAGCCACAAGAACTGGACCTGCAGCCCAGCTCTGCTGCCCACAAGCTGTGTGACCTCAGGCAAGACCCTTAACCTCTCTGGACGTCCACGTCCTCGGTGCAATGGTGAGGACAGCACGGACCCTCAGACGGCACTGCACGCACTGACTCTGCACACGCGCGCCTGCAGTCTCACTTTCCAGTTTTAGTTTCAGCCAACTGTGGTGTGAAAATATTAAATGGAAAGTTCCAGAAAGAAACAATTTCTAAATCTTAATTCGCACGCCTGAAGCGTGTGGTGAAATCTCATGTCACACCTCTGTCCAGCGTGTCCAGCCGGCCCCCGGCAGCCCTGCCGGCGTCAGAGCTGGGGGCGGGTGGCCCTGAGGCAGTCGCCCACGCCATCGCCCTCGCTTCGTGTCCCCGTGGAGGCCTGAGGAGGGTGCGTGTCCTGCGGCCAGCTGTCTGGAGAGGCCGCTCTCGTCAGCTTTATTGGGTTACACGGCGCAGCCCTGCCTCTTATCACTTAGTGTGCATCTCTGCCTGTGCCTAACGTAGAAATTAAACCTGTCACAGGCGGGCACGTACACACAA
This sequence comes from Sylvilagus floridanus, assembly GCA_949820135.1. Classification (NCBI taxonomy): domain Eukaryota; kingdom Metazoa; phylum Chordata; class Mammalia; order Lagomorpha; family Leporidae; genus Sylvilagus; species Sylvilagus floridanus. The sequence continues at coordinate 11,651,255 of OX463232.1, forward strand.
GGTCCTGGATGCATCCTGCAGCTCAGGGGGGACCACCACAGGCCATCCAGCGGGGAGCGCGGCCCGGCCCAGTCCTAGGCGCTGGAGAAGTGTCAGCTCTCCTTGCTTTCACATAGAAAAAAGCCAGGCGTGAGCTCCGGGGTGGAAACTACCATGCGAGAGCCCTGGTGTGGGGGTGCTCCCTGCGAGCCCCAGTCTGGGGCAGGACCAGGCGGGGACTTGCCTCCGCCTGCAGGAGCCATGGGGCCTGGGTCCCAGCCGGGCCATCTGCCGCCCAGGAGCTGCTGCGGCTCAGGGCTGGGGAAGGCCTGGAAAATGCGCTCCCCAGGGGCCCCACCACCTCCAAGAGGCTCCTGAGAGGCTCCTGTTTCGGTAAATACACCAAGGGGGAGTGTGGGAGCAAGGACCCCCCCCTGCAGCCCTGCCCAGGGGGCGTCTGGCAGATTAGATCCGCCGAGTAGGGTGCAGGCCCAGTCCTCCCTGCTCCCAGCACCCACACAGTTCTGCACTAGAGGCCCAGGACACCAGCTGACCAGAGCCCGCGGGGGCCCTGCCTGCCAGCGCTTCCCCAGGTCCTCGCGTGAGCCAATCAGACAGGACCCCCACCTGACACCTGACCCGGTGACCTACACTCCCCTCCACGCGAGAAGACAGCCAATGAGCTCACCCGCCAACCCAGTTCTGTGTGTCCTGCCTCCCCTAGGCCGAAACCCCAGTACCATCTGAGGATGGGCTCGAAACCACAGGCTCCAGCCCCATCCCCAAAGAGGCCGCTCTCACCTCACCTGCTCGCTCTCACCTCACCTGCTCGGGCCTCAGGAGTTCCTGGCTCCTGCAAACAACCCCTCCCGCTGAGGCACTCCAGCCAGGCTGGCTCCGCACCCTGCCCAGCAGCGAGGACGAAGCACCCGGCACGGACATGGGGTGATCTCTAAGACACGCTGTTAATGACAAAATTCCAGGAGCAGAACAGCGTGCAAAACAGGCTCGCTCTTATGTAAAAATGAGGGGAAAAGATAAAAATAATCTTCGTGCAGAGCTGTGTGGAGCTTGGGAAAGGCAAAGACTGGATGCGAATGTTCTCAGTGGTTCCTGGCCCCGGGGGAGGGAGACGGGCAGGCCGGGGCAGACCGGGCGGCACGGCCAGGTTCTGGGGGCTCCGGCCCCGCGCAGCCGCTCGCCACCCTGTGTGCTGCTCGGACACACCAGGCAGGTTCCGGCCCAGAGCAGACTGCCTTGCTGGCACTTCTCGGGAACGTGGGCCACTTTCGAGCTACTTCCCCTTACATTTGCTAAGTTTGTCTTAAACGCTGAGCAACACAAGTGATCGGAACCTCCGGTGGCGGCCAACATCCCCTGTGCGTGTGCCAGGTCCCGCGTCTCTCAGCCAACGCAATACTCAGTGACCCTTGAGGCTCCTGAGGTGCGGGCAGGGTCCACAGCGGAGAGGCGGCAGGCCTGAGATGTCGGCTTCCCCACACTCTGGACACACGGCTGCCCCTGAGTCTCTACTTTAAGGACCTCTCGCTCTGGGCATCCTCAGGGACCCTTCAGAGCGCGTGAAGGCAGGTGCTCCCAGGCCGGCCAGTGTGGGTCAGCTTCCCATCACAGCCGGCCCCGCCTCCTGGGACCGTGTCAGCACCGCGTGCGCTTCTCCCCGAGTCATTATTCCCAGATCAACTCAGTCTCCAGGCCACCAGCACAGCAGCCCCTCGTGCTGGGCGCCGGGGTCACCCGGAGGTGGCTGAGAGCTCCCGGAGGCTGTGTGTGGGTTCTGTGCAACAGCTGGCTCATTTTATAGACGGACAGGAGCATCTACAGGTTTGGGGTTCTGCACTGAACCCCCCACAGGCCCCCAGGATCCCTGCAAGTTCTTTAGTCACCAGCACTGCTGGACCTGTCAGATTGTTTGCACTGAGCAGGTGATGCTGAGAGCTTAGGGGAAACCCAGTGAGCAGGGATGGAGGAGGCGATGTGCTGTCCCCTGAAGCCGCTCCCCTCCTTCCTCAGTAACAGAAGCTCTGCTCTGCCTCAGGGGATGACCACACTCCCCCGCCTCCCTTGCAGCCATCCACGGCCGCCAGCATGTCCCACCCGAGGGATGACTGCTTTGGCCCCGATTCCTCAGAGCCGACGGAAGGGTGCTCACTGCCCACCGGCACGGCCTGGGCTCCTGGCCATTGTGCACAAAATGTCCCTCCTGCAGGTGGGTAAGCAGGGCCCAGCCCAGGGCAGGGGCTGTGGCCAGGTCCAGCAGGGAGAGGCAAAGCCCTGCCGCCTCTCCCCCGGGCAGGTGCGGGGACACACGCTATCCAGTCCACTTGTGGGAGCCAAGGGCAGCCCCAGTCAGAAGGCAGGAAGAGGGAAGGGGGCTGCCGGGGCAGGGGAGGAGGGAACGGGGAGTTAGCATCTCACGGGTCCCGAGCCTCAGTCTGGGGAGGTGGAAAGTTCTGGAAACACGCTGGTGATGGCTCTGCACCCCAGCGTGACTGTGCTTGGTGCCACAGGACCGAGAACAGAAAGCAGTGAGAATGGCGCCCCCTGGGTGATGTGTGAGTGTCACCCACATTCCCTGCGGTGTTTCGGCCCCTCAGGGGCTCAGCGACTGGGCGGAGACAGGGAACTTGTGGTAAATGGGGTCTTACTCCCGTCCGCCTGACGTCTCTACGGGAAGAGGCAGGACAGACACGCACGGAGGACAGAGCACGGGAGACATGGGAGAACACGGAGTCCGCTGGCCAAGGAGAGGCCTCGCAGGCCCAGCTCCCGCCGCTACCTGCACCTCGGCCGTGCGCTCCGTCCCAGCCACCTTCCCCCCCAAGCCCCAGGGGGCCTCCAGCGCTGCGGGGACCTGCCCCTCTCCCTGCCTCTTCCTTATGGGCTTCCCAGGGAGGGAACCAAAGCCGCATCGGCTCACCTGAACAGCACACCTTTGATGACCTGCCAGGCGTTGGGTGCAGGCTGGGGGGGCGGGTTCTGGGGCTGGGTCTCCGCCGGCGGGTCCCTCCCGATGCTGCCATTGCTGGTCACCTGCAGGGGACAGAGGCCAGGGTGAGGACAAAGAATGGAGCCGCAGCACTGGGCCGGCTCAGGCAGCACCAAGGCCCGGACAGCCTGCACAGAGGCTGCCGGCGCAGCAGCCGGGGGGCAGACAGACCGAAGCTCCGTGCCAGGCCTGCGCAGTCCTCTAGGGGCTCAACACTCCCCGTGGAAGACAGACCCATCTCCAGACACTGCTGACCCAAAGAGGGCAGGGCGGGGACGCAGGAGCCCCGAGGAGCCCCGGCCCAGCCGAGGTCAGGATGGCTTCCCGGAGGAGAGGGCACTGGAGCGGAGATGTGAAATACAGGAAGCTGGCGGCCCACAGGAGATGGGCGGGGAGCAGCAGGTGTGGAGCCAGCAGGTGCAAGACAGAGTCTGACTCTGAGGACAGCCCGTGTGCTGCACAGGATGCCAGGAGGTAGCTACGGGGACAACAGAAGGGGTGTTGCGGCGGATGTCAGTTTATGGGAAAGGGCCTTCCCAGGCAAACAGCTCCCGAGGCCTCCGCTGTGGCTGCGACCGCCCCCGCCCTCCAGGGGCTCCTGGTCCAGCTGGGGAGGTAACACGGAAAAACAAAGCAGAGCACGAGCGCGCGGAGGGGAAGGCGACAGGACACGGCAAGCCTAAGCCCCAGGAGACCAGGACTCCCGAGCAGCTGAGCAGGAGGCTCAGAGAGGTGAAGTCACCTGTCCGGGTGGCTCAGGAAGAATGCGCCAGAGACAGGGGAGGGCAGCCCCGCAAGCAGGCAGGCTTCCCGGGGGAGGGGTCTCACTCAGAATCAGAGGGCTGAGATTGGGAGACTCACTCTCCAGCCCTGTCCTTATCCCTTCTCCCAGGGAGCCCCTCACCCGTCACGGTCATGGTTAGCTAAGGAACAGAGCCTACAGGGCCGGGTGAAGCGCAGGAGATGATACCTGTGAGTCAGGAGTGGCTCCGCCCTGTTCCCTGCAGGGCCTCCCCAGGACAGCAGGGTCCCTGGGCCACCCCTCTGCAAGGTCTCCCCTACCCACCTCAGCCCCCAGACAGGTGGAGCAGGGGCCACGTGTGTTAAAGGTGTCACTTGTCACCTCCCACCCTCTTTAGCAGCAGGCACCCCTTCCCCTCATCTCCCAGGCGGTAAAAGGTGGCGGTCCTGGTTCTCCATCCTCTGCTGTGACACCCTGGGCACGTCTCCTCACCTCCCTGACCTGAGCACGGGGGGTGGGAATCCTGGCATGAACCGAACCCAAGAGCTTCCCCGTGTGCATGGGAAAAAGGTGCCGGGCCAGGCCTGTGCCAGATGCTAGGACCCAGCGGTGGCCACACAGCCACGAGCCCCACCCGCCCGCCCGGAGCTCGGACCAGAGGGACACTCGCCTGCAGACCAGGCATCAGAGCAGGGAAGAGCGCTAGCTGCGAGGGAGCCAGCCACTGTGGAGCGGACAGGAACCCACATGGGACAGGGCCTGGGGGCCTCCCTGAGGAGCTGCTCTGGGCATCTGGCCGAGCCCCTCGGCGGGGTCAGAGGCAGCTACGGGGGGCGGGGGGGTCACAGAGAGGGAAAAGCACGGGGAGAGGGCCAGTGGGGGGCGAGGCCAGGGCACAGGAGCCCTTCCTCGGGGAGCCCAAGTCAGGGTAGCCGGAGGCCCGGCAGACCACGGGTCAGGAAGGTCGGGGCCAGCCTGAGGCTTGACCCCGCACCTGCTGACCCCAGGGCTTTTCTCCTATTCACAGGGACGCACAACCTGCAAGTTAAACTGCAGTAAGCTGTCGCTCCAGACAACCACAGTGCGGGTGAGGTGGAGAAGCAGAGCCATGGACGCTGCCGGGGTGATACGGCTGTTCCTTAATAAGTCACACAACAGGAGGGCCGGGGGCCACCGAGAGCCAGGAAGAACCACCTCTGCGAGTGCTCACAGCAGGGAGCTCCTCACAGCCAACTGCAAACCACCCAGCATTCCTTCATCCAGCAAACACAGGCGCGGCCACGGATGTGTGCAACCTCAGCGCCACAGTGAGGAGCGGACGCAGACTGGAGGTTTGCTCATCTGGGTTTAGGAAAGGTTTAGAAGAGGCAAAACTAGAGGGGCTGGTGCTGTGGCGCAGCGGGTAAAGTCCCAGCCTGCAGCACGGACATCCATATGGGCGCCGGTTCTAGTCTCGGCTGCTCCACTTCCGATCCAGCTCTCTGCTATGGCCTGGGATAGCAGTAGAAGATGGCCCAAGTCCTTGGGCCCCTGCACCCACGTGGGAGACCTGGAAGGAGATCCTGGCTCCTGGCTTCGGATCGGCGCAGCTCTGGCCGTTGCGGTCATTTGGGGAGTGAACCAGCGGAATGGAAGACCTCGCTCTCTCTCTGGCTCTACTCTCTGTAACTCCTCTTTCAAAACAAATAATATAATTCTTTAAAAAAGAAAAGGCAAAACTAGAGATGGAAAGCTGCCCAGTGGCTGCCTCGGGCCAGGAGCCAGCAGAAGGGGTGGGAGCAGTGGGCCCTGCACATGTGTGGTTCCCCATCCACGGTTCCAAGCAACATGGATGGAAAAGACTGGGAGGAGGCCGCCCCCTACAGAAAGTGGGTTTTTTCTCTCCTTACTCCCTAAACACCACAATCCAGCAACAACTGCATGGCCCTGACACTGTATCAGGTAGGAGCCACCTGGGCGGCCCCGATCCTGTATCAGGTAGGAGCCACCTGGGCACCCAGACACTGGATCAGGTAGGAGCCACCTGGTGCAGGGGAGGAGCCCCTCACAGAGGGGCTGCAGGAGCTGTGGAGTCTGGCGCCCAGGGGTGCCCTGACACTGACCCCCTGCAGTGCTGAGGACCGCATTCTGAGACTCAACGGGGTGCAGGGTGCAAGCTGCATAAACGAAGGCAGAGCCATGCACCCCCACTAACGATGGGTGAGCCCATGGCCTCTAAGTTACACCTGATCCTGGCGCTGCGGCACCGAGGGTTAAGCCGCCGCCGCGATGCCAGCATCCACGTCAGAGTGCCAGCTGCAGTCCCAGCGGCTCCCCTTCGGATCCAGCTCCCTGCTAATGCGCCTGGACAGCAGCAGAGGATGGCCCAGGTATCTGGGCCCTGCACCCACGTGGGAGACCCAGATGGAATCCCAGGCGCCTGGCTCTGGCCTGGCCCCAGCCCAGCCTCTGGGGAATCAACCCACAGATGGAAGAGCACACTTGCTCGCTCGCTCACTCACTCAGGCACGCGCTCTCTCTCTGCGTTTCAAATAAATAAATTAATATAAACAAGCTGCACCCTGATAGAGGTCGTGGTCCTTCACTGTGGCCTCCGGGGCCCAGCAGGGTCTCCACTGCACCCACCCCTGCTACCTCCCTGCTCAGGCCCTCGTCCCCAGTCCACCCCCACCAGACACAGGACCTCCTGGCTCTCCCTCACCACACCAGGCAACGCTCGCCTCAGGGCCTTTGCACCGGCTGTCCCCGCCACCCGAAAGGCTTTTCCCTAAGCTATGTTTGTGACTCCCTCCCCGTCTCGCGTCACCTCCCTATACGTCACGGCTCCCACACACCTCCCCTGCCTCTGCCCATCGCGGCGCTTCCTGCCTGTGGAGCCGCGGTGCCCCCTTCCTCTTCATCTTGGTCACTGTGTGCCCTCGCCATGCTTCCCCCTTCCCACCAACCAGAACGCAAGCTCCAAGGGGCAGGGCCTCTGCACAGCCGAGCCCCCAGCCCCCAGCCCCCAGCGTGCAGCTGCAGGGATGAATGGCGGAGCTGCAAGCTGAGTGCGCGCTCCCGGCTAAAGGGGGGTGGGGGGTGGGCCGCGCTGTAGGTGAGAACTTGCTCAAGGCTGAGGGTCCCCCAGCTCTCGGCTCTCCCCACGGGTGAGGGAAGGGGAGCGCATGTCCCATTTCACAGAGAATGCCCAGGAACATCCAGGAAGGAGCACAGGGGCTGGGCAGGGCCGGAGCGAGCGGGGCTTTGCAGCCTGTCCCGACCGCCTGGACCCACACCTCAGCCCAGCTCCGTCTCAAGAGCTGGTCATCTGCAGACAGCGAGCTGACTGAGGGGCCCTGGCTGTCCCCTCTGGGGTCCAGCGGAGGAGACAGACCATTCCCCAGACACTGACATCCCACAGTGGGCAGGGCCCCGACCCAGTGCCAACCAGAGAGAGCTTTCAGGGGGAGTGGGCACCTGAGACCTGCATGCTGACGAAGGATCAACCAGGTAAAGGGAAGAAACCCAGAGCACAGAGCACCCAGGACAGAGGGCTGGGGCTGCTGTGCGAGGAGAGAGGAGCGCGGCCGCGGGGCGCAGTCCAGGGTGGCAGCCATCACGCAGGCACCGCACCACCTGGAGACGCCGCTGGCTGTCTGGAGTGGGGTGAGTGCCAGTGCCAGACGCCGTGTAGAGGCCACGGATGCTGCCGAACACCTGGAGCTGTACCTGACGGCCCCCTGACGGAGAATCCGCCCATGGCGCCGAGCGCGAGAAATCCCGGCAGAGCCGAGGCACAGGCGCCAGGCCACGCCAGGCCCTGGTCTGCTACAAACCTCTGTACTTTACCCTGCAGGCAGGTGGACGGCCACGGCCCAGACAAGATCTGCCTGGCAACGGGAGGCTGCTCTCCACTCCCCGCCCCACGCCACCATCAACAGCAGCCGGGGAGACTGGGACTACACCATCCCAGCGCTTCCTGCGCCGGCCCCGGCGGGCAATGCTGAACACACACACCGGTCTGCCGGGCTATCCCACGGGCTGCACCCCCTGCCCCCGGCACCCTCCCCGGGCGCTGCTCTCTGCTTCTCGGGGCTCCCCCGGCCCTGGACACAGACTGTGTCACCACCCTGGTCATCCAGGATTATAACTCCTTGTTGACATGTCCGTCACGTCCCCTCCCACCACCCTCACCAGCAGGGACGTGGCTGGAGCCATCTTGGCGGCCCACGAAGGGCCTGGCCCTGCCGTCCAAGTCCTCTGTTAATCACAGGAGAGCCCGAGGCCCCACGAGGGAAAGGAACTTGCCCAAGGTCACGCACAGCCAGCCCGACTCCCCCTCCCAGCCGGCACTCCTCTCCCCCGAGCTGCCTCCCACAGTGACATCTCAGTGGGTGGGTCGACAGCACCTTGCTGTCGCTCCATCCATTCCCCGAATGCCTGCATGGTGGCTGCCGCCTCGGCTCAGCTCAGCTCGGCTCAGGCGCCTCCTGCGCCCGGACCCGCTGCCCGGAGAGCCCGGGTCACGCTAGAAGCACACGCAGCCCGGTGCAGACCACCCCGGGCAGGCAGCGTCGGGCGCCTTCCGGCAAACCTAACCCGAGTGACCTTCTGCGAGCGCCTTTTGTCTCACCGCCCCTCGGATTCCCGTCTGGAAAATGGGTCCTCAGCCCGGGCCCTCACCCGCGGCTAGAAAGCGCCCATCCATCACTTCCCACTCCTCCGCGCCTGCGAGCGAGACCCTGAACGTCAGCCCGCCCTCGGAACGGCCTTGGAGCCTGGAATCGCGGAGTCGAGAACCCAGGGCGCTGGGGTCCAAGTCTGCGCTTCTCCGCGCCCCCGGCGCTCCGGCTCGAGCAACCAGCCTGGTGGCCCACCCGGCGCGAGCGTGCAGGGGACCCGGCGCGCAACAGGGCCCCGCTCCCGGCACTGTCCGGCCTCCCGGGGGGCCGGGCCCCGCCTGGGCCCGGTATTCAAGGTCCCTCTGGGCAAGGAGCCCCCAGTGCACCGCATTCCGCGACAGGGGACAGGACACGCCCTGTGGGAGGCCCCCCGGCTGGGGAAGAACCCCCCAGGCCCCTCTCGGCCTCCGTACCTGACCGGAGCCGCCTCCCCCGGCCGCCACCACGGCGCTGCCGGCCCCGTCCGCCTCCTGCGCCGCCGCCATCTTCCCGCTCCGGGTCCCCGCCCCCGCCGCCAGCCCCGCCCCGTCCCCGACGGCGCTGGCGCGATCGCGCGAGATTTCACACTGCGCCCCGACCCGCGGGGCCACCGTATCCGGCGAGAGCGCCTCAGCCACGCCCCTCGCGAGACAGAGAGCCACTTCCGGCTGTGCGGGCAACCAGGCCGCCGTAGCGCGTTTGTCTTCACCTAGAAGCGCTCCCGGGACTTTGTCGGCCAGCACCTGCGCTCCCCGCGAGTTCTGTTTCTTCTACCCGCCGCGGATTAGCCCGACGTGACGAATTACTTGAGCCTGCCAGGCCGTCCTGCCCGCTTCGCCCTGCTCCGTGGTTCTTGAGCTTTCTCGGCCACCGTACTGCTTCCAAACGCCCCGCTCGAGCCACGCCCTTCCCGCGTTAAAGGAGCCCTGCTGGCCGCCTCTGCCCGGGATCCCCGCCTCTGACTCCTCTCCCTAACGAAATCCTGAAAGTCCCCCGAGGTTAGAGCTTTTCTGTGCCATCTCGGGGCTCCCGGGGTCGCCCCGTTTCCCAACGGGACACGGGCGCGCTCCCCGCGCATGCGCGCTCCCCTCGTGGTCTTTGCAATCCCTTTAGCTAAACGTCTTCCTAGATAGAGCTGCAGACCTGGGCGCGAGCTGGCGACTCCTGCCCTGGAGAGGCCGAGAGGTGAACCGCCTCTACCGGCTTGGGGGGCATGGCCCGGAGCAGGGAGCCCCGCTCTGAGCCCCAGGGCCGGCCCCTTCCCAAGCCCGCCTTGTGGCGCTGCTGCTCGGCTCCTTGGTGCCAGCTTGGGGAGAGCCGGCGAGCTCGCGAATGCAGCGCCTGGCCTCCGAGCTGGTCGCGACTTCGGCCAGCCGACGCCTGTGCTGGGCCGGTCGCCACGTTGCCTGCGCGTCCGCTTCCCTCTAGGCCTCTCCCCGGCCCCTCTCGGCATCCCCACCCGCCCCCGCAGTGGGCAGGCCTCCCCCGTTGGACCGGCAGACTCGGGGTTGTCTTGTTCGCGCTGTGACTTCAGCGCAAGGCTCTCCCAGCGCCCAAGGTGCCTTCGTTCTGAGCCAGGCACAGGGAGCAGGAACCCGGCTTCCGCTCGCCCAGCCCTGCGGTACAGCTCTGGGGATGTGTCGGCCCAGGCTTCCAGGCCAGGGACAAGGTGAACGTATTGCTTAAGTGCCCCTCCGAAGAGACTGAGATTTGTGGGGCTGAAGCTTAATCAATGAGTCTTTTTTAAAAACATACTTATTGGAAAGGCAGAGTTGCGGAGAGAGGAGAGACAGAGAGAGATCGTCCATCCATTGGTCACTCCCCAAATGGCCACAACAGCCAGGGCTGGGCCAGGCCGAAACCACAAACCAGAAGCTTCCTCCAGGTCTCCCACGTGGGTGCAGGGGCCCAAGAACCTGGGCCATCCTCCACTGCTTTCCCAGGCCACAGCAGAGAGCTGGATGGGAAGAGGAGCAGCCGGGACTAGAACCAGCGCCCACATGGGATGCCGGCACTGCAGGCAGCGGCTTTAACCACTATGCCACAGCGCCATCCCCTGTTCAACAAGTCTTTTTTAAATTTTCTTAAATCTATATTCATTTTATTTGAAAGGCAGATAAAGAGAAAGATCTTCCACCTGCTGGTTCACTTCCGACTGCCGACAGAGCTGCAGCTGGGACCTCCATCTGGGTCTCCCGCATGGGCAGCAGGGACCCAGGCAGTTCAGCCGTCACCTGCCGCCTCCCTAGGCATGAACAGGAAGCTGGAATCGGAAGCAGAACCAGAGCGTGAACCCAGGGTCCCTGAAAGGGGGTGGGGCGCAGGCGTCCCAAGAGGCTCAGCTGCTATGCAGAATGCCCACCGTGAGTGGTGGGGGTGGGGGTGGTCTAAGATTTATTTATCTGAAGTCAGAGTTATGGGGTGGGGGGGTCTTCCGTCCACTGGTTCACTCCCCAGATGACCACAACGGCCGGAGCTGCGCCGATCCGAACCCAGGAGCCAGGAGCTTCTTCCAGGTCTCCCACGCGGGTGCAGGGGCCCAAGGACCTGGGCCATCTTCCACTGCTTTCCCAGGCCACAGCAGAGAGCTGGATCGGAAGTGGAGCAGCCGGGGCTCAAACCGGCACCCATATGGGATGCCAGCATCGCAGGCAGCGGCTTTACCTGCTGTGCCACAGTGCCAGCCCCGAGAGTCTTTTTTTCTTTTTTTAAGGTTCATTTATTTGACAGGCAGAGCTACAGAGAGTGGGAGATCTTCCATCCGCTGGCTCACTGGCCAGACAGCCACAGCAGTCAGGGTTTGGCCACGCCGGAGCCAGGAGCCTCATCCAGGTTTTCCACTTCGGTGGCAGGGCCCAGGCACCTGGCCCACCTTCCGCTGCTCTTCTCAGGCCATGAATGGGGAGCTGGATCGGAAGTGGAGCCGCTGAGACTCGAACCTCGAGCCGGCTGCGCCACGGCGCTGGCCCCCGAGTGTCTTTTTAAAAGGACAGGATTCCTGGAGCAAGTCAAGTCAAGGGCCACACGGAGGCCAGGCAAGCGAGGGGCTTTGAGGCTCCGCTTCCCCAGCTTCACTGTGACCCCATCTCGATCCCGTCCTGGCTAGAGCATGCCCCGATCTGCCCTCCAGGTGTCACCGCCCCGATCTGTTGCAGTGTGGTGCTCTCAGACGGGACCCGGGACAGGGAGCCAGGTTCCCTGCTGTACACCTGTTGAGTGACCGGGAAATCACCGGAGAGTCCACTCTGCCCTCCACTAGGGGGCACCCAACACCGACCGGGGACTGAGGCCCCAAACGCCAGGCTCCTTAGAAGGAGGCCTGGGGGTCCTTGCCGAGTGGAGGAAGGAGGAGTCTGGGGTCCTGAGGGCAGCGGGCTCAGGGGGGAAAGGCGGGAGGAGTCTGGGAGCGGCCCCAGGATTGGCTGGAAGCAGAGCTGGCCGGGGCAGTGGTTTGGCTTGGCCTGAGTCCGTGGGAAAGAAGTGCACAGAGCAAGGATTGTTCCCGCAGGGTCTCCCCCTCCTCGGCACCCCCTGCGTGTGCTTGGCAGCCTCCGTCTTCCCATGCTCTGGAGACCTGGGGGCATTGCCCGCGGCCCCTCCCCAGGGGACTCACAGCTGCCTGGCCTCAGGACCTGGGAAAAGTGCCCCAAGGGGGTTGGAGGGGGTTGGAAGTCTGGCCGGAGGTCAGAGCAAAGCAGATGAGGAGCGACAGGGACCTCAGCGGAGCCCCAGGCTCGCTCACGGCCTGCGGGGAGCCCGTGGCACCATCCCGTGCACCTCTGCCCCATGCTTCATCCCTGCAAGTCACCTCTGCCAGCCGGGGGCCCTCTTCCACGCCAGATCGGCAGCAGCGACCCTGGCCGTGCAACCTGGCGAGCGGCGCGGGTCCTGGCTGAGCAGATGCGCCCGAGGCCCTGCTTCCTGCCCTTCGGCCACGCCGGTTTTTGCCAGCTGCTGAGCTGCCCGTCCTCATTTGTCTCTCTGGCTGCCTGAGGGCAGAGGTCTGTCTGGCCTCAGCGGGAGGAGAGCCTCTGGCCAAGGTGCCAGCCCAGGGACGGCACAACCCATGCTGATAAGGAACCAGACTGCGCAGCCGGAGACGGGGGTCCCCGTGCGGGCAGGGGCTGCACCTGCTCCCCGTTATGGGCCCAGCACTTGCTAAGTCTCCATATGCGCCCGGGGACAAATGTGTCAGAGCTGACGGGGGCATGGTCAGCAGGGGCCCAGCTTTCCTGGGTCCCAGCCAGGCTGGGCACCGACTCGGCCAGCTCAGCAGGGACTCGTGGGCGCCAGTCTTCTGTCAGTCACAGGGGTATTGGACACCGCACAACGATGCCACATTTTTAAAAAAAATAAGCTTTTATTTATTTTTCATTTTATTTGCAAAGCAGAGAGCAGACCCGCCATGCACAGATCCACTCCCCAAGAGCCTACAACAGCTGGGGTTGGACCAGGCCAAAGTCAGGAGCCCAGAAGCCCACCTGGGCCTCCCACAGGAGTCAATGGCACCTTTCAAGCCCCAGCCCAGAGCTGGCCGCTGCCGGAAGCCACAGCGGACGCTGTGTGTCTGTGATTGGTCAGTGTGCAGGAGAGAGTGGCCTCTCTGTCGCCCTTCTGATGGTGTACCCCCTCCAATCACCTCCCGCTCCTACCACATTCTGGGTTAGCGCAGCAGGCATACAGTAGGTGCTTACTTAGTGTCGTCTGGACTGAAAGAACCCCTCCATCTTGGCCCCCGAGGCCTCAGGAAAGCAGCCACATCAAAGAGAATGAACTTGGCCTCTGGTTTTTATTATTATTATTATTAGTGGGAAGGATTCAGGCCAGGGCTGGGAACCGGCAGCTCAGTGCAGTCCTGGTTGGGGGGCGGGGTCTCCCCTCCCCCCCCACGGGGCCCAGCTGTCACGCGTCTCCCTTCAGCAGAGTTAGGAGCTGGTCTGTGAAGATGCTTGCATAGGTGGTCATGGCCGCCGTGCTCTTGCTGTACATGTCCCTGGGGGGTGGGGGGGGAGAAGAGAGGGCTGCAGGCTGGAGGGGGCGGGGGCTTGGGCTCCTGGATCCGGGTCCTGGGGCTGCGTGCTGAGGTGTTAAGTCCCCCACGGAGTGTAGGTTTGAGACCCAGACTCCGTCCCTGGTCCCCTGCAGCAGCTCTAGGGCGGGCCTGCCCCCTGCGGGCGATACCTGATTTTCTCATCGACCGCGGTCAGGTACGTGTTGCTGTACAGGCCCTGGGCCGCTGCTTTCGCTGAGTCCCAGTAGCTGGACAGCGACTCCTGCACCCTTGTGAGCAGGGCCGGGCTGGCGGGCTCATCATTCTGGGGCAGGTGGGCTCCCTGGACCGCTGCAGTGGGGGGAGAGTACAGGAGGGGAGCTGACGGGGCTCCGGGAGCGGGAGCGGCAGATAGACCGGGGAGGGGGAGGTGGCAGAGGCAGGGCCACCAGGCAAAGGGCTCGGGTGGGAAGATGCTTGGCGCTCGCCCCCTCCCCAAAGACCCCGGTCCCCGCCACTCGCACTCACCACATCCCAGCAGCAGGAGGACAAGACACACAGCCAGGAGGAGTCGGGGGCCCATGGTGTCCACAGGGACCTGGAACACTGAGGGGAGGGTCGCTGGGGCTACCCCACTCGGGGCTGGGACTAGGGATCCTCACCCAGCCACGTTCCTGACGGTGCGGGCTCCATGCCGACTTGAACATTTTAATTCCGATGGCCCCTCGTGCATCCAATCACTCTCATTCGTTCACCCAAGAAGGCTTTCTGGAGCGCCCAAGCAGTCCCCGGCCCAGCAGCAGCCCCCTCAGACGCCCCCCAGCCCTGCGCCGAGACTGCGTGGGGCAGGAAGGCACACTGTACGTCAGTTAGAACCAGCATCTTGGGGCTGATGTGGCGCAGTGGGTTCAGCTGCCGCCTACGATGCTGGCATCCCGTACGAGCGGCCAGTTCAAGTCCTGGATGCAGCCCCTGCTAATGCGCCTGGGAAGGCAGTGGAAGACGCCCCAGTACTCGGGCGTCTGCACCCATGTGGGAGACCCGGATGGAGCTCCAGGCTGCTGGCTTCAGCTTGCAGTCATTAGGGGAGTGAACCCGCAGATAAAAGATCTCTCCCCCGCACCACTGTCTCTTTGTCTCTCCCTACCCCTTTCTCCCACCCCCACCCTGTAACTCTGCTTTTCAAATGAATAAGTAAATATTTTAAAAAAAATTTTTTGTAGGGAAGGAGGGCATTTTGCGCAGTGGTTAGGCCGTGGCTTGGGACGCCCGCATCCCATCGCACAGGGCCTGGGTTCGAGTCCCGCTCCCTGCCGCTGTGCACCCTGGGAGGCAGCAGGTGACGGCTCAAGTACTTCAGTCCCTGCCACCCACGTGGGAGACCGGGCCGGAGGTTCGGCCGGGCTCCTGGCTTTGACCTGGCCCAGCCCTGGCTGTTGCAGGCATTTGGGCCACAAACCAGTGGGTGGAAGATCTCTCTGCCCAGCTCTCTCTCAAATAAATAAATAAAAGTCAAACAAACAAACAGCACTCAGTCCAGCCCCTTCCCCGCCTGGCTCACTCTCGCCCACCCAGCGCTGTGTGGGAGAAGGACCCAGCCAGGCAAATAGTCCCCAGTCCTAAGCCTCACAGACCCGACACAGGCTTCCAACGTCCAGGCCCCTGGGATTCCCATGAGCCTTTGCCCCCTCCCCCACTGACCCCGCTGCTGTCCCCTCTTACCAGGCTCGTGGGCTGTCCTCGCGGTCCCAGCTGGGCAGAGAGGCTTTATAGCCAGCCCGTCCAGGTCCCCCGCATGGCCACCACCCTCTCTCGGCCTCGGCCAAAGTCCCAGCCAACACAGCCACCACGGGGGTGGGGTGGGGGGACAGGAAGGGCAGTGGCCTTGGGCAGAGGTCAGCCGCGGGGACGCACGGGAGACGGAGATAGGCAGGCTTGAAGGCTATGGTGCAGGGCGACCCCCAGGGACGTGGTCGGGTCCATGGAAAGTGAGGGCGGAGCCGCCCCGGGATCCCGCTGATCCCTACCTGCCCCCTAGCCATGGCCTCCAGACCCCAGGTGCCTTAAAGTCTGCAGCCCCCTCCTTGGTGGGACAGGACAGCACCCCCTCCCCTTCCAAAGCCCCCTGGGATGCCCCGCTCCAGGTATCTCCTATTTTTTTTTGACAGGCAGAGTAGAGAGTGAGAGAGAGACAGAAAGGTCTTCCTTTTCCATTGGTTCACCCCCCAATGGCCGCTGTGGCCAGCATGCTGTGCCTGACGCACCGCGCTGATCTGAAGCCAGGAGCCAGGTGCTTCTCCTGGTCTCCCATGCGGGTGCAGGGCCCAAGCACTTGGGCCATCCTCCACTGCACTCCCGGGCCACAGCAGAGGGCTGGCCTGGAAGAGGGGCAACCGGGACAGAATCTGGCGCCCCGACTGGGACTAGAACCCAGGGTGCCAGTGCTGCAGGCGAAGGATTAGCCTAGTGAGCTGCGGCGCCAGCCATATCCCCTCTTCTATTCATTAACTCGTAGGTGGGGAAGGATGGGGCAGAGCGCAGGTAAGCAGGTCTTTATTGAGAGCTGGGGGGGGGGGGGCTCAGCGCCTCAGTCCTGGTCCTTGTCCCTGCACAGGAGCCTGGGGCACAGGCCCTGGGCCGTGTTCAGGAGGCGGTCCCTGGAGCTGATGAACCAAGCCTGTGCGCGGGGACCCAGGTCTCTCAGGTGGTCATCATAGTAGGTCTGCACAAAGCCCTGGAAGGCCCCAGGGCCCCTGCGGGAGAAGGGCGTCACAGCCAGGACCCCTGTACCCTGGGGGTCTGGCACCATTCTCTCCTTCCTCCCTCAGACCTGGAGTCCAGGTCCAACCCCTCCTTCCACATACCCAGGGGTCCAGGCCCCCAGCCCCTCCTCCCTCAGACCCAGGGGTCCAGGCCCAACCCCTCCTCCCTCAGACCCAGGGGTCCAGGCCCCCAGCCCCTCCTCCCTCAGACCCAGGGGCCAGGCCCCTCCTCCCTCACATCCAGGGTCCAGGCCCCGCCCTCCTTCCCACCCCAGGGTCCAGGCCCTCACCAGAACCACTGCCACCTCTCTCTGGTCCTGGTCAGCAGCGGCCCCAGCAGCTCCTTCACCGAGCTGGGCACCAGGCTCCAACGGCTCTCTTCGGGCGCTGGCAGGGGCGTGGGGGTCCCTTCAGGCTCACATGCTGGGGGGGGCAGAGGATGGCACAGGGTGCGGGATCAGCTTTGCCCTCCTCCCATGCAGCCCCGCAGTCCCCTCCCCGCCCACTGTCACCCCTCCTGGCCCTCTGACCACCTGTGCCCTCAGCCACGGCCATCCGCTCCCCAAAGACCCCAGCCCTTGCCCCGCCCCATCACAGTTTCCTTCTTCCTGTCTGTCCAGCACCCACGCCCCTGGACGAAGCCTTGTCCACAGGGCCCACTGGGGGGTACACACCGCACCCCGCCACAGAGGCACCGCGTGCCCCGCTGTGGGGCGGCGGCCATGACTTAACCTCCTTCGGCAGAGTGCACAGCACAGCGGCTCAGAGCCATGGCGAGATCCGGTACCCAGAATGCACTCAGGGTGCCGGCGTTTGGAGCAGGGCTTAAGACCCTGCCTGGGACCCCGCACCCCCTACCAGAGTCCCTGCTCCTCTGCTTCCGACCCAACTTCCTGCTAATGGAAGGTGGGAAGGCAATGACGCCAGCCGGGCAGGAGACCCCGATGGACTTGGGGCTCCTGACTTGGCCTGGCCCAGCCGTGGCTGCTGCAGGCATTTGGGGAATGAACCAGCAGATGGAAGATCTCTCTCTCTCTCTCTCTCTCTCTCTCTCTCTCTCTCTCTCTGTGTGTGTGTGTGTGTGTGTGTGTGTCCCTCTGCCTTTCAAATAAAATGAAAATAAACAACATTGTTTAAAAAGTGCTATGCCTCATATCTAAACATTTCAAAAATGGAAAACATTGCACCGAGAAGGGTGTCTCGGGCGACGTCCGTGTCATGGAAGACTTTAACTGCGTGTGCGGGACCCAGGCGCACCTGCTGGCACACGCAGACTCACGGGTGGACGCCTCTGCCAGGACCCCCTCCCCTGTGCACGCCGAAGACCCCCTCCCCCCTCACCCAGCCCCTGACACAGCCGCCTCCCCCCCACACACATACACAGAGGCCACCAAGTGCCCAAGCCGACTCTCCCGAGCCCTCACCCGCCTCCTCACCCACGACCCAGGTCAGGACCAGGATGTAGAGGCAGAGGGAGGGCAGGGTCCGGAGCCCGTGTCTTGGGAGCGGCATTTCTGGGGGCGTCTTCCCCCTGTCCCTCTGTCCCTCTGTCCCTCTGTCCCTCTGTCCCTCTCTGTGCTCAGCTCTTCGGCCCTGGGGGAGGGGCGGGCTGCACAGAGCAGAGCCCTCCCCCGGCCACCTCCCACGCCTGTTGGCAGGGACTTCAGAGAACAGGACCCAGGTGACAGGGGCCATTCCTGCCCCCATTGACCTCTCTCCTCCTCAGCCTCCACTCCTGGACCTGACAGAGGACAGAGACTCTTGGACCTCCTGCACCGACCCGGGTTCAAATCCTGGCTGCACCTCGTGTCACAGCTCCTTTGTGGGGCCTCGGTTTCCCTGTCTGTAAAACAGGGGCCTGGATCAGGACATCAGCGGAACAGCTCGGGCCGAGGTTTGCTCTGCACACAGAGCCTCACGGTGTCACTAAGAGAACTCAGCCACCGGGCCACTGGGCTGGGTGCGGGCCGACGGCACCCTGCTCTCCCTAGCTGGGCTGCAACCCCGGCCCCTCCCAGCATCCCTGGAGCTCCAGCTCGTGGGGAGACTCCAGCCGCAGACAGACCTGGGCGTCCAAGTGCCCTTTCCAGCGCCAAGACTGGACCCCAGCTTTCTCATCTGTAAGAGGAGTGGACAATAAGCACCCACACCCGCCCCCCACCTCCGCCCATGCAAGACTTGGGAATTACGGCAAAAAAACACAAATGATTCGCTATGCATGGGAAAATTGGAAATTCAAATGCAACTGGGCTTCCCCCGCCCCCGCCTGCCTCAGAAGTTAGGGTGCGGGTGGGGGCTCCAAGGGAGAAGCTGCCGGGGGGGGGGGGTTCTTTTTTCTTTTTTTGCATGTTGTATTTTGATGTGGCAGTTCTGACAACTGAACTCCGGCCACAACCTCAACAGCGGTACAGGACGACTGGGGACCAGAGGCTCCCAGCAGAACGGTGTCCAGCCCAGGGCTCCTGGGACCAGCCCCACAGTAAGACCTCAACAGATGTCCCTGGTGTTCCTGGCTGGCACCGATCAATCAGGCAGAGGCACCCCATCCCTTTGGGATGATGGAAAAGTTCTGGGGATGCAGAAGGCGACGTTTGCACAACAAAGCGTGTATGCTTCAGGCCCCTGAAGTGCACAACCTAAAAATGGCTAAAATGCTACATGGTGTGTCACGCGCATTTTTTAAGGGTTTCTTTCTTATGGCCGGTGCCGCGGCTCACTAGGCTAATCCTCCGCCTGCAGCGCCAACACCCCAGGTTCTAGTCCCGGTCGCGGCGCCAGATTCTGTCCCAGTTGCTCCTCTTCCAGGCCAGCTCTCTGCTGTGGTCCGGGAGTGCAGTGGAGGATGGCCCAAGTGCTTGGGCCCTGCACCCGCATGGGAGACCAGGAGAAGCACCTGGCTCCTGGCTTCGGATCAGCACAGTGCACCGGCCACAGTGGCCATTGGGGGGTGACCAATGGATGGAAGACCTCTCTCTCTCTCTCTCTGTAATTCTCTCAAATAAGAAAGAAACAATGGCTCAAGTCCTTGGGTCCCTGCTGCCCATGTAGGAGACCCGGGTGGAGTTCCAAGCTCTTCGCCACAGTCTGCGCTGCCTTGGGCGTCTGGGGGAATGAGCCAGCGAATGGAAGATCTCTCAGTGTCTCCCTAGGACAGCACAGAGGTGGAAAGGAGCCCAGCGTGTGTTGCGTTCTGAGAAGCAGCTGGGTGCGGGGTTCAGAGCCTGGCCCCAGCTGTCCAGCAGTGCGACCACGGGCAAGTTGCTTAACCTCTCTGGGCACTTCCTACTCACCCAGGAAAGGCAGTCACAGACTTGCCACCCTGCCCTGTGGCTGGGAGAGCAACCACGGGGCGCCAGGCACCATCAGCTGCCGTCAGCTGCTGTTTGCTTAGCATGCGATCCAGCAGGGGCCGGGCACGGCCGGCGGTGATTCACTCACTCAGTGGCCGAGCCGCCAGCGTTGTGGGCCCTGTTTTACAGATGTGGAAACTGAGGCTGGGGGCCTGGGGGCGGACCTGGATGGGCGGGGGTCTTCTCCCTTCTCCCACCACCCAGCCAGGCCCCAGCACAACCCCGGAGGGCAAGGGGGAGATGGGAGCAGAGATGGGTGGACCCACAGGAGGTCTCTGACCTCTGTCCCCGCCCCAAGGTCAGTGGGCAGGGCAGGGCGGCTGCGGGTGTTTGCCGTCCGCTGCCTGCAATGTTTGCCCATCTCAGGGACAGGAACAGGCTGAAGGTCGAGGCGGGGGTGGGGGCTCAGAGGCAGCAGACAAACAACGGAAGGGGGATGGGGCAGAGGTCAGAGGTCAGGGGGCAGTGGGCCCGAGGCGGCGTGCATCTGAGGACAGGCAGGGCTCTGCATCCTCCGAGTCACCGGGCCTGGCCGTGCAGCCCCCACCCCCACCCCGTCTCCCCGCTCTTTCCCTCCACTCCAGGTCCCTGGCCCAGGCCGGCATCTCAGGACCCCTGCATCCCCTCCCTGCTGGTCTCTGACCACGCACCTCCCCAGGGCTGCTCTGGGCCATGGCAGGGAAGGGAAGGTGGAAAGCGTGTGCGAGGGCATCTCCATCTCTCCCTCCCTCCCTCCCTCCCTCCTTCTTTTCTCTTTTGCAACAGAGAGATAGGAAGAGAGAGGTCTTCCATCCGCTGATTTACTTCCCAAATGGCCACTACGGCCAGGGCCACACCAGGCTGAAACCAGGTGCCTGGGGCTTCATCCAGGTCTCCCGCGAGGGTGGTGGGGGCTGGAGTGCTTGGGCCACCTGGTGCTCCCCACTCCCCACCTCCCACCCTCCCACCCCTAGGGTGCAGCAGCGGGGAGCTGGATTGCAGCACTGGAAGTGGCGCTCCTAGGGGATGCTGGGATCGGTCTGAGCCGGATCTCTTCTTCCCGCTGTCTTTTTGGGAATTTCGTTCATTCCGAAAAACTCGAGATAGAATTCACACTCTGCAAAACTCAGCTCTGCGAAAGTGCACAGTGCTGGGGTCCTTGGCCCACCTGCGGGGGCCATGCGACCCGCATGGCTGTCTGATTCCAGACCGTTTTCCCATCCTGGGAGATGACCCCGTAGCGCTCAGCAGCCACGTCTCACTGCCCTTCCCCGCTCAGGTACCTCCATCCTTTCTCTCTTTCTTTTTTTAAAGGTTTACTTTATTTTATTTGAAAGGCAGATGAGAGAGAGAGAGAGAGAGAGAGAGAGAGAGAGAGAGAGAGACCCATCTGCTGGTTCATTCCCCCAATAGCTGCAACAGCTGGGGCCGGGCCAGGCTGAAGCCAGGAGCCGGAGCTCCATCCGGGTCTCCCGCGTGGGTGCGGAGGCCCAAGCACTTGGGGCGTCTTCTGCTGCTTTCCCAGGCGCATTAGCAGGGAGCTGGATCGGAAGCAGAATCAGGATTCTGATCCAGGGACTCCGTCGTGGGATGGGGGTGCCCCGGGCATCAGCTTCCTGATGTCTCGTTTTTCCAAGCCATTCCTCTCTTGCTGGGCACGTGGACTCTTTCCACATTTTGGCGATCGCGGGTCACACGGCCACACACACCGAGTGCCAGCGTCTCTCTGAGCTCCTGGCCTCGCCTCCGCCGGGTCACGCGGCCGCGCTCGGCGCTTGGAGGAACTTGCTCAGTCTCCCACAGCCGCGCCATCTGCAGAGGAAACACGGCCGCAGCCAGAGACAAAGCAGCCCCTCCTCCCAACACAGGCCTGCAAAGTGGCGGCTCGCAATTCACTAGCGAAGCAGCTGCCCACCGAGACCTTGTCTAGGGCGGGGAGACGTCCTAGGTTCTGCTTCTGTGAACTCCGTCATATCTGTCCCAATAAAGCTGCCCCGGCCTCTCTTCTACAAACACACCAGGCCCACCGACCGCTGGACGTGTGGTCCTGTTAGGTAGGAAGTCAGTTATGAGCTTATGTGTGTGTGACACAGAGGCCTAAAGAGAAGACCTCTACGTCCAGCATATGCACCTGCATCTGAGTCATCCTGACAACATTTCAGGGGCAGCCCGGCCTTCACATCCTGCCCTGCCCCCTTCTACCTGATAACCCGCCTGGTGGGGGTCCCTGCCCCTTCTCCCAGATGCAGCCCAGTATCTGCACTTCAAACACCCTGCTCTGGATCCCCATTCCCCAGGGGGTCTTGCTCACCCTTCCTCCAAACTCAGGATGGCGCCAGCTAGACTTCCTCCTGTCTGATACCTTCAGGGAAAAACTCAGATAGGAGTTTTTCTATTTACATCCAAAAAGCCCTTTGTTCCAAGAGGAGCAGAGGTGGGGAAGCAAGACCCATCTCCTTAAAAACCCCCAGCCTCACCCAGACTGCGGGCTCAGCCCTCTGCCTCTCTGCTGGGCTGCCCTCCTGAGCTGGTCAGGTGTAATCTCTCTACTCAACCATGTAACCTCCACCCCCCCCCCCCCAGTCTCTCAGGCTTTGTCTGGAGAGGTGCCCATCCGTCCTTACGGATGTCCCTTCCCTAATAAACCTTGCTATTTTACCTCCCACTATTCTCTGTCTCACGCCTGAATTCTTTCTTGTGCGAAGACAAGAACCCTGCAAGTTTCTCCGGTAACAGTCCTGAGTCACGTAGGCTGCTGTTGAAACCCACCAGTGCTGGAGCGGCCAAGGTCTGACGCTGATGAACCTGTACATATTGTAAGAAACTTGGGATTGTCGCTCAGTCCTCGGGAAAGGATTCCAGCCGAGCCCGCTGGCGTGATGAACTACTCCGATCCTCCACTGTCTCCGGTGCCTGCTTGAACGAAGGCAGCCTTCCCACCTAGGATTTCTGTAACAGCACCACTGCCCCGCCCCCACCTGCGCAGGGAGAACTTCTAGAAGGTCCCTGCATGTTCCGGATGTGAGCGTCGGATCAGCTACGTAGTTTGCAGATATTTTTCCCATACAATCTTTTTTTTTTAAAGGATTTATATTTATTTATTTGAAAGACAGAGTTACAGAGAGAGAGAGAGAGAGAGAGATCTTCCATCCGCTGGTTCAATCCCCAGATGGCTGCAACGGCCAGAGCTGCACCGATCCAAAGCCAGGATCCAGGCACTTCTTCCGGGTCTCCCATGTGGGTGCCGAGGCCCAAGGACTTGGGCCATCTTCTACTGCTTTCCCAGGCCATAGCAGAGAGCTGGATCGGAGGTGGAGCAGCCGGGACTAGAACTGGCACCCATATGTGATGCCAGCACTGTAGGTCAGGGTGTTAACCCACTGCGCCACAGCGCCGCCTCCCCCCGCCCCCTCATGCAACCTTAAACACTTGTGGTTGTCTCACACACATGTGCATGCTTGAATTTCCCATCAGCGACTCTTCTCCCTTTCTTCCTTCTTTCCTTTATTTATTTATTTGACAGGTAGGGTTAGACGGTGAGAGAGAGACAGAGAGAAAGGTCTTCCTTCCATTGGTTCATCCCCCAAATGGCCGTTACAGCCAGCTCTGATCCGAAGCCAGGAGCCACGTGCTTCCTCTTGGTCTCCCATGCAGGTGCAGGGCCCAAGCACTCGGGCCATCTCCACTGCACTCCTGGGCCACAGCAGAGAGCTGGACTGGAAGAGGAGCAACCAGGACCAGAACCCGGCGCCCATAAGAGATGCCGGCACCGCAGATGGAAGATTAACCAAGTGAGCCACAGCACCGGCCCTCTTCCTTCTGTCTCTCCTTAACAGATTTGATTGTTTGGAAGGTTGAGTGACAGGGAGGGAGACCACACACACACACACACACACACACACACACACACTTCTTCCATCTGCTGATTCACTCCTCCAAGGACCAAAACAGCCAGGGCAGGGCCAGGCTAAAGCCAGGAGCTCCCTCCAGGTCTCCCACATGGGTGGCAGGGGTCCAAGCTCTTGAGCCATCCTCCACGCTTCCCACGCACATTAGCGGGGAGCCAGATCCCAAACAGAGCTGCCCGAACTTGAACACTGATGTGGGGTGCGACGACCCAGGCAGAGGCTGGGCCCGCCGTGTGCCAACGCCCGCCCCCTGCTTCTCCTCTGCACGGTAGCTTCAGATCTCTGTACGTTGCTGTGTCAGCACCTCGCTCACTCATTCTCCTCCCACAGCGCGCCCGGGGTTTAGTGTTTCACTGCCCTGGTACTGAGCCCCCTGGGTCGCTTCCGCTTGCCACCCACCTCCCCAGCTGATGCTGCCACGACCAGCCTGGCCAGGTCTCCTGCGCGGGTCCGTGGCCCCTTCTGGAACACAGGGCACACAAGTCCCTGGTGCCCCTGGACACTTCCTGCCCGCTGTCATGGTGACGCAGTGCAGTGCACGAGGCAGCTCCCCAGGTGCACACCCCCTCCGCGACGCCCCAGGGGATGAGCTGGGCTGGGAGTCCCTAACAACAACACAGCTTTGGCTCTAGATCTACTGCATCCGTGCCTGGAGTGAGAAACAAAGATAACAAGAAATGGCCCCAAGTCCAAGTTCTTATTGGGTGGTTATATGCAGCACTGAAGGCGCCGGCTTTACCCACTATGCCATGGCGCTGGCCGTGAGTTAGTTATGTATTTGAAAAGCAGAGTGACAGAGAGAGAGAGAGAGAGAGAGAGAGAGAGAGAGAGAAAGGGAGAGAGAGAGAGGTCTTCCATCCATCCACTGGTTCACTCCCCAAATGGCCACAATAGCCAGGGCGAGGCCAGGCTGAAGCCAGGAGCCTGGAACTCCATCCGGGTCGCCCATGTGAGTGGCAGAGGTCTCCGCTGCTTTCCCAGGTGCATTAGCAGGGAGCTGGATCCGATGCGGAGCAGCCGGGACTCGAACTGATGCCCACACGGGATGCCGGTGTCACAGGTGGAATCTTAATCGGCGGCGCCACAACGCCAGCCCCGCGGAGGCTGATTGTGAAGCTGATGGCTGCATGGCGCCCGCGGACGGCGTTGTAAACATCCAAGCGCCGCTGGCGGAGACACGGGTGTTCCCGCTGCTTGCCGGAGGCGGCGAGGCTGGTGCTTCCCCTCTGACAGCCTTCCCACGGCTTCTGTGACTCCAGCGGCGCCGCCAGAAGGCCGTGGTCTGATTTTGTGAGATACACAACAACGATCCCCTGTTTTGGTGTCAATTTCATGATGGGCAATGAAACCAAACCAAACCAGAACCAAGTAACTGGGCTTTTCTGTTCTGCTTTCTGCCTGGTGGCTGGGAGCCAAGGTTTCTTTCTTTTTTTTTTAATCTCATCACCTGTGAGTTTGAGCCTCTCATCGCCTGTGAGTTTGAGCCTCTCATTGCCTGTGAGTTTGAGCCTCCCTCCAAATACCAAGGGGCTGGGGCTGGGTGCAGCGGGTTAAGACGCAGCCAGTGATGCCAGCATCCCACAGGAGCACCAGTTCGAGTCCCGGCTGCTCCACTTCCAATCCAGCTCCCTGTTAATGCACCTGGGAGAGCAGTGAAAGATGGCCTAAGTGCTTGGGCCCCGGCACCCATGTGGGAGACCCGGATGGAATTCCAGGCTCCTGGTTTTGGCTTGTTCCATTCCTGGCTGATGTGGCCATCTGGGGAGTGACTGAGTGGATGAAAGATCTCTGTCTGTCTCTCCATCTTCCAGACCAATAACAATAAATAAAAACAAACAGATGGGCTCCAAAATGCTAGAAGATCGAAGCTAGAAGCTAGAAGTTGATGATGATTATACAGGTGCAGTTCTGCCACCCACAGCACAAATTCCTCACTTGAGTGCTATGTTTGGGGCATGGGAGCACTGTAGAGTTGCTTACTTCTTTATTTGAAAGACAGAATGGGAGAGAGAGAGAGAGAGAGGTCTTCCATCTGCTGGTTCACTCCCCAGACGGCTGCAATGGCCGAAGCGAGGGACTTGAAACTGAGTCCAGATCTATGAGGGTGGCAGGGGCCCAACACGGAGGCCACCACCACTGCCGCCCAGGCGCATTAACGGGAAGCGGGATCGGAAGTGGAGCAGCCGGGACTCGAACCGGTGCCTTGATGTGGGGTGCCGGCTTTGCGGGTGGTGGCACCGCGCTGGCCCCCTGGGTGCAGGTGAATGCCCTTGTTCTCTGTGCACGGTGTGGGCTGCACCTGTCAGCTCCACGCCGCGGGTGACGCAGTGAGGGAGATAGTAGGACTGTAGGACCTTGGGCAGGGACTTCCGGCAACTTTGCCTCAGCTTCCTCAGCTGCAGAGTGGGGGCGATGGTGGCCCCCCGCCTGGGGACCCTGTGAGCGCTAAGGTGCGAGAAGACTTTTCTGCTGGTTCACTCCCCAGATGCCCAGAACAGCTTGAAGCCAGGAATCCGGAACTCGATCCTGGTCTCCCACATGAGTGGCAGGGCCCCAAGTACGTGAGCCATCACCTGTAGCCTTGCAGGGTGCGCACTGGCAGGCAGCTGGACTGGAAGTGGCGTGGGGGATGTGGGCGGCCCGGGCTGTGCCTGCCGCTGAGCCGCGCAATGCTCACCCCACCAGACCTTGCTCTGGGTTCATCGTTAACCACCAGAGGCACTGCGCCAACGTCAGTCCAGCTCCATGCTGGCCTCTGCTTGCGGACACAGCGTGCCCACAGTGCTACCCCGGGCCCCCTGGAGCTCACAGTGGGACAGACCAGTCCCTGGCCCAGCTCGGGGTTCAAGGAAGGCTTCCTGGAGGAGGGGACACAGACGGCGCGCATCCTAAAAGGTGAGAATGCGTGGGTGTCTCTCAGGGCTCCAGCTTCCATGCTGCCTTCTGCATTTCTCCTCACTGTCCATCTAGAGTTTAACGAACACCTACTATGTGCAGTGGTGCACCAGGCCCAGCTCCGCACCCGGAGCAGCACACAGCAGGCGAGGGCCGCCCAGGGAGCTGGGCCGAGTTCTCCACTTCCCGGCCCCTCTGGGGCCTCAGTGAACTTGTGGGATGAACAGGGCCCCCCTGCACACAAGGTTCCTTGGAGGTCATGAAGTTCACCCATCTGCAGCCCAGGGCAGGGGGACTGGGCTCCAGGCAACAAGGAGCCCCTCGGGCGCAGCCCCCACCGTCCGCCACGGCCCCCGCCTCCCAGGAACCACCACCGCAGCGAAATCTCTGTGGGACTTTTATTGGTGTGGTGGGGGAGGGAGGTGCACGGAGCAGGCCCTCGGTGCAGGCACGGTGGGCGGCGGGCGGCAGCGGCTCTCAGGCGGGCGCTCAGGAGAAGGTAGACTTGAATTTCTCCTTCATTTTGCTGATCGTCTCTGAGAACCAGTTCCTGCGGGGGGGGGGGGGGCAGAGGGGGTGTCACTCCCCGGCATGTCCAAGCCCTGCCCCCGACCCGACTCCCCGACCTTCCCCGCGGAGTCGGGAGGCCCCCCTGAGTCTCAGCTTGCTGGCCAGTCCAGAGCAGCTCAAAGCCAGAGCTCTTCACCCGGCCCCCAGCCCTTCCTCAAGGCCACCCTTGCTCTGTTCGTCCCCTACTCACTCAAGGACACTTTGCGGCTCCCTCCTCTGTCCCCGCGGTCCCTGGGCCTGTAGTGCACCCCTCTCCTTATCTACAAATCTTCCTGTCTCAGGACCTGTGCACTGCCCACCAGGGGCGTGTTCTCCTAGCCAAAGGCCTGAATGCTTCTCCCTCGTCTTTCAGGGCTCAGAGCCACCTCCTCAGAGGGGATGCACCAAGGGGCCGGCGCTGTGGTGCAGCAGGTAAAGCCACCGCCTGTGACACTGGCATCCCATGTGGACACTGGTTCAAGTCCCGCCTGCATCACTTCTTCTTCTCCTTCTTTTTAAAATATTTATTTACTTATTTGAGAGGCAGAGTTACAGAGAGAGAGAGAGAGAGAGGGGTCTTCCATCTGCTGAGTCACTCCCCAAATGGCCGCAATGGCTGGAGCTGCGCTGATCCGAAGCCAGGAGCCAGGAGCTTCCTCCAGGTCTCCCATGTGGGTGCAGGGGCCCAAGGACTTGGGCCATCTTCTACTGCTGTCCCAGGCCATAGCAGAGAGCTGGGTCAGGGGTGGTGCCCACATGGGATGTTGGTATTGCAGGTGCCAACCTTACCCACTGCACCACAGCGCTGGCCCCTGCTCCACTTCTGATCCAGCTCCCTACTGATGTGCCTGGGAGAGCAGTGGAGGACGGCCGTAGTACTTGAGCCCCTGCGCCCAGGTGGGAGACCCGGACGAAGTTCCTGGCTTCTATCAGCCTGGCCCAGTCCTGACCAGAGTGAGCCAGCAGATGGAAGCTCTCTCTCTCTCTCTCTGTAACTCCTTCAAGTGCATAAATCAATCGTTAAGAGGAATCAGCTCTCTGAGGACGGGATTTTATCCTGTTCATCACCGTGGGGGAGGGGGTATCCCTGGCGCTTAGCAGATGCTCAATAAACATTGCCAGTGAGGGGACGATTCTCCAACGTCTCCACTGGAGCCGATGTGGCAAAGTGGCGCCAGGCAGGCCTCCCTCACTCCCCCTGAGCCACCCATTTCACAGGACAGGATGCTGAGGCTCGTGTGACCACACAGCGGGGAGGAGGCCTAGGCTGGGGACATCGGAGCGCGGGTCCTCAGCCACCACCTCGCTCGTCTCTACACGTCTGTGGGCGTGGGGTCAGGGCAGCTGTCCCTGGAGACCCGGAGCCCGCACATGCGGTTCAGGGACCACAGCGATGCCGCCAGCCTTTCTGGGCCTGAATTTCCCCATCTCCAGGGCTTCCTCCCCACCCCCTGCCCTGCCCCACCGCCCACCCCAGCCGCAGCCCCCGGGTCCTAACCGGGTCTTGGTGGTGATTTCGCTCTGTTTGATGCGCTCAATGGCCATCCGGGCCTTTTCCTCCAGGGTGTTCCCAAACTCCTTCAGCTTATCCGGGATGAGCTCCAAGGTGCTGAAGTCTGGGGCCGCCTGGGCTGGGGCAGGGCCTACACAGATGGGCGAGAGGGTGCAGGGTGCAAAAACTCCGGTTACATCCCTGAGACGGGATTCCAAGGACGTATAAGGACATTCTGGAACGGGAATCTTGGGGGCCTCAGGGTCAGAGTCGAGGGTCCTCGGGCTGCTGGGAACGGCCCTCCTCTGCCCGAATCCCCAGCCCCCCACCGCCGCCCGGCTCGAGGCGGGCGAAGCAGGACAGCCAATCAGAGGTGGGAGACCCAATACGTCATCAGTCGCGAGGCTCCTCTGGGCAGATCTGCCGTCCGGGCTCTGGGAACCTGGAGACCCACCTAGCTGGGTGGGGGTGGGGGCGGGGGGACCGGGAAACCCGGAGGGCGCAGGGGCCCCAGAGCGCTCTCGGGACCTGCAGGCCCGGACCCCAGGCAGTTGGCCACGCCTCACGTTTCCAAATCTCAGCCTTTTACCTTCCAGAGCCATCGACAGAGCCAGCACCAGCACGGGGAGCGACAGAAGGAGCCTCATGGCGGGGCCGGAGGGGCGCTCTGGAGGGCGGGGCGGGGGTGGGAGCCATCAGTGCCCTTCCTTCCCCGCCGCCCCCCGCCGCCCCGTTCGGAGCCCTAGGGAGCGGGTGCGGGGCGGGCCGGAGGTCCCTCCCCGGGGAAGGCTGCACCAACCTGAACCACGGTCGCGGGGCTGCAGGGGCGGGAGGTCCCGGCCCGCCTGGGTCTTTATCAGACTGGGGCGGGGGCGGGACGGGGCGGGTCAACCTCCCTCCTCCTAGCAGCTGTGCCCACCTGCCCTCTCTGGTGGGGGTGGAGGGGCAGCTGGGGCTCTGGCACTCCTCATTAGGGCCAAAGGTCCGTGCTGTGCGTACCCCCCCAAGCCTCGCTGACTTCAGGGGCCCCTGGCCCGGGGCCTTCGTCCCCTCCCTGTGGCTGTCACTGGGCAGGGCTGTCCCCCAGGCCCAGGGAATACCGCTGTGGGTCCCTAGGCCTGTTCCCCTCGGCCCTGCCCACGTCTCTGGGGTCTCTCCGTGGAGCCGGCACTCCTGCCCCTCTTACCACCCCCCTGCACCTGCGCGCTCTGTCAGCCCAGCCCTGGAGCCGCGACACGGTCTCCCCTCTGTGATGCTCTCTGGGGGCTTCCCTTTGCACCCCGCCCCCCTCTCCCTGTAGTTTTGGGAGGGTTTCCAGCTCCTCTGAGCCGCAAAGCCTCAGCTGCAAACTCCCAGCGCGTGCCCCCCCATCTGTTCCTCCAGCCTCCCCCCCCCCCCCGTGAACCCTCCCTCCGCTGGTATTCACCCTCTCAGGCCTGCTGGCACTGAGCCTGTCCCTCCACTCCCCCCCTTCCCTTGCCACATCCGTCCCCCAGGGCCCGACTCCAAAGCCTCCCCCTCCCCGTGGGCTGCCTTTGACCGGCAGTGATCCCTGGCAGCTGGGGGGGGGTGGCCTGGCCCCAGCGTCTAGGTTGGCTGGCCCTGTGCCCCCACAACCACGTGTCAGCCTTGGGGGCGGCATGGCGATGGTGGTTGTGAAAGGGACGGCACAGACAAGACCCTGGCAGGATTGCACCATCCCTGGGGCCAACTCAGAACTTCCAGTCCCTGTCAGGCTGGCCCCGCCTCCCCCCAGCTGAGCCCTGCACTCCCCAGATGTCCACCCAGATGCCTACCCCCTAAGAATAGACTAACAACGTCCCTGCTTGTCCAGCCTCCTACTGTGGGGAAACTGAGGCACGACCAATCCGTGTGCTTCTCCTTCCCAGACTCCGGGACCCCTGTTGGGGTCAGCCCGGGGGTCCCAAAGAGATGGGTGGTGCCTCCTCCTTGACAACAGGGACAGTGAGATCTGGGGGGCATGGCCTCTGCCTTGGGCACACAGTGAGTGGACTTTTCCCCTCCCCACTGAGCACCCCCGTATCTGCAGGAGGCTGCAGGGAGGTGCTCAGAGCAGGGCCAGGGAAAGCCCTGGAGTTTCGGGTGTACAGGGGCTGCAGAGGCCAGGCCAGGCCCTGGAGACACACTGCTCAAGCCCTGGCCTGTCCCCTGCTCCCATCCTGAGAACTGAGGGGGTGGCGGGGGAGGAGAGTGCCCAGCCTTCTGCCCTGGCCTCTCTGAGCGCCAACTCCCAACTGGGCACGGGGCCTGGGAGTCCAACTGGGAGAGACAAAAGGTGGACAACACAGCTGGGGGCCAGAAGGACTTAGGAGGAGGGGCAAGGCCGGGAAGCTCAGCCGGGAGGGAGGGGGTGGGGGAGAGGACCCAGGAGGCAGCCAGCCCCAGGAGGGAGAGGTGGGGGGCAGAGGCAGCGGCCAGAGAGGGAAGGAGTTGCCATCAGATAAGGAGGGAGGGAAAATGCCAGTGGAAAACAAGAGAGATGGCTGAAGATGGCCCGGCCTGGGGTCATCTGGGGTCATCTGTGAGAAGCAGGTGCTGTTGCAACATCCAGGCTCTGGGAAGCTCCCTTTGTTCTTGTGCAGGGAAATCAAAGCGGAGGGCAGGTTTAACGGAGGAGTGGGCTTGTCCCGGAGAGGCGAGACCAGACAGGGAGGGGTGTGGGGCAGCAGAGGCAGAGAAACAGGAGATGGACCCCGGCCGGCCGCAGAGCGCAGCCGCGCAGGGAGGAGGCGGGGAGGGCCCAGGGATTGGAGTTTCGGCTCCACTTTGGATTCCAGCTTCCGGCCAGCGTGCGCCCAGGGAGGCAGTAGACCATGGCTCCGGAACTCAGACCCCGGCATGGGAGACCTGGATGGATTTCTGAGCTCCTGGCTTTGGCCCTGCCCAGCCCTGGCTGTTGCTGGCATTTGGGGAGTGACCCAGCGGATGGGAGATCATCATACGTGTGTGTCTGCCTCTGCTTTCCAGATGATGAAAATTATGTAGATATGAGATAAATACACAAGGCTTGGGGAGGGGGGAGCTGGTGCTGTGGCTCAGTAGGTTAATCCTTCGTCTGCAGTGCTGGCATCCCATATGGGCACTGGTTCGAGTCCTGGCTGCTCTACTTCCAATCCAGCTCTCTGCTATGGCCTGAGAAGGCAGTGGAAGATGGCCCAAGTGCTTAGGCCCCTGCACCCGTGTGGGAGACCATGAAGAGGCTCCTGGCCCCTGGCTTCGGATTCGCCCAGCTCCTGCTGGGAAGTGACTCAGCAGATGGAAGATCTCTCTCTATCTGACACCTCTCTCTCTGTAACTCTACCTCTCAAAATTAAAAACAAACAAACAAAATACATTGTGCCCTAGTGGGTTAAGCCACGTGTGAATACAAGTTGGAGTCCTAGCTGCTGCACTTCCGATCCAGCTGCTTCCTAATGCTTCCGGGAAAGCAGTGGAAGATGCCCCCCCCCCCCCAGTGCTCAGGCCCCTGCACCCTCGTGGGAGACCCGGATGCAGGCTCCTGGCTCCCGCCTGGCTCCACTTTGGCAGTGGTGGGCATTTGGGGGAGTGACCCAGTGGATGGAAAGCTCTCTTTGTGTCTGTCACTCTTTCCAATAGTGCATCTTAAAAAAAAAAAAAAAAAAAAAAAGAGGCTGAGCTGGGAGGAATCAATCACGCGGAGACCCAGCAGCTGCTGTGGAGGTGGTGAATTTTATTAAGCGAGGGGGGCGTCCACCGGGGCGGGGAGGCGGGGCGCGGGCGGCCCGCGAGGCGCTCACTGGTTCTCGCTGGGCACTGTCGCGGGCGCCTTGCTGGTCATGGCGGCCTGCACCTTCTCCACCAGCCCGGCCCACTGGCGCTGCATGTCTTCCACCAACGGCTCGAACCAGCTCTTGAGGCGGGCCTGGAAGGCCTCGGCCTGCAGGCGCATCTGCGCGGCCTGCTCCTCCACCTTCACCCGCACCTCCTCCACCTGCTCGCGCACCTCGTCCAGGCGGTCGCGCGCGCGGCTGCCCACCTCCTCCAGGTGCCCGCGCAGCCGCTCGCCCCAGGCCTGCGCGCGCTCCCGCAGCGGCTGGCCGGCCAGGGTGCTCACGGTGGCGGCCCGCAGGCGGCCCTGCTCCATCAGCGGCCCGAGGCGCTCGCGGATGGCGCTCACGCCGCGCTCCGCGCCTTCGCGGGCCCCGGCGCCGTACACAGCCATGCGCTTCTGCAGGTCTTCGGCGTCGCGAAGCAGCCGCTTGCGCAGCTTGCGCAGGTGCGAGGAGAAGCGCGCGCGCAGCTCCTCGGTGCTCTGGCCCAGCATGGCCTGCGCCTCGCCGCGGTACTGCGCCAGGCGGTTGCAGACGTCCTCCATGTCGGCCTCCAGGCGCGCCTGCGCAGCCTGCAGCTCCTTGGACACGCGCGCCCGCGTCTCCTGCGCCATGGGGCTCAGCTGCTCCTCCAGCTCCGACTTGTAGGCCTTCACCTCCTTCATGGTTTCTTCCATCAGCATCCTGCGGGGACCCAGGGGGGCGGGAGGGCGGGCGTGAGCTGGGGAGCCAGGCCCGGGTGCGCGCTGGCAGCGACCAAGGGGCCCCAAGGACCAAGCAAGGTCCAGAGGAGCCGGCGAGGAGGAGGGGGCTTGGGAAGGTGGGAGACAGCCGGAGAGGTCAAACCCGGAGTGAGGAGTGAGAAGAGGACGCAGGAGCAGGGCCCCGGACTGGCAGAGGCGCCCCCCCGCCGCCCCCCAGGAGGCTCCAGGGTCAGGGCGGGGACACTCACGTCAGTTCCTGGGTGACCTGCGAGCTGAGCAGCTCCTCCTGCACCTGGTCAGACAGCGACTGTACCCAGCGCAGGTAATCCCAGAAGCGGCCCAGAGCCAGCTCCCAGGGCTGGCCGGCCTTCCACCTGGCCTGCTCCGGCACCTCCGGCTCCGGCTCCGTCTCGGCCCGGCATCCTGTGCGGGAGCAAAGTGGTCAGGGGCCGTGCGGGGCTCGGGCCGCGGGGGCAGAAGCGGGTGGGGTCTCCGCTCAGTCGGCAAACACTGATGGGCCTTGTGGGCATTAGGAACTTCAACGCCCATTTTATGGGTGGGGAAAGCCGAGGCCCGGGGAGAAACAGCGGCTCAGAACCGCCGCGGGCCTCAGAGGTCTCAGCTCGGCGCGCCTGCTCCCCGCGGACCGGGGGCTGGAGTGCGGGCAGGGGGCGCGCAGCAGGGGAACCCGAGAAAGCCCCGCCCCCATACCTGCCAGGATCGCCGCCACCAGCACAGCCCACCACACCTTCATCTTCCCGCCTGCGGTTGGTCAGTCTTGGGAGGAAGAAACTGTCAATCCACAGCGGACGAGGACGGCCCCCTCCCCCCCCACCCCGCCCCGGAGCCCGGCTCCGGCTGCGCCCGGGCGCTGGATCCCCGAGCCTCGCCCCGGCCCCTGTCTGTGACAGCCTTAGTCCAATCACAATCATTTCTCCAAGCCGCCCCCCTGGGGGGCTGCACAGCTCCCGCAATATCTGCTCCGGTCTCCCCATCCTCCGGCCGGCTCCGGGGCCAGAATTCCATCTCCCTCTCCCAGGGGTCGAATTCCACTCCCCCAGCCCCCACCCCCGTGCTTTCTGGCTCCGGGCTTGAGTTCCATGTCGCATTCCTCGTCCCGTCGTCACATTCTAAGCTCCAGCCTCACGTCTAAGCCCCGCTGCCGTGTAGGAGCTGACTGAACCACCGTTTTTAACAAGTCGGTCTTGGGACGTTGTCCGTTTCCCGAGACCCCAGTCGCGGAGATGGGGTGCCGGGAAGGACAAATAAGTGGCAGCAACCGCCCCAGGGCTCGCTGTGGCTCCTCCAGCTGCTGCCCCACCCCAGCCCCGGCCAGGATGGGATGCCCCTGCCCGAGGTCCAGGCCCTGCTCCCAGCCTCAGCCCCTGCTCGGCCGTCCTTCTGTCCAACACAGGCACAGGCCACCGCGTTCTCTCCCACAGCCCTTGCCCTCGGACCCCCCCCCCCTTCCCTGGAGGCCCCCCGGCCGCCGCTGTGCTGCTCACCGCCTCCTGCGGAACCTCGCCTGCACCTCGGCTGGGGCAGAGCAGGGCGGCAGGGATCCCTGACCGGTCCAATTATAGGGCTCCCCCTGCCCCGCCCCTCCCCCGGGCCAGGGCGGGCTGGGCCAGCCCCCAGTCACGAGGTGGGCTGTTCTCCCCCCTCGCTCGCACACGGCAGGGTGAGGAAGGAGGTGGGGCTTGGAGGCCCCGTGACCCCCGCCCCCAGCCCCTAGGAAGGGAGGGGCGCCTCCCTCGTGTCCCCACGTCCTCCCCACTGGGGTGCAGGCGGGGGGTGGGCCGGCTGCCGTTCCAGCACGCCTTCCCAGTGTCCGGCTGCAACTTCTGGGTTCTGGGAATGGATGGGGCTTAGGACCCCCACCCCCAGGGCCTGAATGAAGACGGGGTGGAGTCTGGACTCCCGGCTTTAAGGGAGGGCACAGCAGGAGCCCGGGCAGGGCTGGGGGCATCCTGATGAAGGCCAGCGTCCCACGGTCAGGATTTCTGTTCCAATCCCCTCCGGGGCCATGCAGGTGCGAGCCTCTGGGATCCCCCCACCCCTTGTTTACTGAGAACCCAGCACCTGGCTGGCAGAGGCGGTGCGCCCGCCCGCCAGGAGTCGCCCACACGTCCTCTCTTCCTCGCAGTTTGCAGGACTGTTGGGGCTTGCATCCTGGCTCTGTGCGCTGCCAGCTGTGTGACCTTGGACAAATGACCTCCCCTCTCTGAACAGCCAGTTTCTTTGCCTGCAAAACCAGGCAAGCAGCGGCATGCGCCCCGCAGGTTGTGATGCAGGAGTGAACGGCGTGTGCCGAGGCCAGCGCCCTGCACGTGGTGGGCCCACACCTGGGCAGCCAAGCGCGCTCCAGCAGTCACCTTGCCGTGGGCTCTTGCCCCCACCTGTCCCCAGGGACTCAAGGCCCAGGGCTGGGTTGGGGGCAAAGCCGCACAGCAGGCACTGGCAGTCGGCCGTTTCTCAAGGGGCCTCCCCAGGTAACTCGGAGACATCACCCAGCAGCCTCCTCGCCAGGCCTCAGGGCACGGGTTGGCAAAGTGCAGACAGCGCCTCCTGCACCGGCGAGCAGGCCCCACCCCTGCACCGGGACCTGTGTCGCTCCAGCCCCAGTAGCTCTGCTTGAGGCTCCAAAGTTCCACCCCTGCCTCTTCTGGAAATGTGCGGAGACCCGGGGGCCCAGTTCCCTGCCCCGTCTGCACGCAGCCATCTGCTGCCTCAGTTTGCAAGGACAAAGTCCCCCAGGCTATGGCTACCCTGCCCTCCCGGGATGTCCCCCCCGCAGAAGTCGGGGAGGCTGGGGGAGCGCCAAGCCCCTCCCCGCCCCGAGGGCTCCTGCGGCCAGGACAGGGCGCCCCCTGCCGGCGGCTGCGGGAAGGACCGTGGCGCAGGCGCCCGAGCCGACGACTCCGGGACGAAGGGAAGACGGACGCCTCCCCTCTCCATTTTTTTCCATGTATATTTTTTGTTTTTCTGTAAAATGTCCCGGTTCTTCCATAACTTATAAACATGATTTATAGCGAGGGGTGGGTGGGGAGTGGGCGGGGTGGGCGCCGGGCCGTCCTCGGGCCGCCAGGACGCTCCTCCCTGAGGGGTCCGGCCGCCGTCGCCTCCAACCTGGGGCTCAGCATCCCAAGCGCCCGTCTGTCCTGGAGTCCCTGGGACCCCAGGCCCACTGCGCGCGCGACCCCGGGGCTGAGCCCTGACGTGGCCCCTGGCCGCAGAGTCCCCTCCTCGGCGGCCGGCGGGCTCAGGTCTCCCAGGCGCGGGCAGGGGGCGTGGCCGGCGGCGGGGCGTGGCCGGCGGGCGCTCAGCCAATGGTGAGGCCGAAGCCGCACTGGAACTTGTTCTTGCGGTGGTTCAGGAAGGCGCCGAGGGCCAGCGTCAGGGGCAGCGGCGGCAGCTTCTTCTCCAGCGTGGCGCCCACGATCCAGTTGCTGTCCACGGAGCCTGCGGGAGACAGCAGGGTCGGCCGGCTGCACCCAGGCCACTCTGTGCGGTCGCCAGGCCCCCTCTGCTTCCCCCTTCCAGCCGCGCGCTCTGGGTGCTGAGGCCGGGCCCCAGCGCAGCAGGCGGGGAGCAGACCCGTGCGCGGCCCCGCCCACAGCCGCCCTGCCACCGCGTCCGATGTCCCCCCAGGGACGGCCGCCAGCCGCCGGCCCCCGCCCCCCTGGGTTTGAGTCAGCCGGGTCTGCTTCCCAGAGGGCCCAGGCCTGCCTACCTTTGAAGAGGAGGTTGGCCTTGGGCAGGTCCAGCTGGTAGCCGAAGGAGACGCTCGTGTCCTGCATCCTCGTGCTGGCCTCAAACTCCACGCCCACCTGCAGCTGGAGGGCCAGGGCCACGCGGCGTGAGCCGCCCCCGCGGGGCTCCCGGCGCGCCGGGCCCCAGCAGCCCCTGCCCGGCGCCGCTCACCTGCTCGCTGGCTTTGTGGTAGTACGTGGCGTGCATGCCGGCCTGGCCCAGCGTCACCGTGGCCAACCAGTTGTTCACTGCAGGAGAGGGGGCGTGGTGGGCTTGGGAACCGGCTGCCCCGCCCGCCGCCCCCGCGCCGCCCCCGCCTCACGTGTGTATTTGCCGGCCAGAGACATGACGGTGCCCTCCTCCCCGGGCCGCCGGTGGTAGACCAGCTCCCCGCCCAGGGCCAGGCTGGGCGTGATACTCTGCAGGTAGTGGGCCACGAGGATTCCTGCGGGCAAGAGAGCGGTGAGTGTGCCCGCCTGCCCCTGCCCCGGCCCGGGCCACCCCCTGCAGCTCCAGGCTCGAGCCACCATGAGCAGGACGCAGACAGAGGAAGGAGGGAGCGAGCCAGGCTCCCCGGCCGCCGCAAGCCCACTGAGACTGGGCGGGGCAGAGAGGGGCTCCCAGGTGAGGAGACCCGTGGACGCGGATGTAGAGCCGGGGAGCCAGGAAGCGGCTGCGGCCGTGGTGAGCATAGTGAAGGTGCGCGGCTGTGGGTCCCGTGGACGCCTCTAACCAGCCCCCTCCTCTCTCGTCTCCTTTCCCCAGAGCAGAGGAACACCGTTAAAGCACAAACCTAACCGTCCACCCCGTGCCTGGAACCTGCCATGGCTCCCCAGTGCCCTGAGATCTTGGCCACTCACGGCACAGGCGCAAGACCCTGTGGCCCCAGCCCCTCCCACACCCTGGCCCCCACCAGCCAGCCACCTGCCCCCCCCTCTACCCCAGAGGCCGCGGCACTAGGCGTGGGAGATGCACCCGCAGGGCAGACAGGACTGCGGCCGCCTCTCCCTGGCCCCTTGCAGCCCAGCTCACTGCTGGCCTCGGGTGCCGTCCAGCCGGCTGCTAGGCGGCCTCCCCGAGCAGGGCATGGCCTACAGCGGAGGAGCCAGTGTGGACCATCACAACTTGGGGGGTGCAGGCCAGGGGCACAGTTGAGCTTGAGGCTGGGGGCGGCCCGGCCCGGCCAGCGGGGATTTCAAGCCCTCACAGTCACCCTGTGGGCGACCAGGAAGCCGTGTTCCGAGGGCGACGTGTGGGACTGAGGAGTCCCCAAGGCCCCGGGGAAGGGAGCAAGTCAGGCGGGGGCCTCGGCGGGCGCAGCTGCCAGCCCCCCGCATACCTGCTTACAGAGGTGGCGGTGCAAGGCGGCCTGGCTCGCGCCCGCGCCACCACTACCAGCCAAGTCGCTGGGGGGGGGGGAGCGCCCTGGGGCCACAGCCCCTGTGCAGCCTCTCCCAGGCTGCTCCGCGCCACACCCACTGTGGTCCAGAGAAGCTGTCCCTGGGACTCCCGGTCAGAGGCCGCAGGTGACAGGCCCTCCACTGCAGGGGGCACCCCCAGGGGGCCTGGGAGCCCAGCTCCTCTGGGAAATGGGGCCACAAGACAGACACGGCTGCCCACTGTGGGGCGTCACGGAGACTCACAAAGGCCTAAGGGCACACATGACCCCAGGCTCAGTGCTCACCCCTCCTTCACCTGTGCCAACCCGACAGGTGAGGATGCTCCAGGCACACAGCGTGCCGCCCCCCCACCCCCCTGCCAGCTGGTGTCAGCTCTAGTGGAGGCACCGGGGTCCTGAGCCCAAGCGCCTGGTGGCTGGCGACTCCGACCTCAGCTTCCCAGCTGTGTCAGCGTCCCGGGGGCGGACCCACACTGGGACAAACCCAGGCCCAGGTGGCCCCACAGCGAGGAGCAGGACCTGGCCTCTGACTCGCCGCACCCGGGGGGAGGGGAGGGGAGGGGACGCACTGGACCCGCCCTGGCCGGCGTGGGGTGCCCTGGGCTAAGCCTCCACTCGCAACACCAGCAGCCCACTCGGGCGCTCTGCTCCTGATGCGGCTCCCTGCTACTGCAGCCGGAGAGGCAGCAGACGATGGTTCCCGTGCACAGGCCCGCACCCATGTGGGAGACCCGGAACAGCCGGAGGCTCCTGGCTTGGGCCTGGCCCGGCCCTGGCTGCTGCAGCCACTTGGGGAGCGACCCAGCGGATGGACGCCGTCTCTGCTGCCCCCACTGCCCCTTCCTTCAGTATTTCTGGGCACCTTCTTTGCTCCTGGCTTGGCTTCTGGCGCTGGACAGACGGCGACGGAGGCAGACAAGGGCCCGCCTTCTGAGCCAAGATCCCAGCACGGGAGATTGTGCCAGGGGCGACAGGGCGCTCCCTGAGCCGTGTCAAGCGCACGGAGAATTCCCGGCAGCCAGGGTGGCACGGGTAAAGGTCCCGGGGTAGGACTCAGACCCTGCGACACTGCTGTCCTCGCCCGTCCTCGGAGAAGCCCAGGCGCCGCCCCGCCGGCCCTGGATCCACGTCCACGAGCACGCGCTCACACTGAGCACCCGCTCCCAGGACGCGGCCAGCAGCAACGCAGGACACAGCCCCCCTCGGTCCTGCCAGCTGCCCACGCCGCCCACCACGTGTCTGTCCTCGGCTGCCCAAGGATCCCCTCGTGTCCGCTGCCCACACCCCCCACCAGGGCTCCTGCCCCTCGCCCGCTCAGGGCACCCCAGGCCGGCTCAGAGTCCCACCCCTGCCTCAGGGCCTTTGCACTTCTGGCCCCATGGGCAGCCTCTCAGAGGACCCCACGGCCTTCCCCGCAGCCCACGGCCCCCAGCCTGCCCCCTTCTGCATGCAGGCGAAGCTCCCGGAGGGCAGGGCTCGCTCGCAGTCCTGTGCAGCCAGGAAGCAGACGGTGCCGCAGAGCCGGGGGGAGGGGAGCTGCCCAGGGACCCCAGAGGCGCAGAGCAGGCCGCCCCGCCCCCCAGGAGCCCTCAGGCCCCGCCCACCCCGCGTCCTCGCAGCGGGCGCCTCTGCCCACGCCGCTCACCTGAGCCCACCAGGACGTCCGGGTTGCCCAGCGTCACGGCGGCTGTGAAGTCGGAGCCCCGGTACTCCCCGTCCACCTGCCAGTTCACGAACTTCGACTGCTGCGTCTGCGGGGGGAGCGGACGTGAGCGCGGTGGGGCGGCGGGGCAGGGCAGGGCGGGGCGGGCCGCGCCGCGCCGCAGCCACTCACCTGGATGGCCATCTTGGACCTGAGGCCGGGGCCCAGCTGGTGGATCACCTGAGCGTTGAGGCTGCCGCTGTTGTCCATGTCGCCCACCAGCACCGGGAACGCCTGGGGGGGGGGCGCAAGGCGGAGGTCAGAGGTCCGAGGCCCAGCGCCCTGGGAACCCGAGCCTCGGGCCTGGCCGCCGCCTCCTCCAGCAGGCCCTCCCTGATGGCACCCAGGCCTCCCTGGGACAGATCTGTCCCCGGCCCCGCTGCACCCTGGGCCCCAGGGCCGCTTCAGTCGCTGCTGCAGGGTCCAACCGGAACGCATCAAAGGGAGCCGGTAACCAGCAGGACTGCCGGCCCCTGCAGGTGCTCCGCGGCTCTCCGGCGCCCCCTAGGGGAAGCCCGGAGCCCGGCGGGCGCTGCAGCACAGCCCGGGGCTCGCTCTGGGTCAGCCCCCCGGGTGGGGTCACCTCGGGACGCTCACCGTCTCCCGGCAGGAGGCAGGGGACGGTGTGCCACCGCACCAGGGGGAACCAGGGGGCCCTCCCGCCCCAGCCCTCCGGCCGGTGCCCAGCGCCGAGAGGGGTCTCACCTCCGTGGGGCTCAGCTGCTTCGTGCCCACGTACGTGACCCCGAAGTGGTAGTTGGACTCCCCGACCGTGCTGAGGGCGACCGTGTGGTTGACCTGGGAGGAGAGGGCTGTGGGCGCCCTGGCCAGCCTGCACCCCGCCCCCGACAGGGCAAAGGTGGGGGCCGGGCCGGCCCGAGGCCCCTCACTCCCGCCTGGACGCCGCGCGGGGGCCCGGCCGGCCAGGCTCACCTGGAAGTGGTTGCTCAGCCCCTTGTTGACCGTGAGCTTGACCCCCTCCATCTGAATGGGAAACAGCTCTGGGGAAGACAGGCGCCGTCAGACCCGCTCCCGGAGACCCCCGGCCCGGCGCGCCGCGAGCCAGGGCCCTCCCCTCCCACGGGGCGCGCATCCGTGCACCCGCGCGCGCGGAGCCCCCCCGCAGCCGCGCCGACACCGTGACCTTGCGGCCAGGCGGACCCCGGCGCTCCCGCTCCACCCTCGATCGCTCCCCGGGAAGCGAGGCCGGGGCGCGCGCCAGAGCCCCAGGCCCCCGGCGTCCCGGGCCGCGCCCCCCGGGCCCGGGCCCCTCACCCTTGCACTTCCGGTGGCACTCCTCAAACGTGCCGGGGTTGGGCAGGCAGCCGCAGGCCCCATCGTCCGCGGCGCCGGCGGCGGAGGCCCCTGCGGTCCGCTCCGAACCTCGGCCCGCGCTGGCCCCGGCGCTCAGGCCGCCTCCGAGCGGCGGCAGCGTGAACCCTGGCGGCGCAGGCGGCGGCGGCGGCAGCCCCACGAGGGCCGGCGCAGGCGGCGGCGGCGGCCCCGCGGGCGGCGAGCTGGCGGCCAACACGTTCCCCATGGTCGCCTGCGAGGGTAGAGGTCAGAGGGCGGAGGTCAGGGCCCGCACGTCCCGGGCTCGGCCTCCATCAACCCCCGCCTCGCTCCGGGCCCGGGTTCTCACTGGCGGCGGCGCCTGCTCCCGGCCTGGGCTCCGCTCCCACCCCGTGCGCCACGCGCAACCGAACCCGCTGCCGCCGCCGCCACCACCGTCGCCCCGCCCCCTTGGCCTCATTGGCTGAATGTGCCCTAAGGCCCGCCTACCAGCCGCAGGGTCGGGCCTGTCTATTGGAGTCAAGGATGTGAGTCCCACCCGCCTACCCGAACGTCCTTTTTTATTGGGTTTCGCTCACAGACAGGGCACGGCACACCTCCTCGCCCTTCCCATTGGCTCTCGGCGCCCGCGCCTATTGGCTTGCGACGCCGCGGGTTCCGGTACCAGCCTGCCATTGGTCTGTGCTGCACACTTTGCAACGCCCATTGACGCGTCGCCCCGCCTCTCTCCAGAAGGAGCTCCTTGTACGACTCCGCCCCGCGGCGAGGTTGCCCTGACAATTGGTCGGCTTTGGCCGCTGCCGTCTCCTGATTGGCTCTTGTTTGTACAGGGGGCCGAACTCGGTGACGTATTGGCTGGATGCTCTCATTGGCTAACGTGCAGGGGTCGAAGGACACAGGCAAAGGTAGGCTGCACAGCGCTGGCTGCTAGGCAGCAAGGTCAGGCCTCGCGTCCCACCAGGCACCGCGGCAGAGGGGGGTCCGCTCTTCGGTCCGGAGTCTCCGAAGGCCGGAAGTGCTGGCGCTTCCCAGCGTGCCGCGGGAGGATTCTAACCCGCGTCTGGCTACCCACAATGCCC
Source organism: Sylvilagus floridanus (assembly GCA_949820135.1). Taxonomy (NCBI): domain Eukaryota; kingdom Metazoa; phylum Chordata; class Mammalia; order Lagomorpha; family Leporidae; genus Sylvilagus; species Sylvilagus floridanus. The sequence goes on from OX463232.1 coordinate 11,693,290, forward strand.
GCGGTGCCCGTCAGCGCCGCGGCTGCCCTCTCGGTACCCATCATGCCCTGTGGCCCCGCGTCACGCGCCGCCGGCCTCGGCCCATTCATTCCCGTCCCATTACCCGGCATGCCCGGCGCCATTCATTCCGCGGCGGCGGCGTCCACTTAGCCGTCACGCTGGGGGCCCTGCGCGCAGCCCGCGCCCGCCGCGCCCGCCGCGCCCGCCAACATCCCTGGGAGCGCGGGTTCGCGTCCCGGCTGCCCCACTTCCCACCCGGCCCTGCGCGGGCCCAGCCCCGTTGGGGAGTGAACCAGCAGGTGGACGGTTCTCCCTCTCTCCTTTCAAGTGAATAAAATCTTAACAAACCACCCTGCGTGGTCCTTGCTGCCCCCGCCCCGGCCGTCGCCCTTCCGTGCGGTGCTAACCCCTCTCCTCGGCCGCCCGGTGCCGTCCTGGCCATCCTCGCCTTGGCTGCTGGGTCTTGCTCATTGCCCTCGCTGAATTCTTTTTTTGTACCTTTGGCCTGGTTTTCTCCGGACGCCCTCTCGACTCCTGGGTCGCCGATTCCCTCAAGCCCTGGACCCCTGATCCCCATCACGTCCCAATGAAGACGCAGGGCCTGGTCAAAGTATAAACTCGTGTTGTGTAGGAAATGCTGGCTGGGAACAGTGCCACGCCCCCTGCCCCCCGCCCCCCAGGGCAGGCAGAGGGGGCGCTCAGTAGTGTTGGGGTGCCGGCGGGGCTCGCCTGCGGGCCGGACTCGGGGTGCTGGGCGCTGCTGCTTGGAGGGCTCAGGTCGGAGCAGCAGGGCCTGCGGGGAGCAGCTGCGGGCACACAGCAGCCTCTGCAGTGTTCCTGGGGGCCCGGGGGTGTCGAGAGGTACCGACTGAGGTCACAGTCTCCGTGCGGGGCTCCGGGGTCGGAGGTCACACGTACATGGCCCGCGACATGACGAAGCCCTTGCCCTGGTAGGAATCGGGCGGGCTGTAGGACAGGGCGTCGTAGATGGGGTTGATCTTGTCCAGATAGTCTTCCTCCTCCTCCTCCTCGTCGTCCAGATCCAGCGAAGCCCCCTCCACGGCAGGGGGCCCTGGAGGCACGAGGATGGGGCCCCCCAGGCCCGCGGCCCCCAGGAGCAGCGGCCCTGACCGCTCTTCCAACGTGGGCAGCTCGTGGTACCGAGGCATTTCCTGGCGGCCGGAGGACATGGGCGGCAGGGTCAGCCCCGAGCACCCCCCCCACCGCCACCCGGCACCTGGCTCCCATTGCACCTGGGACGGTCAGCGCGAACACCCCAGCCCGCTTCCGCTTGGGGCCTTCCTCCTTGACCCCAGGTCTTTCCCCTCAAGCCTCCGATCTCAACCTCGACCTCAGCTTGAACCCACGGCACCTGACCCCTGACCTCTAGCCCCAGGCCCTGGCACATGTAGATGCTTGGTCTCCACTGACACAGCAGCTTTGACCCCTGGACACATCTCAGACACAGCCCTGACCTTCAGGCGTGAGCTCTCCCCTTTGCCCTCATGTCAAAGCTGATGGCCGCCCCCCCCCCCCCGCCCCGGGCCTCAGCCCCCTACCTGCTCAGTGCACGAGGCGCCAGCGTCGAAGTAGGGGGTCTTGAGTGGGCTGTGCTCCGAGGCTCCCAGGGTGAACAGCTGGGAGGGCTGCGGGGCGGGAGGGGGACAGTCAGGACCCCCTGCTGGCCTCTCTGGCCGGGCCCTCACCGCAGTGGGGACAGCATGGCCCTGGGGCAAGTGCTTACCATCTCTGGCTCCTCCAGCTTCGCCTTTGGGGTCGGTGGCTTGTAAGATGGCGGTGCCTCCAGGCTGTGGGGTAGGGGGCAGTCAGGTGCAGGCTGGGAGCCAGGGATCCTCCCACTGTAGGGTCCTGCAGGGCTGCTCCCTGCACTGGCATCGCCCGTCCTGCTGCTCTGCCCCTGGTCCTGGTCCAACGCCTGCTCATCCCAGGAATCCCTCTGCTTCCAGGAAGCCTTCCTGACTGTCAGAGCCCGGGACACTGCCCTGTGACGGTGCACTCCTGTGCGAGCTCAGATGTCCCCTCCTCCAGGAAGCCTTCCCGGCCCTCCATGCTGGCTCATGGGAGCTCCCTCAGCTAGGCTGTCCTCTGGCCCTGCCCTCCTGGGTGCCAGGAGCACACGCATGGCCAGGCCGTCTCAGGCACACCAGCCTCCAGCAGCAGGCTGGGCCGCAGTGGTCGGAGCTGGCCAGAGGATTAAGGCAGTGGTCCCCAGAGCTGCCTGCATCAGAGCAGCGTAGGGGGCCTGTGGCACGGGGCGGTCTGCTGCTTCCAGGACCGCGCCTTTGAAGCCTGCCCCTCCCCGACCGTGCAGGAGCCAAGGAGCCACTCGGGCTGCTGGTTGGAGCCCCAGCTTCGGATGATGGCCCCCAAGTACTCGGGCCCCTGCCACCCATGTGGGAGACCCTAGTGGAGTGCCTGGCTCCTGGTTTAGGCCCAGCTGGGGGCACTTGGGGAGTGACCCAGCGAACGAAAGCTTGATCTCTCTCTACCTTTCAAAGAAATCTTAAGAAACCCAAAAACTAATGAACGCTTGCTGGGTGAATGTCAGTGAGGGATTTCATTAGCTCCCGCCGAGGGCTTGTGTTCCCCAGGTATCTGCTTGTGTGGACGGAGAGCTGTGGCCACCTCCCCCACAGAGCCAGCCTCCCCTCTTTGGCACCGTGAGGCATTTTATCTGGGCATATGACCACTCACAATGGACTACATTTCCCAGTGTCCCTTGCAGCTGGGGAAGCCATGTGACTAGGTGCTGGCCAATGGGAATTGAGGAAGTAAAGCATAGTAGCCACCTGCTCCTCCGTCCCTTCCCGCCTCCCGCCATATTGGGCTGTGACCGAAGGCCACGAGCCGGGGACGGAGCTGCAGATAGCGGGAGCCTGAGCTGCCACTTATCCGGGGGTCTCGGTTTCGCCCAGCCATCGCGGAGGGCTTCCTCCCACCCCCACGCCTCGCCCACCGCCCGGCACTCACTCGTCCTCCTCCTCTGCCCCCTGCAGCCGCTGCTCCTTCCGCTGCTGCCGGCAGATGAGGATGCCCGTGGCGGCCACGGCGGTGGCGATGATGGCCGCGATGATGCCCCCGATGATGCCGCCTGTGGCCCCTGCGCCTGCCGTGTTGGGGGTCTCTGCAAGGAGACGGACGGTGCGCTGTGAGGGGGCTCCGGGAGGAAGCCACAGCTCCCTGAAGCCTGCCTCCTGCCCCACAGGCGAGGGACAGCTGTCAATCAGCCAGCCCTGTGCGGGGCATGGAAGACGGAGGCCGGCCAAGCGGACCAGGGCCTCAGCCTCCCGGAGTGTAGGTTCTGAACGGGCGGGGAGCCAGCAGCGACCAAACAAGGCAGATCGGGGGAGGCGGGGGCGGGGGGAGAAGAGACAGGGTGGGAGCCCCCCGCCGCGGTCCACCAGGGTCTCACTGCCAGGGGCCATCTGAGCAAAGACCTGGGATTGCAGAGGTGAGCCGAGAGAGAACGCGGGAGGCGACGGCGGTGCCAGGCTCCGGGGAGCAGAACGAGGGGAAGAGCCGACATGTAGGGGGTAGGGGGATCCGGGGACAGGAGCAGAACCTCATCTGTTACGGGGCATGGCGGCTCCTCCAGCCTGCCAGGCAGAGGGGCGGAGCAGGCGGCCTCTGGCCTGCCCTTCCTGGCATGTCCGCCTCTGCCTCCGGTGCGCAGCAGCCATTGCCAACCTCGCTAGACTGGGAGCCCCCAGACCCAGCACGCGGTCGGCGTGGCCAGCTGTGTGAGCCAGGGGCCCAGGCAGGCCAGTGTGGCGGGGAGAGCCGGCCGAGTGAGAGCCAGTGGGAAAGCCCAGGCAGGTGCCTCCGCCATGCAGCCATCGCCTGAGTCGGGCGGGAGGGCGGCGGAAGCTTCTAGATGCCACGTGAGCTCCAGCTTCCTGTTGCACGGGGGCAGCCCCCGGAGGGCTTCAGACGTGCAGGACACGGAGTGACGGCTCTGTCCACACGCCGCGCTCAGTGCTGTGGTGCTCCTGGAGTGTCCCAGCAGGCCAGGAAGTCGCCGCTGGCCAGGAGGGCACGGTGGGGGGGGGCCTGCTCTCAGCCCGTCCTGTGCTGTCTCGCAGCGGATCCGGCGCCAGCCCCCACGTTCCCCGAAGCTTGGAGAGCACAGGTGCCTGGCCCTGCCGGCTCCAGAGCTCCTGCAGCACCCCCTGTCCTCGGTTTACTGGTTGGGGGGAGGGGCGGGAGGGAGAGAGGCAGGCCCTGGCTGAGCCCCCGAGAACGGCAGGAAGGGGGCAGGGAACAGCCAGGTGTGCGTGCCCAGGGGGGCTTTCCTGTGGTTCCCAGCTCCCTTTCCTGCCCCTCACTTTTGGGGCCCTATGCACTGTGGCGTAGCGGGTAAAGCCGCCGGCTTCCCATGCGGCTCTACTTCCAGTCCAGCCCCCTAATGCGCCTGGGAAAGCAGAAGATGAACCATGTACTTGGGCCCCTGCGGCCAGGTGGGAGACCTGGATGAAGCTCCAGGCTCCTGGCCCAGCCCTGGCCATGGCAGACATTTGGGGAGATCTCTAACTCGTTCAGATAAATAAGTCTTTAAAAAAAAAAGAAAGAAAGAATGGGGAGGAGTGCCTTCCCCTCCCCCAGTGCGCAGCCACCCAGGTGGGGTCCAGCCCCCCACGCCTTGAGGACCCTGGTGCCCGCAGGCCCGCACCCCTACCCTAGGCCCAGGAGTGCAAGCCTGGGACTTGGAGTCCACACTCCCGATTCCTGCCCCTGAGGCTGTGGGCTCCCACTCCCCAGGGGCCCTGCTCAGCACCCGCGCCTCTGCAGCCCTCCCCCCACGGCTCTTCCTGGGACCCGGGAGGGGTGCGGGGAGCGAGGTATCACAGGACACCCCTGCGATTTCCTCCAAGGAATTTATTAACTCCTGAGTGTCACGGAGCGGGGCGGGCCGGGGCGGCGGCGGCGAGGCGGGGGCGCGCGGGGCTCCTTCCTGGGTCCCCGCTCCTGAGCTCCCGGGCGCCCCTTCCCCGTGCAGCCCTGGGCACGGGGGTCCAGTGTGTGTCCACCCCCCTCCAGGTTCCAGGAAAGTGGGAGGTAGCTTCCAACTCCAGTGTCTCCAGACAGGCAAGTCCAGGCAGTCTGGAGCCCGTGGCCGGCACGGCTGGCAGTGTGGGTCCCGGCTCTGTCCGTCCGTCTTGGGTTTCCGTGCATCTGTCTCCAGGTCACACGTAAACTGCCCGGCGTGAGATGAGGGAGCCGTCCAGCTGCGACTCCATGTCGTCCTCCAGGGCCGGGGGTGGAGGCAACATGAGGCCTTCCTCTGCCTTCTCCTCCTCCTCCTCCTCCTCCTCCTCCTCCTCCTCGCCTTTGCCCTCCGGCCTCAGGGGCCCAGGGGCTGCGGGCGGCCAGAAGACGGGGCCCCCGTTCCCCAGCACCTGCGACTTCGGATCGTAGGCTCCCGCGTCTCCGCCGGCGCCTTCTCCGGGGCTCTTCCGCCTCCTCCTCCCCCTCAGCAGGATGTAGGCCAAGGACCCCCCCGCCAGAAGCAGCAGCACCAGCAGTGTCCCCCCCACGGCCCCCCACACCAGTGGCCCCACGTCTCGGGGCGAGGCCCGGGGGGAGTCTGGGGAGAGAGGAGGGTGGGTGAGAGAGAGAGAGAGAGAGAGAGAGAGAGAGAGAGGTCAAGAGGGTCCGTGTGGGTGCAGGGGCTGCAGATGGCAGTGATGGGAGCCGGGGGGGGGGGGCAGGGAGGAGAGTGGGGGCGGAGGACCCACTGACCCCTCCGCCACCCCAGTCTTTTCTCAGAAATGCAATTTGCTAGCCAACGTCTCAAAACTTGGGGTTTTACTCCAAAATCCAGACTCCCCTGGGAGGAAAAACATGAGCCTGGTGGCGGCTGTGGCCCAGCGACCACAGACCCAACCGCAGACCCGGGGCGCGGGGGCCCTCCGGGGTCAGGGCTGGGGCTGAGCACGAGGCCGGGCCCAAGCTCCTTTGCACTGAGAGTGGCGTGGAGTGGACCAGAGCTTCCTGCCCTTCCTCCCGCGCCGGGGCACCTGGAGGCAGGGCACCTGGAGGCGGGGCTCCTCCTGGGGCTGAGCAGGTGGGGGTGAGGCACAGACCGGAAGCCGGGAGTGCCACCGAGGGGAGCCAGAGAGGAGGGACAGAGCCAGGGAGCCCCGACTCACACCCCCTCCCCCGCGCTGGCACACAGAGGAGCCCACCCCCACCAGTGGTGCTGCCAGCGGCTGTTCAAAGGGGTCAGTTGACCCGGGAGGCCGTCAGACCAGTTTAGCAAACTCACAAACAGCACTGTTAAAACAGAGAAGCCTTGGGGGGTGGGGGGGGCTGCATCCCAGCATTTCCACAGCCAGGGAGGTGACCACTTCCCGGCTGCGCCTGGACTTCTGGATCATGCCCTGCACACCCAGGTGGGGCTCGGCTAGTCTGCCGCAGGGGCGTCTCGCTCATGAGCAGGCCCCACGCCACTTGCTGTGAGGGGCCCGAGCCCCCCGCGGGCCAGGGCCGAGCTGGGCAGTACAGCCCTGGGTTTTAGCCCGGGGCGGGACGCTGGCGGCGTCTCTGGAGAGACGTCTGTGGCCCTGTGCTGGGTCAGTTCCGGGTGCTGTCTGTGGGCAGGAAGGGCTAAGCCTGGTGCAGTACGTGCGCCTGTGTGTGTGCCCCGGTCATCCGTGCGGCCCAGGAATGCGGATCTGAGTCAGGCCGTCCTGACCCAGGGTGTGCTGCGTCCCAGGGCGTGGGCCCCAGGCACCGGCACGGCGCTGCCCTGAGTTGCTGTGGTGCGCGTGGCCTCCCCTGCGGGTGCTGATGTTACTGTGGGTGGGTGTGCGGCTACCCTTGTGTGCACCTGCTCCAGCTCCTGGGCGGGCACCTGACGCTAGTGTGTTCTGGGGCTGGAGTCCAGCAGGGCACATCCCCGGGGCTGTCTCTCCGGGGCGCCCGTCAGTAGGGACCTGTGTTAGGGGGTGGTGTAGTCCCTGAGGGCTGCCTGTCTGTGTTCTGCAGCCCCACAGTCTGGGCACTGCCTCCTGAGACCAGTTTTGGGCACGGACTTGGGGTGGAGGTTTGGGGGGGACTTGCTGGGGTTGGTGGGGGAGCCTGAGTTCACCACTACATCCCTAGATCAAGGGACTATGTGACAAAGAGGAGCCCTCAACAGAGGCGTGTTAGATAAGGCGCCAGGGACCCAGGAGCTCCGGAGGGGAGCTTCTGGAAGGTTCTGGACAGGCAGCACGGAGGGCGTCTGGGAGTGCGGCTGTGGCCCCTGCCTGCACTGCCGTCCCAGGCTGTGCCCTCCCGCGTGTCTGTGACAGCAGCCCCTCCACACATTGCACGTGTGCTGTTGGTGACAGCCTCCAGAGTCGGCCTGCGCCCATCACAAGCCAGCTCCCCGCCCTGGGGCCGGCCGTGGGCTCTGTGCCTCCCAGGCTGCGGTCTGTAGCAGCTCTCCTCCGTCTCGCCCTCTGAGGGTCCTTCCCGGGCCTGACTCCCCAGGAAAGCCCAGCACGGGTCTGCACCTGCTCCTCACCGGCCAGTGCCCGCCCCGTTGTCCCAGAAGCCGCCCGCAGGGCCCCCGCCCGGGACGAGAAAGCCTAGGGTGCATGCCGGCTCCAGCCCACTCACCTCGCACCAGGACCAGCTGCTCGGCGCGGCCTGTGCCCACGGCGTTGGTGACCGTGCAGATGAAGGTGGTGTTGACCAGGCTGTCCACCGTGTGGATGAGCAGCTGCGGGCCCTGCACCACGGCGGCGGCGGGGAACACGCCGGAGGTCCTGGGGGTGCAGGCGCAGGTGAGCGCACGCCTGTCCTGCAGACGCAGCCGCCCGGGCCAGCACCTGGGACACCACTTACTTCCAGGCCCAAGCCCGCCAGCTCCCCCCACTCCTGAGGATCGAAAATCCGGCCCCCAGCCCTCCTCCCTCAGACCCAGGGTCCAGGCCCCAGCCCTCCTCCCTCAGACCCAGGGTCCAGGCCCCCAGCCCCTCCTTCCTCAGACCCAGGAGTACAGCCCCTGCCACACACCCAGGGGTCTAGGCCCCGGCCCCTCCTCCCTCAGACCCAGGGGTCCAGGCCCCCAGCCCTCCTCCCACAGGCCCTGCCCTCCTCCCACAGGCCCTGCCCCTGACTCACGTGCTCCAGTCGTAGCCGGTGGGCTCTGGGTTGCTGCGGACGTCGCAGGTGAGGGCGGCCTCGCTCCGGCCCAGGTACCAGTTGTCATCGTAGCCGGAGATGGAGACCTCAGGGGGGTCTGGGGGAAATTGGGGATGGGCTCAGTGCTGGGTGGAGAGAGGCTGGTGGATCTACAGGAACCCTAGGGATGGGGGCGGCGGAGGCCCCCGGATTCTCTGGTTTCCGACACGCCAGAGCCGGGGATCTGGCTGGAATGGCACAGGGGCGCCCCCAACAAGCACACGGGGTGGGGGTGGGGGGGAGGAACCAGGCCGGCTGGGGGTGGGGGCAAAAGAGCCGGCCCAGTCTGGGGGGGCAGGGCAGCCTCTGCAGGCGCACTGAGGGGTGCGTGCAAGGAGCTTTGGGGGGACAGATGACAAGGGGCCTGGGTCAGCGGCTGCTGGCGCTCCAGAGCTCAACCTAGTGTCTCCCCAGCACATGTGTACCGAGACCCCAATGCCCCACACAGCAAAGACACACTGCCGCCTGTCTACAACAGCAACGCAGGGGGCAGCGGCCGGTGTAGACACCTGAGACGGTGTGGGAAGGTGTGCGGACTGGGAAAACACCGCCCAGGGCAGCGCCAGAGAAGAGCATGCTGGGGGGCCGGCTCCGCGCCGCCACACCAGTCTCGGGAGGAAGCGAGCCCGGTGTGCAGCGGCTGCCATCTCCCGCGTCAGTGCTGCCCGCCCACAGTTCCCAGGCCCCTCAGTGTAGACAACGAGGAGGAAGGCACCAGCGGGGGGGGGGGGCACTCACAGCGCACGGAGAGGGTCACGGGCAGCAGCACCGGCTCCTTGAAGCTCTCGTGCTCCACTCTGCAGCTGACCTTGACACCATCCGCCCGGCCCGAGGGCACCAAGGTGAGGCGACTGCTGACGGTGACCGTGCCGGGCAGGGTCCCCGACGCCTGGGTCTCTCTGGCTTCCCCATCCAGGGACGAGATCCAGGAGACTCGAGCGGGCGGGCGGCCGCCGGAGGACACGCAGCGCGCCACGGGCACGGGCTCCAGGCTCAGGGTCACCTCCTGGGCTTCGGCGTGGTTCTGGGGCTGGGCTGGGAGGGGAGCAGAGGGCCGTGTCACCCCTGCCTGGCAATCGCGCAACAAACCCTGTGGCTCTGTTGCTTAGCGACCGCAGGGCGTTGGTTTTGTCCCAGGGGATGGGATGGCGGTGGGGGCTGGAGATGGGGCGGGGAGCGTGGGGCACGTGCTGTGCCACCCAGCGCCGGCCGCCACGTCCCGTCATCGCCTCTGCAGACAGGGCCCGAAGCCTGCAGGGGGCGGGCTCTAAGGCGACAAAGCCAAGGCCGCGTGAAACTGGGGCAGAGGTGGCACTGGCGGCGCCGGCTGCTCTTCCTGTAAACACCGCTGGACCTCGCTGCTGCCGGAAGTGAGATAAAGCCAGCCATTCCCAGAGCTGGGCTGGATCTTCTGGTGTTTTCCCTCTTCACCCCATCATCCCAGACCACATGGGAAAGCCTCAGGGGCAGGGAAACTAGCTCTGGGGGCGGGGCTGCGGCATAGTGGGTGGGCATCCCATGTGGGGGCCAGTTCTAGTCCCGGCTGCTCCACTTCCAGTCCAGCTCCCTGCTAGTGGCCTGGGAAAGTAGAAGATGGCCCAGGTCCTTGGGCCCCTGCACCTGGAGGAAGCGCCTGGCTCCTGGCTTCGGATGGGCCCAGCTCCGGCCAGTGTGGCCATTTGTGGAGTGAACCAGCGGATGGAAGACCTCTCTCTGCCAGTCTCTGTTTGAAACTCTACCTCTCAAGTAAATAAATAAATCTCACAAAGAGAGAAAGGGAACAAGCCCTGAGACAGGAGCTCGCGCTCACCGGCCTGAGCCGGACCCTGAGCACCTGGCGCAGCTCAGACTCCCAGCCCCCTTCCGCTTCTGTCTGGAAACTTGCCTTCCGCCTCTCCTGCAGCTCCATGGCCTCCCGTGACCACCACAGCGCCCCCAGCAGGCCGAGTGACGCTCCGGAGCCCAAAGCCCCGGGGGGGGGGGGGCCTCCCTGGCCCACAGAGCCTGGCGTGGGCTCCCCTGGGTCCCCGTTCAGGGGTCTCGGCTCCTGCTTCAGATCCCAGCCCAAGCCCCACTCCCTCAAGGGGACTTGCGGGCTCTGGACGCTGTCTGGCTCCCCTCAGTGGCTCCCCCAGCCCCTGCTCCCCTGTGAAGGTGCGGGTATGTGCCGGGGGGGGGGCTTATGTCGCATTCTCTGCCCCCCCGAAGGTGCCTGTCGCAGCCTCTCAAAACCTTTTTTGGTGCTGGCACTGAGCCACAGCGGGTAAAGCCGGTCTGAGCCCCGGCTGCCCCTCTTCCGATCCCGCTCTCTGCTGTGGCCTAGGAAGGAGTGGAAGATGGGCCCAGTGCTTGGGTCCCTGCACCCCCCTCCCACCTGAGAGACCCTAAGAAGCCCGCGTTTCTGCCTTTGGCGTGGCCTGGCACGAGCTCCTTCGGCCATTTGGGGAGTGAATCAATGGGCGGAAGATCTCTCTCTCTGCCTCTTCCTCTCTGTCACTTTGCCTTTCAAATAAGTAAATCTTTAAAAAATTATTTCTTGCTCTCTCTTTAAAAAATTGTCATTTAGGGGCCGGCGCTGTGCACAGTGGGTAAAGCCACCGCCTGCAGTGCTGGCTCCCGTGTGAGCACTGGTTTGAGTCCCAGCTGCTCCACTTTCCATCCAGCTCTCTGCTGTGGCCCGGGAGGGCAGTGGAAGATGGCCCAAGTGCTTGGGCCCTGCACCCGTGTGGGAGACCTGGAGGAAGCTCCAGATCGGTGCAGCTCTGGCCATTGGGGCCATTTTGGGATTGAACCAGTGGATGAAAGACCTCTCTCTCTCTCTCTCTCTCTCTCTCTCTGCCTCTCCTTCTCTCTGTGTGTAACTCTTTCAAATAAATAAATAAATCTTAAAAAACGTCATTTCGTTATCTTTTTTTATTTCAAAAGCAGAGAAATGGAGAGAGCGAGATCTCCTGTGTGCTGGTTCCCTCCCCAGGTGACCCAAGCCAGGAGCCAGGAGCTCCGCCCACTCCCATGGTGGGCGGGGCAGGGACCCAGGTACTTGAGCCACCACGGCCGCCGCCCTCTGCCGCCCAGGGCGCATTCGCAGGGAGCTGCAATCGGAAGCGGAGCTGGGACTGGCACCAGGTGCTCGGCTAGAAAGCGGGCAGCCCAGGCAGCGTCTCCACCATCGCACCAAACACTTGGCCTCCAAGTAACTCCTGACCCATGCAAACGACAGCGCCGGGCACCGACAGGAGCTGGAATGCGGGACTTGGAGAGCCACTGGGGTGGGGACGCTTCCATCCGGGGATCTCCCGGGGCGGGGGTGGGGGGGTGAGAAGGGGAAGCAAAGCATCCCAGGGATGTGGCTTCCCCAGAGCTGTGGGGGTGGGGTGCAGTGGGGGGCAGGCCAGGGTTCAGCCTGCAGGAACGCCAGCCTGGGAGTCCCTTCTGACTCGGCTTCTCCCAGCCACGGACACACTCAGGCCCACCGCGCCCACTCCTCCCGCATCGCACTGCTGTGTGCCCCCGGCCCTGCTCACTCAGGCTCCCGCCAGTCTGTAGCAGCCCCCTCCCCAGGCCCGGAGCAGGCCAACCCGCACCCATTCCCCGTGTCTGCCAGTCCCCGGCTGTGCCCACGGGCAGCTCCTCGCCCCAGAACGTGACCGTTCCAGCTCAGGCCACCGAGTCCCCCGCTCTGAGCCTTTACTTCTGCCTGGGCACTGCTTGCGTCCCTCCCCCTCCCCCACAGCACCAGAAGGAGCCTGGGAAAGCCCAGACCAGAGCAGCTCTCCGCTGCTCAGGCCCACCCTGGCCCTCCTTCTGTCCAAGTCTTCACTTGGTCCCCAGAGGGAATCCCCAGTGGGGATCTGTCCCCTGTCACCTCCTGCCTTCCGCCACTCACACGGACTCCCTTCCTCATAGGCATGCTGTGCCTCAGGGCCTTTGCACTGGCAGTCCCCTCTCTGCAGAGCGCTTGTCTCTTGAGTCCCCTGCAGACCCTCCCCAGCTAAAGGCCACCACCCTCCTCCCACGTCCACAGCACCTGCCCCAGGCGGGCGGGGCGTTCCGTCCTGCCATGTTACCCCGTGGGCCACAGTATTGGCTGGGCCAGTGTTTGCCCTAAGAGTGCCCCGCCCACTCACCTATGACCCTGAGCCAGGTCACCTCGCGGCGGGTGCCGTTGGGAAAGGTGGTGAAGTCGCAGGTGTAGTTGCCCTCATCCTCCACCCGCAGCCCCCGGAGGGCCAGCGTGGCGTCCCGCAGATCCGTCTCCGTGCCCTGCCCGGCTCCCGCGTTGACGAAGGACAGCCGCTCCTGGCCGAGCTGGGGGTTGGGGAAGTGGACGCCGTACTTGGGGTGGAAGGCGGCCACGGTGACGTCCCGGTGCTTCCAGGTCACCTGGGAGACCCGCACGCCCGGGGCGGGCGACAGCAGGTGGCAGGGCAGCTCCACGGTGCCTCCCAGGTGGCCCCGCACCTCGGGCAGCACTTGAACGCGTGCATCCTGGGCTCCTGGCGGGGGAGAGAGGGGTCAGGTGCAGCAGGGGCTCAGGCGTCCAGGCCAGCCAGGGTCACCGCCGAGGGGCCCACGCAGGGAGACGCCGGCCCCAGGTGCCGTGGAGGGGCCTTCCCCGGGGCTCGGGTCCCAGAAAGTCAGCTGGAAAAGACATTTTTTTGGGGAAAAGTAGAATATGGGATAGCGAGTAGAAGAACTCAGATCATGGGGCTGGTGTAGCACAGATGGTTAAGGCCGCTGCCTGCAGTGCCAGTATCCCATAGGGTGTCGGCTCCCGTCCCAGCTGCTCCACTTCCGATCCAGCTCCCTGCCGATGTGCCTGGGAAAGCAGCGGAAGATGGCCCAGGTGCTTGGGCCCCTGCACCCATGTGGGAGACCCAGAAAAAGTCGCTCCTGGCTTCTGGCTTCAGCCCGGCCAGGACCACCCACTGGGGCCACCTGGGGAGTGTACCAGCAGATGGAAGATCCCTATCTGCAACTCTGCCTTTCAAATAAAAAAAAAATTAAAGAAAAAAAAAGAAAGAAAAAATGCTGTGGGGCCGGCACTGTGGCGTAACAGGTAAAGCCGCCGCCAGCAGTGCCAGCATCCTATATGGGTGCTGGTTCGAGTCCCGGCTGCTCCACTTCTGATCCAGCTCTCTACTATGGCCTGGGAAAGCAGTAGAAGATGGCTCAAGTGCTTGGGCCCCTGCATCTGCGTGGGAGACCAGGAAGAAGCTCCTGGTTTCGGATCAGCCCAGCTCTGGCCGTGGCAGCCATCTAGGGAGTGAACCAGCAGATGGAAGACCTCCCTCACTCTCACTCTCTCTGCCTCTCCTCTCTCTCTGTGTAACTCTGACTTTGAAGTAAATAAATAATAAGATGCTGCATGGTGGAGCTGGCGCTGTGGTGCAGCAGGTTAAATTTGCCCAGGACACTGGCATCCCATGCGGGCGCTGGGTTCAAGTCCCGGCTGCTCCACTTCAGATCCGGCTCCCTGCTAATGCGCCCAGGAAAGCAGTGGAGGACAAACCAAGTCCTGGGGCCCTGCACCGTGTGGCAGACCTGGATGGAGCTCCTGCTTCAGTCTGGACAAGCCCTGACTACCCAGGGCATCTGGGGCGTGAAACAGCAGAAAGAAAGAAGGTCTCTGTCACTCTGCCTTTCAAATACATAATTTCTTTTTAAAAAAAAGCCCAAGTGGCCGGCGCCGTGGCTCAACAGGCTAATCCTCCGCCTTGCGGCGCCGGCACACCGGGTTCTAGTCCCGGTCGGGGCGCCGGATTCTGTCCCGGTTGCCCCTCTTCCAGGCCAGCCCTCTGCTGTGGCCCGGGAGTGCAGTGGAGGATGGCCCAGGTGCTTGGGCCCTGCACCCCATGGGGAGACCAGGAAAAGCACCTGGCTCCTGGCTCCTGCCATCGGAGGAGCGCGGTGCGCCGGCCGCAGCGCGCCGGCCGCGGCGGCCATTGGAGGGTGAACCAACGGCAAAGGAAGACCTTTCTCTCTGTCTCTCTCTCTCTCTGTCCACTCTGCCTGTAAAAAAAAAAAAAAAAAAAAAAAAAAAAAAAAAAAAAAAGCCCAAGTGCCTGAGCCCCTAACACCCGTGCAGAAGACGTGGATGGAGTTCCTGGCTCCTGGCTTCAGCGTGGCCCAGCCACAGGTGCTGCGGGCACCTGGGGAGTGAACCCATGCAAGGGTGGGATCTCTCCCGTGCTTAAATAAAAATGAAAATAAATAAATAATAATAAAGAAACATACAAAACCAACTTTCTTCTCTCAACACCTGACAGCAGGTGTGTGTGCGCACACGTGTGTACATGTGTGTGTGCACGTGTGTATGTATGTATATGTGTGTTTATGTGCGTGTGTGTGTGTCTCCCACCCAGCGCACGGTCGTCACTCTGGTCACTTCTGACGCCGTCCACAGGTTGGGGGCTCAGCCCACACGACTGCGCCCAATCCCCGGGCCGCCCCAAGCCCATGCTGCCTTCCCCGGTGCCTTTGGCCACAGACCAGGGCTCGCACGGCCTCCCCTCGCCACGATCACCTAACCCGAGCAGCTCGCAGCACGCAGGAAAACAGATCTTGCATGGACCGGCCCATCACAAAGGTTATGACCCAGGCTACAGACATGGGGGGAGGTCGGGGGCGTGTCCGGGTCCTGTCCCTCGGGGTTTCCTGGCTACATCACTGGCCACTAGCTATCGACTTAAACCTGTGGCCCCTCACCTTCTCCAAGGCTGTGGGGAGGGGCTGCCTCGGCCTAGCTGGGCCACCAAGGTCCACCACACATTGGGGAGACTGGGAGGATTTGGGGAGCCGCGTGCCAGGGACCAGGAACAAAAACCACACGCGCTTCTCCGTATCACACACTGGATTACACGTTATTATGGGATTACTGCTGATATACCCAGGCGTGATAATTACATGTGGCCACGCGGAAGCTCCTTCCCAGAGGCACAGGGTGGACGTGTCCCGCCACAATGCTCCACAGGCTCCACAGGAACCAACGGGCGTCACGCACCGCCTTGACGGGAGGCGGGAGGCAAGCTCCCCACTCAGACCTACTGCCCCAAATTGTTCATTATAAAAATATACAGGCGGAAGATAAATCCAATTTAAAAAGTCTATGACAGGCGCAGGCGCTGTGACGCAGTAGGTTAATCCTCTGCCTGTGGCACCGGCATCCCATATGGACGCCGGTTCTAGTCCCGGCTGCTCCTCTTCCGATCCAGCTCTCTGCTGTGGCCTGGGAAAGCAGTGGAGGATGTCCCAAGTGCTTGGGCCCCTGCACCCACATGGGAGACCTGGAAGAAGCTCCTGGCTCCTGGCTTTGAATCGGCACAGCTCTGGCTGTCGCAGCCATCTGGGGACTGAACCAGCGGATGGAAGACCTCTCTCTCTGCCTCTCCCTCTCACTGTCTGTAACTCTCTCTCAAATAATTAAGTAAAATCTAAAAAACAAACAAACAAAAAAACCAAAAGTCAATGGCAAACTAAATTTTCAGTAATTAAACACTCATGTTTATTTGAGAGGCAGAGAGCCAGCGTCATCCACTGGTTCACTCCTCAAACGCTTGCAGAGGCCGGGACGGGGGAGGGGCGAGGCCGGTGGCAGGAACTCCACGCCCTCTGGGTCCCCCGCCCTGGGTCTCCCACGCGGGGGCGGGACTCACGCACTGCACCATCTCCTGCTGCCCGCCAGGGTGCGCGCTAGAAGGAAGCTGCAGTCGGGAGCCAGACGGGGGTGTGGACCCCGGGTGCTCCCATCAGGGGACACGGCGGTGCTAACTGGGAGTCCCTGCGGCCACCCCACACAGGCGACAGCAGTTACGCGGGGCGGCCGGCCGGCTGTGGGCCATTCCTGCCTTGCAGAGACAGAGAACAAGTGCCCATCGCCGACCCCGTCCCCAAGTGCCCGGCCTCACGGGCTGCACCCCGCCCGGCGCGTGGCTTCTCCCCCGGGTCCCCGCCGCACAGGTGGCCACACCTGGGAGCGACACGCCGCACAATTCACCCCGCCACACGTCCAACTCCACGGCTCGGAGTCCGTTCGCACAGTGCGCGCTCCTCAGAGCTGGGGGCGCTGAGGCGCCATCAGTGTTAAGGCGTTTTAGACATTTACTCGTTTATTTGAAAGGCAGAGCGACATGCAGAGAGATCGTCCATCTGCACCAGCCAGGACTGGGCCGGCCGAAGCCAAGAGCCAGGAGCTTCGTCCAGGTCTCCAGGTGGGCGCCAGGGACCCACATCCTCTGCCCCTGGCAGGTGCAGTGGCAGGGGGCTGGGCCGGAGACGGGGTCCACCAGACCCCAGGCACTCCCACATCCCTCTTTCAGGAACCCACGCTTTGCTCTAGGCACAGACATTGGCTCGTCCACTTTGGAGCTGTGACAAACCCTACCACGGTGGACAACCGGACCGGCGTCTACACATGCGTGTGTGGGTCTGCGCATGCGCACGCATGTCCACATCTCCAGCGCCCCCTCGCCTTCCTCCTCTGGCTCTCATGGCGGGGACGACAGGAGCAGTGTCCCCGGGCTCGGACCGTGGGGGCTCAGACCCTGCCTGGCTCCCATGCCCTTGCGCGAGTCAACCTGGCCGGCCCGCGCCTCAGTTTCCCCAGCTGTAAACCAAGGATAATCACTGCGCTGGGCTCCCCTGGGCGGGGGGGGGGGGGTGCGGTTACGAGGATGAAAGAGTTATTTACAGAGCATTTAGCACCGGGCCGTGGGGAAACGCGAGAGGAGTGCTTGTTACACAAACACAGCGAGGTCAGGGTCACTCCAAGAGGCCCCGGGCGGGGCGCATTCCCCAGAGCGCAGGGGGCGGCCCCTGGCCTCACGCCCAGGGGCGCAGAGGACACTGTGGGCCCCAAGGAGGGGCCCCTGGCAGAAGGCCAGGCCTTGCGGAGCGTGGTGGGGGGAGTCTAGGGCACCTCGGGCTTGTCCCCCCTGGAGGGGCCACAGGGTGGGGACCCCTGGGCCGCCACCCCGCTACTGCCCTGCGAATTAGCAGCAGGCAGGGGAGGTCCACACGTGGCCTGTTAAGGCATCCAGAGGGGAAGCAGAACACCAGCTCCTGTGGGAGCCGGGTGGGTGTGGGGGCCTGTGGGAGCCGCACACAGCACACACGTGAGTGGGAGCCATCGAGGGTTCTTCAACCCAGGGAGCACTTGGAGCCGGAAGCTAAGGAGGCCAGAGGGGAGAGGCGAGAGCCAGACAGAATAGCCTGGAAAGGTGTGAAGCCAAGAGGTGGCACTGGGTGAGGAGAGGGAGGCCGACAGGTGTAATTTAGGAACTGGGGGCAGAGGGTGGCAGAGAAAGGCAGCCCGAGAGGGGGACAGACTGGGGTCTGCCTCCTGTGCCGCTGCACCCCCCGCACCTGCACCCCTGCATCTGCACTCCAATACCTGCACCTCCACACCTGCACCTCCACACCTGCACCCCTGCATCTGCACCCCCACACCTGCACCCCTGCACCTGTACCTCTGCATCTACACTCCAATACCTGCACCTCCACACCTGCACCCCCCACACCTGTACCCCAACACCTGTACCCCCACACCTGCACCTGCACTGCACTCTAATACCTGCACCTCCACACCTGGACCCCTGCATCTGCACCCCAACACCTGCACCCCCACGCCTGGACCCCTGCATCTGCACCCCCCCGCACCTGCAGCAGGGCCCGGCGCTCAGTAAGCACTGCTGGGTGGAAAGCAGCGGACCCCCGCGTCTGCGGTGAGGAGGCAGGAGTCCCGGACTCCACGGCTGTAGGGCCTGATTCTGAATGGGGCGTCCGTGTGTAGCGGTCAGTTACGCCACTGCCCCTGACGCCAGCATCTCACAGGAGCACGGGTTCAAGTCCCGGCTCTTTGCTTCTGATCCAGCTAACGCGCCTGGGAAAGCAGCAGAGGATGGCCCAAGTGCTTAGACCTCTGATACCCAAGTGGGAGACCTGGGTGGAGCTCCTGGCTCCTGCCTTCAGCCTGGCCCAGCCATTGCAGCCCTTTGGGGTCTCTCTCTCTCCCCCTCCCCATCTCTGTAGTTCTACCTTTCACATAAATAAAACAAATCGTGTGTGTGTGTGTGTGTGTGTGTGTGTATAAAAGGCCACATTCCAAACAAGTGACGGGGATGGTCCAGGCCCCGTGGGGTCAGCAGTCCATTTGCAAGGCCTCCCTCCTTCTCTGAAGGTCCGGGACTGAACCATGGAGTCCTCCCGACTTCTCCCTTTCCCGCATGAACTCCACCGGGAAATCCCGCAGGCGCCGTCTTCAGAATGCACCAACAAGGGGCTGGCGCTGCGGCCCTGCAGTGACGCCGCCACCTGACGCTGGCTCCGTGGGCGCTGCTCCTGTCCCGGCCGCTCCACTCCCGGCCCAGCTCCTGCTAACGCGCCTGGGAAAGCAGTGGAGGACGGCCAAGTGCTGGGGCCCTGCACCCATATGAAGAAGCTCCTGGCTCCAACCTGGCCCAGCCCCAGCTGCTGGGGCCGTTTCGGGAGTGAACCAGGGGATGGAAGAGCGCTTGTGCGTCCCCCCCCCTCAGCTCTGCCTTAGAAATGAATAAATAAATCTTTTTAAAAAATGCACTGGTCCCCCTCAGGCTGTTTCCATGGCTGCAGGGACCCCTTGCCCGCTGTCTCCTCACCCGCAGCCCTCAGAGACCTGCGCGTCCCACACCCACCCCCTCGTCTACCTCTCTCTCCCCGTCCAGCCACCCTGAGTCCTGCCTCAGGGCCTGTGCACCTGCTGGTGCCCCACCCTGGCCCACTCCTCCCCAAAGGAACCCACAACTTCCTCCCTCTCTTCCTTCGAGTCTTGGCTTGGGAGGCATTCCCTGAACCCCGATTTTAGTTTCCAAGGTTCCTCTGCTCTCGCTTTATCTTTCCTCTGGAACGTCCATGTCAGAGATCTTTCACTCTGTGTCCCTGGAGCCCAGGGGCTCTGTGAGCACACTGCCTAAGACCCAGTGGACTCCACTGCCCAGGCTGAGGCTGTCCGAGCTCGGGCTGGGGGCACTGGGGAGCCATGGAGAGCTCTATGCAGGGAGAGGAACCGGGGAAAGATTGTGCTTTGGAAAGATCTGGCCAGGACCCAGGGGAAGAAGAGGAGCCTGCAGGGTGGGGGCTTGGGGACAGAAGTGGGGCCAGAGTGGAGAAAAGTCTGGAAGTGGGAATGGGAGTGTGAGGAAAGGGGTTGGCGGGGAGGAAGCAGGCTGGCCGGGGCAGGAGTAGGGGGCTGGGCCGATGCCCAGGGCCCTGTGTTTTGGGCGGAGGCAGGAAAATGAGGCCAGGACTCAGGACCCCAGCGTCCAGCTCCCCGTCCTGACCTTGGCAGGGATGTGGCCAGTCCCACGGCTGGGGGAAGAGAGCTTTCCTGCACCTGCCAGATGGGTGACCGCTTAGTGCGATGTCAGCTGGGTCCCAGACAACTTCCTGTCCTCATGGACCAGGCCCGCGGGCTTCCTGCCGTGGGGGAGGAGGGGGAGGAGCCCGGGCCTGGGGGCCTGGGCGCGGCTTCCTGGGTCCCCCGGCATGGCCTACCCCTGCAGCCCTCACCGACAAGGCACCTGACCCAGCCTGGGGGTTGGCGGCGGCGGCGGGGCGCGACGCGACTCCAGGAGGCCCTTGAAGGTCCGCGTGCCCCAAGCACTGGCCGCAGCTGCTGCCTCAGCCACCTTGTTAATTAATTAATTGCGATAATAACAGTGCCCACCCCCACAGCGGACATCCGGGAGCCGGTCTGGGGAGTGAGCAGCTGCCGGGGGCCACGGCCACGGCCAGGGCCAGGAGCCGGGGCTGTCCACGCCAGCATCCGAGCACCTGGCTCCTGGATCTTCAACAGCGGCCATCGCTCTGGGCCGCGGGGTGGAGGCGGGGTCTGTTCCTGGGACTCAGCCCTTGGCCCTGCTGGGGTCTCCCAGGATGTCCTGCATCTGCGCCTCTGTGTCCCCAACTCCCAGGCGCCCTGTCACTTGTGTCTGGCACAGCCTCCCTACCGCCCGGCCCACACTCCACGGCCTGTAGCGCGTTCACAGGGCTGGCGGCCATCGCCACCTTGGCCTGAGGACATGTCCTCCTGTTCTGTCCTCCCGCCCGCCGCGGCCTGCCTCTCCCGGGCCCTCCCTGCCCACGGCGCTGACACTTGCTCACTGCCGGGGCCGGGTCCCCTCGCCTCCGCCTCCTGCTCCATTTCTCAGCAGCGCTGGGACATTAAAAATGTAACAGCGTCCCAGGCAGAGGCGGGGGAGCTGGCCTGGGAGTCCAGCTCCCTGTCCCGCCTGCGTCCACCGCTCCCTGGGCCCCCAGGGCCCTGGCCTTGACACTTGCCCTGACCTCCCGGGGTCACGGCACCTCCACTCTCCCTCAGCGGGGTTCTGTCCCTAAACCTCTGCCTCGCGCCTCCACTTGTCCTCCACTCCCCTAAACCCCCAGTCCGCTCCACAGCCCCTCCCTCTGGGCTGCTGCTGCCAACCCAGTCCTCCGTCGGCTCCCCGTCCCCCCAATTCTCCGCGGCCAGTTCCCAGTCCCTAACGAGAGGAGACAGCCAGGCCTGCAGTGGCCTCTCCTCCCATCCCCCTCCGCGCCCAGCGGCTGACAGTGGAAGCAGGGGAGGAGTGGGGAGGGGGCAGGCAGCCGGAGGCCAGGTGGGGCACCTGCTCCCCAGGGGGCCAGGGAGGGGGAAGGCAGGTGGCCCAGGGACAGGTAAACAGCGGTGGGCTGGGGAGAGAGGGACTAGGAGCAGGAGGAAGAGGAGGCGGAGGGGAGGGGAGAGTGAGGAAGGGGAAACAGGCCAGGGCTCAGGAAAGGGGAGAGGCCCCCTGCAGAGGGCCTGTGAGTCCGCCCAGGATGGAGATGGAGCTTTCTGGAGCCCACCAGCCAAGGGCTCTACAGAGCTGACTTCCAAGAGCCTGGGCTCTGGACACTGATTGCCCCGGGGGCAGGCCCAGGGGGCCTTGGAAAAACGGTTTGCTCTTGTTCAACCTCGGTTTTCCCATCTGCAAAATGGGAACAGGCAGAGGGCCTTCCTCCAGATCACATTCCCAAGTTCCACCTAGGACTCCGGCGGGGTCAAGAGTTCACCCAGAGGTGGCTGGTTCTGATCTCATCTCTGGTGCACAGCCCAGGAGGGAGCAGCAGGGGGTGAAGAGGCGGAGGAGCAGGCTGGGAGACAGCTCAGAGGCATCCCGGGGAGAACCAGGCCAGAAGACCCGGCAGGGGACCCCCGGGGCCCTTGGGAACCCCAGCATCCTGGAGTTTCTAGCTAGGAACAAACACGCCGGGTCACCGGCAAGGGGCGGGGCCGGCGCCACCTCCACCTGTCTCACCTCGGCCCCTCCCTGCACGGGGGCGCGCCTCTCCCGTCGTGGGGGTGGGGTGGGCCGGCGGGGGCGGGGGTCCTGAGCGCGGCCCAGGGGAGGGCGGGGACTGGGGCGGCGGCTCCACCCGTCCACCTCCCGAGCCGCTCGGAGGACAAAGGCGCGACCAGAGAGAAGATAAGGTCCCGAAACCCGGGAGTCCGGAACCGGGAGCGCGCGTGCCCCGCCCCGAATCCCTGAGAGTGAAACCGGAAAAGTTCCCCAGGGACGTCCCCGCGGGGCGCCCACCGGGAGCGCGAGGGGGGTCCCGCCCAGGGCCCGGGCCGGGGTCTCCTGCCCGCGGGGCGCCCACCGGGAACGCGAGGGGGGTCCCGCCCAGGGCCCGGGCCGGGGTCTCCTGCCCGCGGGGCGCCCACCGGGAACGCGAGGGGCCCGGCCCACCGCGCTGCGGCTGCCCGGTCCCGCCCAGGGCCCGGGCCGGGGTCTCCTGCCCACGCCGTGCCTGGGCCCACAGTCACCCCGAAGCCCGGGGCCGACCCCTGCCCCAGCTCTCCCTGGAAAGCGGGGACAGCGCGCGCCGCCCATGATGGAGCCGGGAACTCAGGTCGCAGCCTCCCAGACCCCAGTGAGCCGCCGCCCCTCGCCCGCGTTCTCCGGGGGCCCGGGAGACACAGCCCCCAGCCCCCGGGGCCTCCACTCCCCTCGGACCCTCCCCCCAGGCCGCCCCAACTCTCATCCTCGGCCTCTTCTGGGGACCCGGACACCTGGACCCCGGCGCTCGGACGCCCAACCCGACCAGAAGGAAACGTGGGGGGGGGTCGTCCGGTCTCCAGCCCGCGACCCTCCTGCTGGGGGTGGGGGGAACATTCCCCACATTCCTGAGGGGCGTAGCGGAGACGGAAACCCGGATCCGGGCTCTCGGAGCGGCGCGAGACGGGGAGGGGGCCCGAGGCCTTCGGCGGACTGATTTAACCCCTTCGGCGCGGGGATTGGATTGGGAGGAGGGGGAAACAGAAGTCCGGCGCAGGATGGGTGTGGGGGGTAGAGACGCTGGGGCGTGTGCCGGCAGGGGTGGGAGGCGGCGAGGCCGGCCAGGAAGGGGCGCGGGACCCCGGGCCCGGGGGGCGTCTCCACTCAGCAAGCAGGGGAGGGCGAGGTCCGTGGGGGGGGGGGCGTCCGCGTTCACTCACCGGCTTCCCCGAGTAGCAGCAGCAGCGGCAGCAGCGGCAGCGGCGGCAGCGTCCGCGACGATCTCGATGGCGGGAGGGCTGCGGCCCGGGCCATGGGGGCCCCAGGAGGGGACTGGGCCCGGGCGGGGGCCTGCGGGCCACTATGCGTGCGCGGATCGGCCGGGCGGGCGAGCAGGTGCCTGAGGGGCTCCACTCCGGGGGGCTCCCGCCGCTCTCAGCCCTCCCCGCTCAGCTCCGCCGGCCTAGCTCTCCCTTGCCTGCTCTCCGAGATCCGCGCCCCCGGCCCCTCGCTTAGCTCTGGCCGTTCGGACTCGCTGACGTCACAGGACCCACCCCTTCCCTCCGCCTCACGCGGAGGACCCTAGCTCCGGCCCCGCCCCCTCCCGGAGCTCTGTCCCCGCCCCCAGGTCTGCACGCCCACCCTCTCCCCAGGATCCTATCCCCGCCCCTTAACGCTATTAAGCAGTTGGGCCCCGCCCCCGAGGAGAGCCCCGCTCCCGGCTACTCCACCGAGGTCCTGCCACGCCCCCTTCGGAGCGCATCTCCGCCCCGCTAGGCCCCGCCCTCCCTCCGTGGCCCCGCCCCACCCCGTGCGGGCCCCGCCTCTCCCCCGGAGCTGGCTCCGGCCGGCCTCGGCCCCGCCCCAGCGCTGACCCCGCCCCCGGGCACGGCCGAGGCCCTCTCGTCACACCTGCGTGAGGCACGCGAGTCCCCGCCCCCGGGAGGCCCCGCCCCCGCCCGGAGCCCGGCCCGCCCCCCCGGGCCACGCGCCCTCCGGGCCGTGCGCGCCTCGCCGCGGGGGTTCTCCCAGCGCCCCGCGGCTCTGCCCAGCCTCGGCCGGGAGCCGGCCGCATGGCTTCTTTCCAGCTTTCTCCCCTCGCCTCGCGGTCTTTGTGTCTCTCCTGTGGGTCTCCGTCCCTGCATTCCTCTGGGTCTGTCGGTGCTCGCGCCTCAGCCCTCGGGCTGTGTCCCCTGGGTCTCGGGCGCCTCCCCGTGCGCCCCTCTCCACGTCTCTGCCCTGCCTCTGCCGAGTGAGCCGGTCCCCGCCTGCACACCGGGCCGCCCGCCAGGGGGCGGCACAGACCGGGGCCCGCGCCCGCGGACCGGCCGCGCGGGGAGGGGCCGGCTGGGGTCCGGCCTCCGGGCTGCTGCCCCTCCCCGCGTCCTTGTCCCACTTCCCCTATCTCCCCGGCCTCCTCGAGTCTTTGTGTCTCGGCCCCTTTGTGCGTCTCCGGCGGCGCTGCCCCTCCCCGCCCCCTCCTACCTCTTCGCATTCCTCGGGCTGCGGGGCGGGGGCGGGTGAGGCTGCGCTGCCCGCGGCCCGGGGGAGAGGGCGGGAAGCGGAGGCCCAGGGGAGGGCGGCCGCCGAGCTGGAACCACCTTTGACGTCGCGGGGCGGTGGGCCGGGGGCGGCCCTTGGGATTGGCGCCCCAGCAAGGGGCCCACCCCGGCCCTCCCGCCCCACCTGCCACACACCTGCGTTTTCTTCTCCCGAGGGGCGAGGAGTCTTGTTAGTAGTGCGTGGTCTGCCAGGCACCGGTTAAGAGATCCTCAAGTAGGATCGCAAATAACCCACGCGGCGGCCGTGTGCTAAGGAGACCGAGGCACTCAGCGGGACTGGCTTGGCCCGAAGTCCCAGAGTTACAAAATAGGCAGGTCCAGAACTGATGTTCTAAAAAAAAAAAAAAAAAAAAAAAAACTATTTCAAAAGCTGAGTTACAGATCTCCATCTGCTGGTTCACTCCGCAAATGGTCCCAACGGCTGGGGCTGGGCCAGGTGGAAACCAGGAGCTGGGAGCTCCATCCGGGTCTCCCAAGCAGGTGCAGGGCCCACCTACTTGGGCATCTTCTGCTGCTTTCCCAGGCACATTAGCAGCGAGCGGCCAGGACTCAACTGATGCTCATAGGGTTCGTTGGCGTTGCAGGCAGAGGCTTAACCCACTGTGCCACTACACTGGCCCCCAGACCTGACCCTTTCTTTATTTGTTTGAAAGGCAGAGTTACACAGATAGAGAGAATTTGAATCCTCCATCTCCACTCCCCAGATGGCCACAATGGCCAAGGTTGGGCCAGGCCAAAGCCAGGAGCTTCTTCTAGGTCTCTCCTCTGCTGCTGTCCCAGGCGCGTCGGCAGGGACCGGGATCAGAAGTGGAGCAGCCGGGACTTGAACCGGCGCCCATCTGGGATGCCAGTGCTGCAGGCGGCGGCTTTACCCGCTGTGCCTTATTCGTCTAGGGTGGTTCTTCACAAGAACCCCATGGAGAGAACACCATCGAGCAGTGGCTTGGAGCCGGGATGCTCTTGGGGTCCATGCTGGGGGAGGCCTGGACATCACACATGTGCTCTGACCGTGCCCCGGAGAGCCAGGAACTCCGGGATTTCGTGCTGGCCTTGCTGGTTCCTGTGCAAAATCCTGCCCCCCCAGGGAGTCTTTTTCTTCCAGGAAGCCCTCCTGGCCTGTCAGTGGGTGGACTCAGTTCTCTCCTGGCTAGTCTTTTCTGGCAGGGTGAGCCCGGGAAAGAAGCCCCAGGAGTGTAGGCTGGAGCTTCGCACCCCAGGGTCGATGTGTAGGAGCACAGGTGTAGGGCCGGGCTCAGAGAGTGAGTGGGCCCTACGCCTGTGAGTGCTCAGTGTCCAGGAGTCCCAGGGTGGCACTCGGCTTCCTGATGGAGCCCCACGAGGACTCCGCCGAGCCCCTGGCCGGCCCGGGCCAGCAGCCTCTCCCGACCCGGCTCTCGGGGACAGAGCCGTAAAAGGCTGATGAGCAAGGGGAGCTTGTACTTCCTGCAGCCCCAGATCTCACGGAGAGACCATCCTGCCTGCTCATAATTTTCAGTATTAATAACCTGTGGGTTCGTGCTGCTTCTTCAGAGTAGAATTCTGAATGCTGGCTCAAACAGACCAGGCAGCATGGTCAGTTTAAGCTTTATTCAGTGAGAGGAATACACAGGAGATTGCAGGCTTCATTTAGGGGAGAGAGAGGCCTAGAAGCTAAGCTGGGTCCATACCAAGCAGAGAGCAGGCGGCCCGAAGGCCACGCACCCACAGGACAAGGGGCGGGCCCACGGTGGTCCAGGCCTTTTATCCACTCCAAAGGTTACGTAGCCTGATTGGCAGGTGGGCATACAGGTGTGGGCGTGAGCTCTCAAGGGGGCGTGGTATTCCAGCTCACAAATCTAATCCTCTCCCTCTATTTTTTTTTTAATATTTACTTTTTTTTTTTTTTTGGACAGGTAGAGTGGACAGTGAGAGAGAGAGAGAGAAAGGTCTTCCTTTTGCCATTGGTTCACCCTCCAATGGCTGCCATGGCTAGCGCACTTTGGCTGGCGCACCACGCTGATCCGATGGCAGGTGCAGGGCCCAAGCACTTGGGCCATCCTCCACTGCACTCCTGGGCCACAGCAGAGAGCTGGCCTGGAAGAGGGGCAACCGGGACAGAATCTGGCACCTCGACTGGGACTAGAACTTGGTGTGCCGGCGCCGCGAGGTGGAGGATTAGCCTGTTGAGCCGCGACGCCAGCAATATTTACTTATTTGAAAGGGAGATTTACACACATAGAGAGAGACAGAGAGAGAGCTTCCATCTGCTGATTCACTCCTCAGACAGCCTCAATGGCCAGGGCTGGAGCCCAGAACTCCATCTGGGTCTCCCACGTAGGTGGCAGGGGCCCAGGTACTTGGGCCATCCTCTGCTGCTCTTCCAGGCGCATTAGCAGGGAGCTGGATCAAAAGTGGGGCAGCAGGGACTTGAACCATATGGGATGCTGGCACTGCAGGCAGCGGTTTTACCCGCTAGGCCCCAGCCCCAGCCCCTCCCCTCCTTTCCTCTCGTACCCAGGCCCTTGGCCAAGGTGGAAGGAGAGGTTGTACTGGGGTGGGTCCAGGCTGCCATCTGTATGCAAATTTCCTGGGAAATTTGCTATGCAGATGAAGGACCTTATGCAAATATGTGCCCTTTTTGGGCGGGGTCTGTGTGGCTGGGACTCTCCCCTTAACTTGAGGACCAGGTGCTGGGTGGAGAACGCTTCCTCCCGGGAGACCCCCCCCACCCAGCCATCTGTTCACTCCCGTGAACCCTGACCCACATGTGCCCTTCGCGGGGGCTCTCGCTGCCCCTGGGCCAGCCGTGGGCCGAGGGACTCTGCTTTGCTCTGCTCTATGTCCCTCTAGCTTCGATGCTACAAAACAGCACATGTGCTGGCTTTGTGCTAGACCCTGTCATGGCCACCCTCTGATGCTCCAGGTGTGCATTCGGCCCCACCATGGCAAGAGCAAGAGACCCCCAGGGCAGCCCAGATCTGACTGACAGGAGGCACCCACCATCCACGGTTTCCGTCACCGGAGACCAATCATGGCCTGGGAAACCCTAAATAGCGAATTCCCGAGACGAACAGACTGAAAATTTGAAACGACTTTCACTGTAGTCTTGCTGTAACTGCTATCTTATCTGCTCTTGTGAGACTCTCCCTGTGCCTAACTTAGGGATGCGGGAAGTACAGCCCTGTATATGTGGGGTGCAAGGACCACCTGCTTATGAGGACATGAGCAGAGCAAGAGAGATCTTGGTTGCTCCGGGCACCCACATGTCCTGGGTTGGTCCCTGTTGGTGACGCCCACTCTGCCCTTGAGTCCTGGGCCCGAGACACGTGGGTTAAAAGCAGGTGCTCGGCCGCCCCATGTGAGGAAGTGCAGTCGTTCTGGCATGGCCCGAGTGCCCTCCCACTGGCTCCCCATCCATGCACACCCTGGCGAGGGAGGGAGGACACATCTACATGGTGTACCCCAGAACTCAAGTGATGGGACCCTCGGGCCGCTCGGGCCCTGTGTGACCCCGCCCCAGCTCCGCCCCTTGCTACCAATCAGATTCGACTTGGCCCAGGAGCTGCCCCGCCCAGCGGCATCACAGGCGTCCCACTTGGTTCCTGCGGTGGGTGGGCTGGCCGAGGGGGCAAAGGGAGTCCACTGCCTGAGATTAGAGGCTGCAGCAGCGCGGGGAAGTCTGAGGGCAGAACCCGCCACCCGGCTCCAGGCTCTCGGCCTCGGCTCTCACAGCACCCCCTAGGCTCTCACAGCACCCCCTAGGCTCTCACAGCACCCCCTAGAGGCGGCTGTGGGATTCGGCTCCATCGATGATGGGGGGGGAGGCAGGCTCAGGCTGTGACGCCCCGGGGGGCAGGTTCACGAGTGCCCCCGCCCGTCACCCACTCAGCTGCCCTCTCCAACGACCAATCTCTCTGAATCTGTCTTCCCACCCTCTTCCTCCACCTTCTCTCCGACCCAAGCCCCCTCCTCCCTAGGGACCCCTGGGCTGCAGGAACCCTGACCTGCCCGGAGGAGGCGGCTCCATCCTGACCCCATCAACTCCACAGCTGAAAGAAAGCCCTTTCGGAGCGGCTCCCAGCTTCAATTCCCGCGGGGACTCTGGGACTTTTTCCTTAAGGGGACAGCATCCCACTCCCGAGCAGGCCCTGGTCCCGCCCTGGTCCTCAGGGACCGGTGGCATCTCGGCCGCCCTGGGCCAGCTGAGTCGCTGTGAGTTCTGTGTCTCCTCTCTCTTCCCATGGCATCAGGCCTTTCCCCAGGTCTTGCGCGGGGTAGGGGAAGCACCTGCGCCCCTCTCCTCGCCCCCTAGAGGCGGCTCTGGCCTGCACAGCAGTGTTGACGTGAGACAGCATTTATTCCAGACTCCAGTGTCCATGGATGATGGAGTGGGGCGAGGGCAGGGGCGGGAGCGGGGATCCAGTGTCCGACTATGCAGCAGGTGAGGGGACCAGCAAGGGAGGCAGGAGGTAAAAATAGCCCCGGCCGGCCGGCGACCCTCAGTGCCTCATCCCAGGCCGGGCCCTGGGCTGGGCTCCAGGAGCTATTCTGGGGCCTGGGAGAGTCACAGTCCCTGCAGGAAGACTCCCTCCCAGCCTCCCGCCCCCCGCCCAGGGACGCTGATGGCTGCTGGTCCCTGCCTTGGAGGCTGAGGAAGGAAGGGAGGGGCCGGGCAGGGAGACCGGAGAGGGCGGGCGGGGGGGGGGGGCATTCGGCTGCTTCTCCAAGGCCCCAGCTCCGGTCCAGTGATTGCCTCTGAGCTCCTCGGGCTCAGCACTGGGGAGAGAACAGGAGCTCAGCCCACGCCCGCCACTCCCCCATGCCACCTCCCCGGGGCTGTCCCTCTGCCCAGCAGGCTCTCCGTCGCGGGAGGCGAACAGGGTCTCACCCACCTCATCTCCGAAGCCCCCGCTGCCGCCCCTGGCTCCTCCAGAGGCACCTCCCATGAGCAGGCCGGTCTGTTCCGGCCCGGAGTGGCTCAGCTCCGACTCCCCAGGCGGCCTGCAGGAGGCAGTGTGAGGGGGGCGTTCATGGATAGTGGTGCAGGGACTGCGCACGGGTGTGGGTGTGGGCGGGGGGACGAGGGTGGGGCGGCCTCGTGGAGACTGACTAGGGGACTCGTGGGAGTGGGCGAGGAGGCATGGACGTGGTGAGGGCACTGGGGTTAGGAATGGGGTTGGAGCGGCTTGGGGCACGGGTCTGGGACCGTCCCGGACCGAAGCCGAGGACACTGGGGCTGAAGATGAGGTTAGGTGAGAACTCGCGTGTGCGGATGGGTGCAGCTGAAGTAACTGCTAAGTCCGGGGGTGGAGGAGCTAGGGGAGAGCTGGGTGTGGTGGTGGGGGTGGAGCCGGCTGGGGCCGGGAGAGGCAACAGGTCTGAGGCTGAGGAGGGGTCGGAGTTGGGATCGCAGTGGGTGCTGGGGTGAGGACAGGCTTGGAGAAGGCTATGGGACTGAGGTGGGGTTCACTTGGCAATGGAGCTGGGGGCCAGGGGCCGGGGTGGAGCTGCGGAGGGGGCGGGGTCACTCACGGAGCCCCCTTCTCCCCGCGCCGGCAGCAGCCAGGGCGCCCCTTGCGTCGCATGCAGTAGAAGGCAGCCACCACGAGCAGCAGGAGGCCCACGCTCACGGCCACAGCCATGACAGCCACTCCGGCCTGCGCACTCTGGGGGGCCACTGCAACAGCAGGCAGAGAGGGGCGGGGTCAGCGGGCACGGCCCCGCCCCTGCCGCGGCCCCGCCCAGCGCCTCGCCCTCGGCCCTCGCCGCCCTGCGCACCGGTGCCGAAGTGGAAGACGTGCCGGACGTTCCCGTGGGGGTTGGCGGCCTCACAGGAGACGCCGTCGCGGCTCAGGGTGCTGGTCACCTTCAGGGTCAGGGAGCTGATCACCCAGCCCTGCCCGCTGGGGGCCGGCTCTGCTGGCTGTGGAGGCTCGGGTCAGGCCCGGGCCCCGAGGGATCAGGGGCTGGGGGTAAGGGCAGAGGTGAAGGAAGTCCAGTGCCCAGGATGCCCGGGGGGGGCGGGGCCGGGGGCGGGGCGGTCCCTTACGCTGCCACCTAGCTGGCTCCAGCTGAGCTTGGGCACCGGGTAGCCGCGGGCGGAGCAGACCAGCGTGACTTCATCCCCTTCTCTCCAGCCTCCCTCTGCCTTGGGCTCAATCTCTTCTGGCCTTAACTCTGGGGACCCTGTAGGCGGTGGGAGTGGGGGCGGACCACCGTGAAAGGGAGGGGAAGGAGAGAGACAGGACCCCGTGTGGACCCGTCCCTACCCCCACCCTGTCGCCCCACCCAGACCTTGGACGAGCAGCTGGAAGGCCTGGGTGCGGGTGAGCAAGGGCACGGTGGGCGCGGAGGCCTCACACACGTAGGTGCCCATGGAGTCGAAGGTGACGGAGCTGAGCGGGAGCGTGGGGCCATCCCCCAGTGGTGCCGAGTCCTGGGGAGGGGAGAGGGGGGCCGGGCAGGGCCGTGAGAGGGGGCGCGGGGCTGACGGCAGGGAAGAGGGGCGGCGGACGGGGCGTGCACCTTGGTCCAGCGCAGGGCGGGGGTGGGCAGACCGTGGGCGGAGCAGTTCACGGTGGCATTGCTGCCCTGGAGCAGGGACAGCTCCTCCCCGGCGCTCAGCTCCAGGGGGTCCAGGTCTGCGGGGGTGGGCACAGGCCGTCAGCTCCCGCAGCCCCTCGCCAGCTCCAGGGGCTCTCCGGGGCTGCGGGGGGCACGGACCGGGCTGGACAACCTCAACAGCGGGAATGGGGGCTCCCCCCGCCCAGCCAGGCCAGCTCCAAAGTCCCTGCCCCCTCTTCTCCAGAGTCCACAGGGGAGCCCGAGCCCCTGGGACTCCCAGCCCAAGCCCTGTGCCCCCCCTCGGTTCATTATTAGCACTTTATCTCTTCCACCCCCCCCCCCCCAAGGAGATTCCTCTCACTTCTGTCCACCTTGGAGCCCGTCTGGCTGTCCTGACCACCTCCCCACTCCCGTCACCTCTCCAAGCACACACCCACCAGCCCTCCCCTCCCCTTACTGTCCTGCAGTGGCTCCCCAGTACCCTCGCCAGCCCCAGGGGTCCTGGCTGGCCTGGCCTGGGCTCCCCTCTTGCGCCACCTCCCACCCCCCTCCTTTGCCCTGTTCTCTTTCTTCTTTAAAATTCGCTTTTTCTCCTCTCTGAAAGGCAGGGTGAGAACAAGAGTGAGAGACAGCAAAAGTGCAAGGTCTTCCATGCCCCAGTGCACTCCTGAGATGATGCCCCCAACAGCCCAGAAGGCTCGGCCAGGCCGAAGCCAGGAGCCCGGATCCCCCTCTGGGTCTCCTGTGTAGGACACAAGCATCAGCATCACCTGCTCCTCCCAGGGCGCAGATGAGCAGGAAACAGGACCCGAAGTGGAGCAGCTGGGACTCCAAACCGCACTCGGCCTCCGTCCATCCCAGGGCTTTTCTCCCATTATACAAAGTCGGGTCCTGCCCCAGGCCCTTTGAACCGGCCCACTCTGCCCGGAGCGCTACTCGCATTTCTGACTGCATTCTTCGGCTTCTAACTCAGATGTTCCCTCCTCACAGGGGCCTCCCGATCCCCTACCAGGAAACCCCAGGCCCCCACGGCAGCTCTGCGGGACTGGTTTCCCAGCTGCCCAGGATGGCAGCTGTCAGCCTACAGCTGTCAGCCTCTCGGGGAAGAAGCTGTGAACACCCTTTGCCCAAGGTCACGGCCCCTTCCCTGGGCAGCCGACGCCCAGTGACCGCCTGGCCTGGGAATGTGAAGGCCCAGTCCACTCGCCCTGACCGTGGACGGCCACGTGGCTATGGGGCCAGCTGTGGCCGCACCGTGTCCCGTTGCCCCAGCCTCCTTCCTCCACGCCTAGCCCCGGGGGGCCTCCAGCTTCTGCTTCCCAGGGAGACTGACTCCAGCACCTCCCCCAGGCCAAGGCCTCTGTGTTATCAGCGGGCACTGCCCGGGCTCGAAGGCCGCACTGAGGGCATCTGCCGCCCTTGGCCTTGGTTCTCTGTGCCCCTCCTCGAGGGGGAAGGGACTGGCCTGCTCACAGAGGGGTCCCCAGGATCCGGCACAGAGCCTTCCCCAGATAAGCGGTGCCCTGCGGGGGCAGAGCCTGAGCCGAGGGCTGGGGTGCGAACAGCCTGGAAGCCTGGGATCCCAGAATCTGGTCAGGAGCAGGCAGAGAGGGGGCAGGCCGGGGGGGGGGCAGGGGGTTAAGCCAGCACCTGCTGTGCCGGCATCCCGCATGACAGCTGCTCCACTTCCGATCCAGCTCTCTGCTCATGCACCTGGGAATGCAGCAGATGGCCCAAGGACTTGGGTCCCTGCACCCACGTGGGAGACCTGGAGGAAGCTCCTGGCTCCTGGGTTTGGCCTGGCTCAGCCCTGGCCATGGTGGCCATTTGGGGAGTGAACCGGTGGATGGAAGACCTCTCTCTCTCTCTCTCTCTCTCTCTCTCTCTCTCTCTGTAACTGCTTTTCAAATAATAAATCTTAAAAAACAAAGAGGGAGAGAGGATGGGAGTGACAATGTGAAGATGGTGGAGAGGAGGGGAGCCCGGGGTGAGAGGGAGGAGCCTGGACGGGGAAGAAGGGCGAGTGGAAGGTACAGCTGTCCAGGGAGGCCTTGAGAGCTGTGGTCAGGCACCTGCCTTTCTTCTGAGGGTACTAGGGAGCTACAGCAGGTTCTAAGCGTGTGCCAGGGGGTGTCAGGTGTGCGCTTTGGGCAGAGCTGCTTCGGGCTGGGTAGATTGGAGGGGGCAGGGGCAAGGGTAGGTTCCCAGGTGGAGAGGACCAAAGCAGACACTGGGCATGCAGAGGAAGGGCCGTGCAGGGCCGTGGTGGGGAGGGCCCGCGCTGAGGCTCTCACAGGCCACGTGCAGCTCCAGGGTCCGGGACAGCTGCGCGTCCTCGGCGGCGTCGTAGTCCTCCACTCTGCAGCCGTAGCGGCCGCTCTGGCTCCGGTGCACGCCCCCCAGGGTCAAGTTCCCCTCCAGATTCGTATCCAGCACTTCCTCCTGCTCGCCCTGGGGGCCGGAGATGAGGAACCAGGCTTAGGAGTCACCCTGGCCCCGCGAGCACGCGTCTGGTGGCCAAGGGGTCACCAGATCAGTGTCACACTGGGGCCAGGGCCGGGGCTGGCGCAGGGTCACAGAGGTCACAGAGGCCAGGCGCTGAGGGCCCCCAAGGAACCCCGGGGTCGGCGGGGGCGGAGTCACCTGAAGCCGGAAGAACGTGTACTCAGGGCTGGGGCTGCCGTCCCCCCGGCAGAGCAGCTGCACAGAGTCGCCTTCCGGCACCCAGCCCTCCGCGGTGGCCGGGCTGCCCACCCAGAGCTGCACATTCTCCGTGGGGTCTAGGAGAAAGGCGGCGGGGGGACAAGAGGGGTCAAAGGTGAGAGGTCATATGCTCCAAAGCCCACCAGTCCATCTGAGATCAGGCCCCAGAGTTGGAGCTTGTACAGGTCAAGGGTCAGAGGTCAGCATGAGATGTGGGGCCAGGTGTCTTGTGGGGAGTCCAATGCAGTGGGGGGGCACCCGCTCCAAGGGGTGCAGGGTGCCAAGTGGGGCCCACAAGGCAGGGTGGGGGCTCCCACTCGGGGTCAGAGGTCAGAGGCCAGCGGGAGGGGTGGACTCACAGTGCAGGGTGAGGCGGAACTCGGGGCTGTCCAGGCGGCCGTGCAGGCCGGAGGGCAGGTTGTAGTGGGCGGCGCAGTGGAAGCGGGCGTCGCGGTCGGCCTTGTGGAGCCGCAGGTAGAGCGTGCTGCTGAGGGAAAGCAGGCCCGAGGCCTCCCGCACCCTGCGGCTGGTCATGTAGGCCTCTGCGGGACAGGCGGGGCGTGCAGCCAGGACCCAGGCCGCCATGGGGAACAGGCCCCAACCCCCGCAGAGCCGGAAGCTCCCAGAGCCGCACCCCTGTCCTGAGCTCAGCCCTCTGGGCACCCTCGGCTCTGTGGGCCCAGCCCTGCCCCTGCGCGGTCCCCGCCCCGCAGTGAGCGCCTCTCGGCTTTGTCTCTGCATAGACCGGCTCTGGCCCTGAGCCCCGTCTGTGTCTCCTCTTTGTCTTGCTTTTCTGCCCTTACAAAGGGGGCAGTGAGCCGGCCCCCCCCCCCAGCACCCCGCCCGCTCTGCGCCTGCGCGGCTCACCTGAATTCACCTCCGTGGGCACCTCCAGGCGCTGCCCGTCCCGGTACCAGCTGATCTGGGGCACCGGGTTCCCGTTCTGGCTGCTGCAGGTGGCTATCTGAGGGGGGGTGGGCATCGGCCTGGCCTTGAGCCCGGGGCTCCCTCCCCCCGCTCCCTGGGTACCAGCAGTTCCTACCCCCAGCTCCTCGTCTCCAGACTGAGAAGCCCAGGTCTCCCGTGCAGGACCCCTGCCCCTCCGCCCCCAGCGCCCCGGAACCAAATCCAGGCCCCAAGGTACCTCCTGGGCCGACTCCTCCATCACAGACAGCGTCCCTTTGTTGGGGAAGACCTCGGTGGTCTCTGGCTTTGCTACAGGGAAGACGGGGGGGGGGGGGGGTCAGGAGCCCCTCCCTTGTGCCCTCCCCTCCCCGCCCACCCTCCTGAAGGCCCCCCCGGGGGGGGCACTTACCAAACACCCGGAGCCGGGAGGTGGCCTCAGCGGTGCCTGCGGCCCCTGCCCTCACCACACATACGTAGTCCCGCTCGTCGCCCACCTGGGCCTCGGCCAGCACCAGGCGCCCACGGGAGTCCAGCTCGTATGGGGGGCTTCGGCCCCAAGAGTCGTGCACTGTGCCCTGGAGCTCAGGGCCCTGTGGCTCTGCCGAGGCCAGGCGGCGGCGGGCCCCGGAGCGGTCGATCTGTGGGGGCGGGGGTGTCAGGGGCGGCTGCCCCCACCCTCCTCTGTCTCTCTTTATTCCGTGGCTTCTTCTGCTTTCCTGCCCCACCCTCCTCCCTGTCTGCCCCCCATCTCCCTCTCCCTCACTCTGTTCCCATCTCTCTCTCCACCCCAGTGTCCCGACTGCACAGCTTCTGCCTGGCCCCTTTCTCGCGCTGGGCCTCAGTTTCCCCATGAGTGAAACCAGCACAGCCTGGTGGATCTCTAGGGGTCCTCTGGGCCCTGAGGGGGGCAGGCATGTTCGCGGGGGGGGGGGGCCGACGCGACCCCCAGCCCAGGGCACTCACCAGAAACCACTCCAGCACAAAGTGGTCCTGGGCCCCGAAGGGCGTACAGTCCAGGGTGACCAGCTCCCCTCGCATCACCTCCACCAGGGGGGGCACCGACACGTGCACCTCGGCCTGGGCACCTGCGGACAGCAAGCGGGCTGTCTGGGAGACCCCTCCCGGCGGCACCCTTGTCCCCACGGCCCCCACTCCCCCTCCATCTCCCATCTCCCATCTCCGCGTCTCTGAGTCTCTCCTTCCCCCTGCAGGCTAAGGGCTCCCCCGCGGCAGCCCTGGTTCAGTCTCCCACTCCAGCAAATGCCCCTCGAGGGCAGGGCCAGGCCCGGCTCAGCCCCTCAGCCCCTTGCCTTGGGCACCCCAGCCCAGCGGGGCCAGGCTCTGACTGGGGGAGTAGAATCCGGGTTGTCCCTGTCTGGTCTCCGGTTCTGCAGGTGCAGCTCCCGGCCTGGGGCTCCATCTCTCGGGCCCTGGGGCTCTGTCTGCTCTCTCCTGCGTGGGGGGCTGGGGTGTGGGCTGCTGCGGCTGGGCCTGGAGCTGAGGGCTGAGGCGGGATGGGTGTGTGGGGGCGGTGAGGGGGGACAGGGCTGGGCAGGTCTCAGGAATGTGGGAGGGACAGGCTGGCTGAGACCTGCCCGGCTTGGCGCCAGAGCCCCCTGCCCTCCCCTCAGCCTCCTTGTCTCTTTAATGGGACAGAGAAGAGGGTAAGGTGAGTCCCTGTATATGGACCAGGACGGCCATGGGTCCTGGGTCCCGGGGCCGGAGGGAGCAGGGCGCCTGGAC
Source organism: Sylvilagus floridanus (assembly GCA_949820135.1). Taxonomy (NCBI): domain Eukaryota; kingdom Metazoa; phylum Chordata; class Mammalia; order Lagomorpha; family Leporidae; genus Sylvilagus; species Sylvilagus floridanus. The sequence continues at coordinate 11,729,213 of OX463232.1, forward strand.
TCCGGGGTCCTGGGGGAGGGGGGTCTCCCGCTGGGGTCCTGGCAGAGACAGCACTTCTGCCCACAAAGCCACCGCGCCCTTTCACCCTCGGGCTGCCAACCTGGCACGGGCTCCGGGTTCTTAGACCCTCCCTTCCTTCCCCGCCCAGCCTGGCCCGGCCCTGCCTCACCCCTGGGGACCCACTATTTACCAGGCCTGTGCCAGGGGCCCGGAGGACTCCCAGGCCCCCCCCCCCCAGGCCTGCCCCTGGGGCCAGTGCCGGTGCCCAGGGCTGGGTCGGAGTGGCGGCCGGCCAGGGCAGGCAGCTCTCCCCTGGCTCCCTCATCTGGCAGCCCCTGTGCCCAGCCCCGGGGGCCTCTTCCCCACCCCACACAGGTGTGTGGATTTATGTGGCCCCAGGAAGGGGCGGCGTGCGGAAACACTTTGTTCCACTGTCATCACCCAGGGCTGCCACTCCCGCCCCGGCCTGAGTTCTTTACAGGTTGGAAACAAAATTTGTCCGTAACCCCACAGCAGGGTCCCTGGCTTCTCTGGGCGGTAAGGGTGTCCCTGATCTCCTCGGGGAGAGGCCCTAGAGTTCTGTGAATCCTGGGGGGAGGGGGCCTGCACCCCTGCTGGGAGGGGCCGCCGCACAGGGGGCCCCGATTTAGGGTCCTGAGTGGGGAGGGGCTGACTTCTCAGGCTGCCCCTGCTCGGTGCTGTGGTCTCCTGCCTGGCCGGTCTCTAAGCCTCTCCTAATAAGGGCACCTCCCGACGCCTTTATGTTCCCTATCCCTGGGGTCCCCACCTTTTGCTTCCAGGGACCTGCGAAAGCCCGGTCCCCTTGATTTCCCCGAGTCCCCAGGGGCCGCACCCCCTACCCGCCCTGCCCCGCGCCCAGTCCCGCCTGGCTTGCAGCCCGAGCCGTACCTGGGTGTGCGGCCAGCAGGAGCGCCAGCAGCAGCAGCCGCGGGGCCCTGCGCGCCCGGGCCCAGGCGTCCGGGGGCTCCATGTTCGCGGCGGCGGCGCTGACTGAGCCCGGGCTGCAGCTCGGCCGCAGCGGGGCTGGGAGCGCGAGGCCCCGCCCCCGGGAGGCCCCGCCCCGCCCCGCCCTCCGGACCCCCCTCGTCCCCCCAGGACTGGGCGCGGGGCCAGGACCTCCCACTGCCCAGAGCGGACCTGCCAACGCCCCGCCCGGCGCGGGGTTCCCTCCGCCCCCAGGGCCCGGGGCCGTCCGGGCTTTGGCTGACCGGCGCCCGCGGCGGGGCCCTGAGCGGCCGACAGGTCCAGCCGGTGCCCCGAGCTGGCCCCTCTGCCCCTCGTTCCGGCCTGAGGCCTCGCGGCCTCTTCCCTGTGATGAGTGACCCTGCTACAACCAGTGGCCTGGCCTGACCTCCGCCAGGGTTAACCGGTAGCCCCCAGCATCTCCGGGGGCCTGCCCTGACCCCTCCCCAGCCAGGGGCCCCCAGCCGCCGCGTCTCCGGCTCTGCGCTGTGATGTCCTCCCCCGCGGTCAGTGCGCTGGGCGCTGCCCTCCTCCTCCGGCCAGTGGCCCGGAACCGTTGTTCAAGGCTTATCTCTAATGGTCTTCCATCTCAGTTCCGCCTCGGCCTGCGATCACAGCGGGGCTGGAGGGGGTGCTGTCTCCCAGCTCTCCCGCCCGGCCGGCTCCCCCCCCATCCAGGGAATCCCAGGAATGCCACCCTCCTTCCTTCTCTCCCCTCCATTCTCTCCGACCTTGGGGGAGGGGCGGAGAACCAGGCAGGCCGGAGCAGGTGAGTGGGGGAGGGGCGGAGGCCAGGGCACCTGCCGGGAAGGGGGAGGAGCCTTGCTTGGTCCTCCCTTGGGAGGACTGGCAGGGCTCCTCACAGGCCAGGTCCATCTTGGACAAAATCCTCAGACTGCGGCCTGAAGGTGGGGGTGGGGTGGAGAGATGTCGCTGGTCACCTGGGAGAAGTTATAAGGACCCTGGTCAGAGAGGGGTGGCTAGTCCCGCAGAGGGGAGGTCCTGGAGTCTGGGCTCTGCTGGACAGGGAGGGAGTGTCTCCTCTTCAGAAAGCCCCCCTGCCTCCTTAACTGCGTCAGGGTCCTCCTCAGGATCCCCCTGCACACTCTGGTGGTCCCCATCATTGGGTCCTTGAGGGCGGGGTCAGGGCTGCCACAGTCACTGTGGTGCCCCCCTGCCTCACCGGACACAAGAGTGCACACACAGCGGGTCTGCAGACTGTCATGGTGGGCCACACGTGCCAGCAGATCCCGTCCCAGGCCAGGACAGCCCCAGGAGGTCCCTGTCCCCCAGTGCCTGGCCCTTCTGTCCGTGGCGTGCACACCTGCTGTGTGGGCCCGACCTGCGTGGTGCCCCCTCGCCAGCCATACCCGCTTCCTGTCTGCAGTCCTGGCCAGGGAGGAGGACGCATGGGATATGGGGAAGGGAGGAAAGTCAGGAATTTCAACCTGGCCCCCTGCAGACTTGCACAAACAGGTATCATAACGTCATCTGCCTCTGTCCCCTACAATTTATTCTCACAAAACAGCCAGAGGGAGCCTGTTAGAATGTGAGTCACGGGTGGCCATTTGGAGATGGGAGGTGTGTGTGTGTGTGTGTGTGTGTGTGTGTGGCTTTCAAATAAAATGAAAATAAAGATTTATTAAAGGGGACAGCATTGTGGCACAGTGGGTGAAGCCATGGCTTGCAATGCTGGATTCCCATGTGAGCGCTGGTTCAAATCCCAGCTGCTCCACTTCCGATCCAGCTCCCTGCTCATGCACCTGGGAGGGCAGAGGAAGATGGCCCAGTGCTTGGGCCCCTGCCACCTGCCTGGGAAACCAGGGTGTGGCCCCTGGCTCCGGCTTCCTGCTTGGCCCAGCCCTGGGTATTGGGGCCATTCGGGCCTTGAACCTTCAGATGGAAGGTCCTTCTGTGACTCTCATTCACCCTGTCACTGCCTTTCAAATGAATAAGTACATCTTTAAAAATGTGTTCTTGGGGTAAAGCACTGCCTGCAGCGCCAGCAACCCATACGGGCACTGGTTTGAGACTTTGGCTCCCCAGATGGCCACAAAGGCTGGTGCCAGGAGCCAGGAGCCAGGAGCATCCGCTGGGTTTCCCACACAGGTGCAGGGGCCATCTTCCACTGCTTTCCCAGGCTGTAGCAGAGAGCTGGATGGGAAGTGGAGCAGTTGGGACTCCAACTAGCACCCATACGGGATGCCGGCACTGCAGGCAGTGGCTTTACCCGCTACTCCACAACGCTGGCCATGGCCATCAAAGCCCCGGCCCTGGCCACGTCGGATATCTCCAGCTAGCCTTGGTTCCAAGTTCACAGCAGAGTGAGACTTATGGTTTCTACTACTCAGAAAGGGGCGGAAACTTGCAGGTGCATGGGAGGTGGGCCTAGGTTGTGTACACACAGTTTGGATGACGCACAGAAGGGGACTTGTCATGTGGGCCAGGCCAGCCTGTCGCATGGCCAGCAGCCATGTCCTGTGGCTGTCAAACCAAGGATTGCCTGGAGCGTGTCAGTCACCATGTCGGTGAGGACTGTCAGATTGCAGTTCTTCTTCCAGCTACCTGCATGCCCACAGCAGGTGGCAGAGACCCAACCTCTTGAGCCGTCACCCACTGCCTGCCAGGTTGCATTAGCAAGCAGCTGGACTGGAAGTGGAGCAGCCGAGCCTTGAACTGGCGCTCTGGTAGGGGACATGGGCATCGCAGGTGGCAGCCTAGCCTGCTGCCCCGCCACGCCCACACTGGCGCTTAAAGGTAAAACCAGCTCACACCGGTGGCGTCTGGAAATCATGACACATGGGGGGGGGGTTGCTGCCTTTGGACTTCAGGCTTGGATCAGCAGAATGGAGCCGTTGAAATTTTGTGTTGTCGTGGGCGCCAGGGTGAGTGTGTGGGTGTACAGAGAGTTATTTTTAAAAAAGTGATTTATTCACTTATTTTATTTGAAAAGGAGAGAGAGAAAGAGAGAGAGAGAGAGAGAGAGAGAGAGAGAGAGAGAGAGAGACCTTTCCTCCACTGGTTCACTTCTCTAATGCTTGTCACGGCGAGGACACAGTCCAGGCAGGTCTCTAAAGTGGGTGGCGGGGACCCACCTACTCGGGCTATCATCTGCTGCCTGGCAGGAGTCCGGAACTGGAAGCAAAGCTGGGACTCGAACCCAGCAGCTTTGATTTGGGATGCGAGTGTCCCGAGGGGCATCCCATCTAGTGCCCCGGAGACCCCGTACTGGGGGTGCTGGGGGCGGCGGTGTGAGCGGTGTGAGGCACAGCTCTCTCGAGCATTCGGAGGTGCGTACTGCAGTGGCCCTTGGCCTGGAAAGTTATCTACAAGCCTGCACCTGTTGCCCCCATTGAGAGAAACCCCTGGGCCTGAGAGTCTCCCTTGGAGCCTCGTGGGAGCTCAGGGGGACCGGAGCGTGGCCATCGCTGCCACGCTTTCCACCCCGGAGTTAACTAGTGCAAAGGCAGCGGGGGTGGTGAGGCACTTCCAGCCCGGGCTGCCGTTTTCAAGACGGGGCCAGCAGCCCCTCCTGCGAGCCAGCCAAGCACGCCCCTGCCGCCGTCTCCATCACCAGGTGCGGTCTCGGGCCCCTCGTCTCAAACCTGTGCCGTTTTGTGATTTGCTGCAGGGAAGCCACGTTGCATGCCCCTCCCGATGATCCAGTAAGTTCCCAGGCGGTTTCTGCAGCCATCCTCAGTGACATCCAAGAGGACTCGGTCCAGGACCCCTGGGTACCCAGGTCTTTTATATCACATGCACAGCACTCGCACATATACAGCTCCCGCAATCCTCCCACAAACTTAACCATGTTTTTAAGCTTTATTTACTTTCTGAAAGGCGGGGAGACAGATCTTCCATCTGCTGGTTTGCGTCTCAAATGCCTGCCACCTCCAGGGCTGGCCCCGGCTGAAGGCAGGAGCCAGAACTCAACCTGAGTCTCCCCCATGGGTGGGGGGGCTCACGCACCTGGACCATCATCGCCGTCTCCCAGGACGGGACGCAGGTCTCCCAGGTAGCGACTTAAGTGCTGCACCAAACAGCTGCCCATCCCCCTGCCCTTTAGTTATTTGAAAGGCAGAGCTACAGAGAGGGAGAGAGGGAGAGAGAGAGATCTTCCATCTCACTGCTTCACTCTGCAAATGGCTGCACAGGGTGGGGCTGAAGTCAGGAGCCTGGAGCTCCATCTGGGTCCCCTGTGTGGGTAGCAGAGGGCTAGACCCTCACCTGCTCTCTCCCAGGGTGCACGTCAGCAGGTAGCTGGATCAGAAGTGGAGCGGCCAGGGGCATTGAAGGAGGCAACCTGCTGTGCCTGTGTGTTTTCAATCATCTAGACCCATACTACCCATTATGACGTCAGTGCTTTGTGAGTGGTTGACAGGCTGTATTGTTTATGGTATAATGACCCCCCCCCCAAAAAAAAGTACATGTTCAGTACAGGTGCAGTTATCAAAACCATTCATTTATTTAGTTGACAGACAGGGACAGAGAGGGAGAGAGAGAGACTGCTCATCTGTTGGGGCGAGCCCCAGATGCCAGCTCCAGCACGCGGGCGCCAGGAAGCCAACGACTTGAGCCATCGCTGCTGCTGCTGGCCAAGGTCTATGTGAGCAGGAAGCTCTGGTGAGTAGCTGGGGCCGGGCATGGAATCCAGGTGCTCCAGGATGCGGCACGGGCGTCTGAACCTGCCCCACATGCAATTCTGAAAAGAAGAATTTATTTTTCCAAAAGGCCCATAACAGGTGGGGCTGGGCCAGGCCAAAGCCAGGAGCCGGGGGAACTCCATCTGGATCTCCCAGGTGGGTGGTGGGGCGCCCAGGCCCTCCCAGGGCGCACCTTAGCGGGGGCTGGACCTGGAAGTGGAGCTCGGAGCTCGGACGTGAACTGGCTCCGATGTGGCAGTTTCGGATCCTGGGTTTCCCAGGCAGTGTCTTAACCCCCGTGCCAAATGCCTGGCCCAACCAGATGCAATGAAATACTCTCTCTCTCTCCTTTTTTTAATTGACAGGCAGAGTGGACAGAAAGAGAAAGGTCTTCTTTTTGCCGCTGTGGCCAGCGCGCTGATCCGAAGGCAGGAGCCAGGTGCTTCTCCTGGTCTCCCATGGGGTGCAGGGCCCAAGCACCTGGGCCATCCTCCACTGCCTTCCCAGGCCACAGCAGAGAGCTGGACTGGAAGAGGGGCAACCGGGACAGAATCCGGCGCCCCGACCGGGACTAGAACCTGGGGTGCCGGCGACGCAGGTGGAAGATTAGCCTAGTGAGCCGCGGCGCAGGCCCAGTGAAGCACTCTCTTTCTAAGTCGCAGGTTGGTTGAACCTGGCCACAGGCAGGGTTCCTGCCGATGCAAGGGACCGGTTCTCACCAGCAAGCCCGCAGCCGCCGCTGCTGTCTGACCACCTTCAGGCGGTTGTGCTGTGGGGAAGCCCGAGCTGGCCAGGGCGTGGAGACCCCGCGGGGAGGCCTGTGGGTCCCCAGCTGCCAGGGGATTGCATTCTGAGCTGGAACCACCCGCAGAGCCCCTGCTCCCTGCAGCTGCACGGAGGGCTGAGGTGAGCTGGGAGCAGAGCGGCTCCGGGTGCTTCTGGGGCAGCCAGATCACTGGTCACGGGGTGGGTGGGGGGGTGTGGGAGGTGGGGGGGTGGGGGGGTTGTGACCTCATCAGACCGGTTCTGTGGCCGCGCAGTGCTGGGCCAGAGCGGCTCAGCAGTCCTTGTTCTCCTGATCACTCCTGGGACTCTCTGGCGTGACCCGAAACCCTCTCAGCAAACAACCTCTCTGCCCGGCAGGCGGCTTCTGGGAGCCAGGGGCTTTCAGGCTCTGTCCAGTGGACACTTTGTCCTGCATCTCTTACATCTCAGCTCAGCCACCCCCTCCTCCTGGAAGTCCTCCCTGACCTCCCCCGGCTGGATCAGGAGCTTCCTCCAGGTCGTGGTCAACCCTGCATTGCTCAGCCTAGGGCCTGGGGGGAGGGATCCTCCAGGATGGATGATGGGGGCGGGGCGATGTCCTCCACTGGATTTGGGCTGAGGGCAGCCTGCTCTGGGAGGCCCACAGAGAGAGGGAGGAGGGAGGAGGGAGAAGGGCGGGTCCTAGGCCCCTCCCAAGAAAATGTGGTGTCTTTCTGGCTGTGGACCTGGGACTGGGCCATGGTGGTGGTGGTGGGTGGGGGGCAAAGTGGCTGATTCTCTGAGAGCTTGAGATTCTGGACCCCAAATCCTGAGAGCAGGATTCTTGGGGCTGAGAGAGGAGGCTGGGGGCCCAAACTGCATGTGAAGGTCTGAGGGCGGAGGCCAAGGGCCTCCACACTCCATGGACAGGTGTGAGGGTAGAGGGGCTGGGGCCAAGGGCCTCCACACTCCATGGACAGGTGTGAGGGTAGAGGGGCTGGGGCCAAGGGCCTCCACACTCCATGGACAGGTGTGAGGGTAGAGGGGCTGGGGCCAAGGGCCTCCACACTCCATGGACAGGTGTGAGGGTAGAGGGGCTGGGGCCAAGGGCCTCCACACTCCATGGACAGGTGTGAGGGTAGAGGGGCTGGGGCCAAGGGCCTCCACACTCCATGGACAGGTGTGAGGGTAGAGGGGCTGGGGCCAAGGGCCTCCACACTCCATGGACAGGTGTGAGGGTAGAGGGGCTGGGGCCAAGGGCCTCCACACTCCATGGACAGGTGTGAGGGTAGAGGGGCTGGGGCCAAGGGCCTCCACACTCCATGGACAGGTGTGAGGGTAGAGGGGCTGGGGCCAAGGGCCTCCACATTCCATGGACAGGTGTGAGGGTAGAGGGGCTGGGGCCAAGGGCCTCCACACTCCATGGACAGGTGTGAGAGAAGAGGGGCTGGGGCCAAGGGCCTCCACACTCCATGGACAGGTGTGAGGGTAGAGGGGCTGGGGCCAAGGGCCTCCACACTCCATGGACAGGTGTGAGGGTAGAGGGGCTGGGGCCAAGGGCCTCCACATTCCATGGACAGGTGTGAGGGTAGAGGGGCTGGGGCCAAGGGCCTCCACATTCCATGGACAGGTGTGAGGGTAGAGGGGCTGGGGCCAAGGGCCTCCACACTCCATGGACAGGTGTGAGAGAAGAGGGGCTGGGGCCAAGGGCCTCCACACTCCATGGACAGGTGTGAGGGTAGAGGGGCTGGGGCCAAGGGCCTCCACACTCCATGGACAGGTGTGAGGGTAGAGGGGCTGGGGCCAAGGGCCTCCACACTCCATGGACAGGTGTGAGGGTAGAGGGGCTGGGGCCAAGGGCCTCCACATTCCATGGACAGGTGTGAGGGTAGAGGGGCTGGGGCCAAGGGCCTCCACATTCCATGGACAGGTGTGAGGGTAGAGGGGCTGGGGCCAAGGGCCTCCACATTCCATGGACAGGTGTGAGGGTAGAGGGGCTGGGGCCAAGGGCCTCCACACTCCATGGACAGGTGTGAGAGAAGAGGGGCTGGGGCCAAGGGCCTCCACACTCCATGGACAGGTGTGAGGGTAGAGGGGCTGGGGCCAAGGGCCTCCACACTCCATGGACAGGTGTGAGGGTAGAGGGGCTGGGGCCAAGGGCCTCCACACTCCATGGACAGGTGTGAGGGTAGAGGGGCTGGGGCCAAGGGCCTCCACATTCCATGGACAGGTGTGAGGGTAGAGGGGCTGGGGCCAAGGGCCTCCACACTCCATGGACAGGTGTGAGAGAAGAGGGGCTGGGGCCAAGGGCCTCCACACTCCATGGACAGGTGTGAGGGTAGAGGGGCTGGGGCCAAGGGCCTCCACACTCCATGGACAGGTGTGAGGGTAGAGGGGCTGGGGCCAAGGGCCTCCACACTCCATGGACAGGTGTGAGGGTAGAGGGGCTGGGGCCAAGGGCCTCCACACTCCATGGACAGGTGTGAGGGTAGAGGGGCTGGGGCCAAGGGCCTCCACACTCCATGGACAGGTGTGAGGGTAGAGGGGCTGGGGCCAAGGGCCTCCACATTCCATGGACAGGTGTGAGGGTAGAGGGGCTGGGGCCCACTGACGTCAATCGGGTGGGGATGGGGTCCCCAGGCTGCCCTTTCCCAGAGCTAAGCTGCCCCCTGGTGGCCGCTGCCCTCTCCCTGCACGCAGGGTCTCCGGCCAGCCTGGGCGGTTTATTTCCGCTTCACAAACCCGTCCCTGGGATTCCCTGCTAAACACACAGGGTGCCCTGTGGTGAGAAGAGAGAGGTAGGTGGGTTAGGTGGCGTCCCCTCGGGGTTGAGCAGGGCGGAGCCAGGCCCCTGGCGGGAAGCAGGGGACACAGGCAGTGGCCTTACCTGGTCTCCAGGCGGGGCAGCGATCCCGGGCCCCATGGGGCAGCTGCAGGCTGAACTCCCCATTAACAGTTTCTGCAGTGGACAGATGGGGGGGGCTGTGACTTCCCAGGTCTCTGCCCCTTACACCTAGGACCCCAGGCCACCCAAAGGCCTCTCCGCTCACCCTGTGGCCCCTTCCCCGGCCTGGGGGCAGGCGGGGACTTCCCACGGGGCTGAGGCCAAAGTCGTCATCCTCGGCAAGGGGAGTGGGGGCCGCAGTCTGGGGAGGGCCGGGGGTGCCTGAGGAGAGGGCATTGAGCGGTGTCTCAGGTGAGCGGCACCCCGCACACCTGGGGCGCCACCTGGCAGGTGCAGAGGTGGCGGGGCCCATACCCCAGGCCACCCTGTTCTTTCCCTCGCACATCTCGGCAGTGAGTAGGAAGAGGTTTTGTCTGTCCGACCATCCGTCTGTCTGTCCATCGTCCATCCCACAGACATTTTCTGAGAATCTGGGTGCCGGGCACAGTCCTAGGTGCTGAGGACAGGATAGGAAATAATCTCTGTGGCTGTGTGTGGAGCTGATGGGCCTGCTGAGGCAGGGAATATTCCAGAACATTCTGGAGTGTTCCACCTCCTTCTGTGACCATGGGGAGACTGGGGGGTGACTGCAGAGGCTACGGAGGGTGCCTTAGGGGGTGGCTGAGGAGGCCTAAGCAACAGCTGGAGGGAAGCCCACATGGGTGGTGGGCAGGCCGAACAGCAGGGGGTCCCATGTTGCTGCACAGGAGCTGGGGGCGGTGCAGGAGGTCGGGGAGTGGGAGGGGTCAGCAGTGCCCAGGCGGAGGAGCCCAGACCGGGATGGCTACAGAGACCTGGAGCCCTCAGCCAGGCCCCTGGGGAGGGGACGGGAAGTCGAGGCCCACAGAGGGTGTGGCCAGTGGGCCCTGGGTTCCAGTCCTGACTCCATCCCCTCGGCCCGCTCTCTGAGGAGGTCCCCCTCCATGTAATGGGATCCCAACAAGCTGGTAGGACAACTAACTGGGCATGCCCGGTCCCAGCCCCGCGCGGGAGGCAAGCACACACATGCACACACATGTACATGCGCACACATGCACGCACACACACACGCGCACACGCACGGTAGCTATTCTCCCCCTGCCCGGGGCTGTCTCTTCCCTGGCATATGATGAAGAATCAGGCGGAGGCGGCCAGCCTCTGAGCCGGGCAGCCCGAGCCCAGGTGCGGTCGCCAGCCTGCGTGCTGCTGTGCCCTCGCGTCCCCAGGGAGCCCGCTGAGTGCCTCCTAATGTTTCCATTTGCTTTTGGCTCCCTGGGCCGGATCTGTTTTTAGCTTCCCGAGCCGGTCTCCCCGCCCCACCCCCTTCCTGCCGGGCCCTGGCTTGCTTGCGCTTGGATAATGTTCCCGGACTTCCTGAGCTGCTCGGGAGGCCCAGTATCGATCGAGGCCGCCGGGCACTCAGCTTGAGAGCCACTGGCCAGGGCCGGGGACCCTGGGGCACAGCAGCGGGGGCGGGGGGAGCTGCAGAAAGCCAGATCTTAGGAAAAGAGCGCAGGGTTGGGGGCCCAGAAGACCCCCACGCCGGCTTTGGGCAGGTGCAGCCACCTCTCTGGAACAGGGCTGGCGGGAAGACACGCCCAGCGTGCCCATCCCACAATGGATGACTGAGTGGCTGTCGAGTGCATGTATCAGGGCCTGGTCTGGCCACTGAAAGGAGACCACGGCTCGAGCCACGGAGGGGCTCGCCTTGGGGATGGTGACAAAGCGACTTGGCCAGTGGTGACACGGACGAGGAAAATGCGCAGGGCAGAGAGGCTGGAGGGCCTCCCCGGAGGAGGGATGGGAAAGCGAGGCTGGAGAAACGAGACCCAGCCACAGAAGGAGCTGGTGCAAGGGCCCTGGGGCTGGGTGTGCCCGGGATGCAGGAGCTGGCGGGAGGCAGAGGGCACCGTGCCTGGCCCTGCACTCCTGAGCACCCAGCCAGGCCGGGGCCCTGCAGCTGAGTGACACCCGAGCTGCCCGCCTCACACCTGCGTCCGACTCACCACAGTCAGCCCGCCTTCACTTGTGGGTCTCCTGGGGGATGGGCTCAACCGAGGAGGCAGTGGCGGGGCGGAGGGGGCCGTCTGCAGGAGACAGGACGGGGTGGGGGTGTGTGTGTGTGAGCTGTCCCCTGGTCTCGCTGCAGGGGTCCCAGGTGCAGGCACCGCTCTGGGCTCCAGATGCCATGGAGGGTGAGGCCGAGATGGAGACCGCCACCCCTGCCCTCCAGGAAGCAAATGTCCAGGCCCATGGACCCCAGAATCCTGCTCAGCCCCTCCTCCCTCAGACCCAGGGTCCAGGCCCCCAGCCCCTCCTCCCTCAGACCCGGGGTCCAGGCCCCTAGCCCTCCTCCCTCAGACCCAGGGTCCAGGCCCCTAGCCCTCCTCCCTCAGACCCGGGGTCCAGGCCCCCAGCCCTCCTCCCTCAGACCCAGGGTCCAGGCCCCGGCCCCTCCTCCCTCAGACCCAGGGTCCAGGCCCCGCCCCTCCTCCCTCAGACCAGGGAGTCCAGGCCCCCAGCCCCTCCTCCCTCAGACCCAGGGTCCAGGCCCCAGCCCTCCTCACTCATACCCAGGGGTCCAGGCCCCCAGCCCTCCTCCCTCAGACCCAGGGTCCAGGCCCCAGCCCTCCTCCCTCAGACCCGGGGTCCAGGCCCTGCCCCTCCTCCCTCAGACCCAGTTCCAGCTGGCCCTGCTCACCGGCTCTGGCTCTGGCTCCGGCTCACTGTCTTCTGGGCTGCTGCTGTCCCCCTGGGCCCCCTGGGCGGCTGGCTCCCCTGGGGGCTGGTAGATGCTGATGGCCTCCCGGCCCTGGATCTCACAGCGGCAGAAGGGGCAGGTGCGGCTGTCCGAGTGCTGTGTGGGCACCAGGGAGAGTTCTCCATCTGCCGGGGGACCCCGTGGCCCTCGGGCCCCAGAGTGACCGCGGGGGAGGTAGGGGGACACAGGGAGGGAGGGGGCGTCATGGCAACAGCGAGATGGTGAGAAATGCTGGTGGGAAGGGGGCGGGGCAGCAGCTCCTTGGAGCCAGGACAGCAGCTCCCGGGAGGACCAGGACACACCCCCCACAGCCCCGGGGGGCTTCGAAGGCCCAGAGGGGCCTGGCCCTGGCTCCCGTCACTCAGCAAGGGTGGGAAGGGGAGCGGCCAGGATGCAGCCAGTCTCCTCCTCCTCCGTCTCTGGGCCTCAGTCGTGCCCTCTGATCAATGGGAGACCCCACCAGGGCTCTAAGGCGGAGGGGGAGCTGGGGCAGAGGGCGGGCGGGGCCGGTGCACCTGCCAGGCGCCCAGGCACTGGCTGCAGAGCAGGTGCCCGCACGGCTCGATCCGCACGTCCTTGTTCCTCTCCGCACAGATCTTGCAGAGCTCGAAGGTGGAGTCCATGGCCCAGTACAGCTGCAGCTGCTCCTGCGGGGGGCAGGGGGCGTCAGCACCCCGGACGCGAGTCCCAGCCCCGAGCCCTCTCCGCAGTCCAGGCCGGTGTGCCCGCCCGCCTCCGATTCCATTCTGGGAGACTTGCTGTCTGGGTTGTCTACACTGAGCATGGCCACATTCAGCAAACAACGACTGGATTCCAGATTCGAAATGAGAAAGTGTAAGGATATCCCACACAGTGCACAGAGGAGACTTCTACTTCAAACATTCTTTGCTGCTTCTCTCTCCCCCGTGGGGAGACGGGAAGCCAGCACTGGCCACGCCCAAGTGCATCAGCCGCGTTTCCTGCTTTAGTCCCCACGCGGCTGGCAGGAGGCAGGAGAAGAGGTGTGGGTGAATGGGGGCTCAGAGAGGCCAAGTAATTTACCCAGGGTCACCCAGCGGCCAGGGCAACCTGCAGGGGGCGGGGTCACAAGCCAGTGGGCGGGGTCTCACCTGGGACACGTGGATGCGCTGGTGGGGCTCCGTCTGGCACAGCTCGCTCAGGTCAGGGTTGTGGTTTCTCCCATCTGGGTAGAGGTAGCTGGGGGAGGGAAGGGGTCATTGTGCCCGTGGCTGGCCTGGGGGGATTTGTCCTCTGCCGCCAAGTTGGGCACACTGACCTTGGCACCTGGTGACTCGGGCTCCTGAGGTGAGGGTCAGAGTGACAAAGAACCAGGAAATGGGCCAAAAGTCTCAGGCTGAGCCCTCCGAGATTCGCACTTTTCTTATCTTTCTGTCCTTTCAAAATTATTTATTTTATTTTACATAAAAGAGTGGGGGCCGGCGCTGTGGCATAGCGGGTAAGGCCTCTGCCTGCAGTGCTGGCATCCCATATGGGCACCGGTTCTAGTCCCGGCTGCTCCACTTCCCATCCAGCTCTCTGCTGTGGCCTGGGAAAGCAGTGGAAGATGGCCCAAAGCCTTGGGCCCCTGCACCCACATGGGAGACCCAGAGGAAGCTGGTGGCTCCTGGCTTCGGATCGACACAGCTCCGGCCATTGCGGCCATCTGGGGAGTGAACCATTGGATGGAAGACCTCTCTCTCTGCCTTTCAAAATAAATCTTTTTTAAAAATTAACTCTGGAGTTTTCTCTGCACCCAAGTCCGACCCGGAACCCCTGTGGGCAAGCCAGCCTGGCCTGGAACTGCCCCCAGCTCCTCGGCGCGTGGGGCTGTGCCTCTGGGCTCCTCCCTTCTCAGCTGTCCGGCTGGGACTGTGCAGCCGAGCAGCCCTCGAGGCCGCACGTTTGCGGGCCCGCCTCCTCCCTGACCCCGTCTCTGCGCCCGCAGTGGGGAACTGGCCATGGTCACTCTGCCGGGAGCCCCCACGGGCCCAGCCCCCACTGTGACGCAGTGGACGGCAGATCTTCTGTCTCCCCTCCCCCCACCTCTCTCTGCCTCTCCAATAAATTAAGTCCGGGGTGGAGGAGAGCCCTCTGCCGTGGTGCTGACGCCGTTCCTGAGTGTGCGTGTGCAGGGCTCCAGAGACACACGCATGCGTTGCGTGCAGGCCCGCGGGCAATGCCGCTGGCCGCTGGCCGGAAGGCAGCGTGGCTGAGCCTGCACATGTGCTACTGCGTCCTTACACAAAAACAGATGTAAAATGATTGCGCAGCGACCGGCTGCGAACTTCAAACCAGCCACACGTGGGTCTGACACAGTGGCACAGAGGATGAGGTCCTCGCTTGTGACGCCGGCATCCCGAATGGCCAAGGGTTCAAGTCCCGGCTGCTCCACTTCTGATTCTGCTCTGGGAGAGCAGTGCAAGATGGCCCAAGAGCTTGGGCCCCTGCCACCCACATGGGAGACCCGGACTGAGTTCCAGGCCCCTGGCCCTGGCCTGGCCCTGCCCCTGGCTATTGTGGCCATTTGGGGGAGGGAACCAGCGGATGGAACATCTCTTTCTGTCTCTCCTTCTCTCTGTAACATCACCTTTATTTTCTTTCTTTTTCTAAAGATTTCTTTATGTATTTGAAAGAGGGGGGGCGTCTTCCATCTGCTGGTTCACTCCCCAAATGGCCACTACGGCTGGAGCTGTGCTGATCTGAAGCCAGGAGCCAGGAGCTTCCTCAGGTCTCCCACGTGGGTGCAGGGGCCCAAGGACTTGGGCCATCTTCTACTGCTTTCCCAGGCCATAGCAGAGAGCTGGATCGGAAGTGGAGCAGCCGGGACTCTAACCAGCGCCCATGTGGGATGCTGGCATCCTAGATGGAGGTTTTACCCACTATGCTACAGTGCCTGCTCCTATAACTGCCTTTCAAATAAATACATTTTTTTTTTCTTAAAAAGTGAGACTCTGGAAGCTGACCTGCTGCAGCCCCCACCACCCAAGGCAGCTCCTGAGTGAGGGGCCCCCGGGCAGCCTGGTTGCAGGTCGAAAAGCCCCGGCTGGCTGGCTCCCCTCTCCTCCTTCTGCCTACAGTAGGTTCTAGAACAGGATATGATATGTAGAGGCAAAAGCTCTGGCTAATTCCAGGGATTGAAGTCCAGGGGGCTGGGAGGGGGCGTGGCACCGCCAGCTCCCTCGACTTTGTGGGAACTGGGGGCACCCGTTCTTCAAGACCCTCGCCTGCCCCCTGCTGGAAGGCCGCGGCGTTGCAGCTTGGCAGCGTCCGGCGCCCCGCGGGTCTGCGCCTGGCGCGGCTCCGGCGGACTCACATGCCTTCCTTCTGTCCTTTGAGCAGCACCTGGAACAGCGGCTTGTTGGGGGGGATGGTCTGCACGACGCTGCCGTCGGAGCTCACGTAGCCGATGGCCCACTGCCCCAGGCGCGTGCAGCTCGGCCGGAAGATGTAGCTGCAGGGGGCCGCGGGGGAGGCGTGGTGAGGGGTCCCCGAAGCACCTGCCATTTCTCCCCGGGTCACTCGCGACACCCCCCTCCCTCCGTTTCCACTGGGAGAGCCGCTCTCCTGCGCTGGAGCTTGGACACACAGGGCTGACTTTAGGGCCTTGCAAGCTGGCCGGGCAGGGCGAGGGCAGCCGGCTCCAGGACTCCTGGGGATGCCAGCGTGAGGTTCCCCACTCCCACAGAGGCTGCTAAGGCTGCGGGGTGTGCACGGCTGGGGGAACTGGGAGAGGGCGGCTCCCGCACCTCGGCCCCGCAGGCTCAGGACCCTGACCTGCTGTTCCCCTAACCCCTTGCTGTTCCAGGCGGCTCAGCGCCTCAGTGCTTAGCGCCTGGTGGTTGGGGGGAGGGGTCCCAGCTCGGAACTCCGGGCTTGAAATAATTCAAGGGCTCAGTGCTGGGGGTCCTGTCTCCTACCCCAGCAGGCGCGGGGGAGGGGGGTCATCAAATTATTTCACAAGAGGGGCAGCCTGGGCTCTGTTCTTCAGCCCCCCCCCCCCCCCCCACCAGGCGTCATCCGCTTAGCGGCTGCCCGGGAGGCAGAGGCCGGAGCCAGTTCTTACTCTCTGATGGCCACCTGGATTGCAGCAGCCCCAGGGCGGCCCTGGCCCCCGGGGCCAGGCCGGGAGTTTTACCTGCCCGGCTTGTCCCTGCAGGCCTGCAGGCGCGTCTGCACCTCGTCATACGTGAGGAAGGCCATGTAGCCCGGGTGGTTGACGGCTAGCAGCTGCCAGTTCTTGAGCAAGGTCGGCCATGGCTGGAGCGGGGCGGGGCGGGGGTCAGGCAGGGACGGGGAGCAGCCCCCAGCCCGCCCCTCTCAGACCAGGACCCCGCCCCAGCCCCTCCCCCTCAGACCAGGACCCCGCCCCAGCCCCTCCCCCCTCAGACCCGCCCGGGAGCCCCGCCCCAGCCCCTCCCCCTCAGACCCGGGAGCCCCGCCCCATCCCCACCCCCTCAGACCCGGGAGCCCCGCCCCATCCCCACCCCCTCAGACCCGGGAGCCCCGCCCCACTCTCGGCCTCTCTCCCGACCTGGAAGAGCCTGGTGAAGATGTCAAACTCGAAGATGGACACGTGGCCGCTGCAGGTGAGGTCAACGGTGGAGCGCAGGGCCAGCGCGGTGGGGCCGGGGTCCACGGGGTGGCAGGTGCCCAGCAGCGACTCGAACTCGGCCCAGGGCAGCACGCACCTGCGGGGCGGGGGCGGGGGCGGGGGAGACAGGCTGAGCCCCTGGGAGCCCGGCGTGGGTGGGGTCCAGGGGAGGCGTCGTCCCCGGGCGCGCGCTCACCGGGCTCCGCAGTGCGCCCTCCACAGGGCCTGGGCCGGGGCCTCGGCGAGCTGGTACTCGTGGCCGCCGTACGTGCCTCCCGGGAAGAGCGCGCGCAGCTCGGCGTGCATGTGGCTGAAGATGAGGGCCAGCTTGGCCAGCTGCCGCCTGCGGGTGGAGGACCGGGCTGGCCGCAAGTCCCGCCTCCAGGACCCCTGGGGCTGGGGGCGCGGTGGGACCCCTGCCTCCTCTCCTGCAGGGGGCAGTGAGGGGTCGCTCCGGCGCTTAGCGCAGTGGCTCTGGCCGGTTCCTGTTTGTCTCGCTCTGAGCCTCGGCTTGCTCATCTGGGAAATGGGGTTCACATGAGGGACTCTGGGGCGCGGCACGGCTCGGATTCCGGCTCCGGTTTGCTGCCACTGGGGACCTGGAGGTATTGGTGACGGCGCGGGAACTGGGTCCCTGCCGCTCAGCATGGGAGACCCGGCTGGAGTGCCCGGCCTCTGGCGTGGCTGTGGCCCAGCTCTGGCCGCTGTGGGCATTCGGGGAGTGAAGTAGCAGATGGAAACCCTCGGGCTCTCAAATAAACATGTTTTTTGAAAAGGTGACTTGGAGGTGGGCATGGTGGCACAGGCGTTGGCCCGCTGCTTGGGGCGGCCACGCCCCACGTGGGAGTGCCTGCTTCCGGTCCAGCTCCCGGCTGGAGCACCTGGGAGCGGCAGGTGACGGCTCGGGTCCTTGGGTCCAGCTGGAGCTCCTGGCTCTTGGCCTTGGCCTGGCTCCTGGCTGTTGAGGGCTTCTGGGGAATGAACCAGTGGGTGGTCGATCTCTCTCTCTCTCTCTCTCCCTCTCTCTGCCCTTCAGATGAATAAGTAAACATCTTTTAAGTGTAAGTTTGTTTTGGGGGAAGACAATTTTGAATTCTATGCCTATTCTTTGCGAAGTTCCTGGAAATTGCATATTCCAAAGTAACCTCTCTGGATTCCAAGGTTGGTTTTTTTTTTTTTTTAAGATTTATTTATTTATAAGTCAGAATTGCACAGAGAGTGAGAGGGAGAGAGAGGTCTTCTATCCATTGGTCACTCCCCAGATGGCTATAACGCTGGAGCTGAGCTGATCCAAAGCCATCCAGTCTCCCATGTGGATGCAGGGGCCCAAGCACTTGGGCCATCTTCTACTGCTTTCCCAGGCCACAGCAGTCGGGAGTGGAGCAGCCGGGACTCGAACTGGCGCCTCTATGGGATGCCAGCGCTGCAGGCAGCAGCTCTAACCGCTGAGCTACAGTGGCTCGCACGCAGGCTGAGAGGCGGTGGCCCATGAGCGCAGAGGGCGTGGAGCGGGCACTGCGCGTGCGCACTCTCCTGCCATTCTCATCTCTGAGTGGCCCCTTGGCCGGGGCTGTGGGGTCCCCGGAAGCAGCTGAGCACCCGGGTCCCAGCCTGATTTGATGGCTGCCGCTTAGTCCAGCACAGATGCACTTCAGATGGGAAATACACAGCGGATTCCAAACTTATCAAAAAGAAATTTTTAAAGAAACATGAGCTATCTCATTTATCATCGTTTATGCTGATCACAAGCTGGGGCAGTATTTCGGATATAGTGAGCTAAAGATGTCAGCCACGGCGTTCTGGTGCCCGGGTTAAGCCGCCACCTTCGACACCAGCATCCCGTAGGGGCGCCAGTTCAAGTCCTGGCTACTCCACTTCTGGTCCAGCTCCCTGCTAATGCACCTGGGAAAGCAGTGGAGGATGGCCCAAGTGCTTGGGCCCCTGCACCCACATGGGAGACCCGGAAGAAGCTCCTGGCTCCTGGCTTCAGCCTAGCCCAGCCTTGGCTGTTGTGGCCATTTGGGGAGTGAACCAGTGCATAAAGACCTCTCTCTCTCTCTCTCTCTCTGTTACTCTGCCTTTCAAATAAATGTTAAAAAAAGTTATTACAGCTCAACTCAATTACTACGTTTTTTGAACTCTGAGAATTAAATGCTAGGTAGGCGGCTCGCACCAGGTTTCAACGGGGTGTGATGATCTGGAGTCTCCAAGTAGCTTCCAGAACCCTGCGAGGCTAAGCCCTCTAACACGCCCTGAGCCCTTGTGCTTTTGAGCATCTAGAAGCTTCTGCAGCTGGTGCAGTGATGATGCCCCCCTCCCGGGAAACTTCCGGAAGCTTGCCTGCCCCAGTGAGTAGGGCTGGGCGCTGGGTTGTGGGGGACAAGCCCTGCGGGAGCTCTGCTCTCACCCCGCCCCTGGCGTGTGACGTTCAGTCACCAGACGCCGTGCAGGCGAGAGTCGGCCTCCCGGTATCTGACCCTCGAACCCAACTGGGCAGATATTTGACAGATAGAGTTAGACAGTGAGAGAGAGAGAGAGAGAGAGAGAGAGAGAGAGAGAAAGGTCTTCCTTCTGTTGGTTCACCCCCAAATGGCCGCTACAGCCAGAATTCTGCCGATCCGAAGGCAGGAGCCAGGTGCTTCTCCTGGTCTCCCATGGGGTGCAGGGTCCAAGGACCTGGGCCATCCTCCACTGCACTCCCGGGCCACAGCAGAGAGCTGGCCTGGAAGAGGGGCAACCGGGGCTAGAACCTGGTGCCCATGTGGGATGCCGGCACCGCAGGCGGAGGATTAACCAAGTGAGCCACGGCACCACCACCCCCCCCCCCTTTTACACCAAAGAAGCTTCTCTGTTAATTGCCGGTTTTCATGGCCTTTTCGGAGTGCCTCCCAGCCTGGGCCTCGTGATGGCAGGAAGAGCCGTCGGCAGGCAGACTGGGAAGCCCATGTGGGGTGAAGCCAGGGGACCCCATGGGGCAGGGCTGTGGCTCCGGCGTAGCAGGTGAAGCCGCCACCTGCAGTGCCGGCATCCCATATGGGCGCTGGTTCGAGTCCCGGCTGCTCCTCTTCCAATCCAGCTCTCTGCTGTGGCCTGGGAAAGCAGTAGAAGATGGCCCAAGTGCTTGGGCCCCTGCACCCAAGTGGGAGACCTGGAGGAAGCTCCTGGCTCCTGGCTTCAGATCGGCGCAGGTCCGGCCATTGTGGCCATCTGGGGTGTGAACCAGCGGACGGAAGACCTCTCTCTCTCTGCCTCTCCTCTCTCTGCCTGCCCCTGTGTTCTCTGTAACTCTGCCTCTCAAATAAATACACCTTCAAAAATATCAATCTGTTTTTGCAAAAGGGAGCCCCTGAACACGCTCGCCACAAAGCAGGGGCGTGGGCCGCACAGGCTGAGCGCTCGCCCGAGCTCCCGGCTGCACCGTGCCTGCCTGCACCTGTCCACAGAGTCCACACGGCCCTCCGCGGCAGGAAGCTCCGGGGAGACTGGGTGCTGGCAGCCCGGCTGCGGGGTGACTCAGGAAAGGGAGACGGCACGGTGGTGGCTGAGGGCATCAGTGGCCCAAGAAGGAAAAACTGTGTGGTCAGGTTCCCTGAGCGAGGAGGGGCCTGGAGATAGGACCCTAGGTCTGAGGGAGGAGGGCTGGGGGCCTGGACCCCTGGGTCTGAGGGAGGAGGGCGGGGCCTGGACCCCTGGGTCTGAGGGAGGAGGGCGGGGCCTGGACCCCTGGGTCTGAGGGAGGAGAGCGGGGCCTGGACCCTGGGTCAGAGGGAGGAGGGGCGGGGCCTGGACCCTGGGTGTGAGGGAGGAGGGGCTGGGGGCCTGGACCCTGGGTCTGAGGGAGGAGGGGCGGGGCCTGGACCCTGGGTGTGAGGGAGGAGGGGCTGGGCCTGGACCCTGGGTGTGAGGGAGGAGGGGCTGGGCCTGGACCCTGGGTGTGAGGGAGGAGGGGCTGGGGGCCGGGACCCTGGGTCTGAGGGAGGAGGGCGGGGCCTGGACCCTGGGTCTGAGGGAGGAGGGGTGGGGCCTGGACCCTGGGTCTGAGGGAGGAGGGGTGGGGCCTGGACCCTGGGTGTGAGGGAGGAGGGCTGGGGGCCTGGACCCGGGTCAGAGGGAGGAGGGCGGGGCCTGGACCCTGGGTCTGAGGGAGGAGGGCGGGGCCTGGACCCGGGTCTGAGGGAGGAGGGCGGGGCCTGGACCCGGGTCCCAGGGAGGAGGGCGGGGCCTGGACCCCGGGTCTGAGGGAGGAGGGCTGGGGGCCTGGACCCCGGGTCTGAGGGAGGAGGGGTGGGGCCTGGACCCTGGGTCAGAGGGAGGAGGGCTGGGGGCCTGGACCCTGGGTCTGAGGGAGGAGGGCTGGGGGCCTGGACCCCGGGTCTGAGGGAGGAGGGGTGGGGCCTGGACCCTGGGTGTGAGGGAGGAGGGCGGGGCCTGGACCCATGTCAGAGGGAGGAGGGCTGGGGCCTGGACCCTGGGTGTGAGGGAGGAGGGCAGGGGCCTGGACCCTGGGTGTGAGGGAGGAGGGGCGGGGCCTGGACCCTGGGTCAGAGGGAGGAGGGCTGGGGCCTGGACCCTGGGTCAGAGGGAGGAGGGCTGGGGGCCTGGACCCTGGGTCAGAGGGAGGAGGGGTGGGGCCTGGACCCTGGGTGTGAGGGAGGAGGGGTGGGGCCTGGACCCTGGGTCAGAGGGAGGAGGGGTGGGGGCCTGGACCCCGGGTCTGAGGGAGGAGGGCGGGGCCTGGACCCCGGGTCTGAGGGAGGAGGGCGGGGCCTGGACCCGGGTCCCAGGGAGGAGGGCGGGGCCTGGACCCCGGGTCTGAGGGAGGAGGGCTGGGGGCCTGGACCCCGGGTCTGAGGGAGGAGGGGCGGGGCCTGGACCCTGGGTCTGAGGGAGGAGGGGTGGGGCCTGGACCCTGGGTCTGAGGGAGGAGGGCGGGGCCTGGACCCTGGGTGTGAGGGAGGAGGGGTGGGGCCTGGACCCTGGGTGTGAGGGAGGAGGGGCTGGGGGCCTGGACCCCGGGTCTGAGGGAGGAGGGCGGGGCCTGGACCCTGGGTGTGAGGGAGGAGGGCTGGGGCCTGGACCCTGGGTGTGAGGGAGGAGGGCTGGGCCTGGACCCTGGGTCAGAGGGAGGAGGGCTGGGGCCTGGACCCTGGGTCAGAGGGAGGAGGGGTGGGGCCTGGACCCTGGGTCAGAGGGAGGAGGGGTGGGGGCCTGGACCCCGGGTCTGAGGGAGGAGGGCGGGGCCTGGACCCCGGGTCTGAGGGAGGAGGGCGGGGCCTGGACCCGGGTCCCAGGGAGGAGGGGTGGGGCCTGGACCCTGGGTCTGAGGGAGGAGGGGTGGGGCCTGGACCCTGGGTCTGAGGGAGGAGGGCGGGGCCTGGACCCTGGGTCTGAGGGAGGAGGGCGGGGCCTGGACCCTGGGTGTGAGGGAGGAGGGGTGGGGCCTGGACCCTGGGTGTGAGGGAGGAGGGCGGGGCCTGGACCCTGGGTGTGAGGGAGGAGGGCTGGGGCCTGGACCCTGGGTGTGAGGGAGGAGGGGTGGGGCCTGGACCCTGGGTCAGAGGGAGGAGGGGTGGGGGCCTGGACCCCGGGTCTGAGGGAGGAGGGCGGGGCCTGGACCCCGGGTCTGAGGGAGGAGGGCGGGGCCTGGACCCGGGTCCCAGGGAGGAGGGCACGTCCCTGCCCGTGGCCCACGGCACCTGCTCACCTGAGTCGGGCTCCCTCCCGGAAGAGCTCGTCGCTCGCTCCCTTCCGACCCCGGGGCGGCAGCAGGGCCGCCACCTGCTTGCCCTTGGCCTCCAGGTTGGCCAGGTAGACGACAAGGAAGTCCCCGGCGGGGCCGCCTCCGCCGGCTGCCCGCCGGGCTTTGGCCACCTCTCGCAGTAACTGCGCCGTGCGGGGCAGCAGGTCCCGCAGCGAGGGCGGGCTCAGGGTCAGCCGGGGGTCCTCGCATTGCTCTCCCAGGCGCTGCAGCAGCCTCACCGCCCGGCCGAGCGCGCGCGGCTCCCCCGACTGCCCGCTGCGCGGGGCCGCCATGGTCCCTCGGGAGCGCCGGGACGGATGGGTGCGGCTGGGCACAGGTGGGGGCGGGCCCCGCAAGGCCGGGGAGGGGACTGCGGGCACCTGAGGCTCCGCCAGGGGCGGGGCGGGGGGATCTGGGTGCCGGGTGCCCTCCAGGAGCGACTTGGAAGTCTCGCCAGAAGACAGCAGCAGGAGGGGTGGGGGGGACTCCTGGGGCGCCGGGGCTGGCAGGTGGGAGCAGCGAGGGGGACTGGGACGCCGCGCTCCTTGGTCGAGGTCGCGGTCTGGGCTGAAAGGCCAGAGAGCTGAGCTTTACCAGCGGCCGGCGAGGGCTGGGGCTCGGCCGCTGGCGCTGGTCACCCCGACCCCCGACCTGCAGAACTGTGGCTTCGGCGCCGTCGGGGCCGCGCGCTGGGCAGCCACGCGGGGGCGCTGTGGGGCGCTCCGGCCCCGCCCCTGACGTGGGCCCCGCCCCCGGCCTGATCGTAAATCCTCGTGCACAGGCACCCTGCGAATTTCGAATGGGCGGAAGCTAGTGAGGTGGCCTCTGGAACCCTCGCCCAGTGAGGCAGACTTGAACCATTTGGCCTGGGAGAGGAGGGGGGTTGGGGGCAGAGCCGAAGCCCCCTGCGGCGGCCCTCCTGCGCCCGGCTCCGGATTCACCCGTGGAAGCCTGGATCCAGGGGTGCCAGAGCCTTGCCGGGAGGGTGCTGGGGTCTGCTCGCCGGCTCCTCGGCATCCTGCCCTCCCTGGGCTCAGGGGTCAGGGGGCAGCGCCCCAGACCTGGCCGGAGTGGACGGGCAGGAGCTGTGGCCGAGGCTCCCGTGGCTCCCGGGGAGACAGGTGTGGGCCGGCCTCGCCCTCTCCTGCTACTGCGTGCATTCTGACGGCTTCCATTTCACTCCACTAAAGCAGGAATCGCGTTCGCCCTTCTCACAACGCGCTAATGGATGTGCTCGCCGGTTTGGAAGACGCTGCCGGAGAAATTCCAAGAGCGGCGTGCGGGGGTGGTGCCTGCAGCCTTGCGGGTGAGCGTGGCATCCCATATGGGCGCTGGTTCGAGTCCCAGCTACTCCACTTCCCACTCAGCTCCCTGCTAACGCTCCTGGGAAAGCAGTGGGAGATGCCCCAGGTGCTTGGGCCCCTGCAGCTGCCTGGGAGACCTGGATGGAGTTCCAGGCTCCTGGCTTCAGCCTGGCCCCGCCCTGGCTGTTGTGGCCATTGGGGAGTGAACCAGCAGATGGAAGACCTCTCTCTCTGCCTCTCCTTCTCTCTGTAACTCTGTCTTTCCAATAAATAAAATAAATCTTTAAAACAAAGAAAAAAAGAAGAGGAAACAGCATGTTAAAGAAAAAAAAAGGATGGAGTTCATCCGGTGTCCTTTAAAAAAAAAAAGGTTATTTATTTGAAAGGGAGAGAGAGACAGAGATCTCGTATCTGCTGGTTCACTCCTCAAATGGCTACAACAGCCAGGGCTGCTCCGGCCAAAGCCAGGAGCTTCTTCCGGTCTCCCACAGGGGTGCAGGGCCCCCAGCACTTGGGTCACCCCGCCGTGTTTTCCCGGGTGCATTAGCAGGGAGCTGGATTGGGAGTGGAGCCGCTGGCTTGACTCTCCTGCCACACGGCTTCTAGGAAGGAAAGTCGACGCGGGTACAGGTGCACCGTGCACACGGAGGGCGCCGTGCGAGGGCGGGGCGGAGCGGGGCCTTGGAAAGCCGAGGGCTGCGGTGAGCGCCGGTGGGCTGGCGCTTCTGACACCTCGGCTTCCGGCGTCTGTCCGGACCCAGGAGGGAACAGACTCCTCTGTGTGAAGCCCCCCAGGACGGTGGTGGCTGGTGACTACGGGAGGGACTGTCTACAAGTTGCCCCTGGAAGACCAACGCAAGGGACCATCCACAAGTTCTTGGAGAAAGTGTCTTTTGAAAACATAGTGGGAGGGTTTGACAACATTTTGCACCAAAACAAACTTTTTTTTTTTTTTAATGTAGGTACAAATTTGAAAGGCAGAGTGATGGACAGAGAGGGAGAGTGAGCGCGTGAGAGAGAGAGAGAGCCTCCATCTCTGGTTCACTCCCCACATGCCCACACAGCCAGGCTGGGGTTGGGCCAGGCCACGAGCAGGAGCCTAGAACCGCACCCCTGTCTCCCATAGGGGGGGGCGGGGCCCCAAGCGCTTGGACACGCCCTGCTGCCTCCCCGGCACGGGGGCAGGAGCCCGACTGGACGCTTGGAGGAACCGGGACCAGGCATTCCCAGAGGAGACGCCAGCATCCCACGTCTGCTCCCTCACGCCCAGATGAACTCACAGTTCAGCTCCTTCCCGCGGGCTCCTTGACACAACCTCGTACAGTCAATAAAAATGGAAGCGTAGGGGCTGGCTGAGTGCGTAGGACGTCCCGTCTCTGGGTTTCCTGCTGGCATGCACCCTGATGGCTCCTGTGGGGTGCCTGCCACCCACGCGTGATGCCTGGATGGAGTCCTGGCTCCCGGCCTCAGCCCTTGAGCCATTGTGGGGACCTGGGGAGCGCCAGCGGATGGGAGCGCTCTCTGTCTTTCCCCTCGTCCCTGGCCTCTCAGACAAGTAACCAATGCTGGAGTTCTTCAAGCGGGAAGTGAGAGTGAGGATGCCGGCTGCTGACTCTGAAAACCAGGAGAAGGGCTGCTGCTAGGCTGCAGCGGGCTAAGTGGCCACTGTGACGCCGGCATCACATATCAGAGCGCTGGTTCGAGTTCCGGCTGCTCCACTTCTGGTCCAGCTCCCTGCTAATGCACCTGGGAAAGCAGCAGAAGACGGCCCAAGTGCTTGGGCTCAGCCCTGGCCATTGCAGCCATCTGGGGAGTGAACCAGTGGATGGAAGACCTTTCCCTCTCTCTATGTCACTCTTTAAAAGGGGGGGGGGCTGACGCTGTGGCATAGCGGGTTAAGCTGCTGCCTGCAGTGCCAGCATCCCATATGGACGCCGGTTCGAGTCTGTGTGGGAGACCTGGAAGAAGCTCCTGGCTCCTGGCTTCGGATCGGCACAGCTCTGGCTGTTGCGGCCATTTGCGGAGCGAGCCAGCGGATGGAAGCTTTCTCTCTCTCTCTCTCTCTCTCTGCCTCTTTCTTTCTGTGTAACTCTGACTTTCAAATAAATAAATCTTGGCTGGCACCGTGGCTCAACAGGCTAATCCTCCGCCTTGCGGCGCCGGCACACCGGGTTCTAGTCCCGGTCGGGGCGCCGGATTCTGTCCCGGTTGCCCCTCTTCCAGGCCAGCCCTCTGCTGTGGCCCAGGAGTGCAGTGGAGGATGGCCCAGGTGCTTGGGCCCTGCACCCCATGGGAGACCAGGAGAAGCACCTGGCTCCTGGCTCCTGCCATCGGACGAGTGCGGTGCGCCGGCCGCAGCATGCCGTCCGCGGCAGCCATTGCAGGGTGAACCAATGGCAAAGGAAGACCTTTCTCTCTGTCTCTCTCACTGTCCACTCTGCCTGTCAAAAAATAAATAAATAAATAAATAAATAAAATAAATAAATCTTAAAAAAAAAAGTTCCTGAAGCTTCATTTCAAAGCCAAAACCAATCCTGGAATCCAGAGAGGTTACTTTATAACATGCAATTTCCAGGAACTTCGCAAAGAATGTGCTCACGGGCCACCTCCTCCTCTCAGCCTGGGAACCACAAGGCGGCGTCCAAAGTGCCTGGGGGGTGGGGGGGCGCTGTGGCATAGCGGGCAAAGCCACTGCCTGCAGCGCTGGCATCCCGTGTGGGTGCCAGTTTGAGCCCCGGCTGCTCCACTTCCCATCCAGCTCTCTGCTGTGGCTGGGAGGGCAGTGGAAGATGGCCAAGTGCTTGGGCCCCTGCACCCGCATGAAAGACCGGAAGAAGCTCCTGGCTCCTGGCTTTGGATCTGCGCAGCTCTTGCCATTGCGGCCATCTGGGGAGAGAACCAGCAGATGGAAGCCCTCTCTCTCTCTCTCTCTCTCTCTCTCTCTCTCTGTGTGTAACTCTGCCTTTCAAATAAATAAATAAATCTTAAAAAATAAAAAAAAGCAAGGCCGCAAAACCAAGCTGACCGGGAAGCAGAGAAGAGAAGGGGAGGGGCTGAGAGCGACACAAGAGACTGTGGTGGGGCCACTATCGTTTTACTTAAGAAAAAAAATCTCAACTACGGCAAAGCAGAGCTGTGCAGTGGACGCATGAGGAGTGGGTGAGATGAGAAGACCACATCACTGCCGGTTAAGGCAGCGGAACCCACGCCACGGTGAGATAGCTCACGCCCTCCAAGACGGCTGCTGTGGAAGGAGGCGGCGCCAGGGCGCGGGGAGATGGGAGCTTGGGGGAACAGCCCGGCAGCTCCTGGAGTGCTAGCGCACCCAGCTGCCCGCTGTGTGCACCCTGTGGCTCAAGTACTTGGGTCCCTGCAGGCACTTGGGGAGTGACCCAGCAGATGGGAGACCTTTCTTTGTCTCCCTGCCTTTCAAAGAAAAATGAAAGCAACATTTCAAAAAAGCACACCTTTGAATATACACCTACCAGAAAATTGAAAACATACATCCACCTAGACTCTAGGGAATAACTTCAATGAAGGGGCCGGCACGGTGGCACAGCGGGTAAAACCTCTGCCTGCATATGGGCACCGGCATCCCATGTGGGCGCCGGTTCGAGTCCCGGCTACTCCACTTCCGATCCTGTTCTCTGCTATGGCCTGAGAAAGCAGGGGAAGATGGCCCAGGTGCATGGGCCTCTGCACCCACGTGGGAGACCTGGAGGAAGCTCCTGGCCCCTGGCTTCAGATTGGCGTAACTCTGGCTGTTGTGGCCATCTGGGGAGTGAACCAGAGGATGGGAGATCTCTCTCTCTGCCTCTGCCTCTCTGTAACTCAGCCTTTTAAATAAATAAATAAATCTTTTTTAAAAAACCGATTAACCACCACCTCCAGGCTTGGATAAAACCCTGGCCTGGGATCATCTTTAAAAAAAAAAAAAAAGTGGTGACCGGACCTTGTGTAGCCGCAAGAGGGCGCGCTAAGCACAGGCTTACCTCCACCCTTGGCCACGGAGCGTCTTCGGCCACGCCTCTGGAACTCTGGCCACACCCTAAAAGCCTTGGCCCCACCCCTAGACCTCAACCACACCCCGACCTGGCCACACCCCCAAGGCGGTGTCTGAAGCAGTCTCGCCCTCCCAAGTCTCAGCCTGGGACTCCAGATTCGAGGACAGACTTGGAGACCCTTAGGAACACAGGATCTTAAATCCATGACTTTTAATTTGAAATCTTTTTTCGAATGCTTTACATTTACAAGAAGTGGCAAGAATAGGATGGATCCGTCCTGCGTACCCTTCGCCCGGGTTTAACCTGTGGGTAACAGTTTGCCAAATCACATTACCATCCGTGCTCGCTGGTTGTCACTTCCTCTTTTACCCGTGAACCACTGGAGAGTGAATTTCAGACATTCTGTCCGTCTGCCTCGAGGGCCTCTGGCGGGTCCCTGCGGTGGCGACACCCTCCTACGGCCACCGTGCAAGCTGACCGTGGCGCTAGATAGCCACATGGGGCTCACGTCTAAAGGGGCGGCCCACGTTCACGCTGCTGGGCATCCCCGAGCTGCGCTTTATGGCAAACGTGTCGTTCGCCTGGGAGCCAAGCCGGCGTCACAGCTGGCGCCAAATTCTCCAGTCCGGTGCCTCTCCCCACGCTGTCTCGGCTTTTCTTGAAATTGACCTTGTTTGTGAAATCTGACAGCCAGAAATGGGAGCAAGAGCGAGCGGTCCCACCTGCAGGCGTACAGCGCAGGTGCCCATGGCGGGCGAGAGGGTGAAATTGGGAACCAGGAACTCTGTCCCCGTCTCCCGCACGACGGCCAGGCCTGGTTCCCGGAGCCATCGCCCGCTGCCCGTGGGATCTGTGTTAACGGGAAGCTGGGACGTGGAGCCTGGGCTGGGCCCACACCTGCCATGATGAGGACACTACAGGCCAGTTTAAAGGATGCTCTGCCCCTTTAAAAATATGTATTTATTTGAGAGGCAGAGTTACAGAGAGAGGGAGAGAAAGGTCTTCCATCCCCAAATGGCTGTAATGGCTGGAGCTGCGCCAATCTGAAGCCAGGAGCCAGGAGCTTCTTCTGGGTCTCCCACGTGGGTGCAGGGACCCAAGCACTTGGGCCATCTTCTACTGCTTTTCCAGGCCACAGCAGAGAGCTGGATTGGAAGTGGAGTAGCCGGGACTCGAACCGGCGCCCATATGGGATGCTGGCGCCTCAGGCAGAGGCTTTAACCTCTATGCCACGGCGCCGGCCCAGGACGTCTCCGTTCGTCTGATGTTTCCTTGTGGTTGGGTTCAGGTGCCAGGAACAGAAGTGAGATTGCGGCTCAGGCATCAGGAGGCAAGTGAGCTGGGCGGCTCCTTCCTGGCAGTGGAACGGATTCGCTGGTTGTGGCGAATCGTGAAATCCCAGCGCTCGTGAGCCCAACCGCTCGCGGGTCTGTGCCTCAGTGTCCCTCTCTGTCCATGGGGCCTCGGCTCTCAGGAGGGTTGCCAGTGCCTCCGCAAGTCACCACGAGAGCCGTTGTCCGGGGTCACCACCGTTTAGGACCTGGTGGGTTTCGTGCGTGCGTCTGGGACTGCGGCTGCGCTTACATAGGGTGGGGACAGCGGTGGGGTGGCCACAGGAGCTGGGGCCCCAGGAGTGGGCTGACCCCAGAATGTCAGCTCTGGCCCCAGCGTGCAGCTTGGTGGCGGGCAGAGACCCCCAGCCAGGGCCCCCTCCTCCCGCACTGGCGTCTGCCGCTCCCCAGGGAAGGGGGTGGGAGTTCGTGCCCCTGGCCGGTCCCAGGGCCTGGGAGGCCGAGAGGGGATTTCCGCGTGTGGAGAAGCCAGGCCGTCTGGTTTAGAGAAGTAGCTCACCACGGTCAGTGCTGGGCTCCGCTCTCGAAGCCAGGCACGGGTTTCCAGCCACGTCTGCACCCGCGGGCGCCAGGCTCCCAGGACAGGCTGTGACCGGCTGTGGCCAGCTCCGGGGCTGAGCACCTGGCCCCCTGCACTCCCGAAGTCCTCAGCCCAGCAGCCTGGCACGGCGGGTGCTGTTTCCACTTCACAGATGGGAAAACTGAGGCCGGTTCGCTGGGGTCACGCAGCTCTGGTGTGACAGCTACACGTGTCCCTCAGTAACCATTCTCTGGGGCCAGCGCTGTGGCATACTGGGTAAAGCTGCCGCCCCCAGCACCGGCATCCCATATGGGTGCCAGTTCGAGTCCCGGCTGCTCCACTTCCGATCCAGCTCTCTGCTGTGGCCTGGAATAGCAGTAGAAGATGGCCCAAGTCCTTGGGCCCCTGCACCCATGTGGGAAGCCAAGCCAGGACTCAAACCGGTGCAGGTGCAGGAGCCCAAGGACTTGGACCATCTTCTACTGCTTTCCCAGGCCACAGCAGAGAGCTGGATTGGAAGTGGAGCAGCCAGGATTCGAACTGGCGCCCATATGGGATGCCGGCACTATAGGCTATCCCATGTTGCCGCTATCCCACAGCACCGGCTCCCCCTTTCTTAATTCTTCTCAGTGGTGGGAGTGTGGCTGTGATGGCAGGAGCTGGAGCAGCCCTTTGGTTGGAATTGGAGTTGTGAGGTGAGGGCAGTGGAACTGGGGAGAAGGAGCTCCCGTCTGTCCCAGCCCTGGGTGTCAGCCCGAGCTTCGTGTGGGAGAAAGGCAGACTTCTGTGTTCTTCCGGCTGTTGTATGTTTTAGTCTCTGTAACGAAGGTGGGATTTGGAGCGCCTCACTAACCCTCACTAACGTCTCGTCCACCAGGACGAACAATGGGTTCCCTCCAGCTCCTCCGGGCCGGGCTCTCAGCTGATCATGGCAGGAAGTTCCTGCAGGCCGCTGTGGCCGCGAGAGGGGAGGGCACAGCTCCTTCAGGTGCGACCCTGAGAGCAGTCCTGGGCGGGCAGCACTGTCACGGAGTGCGCCCATTTCACAGATGAGAAACCTGAGGTTCAGGACCTTGAAGTTGCTTGGCAAGGCCCCGTCCAGGAACTGGCAGGGCAGGGCCCATGCCTAGGACACACACACCTGTTCCCCTACATCTTACGGCACACTGCACATGCCCAGCACTAATGCACATACTTTAAACATTGTATTTATTTGAAAGGGTGTGTGTGTGTGTATGTGCTTGCCGAGGGAGCTTCCATCCACTGGTTTGGGTCTCCCACGTGGGTGCAGGGGCGGGAGGACTCTGGTCATCCTCAGCAGCCTTCCCAGGTGCATTAGCAGGGAGCTGGATTGGAAACAGAGTAGCAGGACTGGAACTGGAGCGCCAATCCCAGATGCTATGGTGTTGCAAACGCAGCTATGGAGCACACACCTAGCATTGCAGACGCACGCACACGCAGCTCGCCCTCCAGGCAAGAGCGCCAGGGCTGATGAGCTCGGGCACTGATGGCGGCAGCCCCGGGTTTGGACAGGCCACTTGCTCTGGCCGAACCCCAGCTTTCTCATCCGGAGGGCTGAGTCATCAGGGTGGATAAAGTCATCGTGTCTGTTCACATCCCCAGATTGGTCACATTGTGACACGAGCCCAGACTCAGCCACAAAGAATCCCAGCTGCTGTAAACAGAGGGTGTGGACAGGACTCGGCTGTCACTTCCCGGGGGGCTGCTCTGTGCCAGGCAGTGTGCTGGCCCCGGGGCCAGGGCTGCAGAGAGGCAGGCCACAGTGCCGTCCGTGCCACACTCCTGTTGCACGCATTATGCACACGGCGGGATTATCCCACAGGACGCCGATCTCATAGCTGCTCCCACGGCCTGTCACCCTCACGGGTGGGCTCAGAGACGGGACGGCTCCCTTGCTACAACAACACGTTCAGCGTGAGCCTTCAGCCCATGGCCCACACCACAGCCTCTGGGTTTGAGTCCCGGCTCGGGCTCCTGTGCACCCGGAGGCAGCAGTGGGGCCTCAGTACTCGGGTTCCTGAGACCTGGACTTCGGGGGGTGGGGGGGGTGGGCCAACACATGGCAGCTGGTTCTCGCTCTCTCTGCATCTCAAAGAAATCCATGTAATTTAAAAAGAAAATACAAAGATACTTTACTATTCTACCCCCTCCAGACCTGTGAGTGGGGCCCTTTTGGAGAAAAGAAGACGCAGGTGCGGACGTGTGGAGGAGCAGGTGTAGAGACGTGGAGGCACAGGTGTGGACATGTAGAGGCACAGGTGCGGACATGTGGAGGAGCAGGTGTGGATGCGCAGAGGAGCAGGTGTGGACGTATCGAGGAGCAGGTGCAGGACACACGGAGGAGCAGGTGTGGACACCTGGAGGGTAGGGGAGGAGCAGGCCTCCAGAGGGCGAAGCGGTGCAGCCTGGAGCCAGGGGACGCCTGCAGCCACAGGAGCTGGCGGAGGCCGAGGAAGATGATCGCCCGCAGGCAGCCCAGGCCTGGGCCTGGTCGTCAGCACCGATCCCCTCTTGTTTGCTGTGAACCAGTGGATGGGAGCTGTTTCCCAGGTAAATTTGTTTTTTTTTTTTTTTTTGACAGGCAGAGTGGACAGTGAGAGAGAGAGAGACAGAGAGAAAGGTCTTCCTTTGCCGTTGGTTCACCCTCCAATGGCTGCCGCGGACAGTGCGCTGCGGCCGGCGCACCGCGCTCATCCGATGGCAGGAGCCAGGTGCTTATCCTGGTCTCCCATGGGGTGCAGGGCCCAAGCACTTGGGCCATCCTCCACTGCACTCCCGGGCCACAGCAGAGGGCTGGCCTGGAAGAGGGGCAACCGGGACAGAATCCGGCGCCCTGACCAGGACTAGAACCCGGTGTGCCGGCGCCGCAAGGCGGAGGATTAGCCTGTTGAGCCACGGCGCTGGCTTCCCAGGTAAATTTGAAAAATAAAAGACACACCATGCAATGCAGATGATACATACAAATTGCCACGGGACGGCCGTGGGTGGCAGTGTTAGGGACACTCACAGGCCATCAGAACTGTGGTCGGCTGAGGGTTACCCCAGGGCCCCCACACTGCTAGATCCCCCAGAGCACACCCAGGGACACCATGGAATCCAGCAGGGCCCCTGGGCAGATGTCACACACACACTCACACACACACACACACCAGGTCCTAACAGCACAGTGACGTCACCATGGCAACCTTCGCAGCTGAACCACCGATGTCACACACAGTGGTGAGTGGTGCTCAGGCTGACACTAACACGGCAGCTCACGGAGTCAACAGCATACCGCAGGCAGGTGCACCCACACACGCGTGCGCACACACACACACGCGTGTACACCCACACACGCGTGCGCACACACACACGTGCACGCTTCTTCCAGCTGAGCAAGGGATATGGTACAAAAATAGTTTATTACAAAAGAAATCCGACCAAAATGCCTAATAATTTACAGAGTGGTCAGTGCCCCCCTCCGCCCTCCTCCTCTGGCCCGGTACAGGGCAGTGGGGGAGCAGCCAGCCCCTGGCTCTCCACGGGACGCCTAGTTGGGTGGGATCCCAGACCCAGACGGGGAGGCTGCAGCCCAGGAGTGGCAGGGCTGAGTCCTGGGTGGGCGAGGTGAGGGTCTCTGTGCACAGAAGGGCCTGTGGGTAGGTGCCTGTGCCTCGGTGCAAAATCCTGGTCCCAAAGATGGGGGGGGGGGGCAGAGTGAGATCTTCACAGTTTCCGGAAGGGTCGACCCCTGTGCTGCGGGGGGGCGGGTCGTTGAGTCCTCCTGAGTCCAAGATCTGCCCCCCCCATCGGTCTCAGCTGCCTCCGGGAGCTGGGGAGGGGGGCACCGGCCGGCCAGGGCCCCGCAGAACCCCAGGAAAGGGCAGGAAGGCGGGGGGAGACTGCGGGGGGAGGAAGAAGTTGGGGGGAGGCAGAGGGAATCCAGGGGCGTCCTTGGAGGGAGACTGGGAGGGCGAGGAGGTCGGTGATGCCGAGAGGAGACCTGCGTGGAGAGAGCCGAGAGGCCGTTAGTGCCAGGCCGGAGGCGAGGGGCCGGGCCTGGGCCCTGGGGGCCGCGGGCGGCGGAGGCTCACCGTTGGAGCTCAGGCGGCTGCTGCCCTCAGGGGACGTGGTGGCGCTGCGGTCCGGGGACGGCTCGCGCTGCGCCGCGGAGGCGGCCCGGGTGGCCTTCCCCCGCAAGATGTCAATGACCTGAGGGCAGACGGGAGGGTCACCACGGGGTGCCCGTCTCCTGGCTCAGGGCGCACGGGCCTCCTGCCCGCGGAGGGCCTCCGTGCCGTCTCGGTGGGGCGCAGGGCGGGCACCGGCCCCGCAGGCACGCGCACTCACCCGGCGGCTGCGCGCCACCATGAGCGGCGTGTCATTGTGGCAGTTCTTCAGGCCGCTGTCGGCGCCGCTGCGGACCAGCGTGCGCACGAGCGGGAGGAGCCCGCGTCCGGACGCCGAGTGCAGAGCCGAGCTGCCCGAGTACATCTGCGCGTTCACGTTGGCGCCGTGCTGCGGGCGGGGACGCGCAGTCAGGAGCCGGCCCTCGCGGGCGATAGAGTCTGCCCCCCCCACCCGCGCGTTGGCCAGCTCCTGGGACCCGAGCAGATGGGGAGGGGAGCCCTGGGTAGGTGGAAGTGAGAACCCACGGCGGGCCACGGCCACCCTGGCCCGGCCAACTCCACTCGAGCTCGTAGGGGCCGGGTCGCGGGTGGGGTCGAGTGGAAGGACAGCGCCGGACCCGCCCAAGGCCGGAGAGCGGGGTCAGAGGGCCATGGGGATGGTGGGGTTGGGATCAGAGAGGGGGTGGGGGAGAGGCCAGGCCGGAGGGGGGCGAACGCACCTGCAGCAGCAGCTGCACCATGCTAAGGCTGTTGTTTTCCACGGCGTGGATAAGCGGCGAGCGGCCGCTCTTTATATCCTGCGGCGAGGAAGGATGAGTTTGGGGTCTCTCGGCGGCGCGCCTCCCGTGCGCCCCGTCCAGCGTCCAGCGTCTCCTTCCCAGGAGATGCCTCAAATCCCGCCCCCGGCTCGCCCCGCCCCGGCCCCGCCCCGCCCCCCGCGCATGCTCACCACCGCGTCGATGTCCGCGCCTCGCTCCAGCAAGAGCAGAACGGCTTCGTGGCACTCGGTGTTCACCGCCACGTGCAGCGCCGTGAGCCCTGAGGGAGGCGAGGCTCAGTCACGCCGGGGCGTGGGGCCGCGGCAGCCCCGGCCGGACAGCCCGACGCTGCCCCCCGCGGTGGGCACTCACCGTCGTAGTTGCGGGCCTCCAGGTCCACCGTGCCCGGGGCCGCGCTGTCCAGCAGGGCCCGCAGGCAGGCCGGGCTGCGGTGCTCGCACGCCAGGTGAGCCGCCGTCTGGCCGTGGCGGTCCAGCGCCATGGGGCTGGCCCCTGCCACCACCAGCAGCCGGACCACGGGCGGCAGCGTGGTGATCACAGCCAGGTGCAACGGAGTCTGGAGAACAGCCAGGGTGAGGGAGCCGTGCCGCAGCCTGGGGCGCCCCCTCTCCCAGACGCCGGAGCCAGGGCCCCCGTACCCCCTCCGCCAGGCTCCGGGGTGCAGGCCCGCCCCCCCCTGCCCCTGCTGCCCGAGTCCGGGGCCCAGGCTCACCTGCCGCAGGTTGTTGTAGATATCCAGTTCGCGGCCGCCATGCTGGAAGAGGTTAACGAGCCGGTGCACGGCTGCCAGGTTCGCCTGCACCACAGCGATGTGCAGCGGCCTGGGGGTGGGTGCGGGGAGCAGACGTGAGGACCCGCCCCTAGCAGCCCCGCTGACTCCCAGCGGGTCGGATACTCTGGAAGCATCCCCAGAGGCCAAGCCCCAACTGCTGCTCCCTCCTGGGCTCTCACAGGCGCCTCCTCCTTCCTGGCCTCCCTGGCCGCCCCAGAGGGACCCTTTGAAAGCCGCTGGATCCCGCCCTCCTGGCCCCAGTCCCCTTTGAGCACGCTGGCCTCTGCAGATTCCTCCATGGGACGATCGCCTCCCAAGGCCTTTGCACTAGCTGTCTCCCCCCGCCTGGCGCAGTCCTGCCTGGCACCTGCAGGGTTCTTCCCCCGCGCCCAGGCCCCTGTTAAAACGCTGTGACCCCAGCTCCCTCTCCCTCTCCTCCACGTCATCACCTGACCCCGCAGTCTCCGTGTTTCCTGTCTGAGTCTTGGCCAGGCAGGTCACTGCCCAGCGCCCAGCACAGCCCCGGACATCCAGTGCTGAATGCATGAATCCACCACCCTGATCACCCCGGCCATCCCTGGAGCTGGGGACCCTGTCCCCACCTCTCTGCGGGCCACGGTTTTCCCATCTGTGCATGGTGCAGGGATGACCCGCTGAGGTCAAGGTCTCTGGCACTTGTCCATCAAGTCCAGCCTCCAACTCGGTAGAGTCGAGGGCTGGCTTTG
Organism: Sylvilagus floridanus; assembly: GCA_949820135.1. NCBI lineage: Eukaryota > Metazoa > Chordata > Mammalia > Lagomorpha > Leporidae > Sylvilagus > Sylvilagus floridanus. The sequence goes on from OX463232.1 coordinate 11,765,185, forward strand.
CCTAAGAGGGAGGTGTAGGTGCTGGGCTGTGTAGCCCAGAGCCCCGGTGCAGGCTGGACTCGTTCCCCCAGCTCTTGGGAAGATCGTCATCTTTCAGACAATCTGGCAATGCCTCTCAGCTGGAGAGGACGCCTCGTCCAAGGTCATGCCCCGGCGGTGTGTGTGTGTGGGGTACAGCTGCCCTCCGGTGATAACTGGGCGATGCTGGCCTACTCTGAGGGCCTTCCCGCCTTCAAGACTCCCTGTGTGTGTGTGTGTGTGTGGGGGGGGTGTTTGCAGGTGTTTGGTGCAGTGGCTAAGTTACTGCGTCCCATTCGGTGCTAACGTGCACCCCGGGAGGCAGCAGAGCTTAGAGGTTCCTGCACCAGGATTGCGCTCTGGGCTCCTGACTTGGGCCTGGCCCAGGCCTGGCTCTTGTGGGCGTCTGGCCGATGGCAGGGCTCTGTGGGACGGCCGAGGCCACCACGCATTCACTCACCTCCCCCAGACCCGCATTCCCCAGCAGGCTTCCTACTTGCCCCCAGGGACCCTAACCTGGGGCAAACACGGAAGAGAGCCTGTGCATCCGAGCCGTCGCATGGGGTGGGGACGGGGCTGAGGGTCCGACACTGGCTGCACGCACACCGGCCACCGGCGTGTGCAGTGCGCGGACTGTTGTTTAAAGTCCACTGGGGACAGCTGCTTTCTCACTCCAGACCCGTTGGTAACCACGGCCTTGCTGAGGGAGGCAGGCAGGGGCTCTACCAGCTGGGGAATACGGCCCCGGGTCCTGGGGGTCTTTGAGGGCTCAGGGGCGGAGGTTGCACACGGAGCTGCAGCCCCCCTAGCTGGGCGCTAGGACGCAGGCGCGTGGTCTTTCTGAACCTTCGCCTTCTGCGCCCACACGCCAGCGCCGGCGCCCCGGGAGCCCGGAACCTACTCCAGGAAAGCCACATTTACAACAAGAGCGTCGCGGGAGGGGCCGGGGTCTCCAGCGAGGGCCGCCCCGCCCAGCTGCGTCCCCGTCGGGGTTAAGTGAGGGCAGCGGCAGCGGGCGATTTCAGAGAAACCGTCGGGGCCCGAGTTCCCATAAACGCGCGGGCCGCGGGGGGTGGGGCGGGGCGGGAGGAAGTGGGGACGGGAGGGGCGGCCCAGCCCCGGGACTTCCAGTAACAGGTCTGCGGGGCGGGGCGGCGCTTCCTGCTCCCGGGGGAGGGAAGCCGGGGATCTACCCGGCCACCCCCGGCACCTCGGCTACCAGCACCCGGTGGGGCTGTGTGCAGAGCCCCGGGGCCTCCAGCCTGGGCGCCCCCTGGAATTCGACCCCATAGGGCGCCGACCCCAGCTGGGCTCCCTGGCTGCCCCCCTATCCCTTACTCTTCCTCAGGGACACGGACCTACAGACTCAAGGCACCTGCATGTTCACCAGCTCTGGGATCCGTGCCGGAGCTCGGCTTAGCGTTCTTAGATTTTTGACCCAGAGGTCCTGCACATAGCCCAGTCCTGCCTCTATGGCCTGTCTGAGGGCCAGGTGCCCACACTGTCCGGGTGTCCAGCCTCCACCCTCAGACTCACTTGGAACCCCAGGCTCTTGCTTCCTGGTTAATGGCTAGAAGCCCAGGGGCTCCACCTTGGCTTTTTCTGGGGACTGAGGCTCAGCACCCCTCCCCTGCCCTCCCCCACCGGTGGGAAGTGTGGCTGGCTTGGGGCTGGGCCAGCTGCCCGTTCCGGTAAAGTCTCGGCCCCAGCGGAAGGGGTTAAAGCGGAGGGAGTGCGGGGGGAGGGGAGGCTGCGAGTGTGAGTGACAGGGTGCAGAGCAGCTGGGCTGCGGTCGGTTCCGTGCAAGGGATTTCCCCAGCAGGCAGCTGAGGCAGAAGTGTTTGCGTTGGGGGGGGGGGGAAGGGGGAGAGGAGGAGGGGCGGGAGCTGCAGGCTGGTGGGTTCCAGGGCCTCTCGCTGGCACCCAGCTTTCCCAGGCCAGGGACAGCTCGCTCCTGGGGGCACAGACCAATTGCATCACCGGTGACCCCCAGGGTACCCGGCCCCGGCGGTAGGGGCGAAGGGGGAACTGGGTTTTATCAAGTCCTTGCTATATTGGGCACTTTCTCCTGCTTGGGCTCACACAGGTGGCCCGCAGCCACTGGGGGTGGAGAGCGCTGTCCGGACGCCACCCACTCCCCTGTATTGAGCGCCTGCTGTTTGCCCAGCTCTGCTCTCTGCACCACAGGCATGATTATCATTGCACTGAGCCCTAACTGGGACAGGTTGTCTGATCAGGGAAACTGAGGCACGAGGCCACCTGGGGGGCCCGTCTGTGCAGAAAGGGGTTTGCAATCCCCAAACCAGTGTCTACATAGGCGACTTCTATACACACATGCACGCACGCAGGGTTCCTGCTTTTACAGAGGGGGAGACTGAGGCATGGGGAGGGGGAGAAGGAATTGAAGTCCAGGGGCTGCGCCCTCCCGAGTGGCACAGCTCAGTGGCCTCGCAAGCACAGCTGTCACGCAGGGCCTGCGTCAGGGGCCAGAGATTATCAAGTGAATGTAGTGACCGTGAAGTCATGAGCTACACCAGAAGGCAGGACCCATGGAGTAAGAGCATCGTTTCATTTGACACAATTTAATTTCAGGCTTATACGTGTGTCCAGGTTTCCTAGGAGCTGGGTTTGGGCTACAGCAGGCATCCTCATAATGTCCATCAGCACGGGCTGAGTGCTTTATATCCCACCAGGCCTAGTGCTTCCCACGTACACTTTAGAAAATCAGTCAACGAAACACAGGTCTCATCTTTGGGTGGATGATTTTAAAAAACTGAATGAGCCACTGTTCCAAGAACAGCGCTCGGAGGTCAGTGCCTTCCCTCTGCCCATTTTCCAGAGGTGGAAACTGAGGCTCTGGAAAGGAAGGGCCTTGCCTGAGGTCCCCATAGCCAATGGTGGAAACAGGATTGCAGCTCAGGTCTGGCCGGGCGACGGACGCCCCCCGGGTGGGTCGCGCATGGTGGTTCCCCCCTCTCTCCTCTCCCCCCAGCGGCAGGGGGCCTGTCACTTACGTATCTCCGTCCTCATCTGCGCGGGTGGCCACCGCGATGTCGGCGGACAGGGGGTGTTCCATGGAGCACATCACGGGGTACAGGGGTGTAGGCAGGTTCAGCAGAGGAAAGGGGGAGCCCATGGGTGGGGTGGGGTACAGGGGCAGCAGAGGTCCTGCACAGGGTGGGCAGAGAGAGGAGGGGTGAGGCTTGCGGGCTACTGCCCTTGCTCCAGGGACCCTTTGTCCCCTTGCACTGGGTCCTCCAGGCCCGGACAAACCCCTCTCCTCCCAGAGTGCTCCTGGGCCTAGGCTTCCCTCAGTTGCCTCTCCCCAACCCCGGCCACCTTCATCGCTACTCTCCTATCTCCCGACAGGCAGAGTCGCTGAAGGGCAGCGGGAGCCCCACGGTCACCCAGGAGTCTAAAGGATGATCTAGACCCCAGGCCTCTGGTACGGGACACAGGTGCAGTGGGTCTGGGAGGGAGGGGGGCGGCAGAGCGGGTGGTGCCGGAGGCCACTTCACACCAAACTGTTGCAAGAGACCAAGGCAATAGGCATGTCCACATCTCCCCATTACACAGATGGGGAACACTGAGGCCTGGGCTCTCTCCCAGCCAGTGGGAAGAGCCGTGAGGCAGAGAAGCCCCTTCGTGCACGGCTTGAGGCTGTGCTGCAGCCCTGCTGGGGTGGGAAGTGCAGAATTGGGGGGCACTAGAGATGGACTCTGCAGTTGGGGGGTCACGCAGGGACAGTGGGGGGCATGGGTATGGAAGGGGCTTCCTGTTCCTTTGGGAGCCGGACTGGAGTGAATGGCCTTACCTGCCACCTGCTGGGTCTTGCCCCCCCCCCCCATCCCTGTGCTTCCAACACCAGGCCTTCCACCAGAGACCTGGAACACTGCAGCTTCACCCTCAATCCTTGAGTCCCCGAATTTCCCAGTCCTATCTCCCCTGCCCCTCAAGGGCCACCTGACTCTGGGGCCCCAGGTAGGACGCACGATTGTCCGCTTCTCGGTCCCCGGCTCTTCGGGACCCCCTGGGGCTCATGTCCCTGGGTCTCTGCGATCCCCGGTCGTGGGGTGCCCAGAACCCCGACGCTTGCGACTCCCTGCTTCTTGAGATTTCTGACAGCCAGAGATTTCTGAGCTCTCTTTCCTTAGAACCCAGTCTGCCCACTTGACCCCTTTGACCCCACAAGTCAGGATACCAGGAACTCGGGTTTCAGCCCCGGGGCAGCTTCCTCGGAGCCCCACGCATCTGGCTTCTTAGGTGCCCGCAATTCTGTGTCCCTGGGATGCCAGCGCGGCCCCCCGTCGTGTCCCCCAGTCCCTGACATCCCCATACCCTTGCCGCTGGGAGTCCTCCCCGGGCTCCCTACATCTCCTGGGCCCTGCCCCTTCCCCCCAGGGTGCCCTGGACCCCCAGCCCCTGGAGCCGACCTAGTCCTCGCTGTGCCTCGATGAACTCAGAACTTTAGTCCTAGGTTCTGATCTGCCGCCCCCCAGCCCGGCGGCACCCCTATAGGCTAGCACTTCTGTCGCCGGCCCCTCCAGGCGCGGGCCATCCTCAGCTCCGTGTGGTCCCCACCCGGCCACGACCCGCGGGGACACTCACCCGGGTAGTAAAGCGCCTCTGGCCGCGCCAGGCCGTGCGGGGGCCCCAGGGCGACGGGGGCGTCGCAGCCGCCGCGCAGGGCGTCCGCGGGGACTGCAGGGCCAGGGGCGCCGCGGGGCGCGGCGGGCTCCGGGGAGGGCGCACGCAGCGGGCGCTTACGCAGCGGCAGCGCGGCGCCAGGGGGCACGGTGGCCTTGGGCCGGGTGCGCAGGTCCACGGGCCCCTCGTCCATGGCCCCCGCGGGGCATCGGGGCATGGGGCCGCCGGGGACGGCGGCCGAGCGGGCGGCCGGAGCGCGGCGCGGCTCGGCGCGGCTCGGCTCGGCAGCACGGGAGGGTGGTTTCGCCGAGCGCCGGGACTTCCCCTGCCGCCGGCTGAACTGAAGGGACTTTTGTCGGCCGGGGCGGTGCCGGCCGCCCGCCTCCCCGCCCCCGGCCCCCCCGGGGCCACCCGTCCGCCCCAGGGGTTTCCTGGAGCCGCCGCTGCCGCCGCCGCGCCGCCGCGCCCCGCCCGCGCCGCGCCCCCTCCCGCCCCGCGCTGCGCCAGCCTCTTGGGGCGGGGGGCGGGATCAGGGGGCGGGGGCCTTGGCCGTGTCCCCGCACGTCTGGTCGCTCGGAGCGCCCCAGTTCCTGGGCTCGGAGTGCGCTCTCACTGTCTCACCATCGCTTCGTCCCTCCGTCGTGGCTTCTCGGCTCTCTCCGCCTCCGAGAGGCAACTCCTGGAGGTCCCGGGGTCGCTAGGACGTGGGTTCAATCCTGATTCCCACTTCCTCGCTGGGTGACCTTGACCTTGACGCTCCCAGCTGTTTCCTCCACTGTGGAGTGCCGAGAAGGACCCGGGGCAGGGCCTGGCACTGGGCAGGTGCCCAGGACCTCTCCCTCTGCCTCCCCGCCGCATCCCTGCCTCCTCCGAGGCCCTGGGTAGCTTGGGGTCTTGGGAGGGGGTGCGGGGGGCGCACGTGGGAGAGGAGGCTGGACGCTCGGAGCGCCCTAGCTGCACAGAGAAGGGACCTGGAGGCCGAGGCAGAGAGACGCAGCCGCGCCGGCAGGCCAGGCTCGGAGCCACCGCGGCCCCGGGCCCCCGAGAGGGGCGAGCAGTCTGACACCCCCTTCTGCCCCGCGTCCCCCTCCCACCGCGGGGAGGGATCGGTAGGTGGGGAACAGGCCTGGCGGGTTGGGGGCCTGACTCAGACGGGCGGGAGCTGCGGAGAGGGGGGCGGGGCGGGCCTCTTCCCCGCCCCCGCGCCCTCTGCCCGCCCCGGGGAGGGGCCCTGGCGGCGAGGGGCTTTCCCGGATTTCCCTGGGGGCGGGGCCGCCGCTGGGGTTGAGCCCGGGTCATTGAGTCAAAGGAGGTGTGTGGGGGGGAAAGAGGCTGCACCCCAGGCCTGCCCAGGGGGCACACGGGGGGTCTCGCTGACCCTCTCTCTGTGTCCCTGAGCTCGGGTCCCAGTGCCCGGCCTGGCTCCCTGGCCCTCTGCTTCCCAGCCCTGTCTCTGTCTGCCCTGGACTGCGTCCCTCTGGGACCCTGACAGTGGGTGTGGGCCCCAATCTCGGGGCAGGGACTTTGGTCGGCTTGGGCCCCACCCCGGTGGATGGTTAACCCGGGGTTCAGGGTGGGGCTGTGGGAGCCCTGGCCGCCTCTTGGCTCTGCCCTCCTGTCTCTGGCTCTCTTCCCAAACCCCCCCCAACCCCCCCCCCGCCGCCCCAGTCCTGGTGTAGCCTGGCTGCTCACAAATGGGTCCAGTCTCACCTCCACCCCTCACTTCCTGGGGGGCCCCAGACAAGCCAGCTCCTCCCTCTTTGTTTTCATTTTTATTTTTTATTTATTTATTTTTTTGACAGGCAGAGTGGACAGTGAGAGAGACAGAGAGAAAGGTCTTCCTTTACCGTTGGTTCATCCTCCAATGGCCACTGTGGCCGGCGCACCACGCTGATCCGATGGCAGGAGCCAGGTGCTTCTCCTGGTCTCCCATGAGGTGCAGGGCCCAAGCACTTGGGCCATCCTCCACCGCACTCCCGGGTCACAGCAGAGAGCTGGCCTGGAAGAGGGGCAACCGGGACAGAATCTGGCTCCCCGACCGGGACTAGAACCCGGTGTGGCGGCGCCACAAGGTGGAGGATTAGCCTATTGAGCCACAGCACCAGCCTTTCATTTTATTTGAAAGGCAGAGAGAGTGGGAGTGCACGGGAGAGACAGGGATCTTCTGTCAGCTGGTTCGCTCCCCCAAATGTCCCTACAGCAGAAGCCAGGTGCCTGGCACTCCGTCCAGGTCTCTGCTGTCGGGTGCAGGGGCCCATGGGCTTGAGCATCACGTTCTGGCTCCCAGGGTTCACATCAGCCGGGAGCCGGGATGGAAGCGGAGGTGCTGGGACGGGGTGGGGGCGTCCCACACCATGTCCTGACCACTGCACCGAACGCCTGCCGCCAGGCCCCCTCTTCAGACTCAGTTTGTCGTTCTGCAGAATGGGGCCAGGCTGGAAAGGGGGTGCTGTCCTCCCTTCCCTGGGGACTCAAGTTCAAGGGAGGGGCATGACGGGGCGCGTTGCCCCTTTGCACAGCAAGGGAAGCCGAGTCCCTGAGGGTGGGGCGCAGGGTGGTGGCCCTGAGGGGTGAGCTGGAGGATGTCCGGGTGCTCACCGTCCCTGTGGCCCCAGAGCAGGCGGTGCAGCGGCCCAGGCAAGACCTGGGGTAGGGGTCCGAGCTCGGCCAGCGGGGTGAGGACGGGGTGGGGGTCCGAGCTTGGCCGCGGGGTGGGCTGTTCTGAGTCTCTGAGGCTGGAGAAGGGATCACAGGGTCTGAGGGAGGAGGATTTGCAGGAACAAGACAGGTCTGAGAAAAGCAGGTGGTTTAAGGGGTGGAAAGAGGGTCTGAGGGAGGGGTGAGGGTCTGAAGGAGGAGGCGAGGGTCTGAGGCAGGGGTGAGGGTCTGAGGGAGGGGCCATGGGCCTTGGGGGAGAGGGCATGGGGGAGAGGGGTCTGAGGGAGGGGTGGGGCCGTGGCCCGGGGAGGGCATGATCTGAGGAAGTGTGGGAAGAGCAAGGGAGGAGGAGCAGGTCTGAGGGAGGAGGTGTGGACTGAGGGAGGAGCAGGTCTGAGGGAGGAGGTGTGGACTGAGGGAGGAGGAGCAGTTTGAGGAAGCCCTTCTGGAGGGGACAGGAGCGAGGCTCCCAGGGAAGCGGCGGGGAGGGGGAGGGGGGAGGGGGGAGGGCGGGCGGCGGCGGCCCCACCCTGCAGCTGTCTCTGACTTCCCAGAATCTCCTGCAGGAAAGCCCCGGCTCCGGAGCGGCCTCCCTCCTTGTCGGGAACGGAGGATGCGGAACCAGGATGGCCGCCCCCTCCTTCCCCCCTGCTCCGCGCGCCCTGGGCGGGGAGGACCAGGGTCTCCCCTCTCCGGGGCCCCCCAGAGGCAGGGGCTGCCCCCTGGATGAGGCCCAGCACTTCCCAGAGAAGGCCCGGAAGTCCTGCTGGGTGTCTAACCGCATTCCCTCACTGATCCGGGCGGCTCTGGCTGTACCTACTGGAGTCCCGGCTGGAACCCCCCCCCAGCCTCAGTTTCCCCTTCTGAAGAGCAGAGACCGGGGCTGGGCAGGCCCTGAATTCCCACGCGGCCCTGTGCCAGCCGTGCGCTGGAGCGAGCAGTGCGACTCCCAGGCGGTGACTTTATCTGCACAGAGCCCAATCCTCGTCCTCTGGGAAACGGGCTGAAGCCAGAGACGCCGTCCTGGGGGCCCCGGGCTGCAGACCAGGCTCCTGCACATCGATAGTGGAACACGGAGCAGCCACCGTGGCGCTCCACACAGCCCACGTGGGTTTCAGTGACCAGGTGCATTTTGCCAGGAGCAATAGGACTGGACAGGCTGGGCTCAGAGACCTGGCTTTACCGTGTGCTGGCTGTGTGGCCTGGGCAGGTGGCGTCCTCTCTGTGCCTTCTTTGTGGCTCTTGTAGCTGTCATAGGATTGCTGAGCAGAGAGAGTGAGGGCAGCGTGCAGAATGAATGAATGAATGAATGAATGATGGATGGATGACCATTCTTAAGGCCACACTGCCTGCCTAACCCTTATCCTGTCCATCGGGCCACGGCCTCTTTGTCAGCCTTTGAAACCCACAGATGACGGGCAGACCCACAGATGTCTTGCACAGCGTTACGATGCAGCTTGAGGGCGGCGCTGTGGCATGGCGGGTAAAGTCATCGGCTGCAGTGCCAGCCCTCACACGGGCACTGGTTTGTGTCCTGGCTGCTCCACTTCCGAGCCAGCTCCCTGCTAATGGCTTGCGAAAAGCAACTGAAGATGGCCCAAGTGCTTGGGTTCCTGCACCCACATGGGAGACCTGGAGGAAGCTCCTGGCTCCTGGCTTTGGCCTGGCCCAACCCTGGCCATTGCGGCCATTTGGGGAATGAGGCAGTGGATGGAAGACCTCTCTCTCTCTCTCTCTAACTCTGCCTTTCAAATAAATAACTAAATCTTTTTTTTTTTTTTTTAAAGATGCCACTTGAGGAGTGGGCATTTGGGGCAGTGTTAAGTCCCTGTACCAGACACCCACAGTCCTGGCTGCTCCACTTCCGGTCCAGCTTTGTGCTAATGCACTGGGGAGGAAGTGGATGGTGGCCTCAGCGCTCGGGCCCTGTCACCCACGTGGGAGACCTGGATGGAGTTCTGGGCTCCTGGCTGCGGCCTGGTGTAGCTCTGGCTGCTGTGGGTATTTGGGGATGAACCGGTGAAGCATGGAAGATCTCTGTCTATCTGTCTGTCACTCTGCCTTTCAAGTGGACGAAAGGAAAGAAATAAACTTTTAAAAAACAAAAAGGATGTATTTATTTATTTGAAAGTCAGAGTTACACACACACACACAGAGAGAGAGAGAGAGAGAGAGAGAGAGAGAGAGAGAGAGAGAGGGGTCTTCCATCTACTGGTTCACTCCCCAATTGGCTGCAACAGGTGGAGCTGTGCCAATCAGAAGCCAGGAGCCAGGAGCTTCTTCCAGGTCTCTCACACAGGTGCAGGGGCCCAAGGACTTGGGCCATCTTCCACTGCTTTCCCAGGCCACAGCAGAGAGTGGATTGGAAGTGGAGCAGCCAGGACTCGAACTGACACCCATATGGGATACCCACTCTGCAGGCAGCGGCTTTATCCGCTACGCCACAGCGCTGGTCCCTAAAATGCCCCTTGAGGTTCCTGCATCCCATATCACAGGGCCTGGATTCGAATCCCAGCGCCACTCCCAGTTCCGCATCCTGCTAATGCACGTGCCGGGAGGCTGCAGGCTGTGGCTGACACTCAGGTCCCCACAGCCTAGGCAGGAGCCCCGAGCGCCTTCCAGGCTCCCGCCCTCGCTCGGCTGCAGCCCCGGCTGTTGCGGGCATTTGGTGGAGAGGACCACCAGGTGCAAGATCTCTCTCTGTCTCTCTGTCCTTTAAAGTAAAATTAAAAAAAAAAATGGAAGTAAGTAAATAAATAAAGAACAACCTTAAACCTGCAGATGAGACTCAGAGGCCCAGCCCCCCTGGGCTGAGCGCCGACTGCACGGTGGCCCACAGAACCCTCCGACCCCTCGCGGGGAATTCAGCTAAAGTTCTCATTCCGCATCAGAGGAGACGGCTGAAGACCCTGCCCTGGGGAAGCCAAAGCTCTGTCACCCCCACAGCCTGGCTCCGACCCAGGGCCCCAGGCCCGCCCTCGCCCGGACTTATGTGGGGACACTGAGGCCCAGAGCGGGCAAAGTCAGGCCCCTGGGGCTTGTGCGGGCGGAGAGTGGGCGCCGCCACAGAGGCAGGGAGCGGTCAGTCTCCAGCGGTGCCCAGGGAGGAGCAGGTGAGCTCCGCGCCCAGACGGAGGAGCACCCAGGTGTGGGGCCTGGCCGGCCGGGGCAGAGGCCGAGGTCACTCACGGTCACGGTCATGCAGTCTGGCTCTGGGCTGAAAGTCCAGGGCTCATGCCCTTCCCTCTCCTCCCCCTTTCCCTCCCTCCTCTCCCCTCTCCCCTCCTCCTCTCCCCTCCCCCTCTTCCTCTCTCGCTTCCCTCCTCTCCCCTCTCCCCTCTCCCTTCCCTCCTCTCCCCTCTCCCTTCTCCCTTCCCTCCCCTCCCCTCCCCCCTCCTCCTCTCCCCCTGCCCAGGGTGGGGGGTGTGGTGTGTGGGGGGTGACGGTAGGCCAGCTTCCTGAGCTTCCTGGAGCATGGCCTGGCCTCCTGGTTCCTCCCCGCCCTGGGGCCTTGGCAGGGGCTGGAACCCCTGGCACGGAGCAGGATCAGCCCATGTGGGGCCTGGGCCAAGACTTACTCTTCCCCTTTCTCCCGAGCTGCCTGCAGGCTGCTGACTCAGACGTTGCGACATCCTCTCCTGGCGGGGCTGGGACTCGGACATCCTCCTGCCCCCCCCCCCCCCACTGTCTTGATCAGACAGGGAGCAGGGTCTGCCCGGCTGGGTGGGTGGGTGTGGTGTGAAAGGACAGAGGGGTGCCCGAGAGGTGACGGGGCCCAGGCGGAGTCTTCCTGGCCCTCTGTGGCCCCATCTATGAATCCCAGCTCTGCCACTTCGCTGCTGTGTGACCCTGGGCAAGTGGCTGACCCTCTCTGGGTCCTGGAGGCCTCATGGGGTTATCGAGGGGTGAGCACTCTGCAGCAATTCAGCCAGTGGGAGACGCAACTTGGAAGTCCTGTTACGAGGGAGTGCCAAGTGGTAGCCGTGAGAGGCACGTAACTCCCTTCCAGAAAGGGTGGTCCCGTGGTGAAGTCGCCTCTTGGGATGCCAGCTCGTGGGTGCGTACCCCGGGAGGCAGCAGGTGGGGGCTCACGCGCGTGGGCCCCTGCCACTCACATGGGAGACCCGGATGGAGCTCCTGGCTCCTGGCGTCAGCCTGGCCGTGGCGGGCATTTGGAGAGTGAACCGGCGATGGCAGAGCTCTGCCTTGCAGAAAGTGAACATTTTTATTAAAAAGAAAGGACATGTGGCCCAGCTGCCAGCCTCACCCTGTGCAGCTTCAGGGGGCCAGTGCGGAGGGGCGGGGGGGGGGGCGCTGGGAGAGCAGGGGCTGTGCTGCCAGGATGGCCTGAGTCCCCCCACCCCCCACTCCCCACCCCCCACCGCGGGATCCTGGCTCCATGAGGGGCACTGGTGCTGCAGAGGGGCCGGCGTCAGACGCCCTCAGACGCCCCACAGTGAGCACCAGCTGTGCCCTGCACTCAGCTGCTCTCTTCCCAGGCCTCAGTTTCCCACTGAGTCAGCGAGGGCACGCGATGGCTGAGTCAGCAGCCAGGCCGGGGGCGCAGGTGCCCTGGGCGCCGTCCTCACCCCCAGTGCGGAGTGCAGAGTCCTGGAGCAGACAGGGCTGGCGTCTGGCAGCTGTGACCTCCGAGCCTCCTGCGGCAGGTGGGGCCGGGCTCCCCCTCCCATGGGCAGGGCGCTGGCGGGCCCTGGCGCGGAAAGCCCCCGGGAGCCTGGCACGCTCGGGCCACTCCGCGCCCAGGTGAGAGGAGACGGATCCGCAGGGCGGGCCTGGGCTGGGCTCGGGCTGCCGAGCAAGGGGAAGTCGCCGGGCTGGGGAGCCAGGGGTCCTCCTGCAGAAGTCCCCTCTCCTGGGGCTCCCGGAGAGGAGCCAGGAGGCTGTGCGCCCTGGTGCCCCTCCAGGGTGGGGAAGGCCTCCACTCTCAGACTCGGAGGCCCCCATCGGGGCAGCAGCTCCTGGAGTTCTCCTTCAAGCACGAGGGCTCTGTAGATCAGATGTGGCTAGAAGCGGTGGCACAGTTGGTTAAGCCGCCGCCTGCAGTGCTGGCTTCCCATGTGGGCGCCGGTTCGAGTCCCAATCTTCCACTTCTGATCCAGCTCTCTGCTGCGGCCTGGGAAAGCAGCGGAAGAGGGCCCAGGTACTTGGGCCCCTGCACCCGTGTGGGAGACCGGGAGGAAGCTCCTGGCTCCTGGGTTCTGCCTGGCCCAGCTCCAGCCGTTGTTGCCATTTGGGGAGTGACCAAGCATAAAGGTCTCTGGGGGATGCCTCTCCCATCAGACTAGGAGCTCCCCCTGGGTGAGAGGTGCTGGCTTCCCTCCCACGAGACTCAGAGTCCCCCAGAGATGGGGAGAACAGACGCCTCCCTCATCTGTCTAGCAGGGTGGTTTTCAGTTGACTGGGCACTTCCCTCCCCCGGGGGCATTCGGATGACTCTCAGGCTAGACCCAAAGACAGTGGGCCTGCCTCCACCATCCTACTAACGCTCCCTGAGGGTGGATGGGGCCCTGCCTCTGCCATCAGACTAGACGCCGCTGAGTTGTGGAGTTTGACGCCTGCATCAGACGAGGGCATGGCCGGGTTTAGACCAGGACCTGCGAGTTCCCCAGGAAGGACTGGCACCTGCCTCCTCCATCAGATCAGAGCCATCAGCCTCCCCCTCCCCCGCGTGGGGGCAGCCTCCCCTGTGGATCTGGGAGCTCCTGCCGTGCAGGGGGGAAGCTGGGAGCGCATCCTGGAGGAAGGGACAGTACCTTTCCTGAACGAATGCCTCGTCCCGGAGGTCACAGCCTCCCCTGGCCAAGGCCACAGCCTCCTCCTCAGCTGCCCGGCCCTAAAAATACAGACGCGAAAGTCCCTCGGGCTCCTGGGAGAGCTGAGGTCACCAGGCCCTTCCTCATTCGAGCCGCAGCCACCGCGAGCTCATCTCCCCTGTCCCCAGCCGCCAGCCCCGGCCGGGGCCACCTCTTCCCTGGGCTGCATTCTCACGGCGCTGCGGGCCGTGTGGGGGTGTCACAGAATCAGGTGGCCCAGAGCACGGGAGCGGAGCCTGGGCAGCTGTCTCCGGCCAGGCCACCACGCTCGGGGTTCAGATGGAGGGGCCGGGAACAGGCCGGGCGGTCGGGCTGCGCAGGGCCGGCTGTGGCCGGGCGGGGGCCGCTCCTTGCACATCCCCTGCCCTGACCTTGTCACTTCAGCCCCCTGTGGTCGCGGAGTCACAGCACGTTTGCTCACTTCTGGGAAAATCAAGTTTGGTCGATGTTTCAGATCCCAAATTCTCTTCTTGTGGCTTCCCACCCCCCACCCCCACCCCCCACCCCCAGACGCCAGGCCGGATCTCAGCACAGCCTGGGCATCCGAGGAGCGCTCGGAATCATGGGATTGGGAGCAGGCTTCAGGGCTGCAGCTGGCACTCAGGGGACCCGCATCCCGTGCGGGAGTGCCTGAGCCCGGGCACTTCCGACCCGGCTCCCTGCTTCCGCGCCCGGGGAGCAGCAGGCGATAGCCCAAGAAGCTGGTCCCGGCTGCCCTTGTGGAGACACGGATGGAGCTCCTGGCTCCCAACGTTGGCCTGATCCAGCCCTGGCCGGCTGTGTGGGGGGGCATTTGGAGAGCAAACCAGGGGATGCAAGATCTGGCTCTGGCTCTCAAATAAATAAATACGACCCTCAGCAACCTGGCACTGACTGTGTTTCCCTCTGTGACTCATGGATATACGTCTGCCGCTGAGAGTTTTGAATTTTCCTCGAAGGGAAACTTTCGGTGCAACCTCTTAATTCTGGTTCCTTAGCAACAGCTTTGCGTCCGTGAGGGTCTCCCTCTTCATGCAGCTGCTGGAACAAGTCCAGTGTTCATTGCTGCATACTATTCCCTTGCATGGATATACCACAGTTGATGTTAGAAAAAAGAGACAGAGAGAGGGAACACACAGTGAAAACAGATGTAAAACAAAAAGAGAGGGGCCGGCACTGTGGTGCAGCGGGTTAAAGCCCTGGCCTGCAGCGCTGGCATCCCATATGGGCGCCGGTTCGAGTCCTGGCTGCTCCTCTTCTGATCCAGCTCTCTGCTATGGCCTGGGAAAGCAGTGGAAGATGGCCCAGGTCCTTGGGCCCCTGCACCCACGTGGGAGACCTGGAGGAAGCTCCTGGCTCCTGGATTCAGATTGGCACAGCTCCACCTTTTGCGATCAACTGGGGAGTGAACCAGCAGATTGACTTCTCTCTCTCTGCCTCTCCTCTCAGTGTGTAATTCTGACTTTCAAATAAATAAATAAATCTTTAAAAAAGAGAGAGAGAGAGAGAGAAAAGATAAATTGTCGTTTGTTAATCTGTTCTCTGGGTGGTGGCAGTTCCTCTCCCAGTGCCCAGAGCATGAGTTTGTTCCACGTTGTCCAAGAGTGGACCTGTGGGGTGGTCGGGTGTTTCGCTGTGGGGAACTTGGCCCGACAGCCCTGCCGCGCGCTGGCGCGTTTTCGCTCCCATGGCCGGCGTCTCCGTGAGGTCTGACGCCTCGTCTTCCTGCCGGCTCTGGATCCACTAGACCTTGGCGTGAGTCATCGCGGGTGTGTGTGGGGCGCTCAGGTGGCGCTCATTTGCATTTCTGGGATTCATAATGCAATAGAGAGAGAGAGAGAGAGAGAGAGAGACGGAGGTCTTCCATCCACTGCTTCACTGCCCAGTTGGCTGCAATGGCCAGAGCTGCGCTGATCCGAAGCCAGGAGCCAGGAGCTTCTTCCTGGTCTCCCACGTGGGTGCAGGGGCCCAAGCACTTGGCCATCCTCCACTGCTTTCCCAGCCACAGCAGAGAGCTGGATCGGAAGTGGAGCAGCCGGGACTCGAACCGGTGCCCATATGGGATGCCAGCCCTGCAGGTGGCGGCTTCACCCGCTGCGCCACAGCGCCGGCCCCAGGACCTTTCTTTTATCCATCGTTCACTTGAACCCAAGAGATTCCGAAGCACAAGGAACTTCAGAACCCCAGCATCCTAGGGCACAAAGCATTCTGGAATGCCAGACTCCGTCTGCCTCAGTCTCCTCAACTGTATAGTGAGGATC
Source organism: Sylvilagus floridanus (assembly GCA_949820135.1). Taxonomy (NCBI): domain Eukaryota; kingdom Metazoa; phylum Chordata; class Mammalia; order Lagomorpha; family Leporidae; genus Sylvilagus; species Sylvilagus floridanus. Next base: position 11,780,582 of record OX463232.1, read on the forward strand.
AGAGAGCCTGACTCATGGGCTGGGATGAACCTGGGGGCTGGGAGCTCCATCGGGGTCGCCCAGGTGGGTGCAGGGGCCCGAGCACCTGGGCGGGAAGCTGGAGGCAGGGGCCGGAGCAGCCCTTGAACCCAGAGTCTCCAGGATGGGATGCCCGTGGCCCACCAGGTCTTAGCCACTGCGCCAGCACCCGCGGTGGTGGTGGTCGGGTGTTTATGAGCAGCCCCGGGGGAGGGAGTGGGGCCTGCCAGACTTGAGAATTCACTGGATGACCTTGGGGATTCAAGGTCATGCACTGGCACCTTGGCAATTCACTGGATGACCAAGCCCGGAATCAAAGCACCAGAGAAACCTGTGCGCACACGCAGCCTCCAGGGCGGAGACGGACCTGGGGGGGTTGAGATCTGCATTCTGGGAATGAACCAGCGACAGAAACACCCGCCGGCCGAGCCCCACTCTCTGGAGCTTCGGGGAACCAGGGAACTCCACTGGCCAGGGTCTCGGGGCTCAGCGTGGACGGGAGACAGCCAGCCCGCTTCCCCTGCCCCTCACGCTCTTGCGGGAGGCCCCGCCCTCCTGGCCCCCTGCACATGTGGATGGATCCCACCGAAGCCGCCCCAGCCCGGTGTCTGCAGGAGAAAGTCCAGGCTCCTGGCCCCCAGGCCCAGCACCAGGCACCACCTCCCTCCCCCCCTCGGGCCTTGTTTCCGGCACCCGCCGGGGCCCTGCCCCCTCGCTCCGGCCTGCGCACACCGATTCGACCTCAGAAATAGTTCTTTTCCTCTGAGATCCAAACTGGGGTCACTTGAGAATGTTCAATAAACAAAGCATGCCTCCACCTTTCCTCCGGGGAGCCCTCCCTGATTGCTCTTGCCAGCCTGGGTCAGGAGATCCCTCTGGGCTCCTGGATGGCAGCCCCAAGCATTCTGGGATGTCGGTGTCTGGGGACAGGCTGGTCTGCACCTGCCCCAAGCAGCAGAGACCTGAGACCGTCCCTCCTCCCTCTCTCTCCTCCTCACCTGAGGCACAGAGAGGTAAAGAGATTCATCTGAGATCACACAGCCAGTCATGGGGTGGGGAGCGGGAAGAGGGGCTAAGATTTTAAAGACCAACCGTAGGGAATGCATGCCGGCATCCCATATGGGTGCCGGTTCGAGTCCTGGCAGCTCCACTTCTGATCCAGATCCAGCTCTCTGCTATGGCCTGGGAAAGCAGTGGAAGATGGCCCAGGTGCTTGGGTCCCTGCACTCGCGAGGGAGACCCGGGAGAAGCTCCTGGCTCCTGGCTTCGGATCAGCGCAGCTCTGGCTGTTGCGGCCAGTTGGGGAGTGAACTGGAGCCGTGGCCGGCTGCCCCTCAGTGTGCACAGCAGCAGGGAGCTGGACTCAGAAGCGGAGCTGGGACTCGAACCCGGGCCCTCGGACCTGGGGTGCAGCCGTCCCAGCGCCTGCCCTGGCCGTTCCTCCCTGGATCTCGGCTTTTCCAGGATGAGGTCTGGGCTCGCACAGGAGGGAGCCTTGAGCAATCAGGAATGTTTGCCTGCAGTGAAACCCACTCCCGCGGGTGCGTCTGTCAGCTTTGGCTCGTGCCGGGGAGCGGTGGCCAGCACCAGAACACCCACACCCCCACGGGCTCCCCACCCCACTCTACCCTCCCCTCCCCTCCCCGCCTGGCCAGTGGTGGGGGAGTGAACCAGTGGGTAGCAATCTCTCTGACTCTCAAATAAAAAGAAAAGAAAGATTTGGCAATTGTCTTACAAAGGGACCAGCACGGCCCCGAGGCGGGCGGCTGCCTGTGTCGCGCCCGTCCGTTTTCATGGCTGTGTCGTATTCCACCCGTGGCTGGGCCACAGCAGTGCAGGTGCGCGCGTGCACAGGCTTTTCCGATTTCACTTCCCGCTGCCCCCCCCCCCCCGGAAGTGCGGTTTGAAGGCTTTTCGGAAGCGGCTGCTGGGGTTTGGCGGTGGAGCGGGGTCGCTTTGGGAAGCAGCGGCTCTGAGGCCCCGAGCGGGGGGCCGGGCCGGGGCGGGCTGCCGCCAAGCGCCCCCGAGCGCCTTCCACACCGTGCATGCCCGGTCGACAACGAACAAGAATGAATGAGGACTTGGTCCTGGCGCTGGCGCCGCCCCCTTCCCGCAGCGCGAAGGCCACGCGGAGGAGACCCGGGCCAGGCAGGTGAAGCCGGCAATGCGGAGACCCAGGAGCCGGGATGGGGCTGGGCACGGGCTGGGCAATCACTTCTTAATGACTCAGTTATGTGTTTGAAAGGCGTCGTGGTAGAGACGCGGAGACAGGGAGGGAGGGAGAGACCTCCCAGCCGCTGGTTCACTCCTCAAATGCCCGCAACAGCCAGGCCAAACCCGGGATCCCAGTCGCGCTCTCCCCGGTGGGGCGCGAGGACCCACGTCCTGGAGCCGCCAGCTCGCAGGGCGCACACAGCAGGAAGCTGGGGTCCGAGCGGAGCGGGGGCTCAGCCCCAGGCGCTGGGGCATGGGATGCGGGTGCCGGGTCCCCCTGGAATCCGGACTCTCGTAGACGTCTCAGCTCTTCAAAGCCAGCACCTGTGATGTGTTTGCTCTGGGGACAGGTGCCTCGGGCGCGCTGCTGGGTCACAGCACAGTCGTGATGGGAGGAGCAGGCCAGGAAGCTGAGCCGGTGTCAGGTAACTGACGGGGTGGGCGGGGATTGGAAGCCAACGGAGACCCCCAGGAGGGGTGACATTTGGGGGGACGAAGCCTTGAGGGAGGCGAGGCAATGAGCCGAGGGATGAGGGATGGGAAGGTTCTAGGCAGTGAGCGCAGCAGGTGCAAAGGCCCTGGGGCGGGTTGAGGCCAGTTGGGCTGGAACAGAGCAGAGGCGAGGCTGGGAGGTGGAGGGGGCAGGTGCGTCAGGACCTCAGGGACCTCTGTGGGACCTGGGCTCTTGCGGGTGATTCTCTGGGCCACTGAGGTCTGTGACGCTCTCCAGCGGGGCAGTGCTTGCCCCAAACTCGCGTGCACGTTTGTGTCCGCTGTCCCTCACTGCTTTAGACCTAACACGTGCCGGGGCTGGACGCAGACGCTCTGTGTTGTGCAGGGGACAAGGACAAGGAAAACGCCTGTGTTCAGGGTGCGAAGCCGCTGATGGGAGCCAGGAGGGTCCTGGGCAGGGCGGGCACAGGGTCTGACCTGGTTCTCAACAGGCTGCTTCCGGCTCCCCGTGGGAAGGGGCAGAGCCTGGTGGGCGAGGCCGGGCGCCCTGGGAGGAGGCCACGGCATGGTGGTGGTGGTGGGGGCCCAGGGCCTGGGGGCTTCGGGACAGGAAGCTGCAGCTTCTGCACGTGGAGCTTCCAATGTCAGGCCACTGGGGCAAGGAGGTGACCAGGGCAGCCCTGGCCCTGCCCTCCCTGGACGCACAGCCTGGCGACCTCTGAGTTCACCTGTGACAGGGAACCAGGAAGGGGAGGAGCAAGCGCATGGGGCCTTGTCTGGGGGGATCCGGGAAGGCTTCCTGGTGGTGATGTCTGCGCTGAGAGCTGAGGGAGTGGGGGAGGCAGGCAGCCCCCGGCAGGCCACCTGCTCCTCCCAGGCCGGCGACTGTGCCGCAGCACTGGGGAGCATGGCAGGTGCTGAACGGGGGCCTCGGTGGATTGTGGACAGATTGCTCGGACCGTGGGGGGGGTCGGGGTTAGGAGTGGGGACCGAGAGGGTTTGCTGCGGAGGGGGGCGCTGGGGCCATGAGTGCCGCCCTGGGCCAGGCCCGAGGGCTTCCTGTCCATGAGGTGCCCCCAATCCCAGCTGGGGAGACCCAGGCGCTGGCCAGGCCCGAGGGCTTCCTGTCCATGAGGTGCCCCCAATCCCAGCTGGGGAGACCCAGGCGCTGGCCAGGCCCGAGGGCTTCCTGTCCATGAGGTGCCCCCAATCCCAGCTGGGGAGACCCAGGCGCTGGCCAGGCCCGAGGGCTTCCTGTCCATGAGGTGCCCCCAATCCCAGCTGGGGAGACCCAGGCGCTGGCCAGGCCCGAGGGCTTCCTGTCCATGAGGTGCCCCCAATCCCAGCTGGGGAGACCCAGGCGCTGGCCAGGCCCGAGGGCTTCCTGTCCATGAGGTGCCCCCAATCCCAGCTGGGGAGACCCAGGCGCTGGCCAGGCCCGAGGGCTTCCTGTCCATGAGGTGCCCCCAATCCCAGCTGGGGAGACCCAGGCGCTGGCCAGGCCCGAGGGCTTCCTGTCCATGAGGTGCCCCCAATCCCAGCTGGGGAGACCCAGGCGCTGGCCAGGCCCGAGGGCTTCCTGTCCATGAGGTGCCCCCAATCCCAGCTGGGGAGACCCAGGCGCTGGCCAGGCCCGAGGGCTTCCTGTCCATGAGGTGCCCCCAATCCCAGCTGGGGAGACCCAGGCGCTGGCCAGGCCCGAGGGCTTCCTGTCCATGAGGTGCCCCCAATCCCAGCTGGGGAGACCCAGGTGCTGGCCAGGCCCGAGGGCTTCCTGTCCATGAGGTGCCCCCAATCCCAGCTGGGGAGACCCAGGTGCTCTCCAGCCCCGAGTCCAGAGCACCCCGTCGGCCTTACAGCTGGGGAAACTGAGGCTGGAGTCGGCCATGAGCCTGGAAAGGGAGCTTGGAACACACAGCCCAGCTGCCTTGGGAGGACAGGACGCGCCCTGCCCGGTCCCAACCTGCAGCCTCTCCCCCCCCCGGACCCCCCCAGGAGTCCGGGACGGGGCGGGGCCTCCTCCCCTCCCTCCGTAGCCCTCTCGAGCCCCCGGCCCGCTCCGGACTTTAACCCCGGCCCTGTGGCGCCAACAAGGGCAGGAAAGCGGCGCAGAGGCCGGCGGGCGAAATTCCCCTCCTGGCCGTGCCAGGGGAGTTACCCAGGGCTGGGGCAGGGGAGGGGGCCGGGGGCCGGGGAGGGAAGGGAGTGGGGGGAGGGACGGGGTGCCCCAGCCTGCCGGGGGAAGGGAAGTCTCCGAGTCTGACCCGGGAGGCAGCATTTCCAGAGCCCCAGGGAGCGAGAAACAGAACCCAGCCTGGATTTCCAGTCTGTCGGGGGAGGCGGGGATCTGTGGCACGATGTGGTTCTAGTCTGAGGAGGGAGGCTGGGGAGAGGGAAAGACACCCTGCCTTCTGGGGGGGTGGGCAAGCTTCCGAATGCATCATGGGAAAGGAGCGTCCCATACACTGGGGGCGGGGGTGGGAGAACCTGCTAGTCTGATGGGGGAGGCAGAGGCTCTCCAGGGAGAGAGTCCATGCCCCCGCAGCTCTGCCCGCTGGGGCCCCCGGGGGGCCGCCGTGCTAGGCTCCGGCCCGACCCCTGCTGGGGACAGGCGGCCTGGCTGGTGGGGCATTGGCGCCACCTAGCGGTCACTGGGGGCAAACCCTGGAGGGGCTCCTTGGTCCTCTCCAGCGACCAGATCCCAGCCTGGCCACGGAGCCGTGAACTTGGGTCTTGCCTCCAGCGCCGGGGTCTTTCTGAATCGCAGGCCCACCTGCCCCCGGCTCCCCAGCGGCCCCGGGCTGCGAGGTCCCTGCTGGGCTACCCCTTCAAGGGCCTCACGCTGGGGACCTCCGCCCAGGCTGGCCCCCTGCCTGGGGCCCCTTTCCCCGGGGCTCCCTGGCCTCTCTCCCCCTCCTCCTCCAGGTGGTGGAGTAGATCTCTCCCAGGGACGCTGTTTGATCGGGGAGGGGGAGGAGCACGGTGGCGAGCAGAAGCCCTCAGGCTCCCTGTCAACCCCAGGGCCTTGCACAGATGCAGGGTCTTTAGCAAGTTCACGGGAAATGCAGATTTTGGAAAACCTTGGAGTGGATTTCAATTTTTTTTTTTTTTTGCATCGAGTTTATCATCTCATTCCACTTTGTACGAACTGTTAGAGGTGCAGCACTTCTCTCCCACTCAGCCCTTCCTCCAGGCAGTCCTCCCAGACTGCACCACCACAGGCTGTCTCTGGTGTCCCTGTGAGCTCCTGCAGCTCCTGCATAAATCCCTCTGGGCCCTGACCACTGCTGGCCATGGCTCTGTGGGTGGGGTCTGCCTCCCCCGCTGGACCGGGAGGGCAGGGCTGGCTCTGTTTGCCCTGTGCCTTCTCTGAGCTTTTTTCTATTATTATTTTCTATTATTATTAAATTAGAGAAAGAGGGAGAGGGGTCTCCTATCTGCAGGTTCATTCCCCAAATGCTCCCAGAAGCCAGGACTGGGCCAGGCTGAAGCCAGGAGCTGAGAACTCCATCTGGGTCCCCGATATGGGGACCCATGTCCTCGAGCCACCACCTGCTGGGACTTGAACCCGGTACTGAATCCCGCCCCCAGAGCCTTCGGGGGTGGGGGGCCCGGGTTCAGGGTCCCACCCCAGTCATGGAGTGTCCCGGGGGAAAGTGGGAGCCGTCAGAAACGCGGGAGGACACAGAGGCCAGCGACCGAGGGTGACCCAGGTGGACGGGCCCGAGGCCCCGTCCTGCCGGGACATCTGGGAGGGCTCTGGCTCGGGGCTTCCCGTGGTGGGAGGGTCCGGGCCCGGCAGTGGGGGAAGAGGGGCCTGGGCTCGGTTAGGGGAAAACCAGGCGGGCCTGCCTATCGTAAAACGGATGACGGGAGGGACCCGCGCCAGGCGGCTGCTCCGTGCCCGGGGGAAGCTGGCCAGAGGATGAGGCCCCACGAGACGGGTGGAGAAACCACAGCCCGCAGCCGGCTGCCCGCTTCCCCCACCCGTGCCCGCGGGCCTTGGGCGTCGGGCCAGGCTGCTGCCCTGGGCCTCAGCAGCCAGCTCAATGCCCCGCCCGGCCGACCTGCGTCCCCCACCCCTGCCCGCGGCTGCCCGCCCTCCCCCCCAGCACGGCCCGCCTGTCCCCAGGGGGCCCGGGCCTGACCCCTGGTGCCCGTGGACACGAAGTGACTCCTCCTTAGGAGGGGGCCCCAGGGAGGCTCGGCTGCTGCGGTGGGGGGAGAGTGCACGGCCCACGCACCCCAGCTGGGACGACCCTGAGAGATTGGGAAAGCAGTCCCGGAGCCAGCGCCACCCGGGGCTCCCACGTCCTCCGGCCGCTTTCCCAGGCGCGCCAGCGGGGAGCCGGGTCGGGAGCGGGGCAGCCGGGACTGCACCTGCCCGGCCACTCCGGTTCCCCGCGCACGCGCGCTTGGAGAGACGCCGCGGCCGGGGGCAGTGGCCACAGCACTGGGGCCCTGGGCCAGCGGCTGGGGCGCAGCAGGCTTCCCCAGTGAGTCCCGGGCCTTGTGCGGTGGCGACCGCGGGAAACCAAATGTCCTTTAAATGTCACCTCCCCGGAGGGTTCGAGCTTCCACCTACTTCCCAGATCGTGTGTCTCGGGACCTGCTTCCCGGCGGGAGGTGACTCCGTCTACACCTCCAGGAGGCCGGAGACCCAGGTGCCGTGGTCCCTGCGGGTTCTACAGCCTTCCACGGAGCCTGCGCGGGGCACACACCACAGGCTTGAGTGGGTCCATTCACGCCCGCTAAGACTTTTATTGAGCGCCGTGGTTGGCGGGTTGGCGGGGCCTGGGCTCCCACGCTGCCCCACCCCCCCCAGCGGATACAGGCCCTTCAGATCGCTGGAGGTCGCAGGAGGTCACAGGCTGGGCCCTGTGTCTCTCGCTGGAGCACAGTGCGGGGGCAGCCTGGGTGTGGCCCGCTGCGGCGAGCTCCCTGGGGCACCGGGTCTCCCCTGCCCTGTGAAGCCGGGGCTTCGCGGGTCCGCAGGGTTCACCTGCTCTGCCGTCTGGCATTTCCCAGGTTTCAGAGCTGTAGCAGTTTCTTGGGGCTGGCGCTGTGGTGGAGCGGGTAAAGCCACTGCCTGCACTGCCTGCATCCCATATGGCTGCCGGTTCGGGACCCGGCTGCTCCACTTCCCATCCAGCTCCCTGCTGTGGCCTGGGAAAGCAGTGGAGGATGTCCCAAGTGCTTGGGCCCCTGCACCCATGTGGGAGACCCGGAAGAAGCTCCTGGCTCCTGGCTTCGGATCAGTGTAGCTCCAGCTATTGTGGCCCATTGGGGAGTGAACCAGCAGATGGAAGACCCCCCTCCCCTCTCTGCCTTCCAAGTAAAATGAACAAGTCCCGGCTGCGCCACTTCCCATCCAGCTCCCTGCCAACGCACCTGGGAAAGCAGCAGGCGAGACCCCAGCACTGTGGTTCCCCCTCCCTGCCCTGGCTGTTGCAGCCCTTTGGGGAGTGAACCAGCAGGTGGAAGACCTCTCCCTCCCCACTCTGGCCCACGCTCTCCTTGTCTCAAGTAGGTGAAAATAAATAACAGACAATCATTAAGAGAAAAGAGCGAGGCGTGGATTCAAGCTTTATTATTTATTTATTTATTTTTGCAGCCATTTCGTTTTCCATGAGCTTTGCAGTCCCCTCCTGCAGAGGCTCCACCGCGCGTCCTGTCACCCCCGCTGGGGCAGGTGTCTGCTGCTAGCTGAGCACCTACTGTGTGCCAGGCACCGCCTACTGTGTGCTGAGCATGGGAGCGTCACAGGGAGCCGGAGAGCCAGAGTCCTGCCTCTGCAGAAGTTGGCTGGGCAAGCGAAGGGAGACGTGCAGGACAGAGAGGGGGCAGGGGGAGAGAGGGAGAGAGAGATTGAGGGGGGGAGGGAGAGAGGGAGGGAAGGGGAGATAGGGAGAGAGAGCGAGCGACACGCAGTGAGGGGCAGGACGAAACAACTCTGGCAGTTCCGGGAGCCTTCTGGGGAGGTGACAGGTGAGCAGCCCCCCCCCCCCAGCACGGAGGGCCCTGGGGGTGTGCATTCCTGGCAGAGGGCAGAGAGGGTGCGGCCACTGCCAAGGCCACAGGAGGGGGGGTTGGAAGGAGGAGAGGAGCTGAAGTGGGGGCAGGGGTGGGAGGCCCTCGGCAGGCTCCGGATCCAGACGTGGCCCCAGAAAGTGCCCCCCCCAGAGCCGACCTGGCACCTGCCCACAGAGGTGGGGGGGCTCCAGGGAGCACCTGCCCGTGGCTGCAGTGCGGTGGGGCCCTCCCTGGACGCCACCTGCTTGGCCTGTCCTTGGTACCTGATGCCAGGCACCCCTTCCCCTCCCTCCCCTTCCCTCTCCTTATCCCCCCACCCTGCTGGAGCCCCGCCCCCTTCCATCCCAAGTTGTTCCAGTCCAGGCAGCAAAACAGGGCCAACTTCCTTCCTCTTCTAGGCGGGGCGCCAGCCAGCGAGGCCGGGCCATTGTGTGCTCCGACTCAAGGTCACTGCCAGCCCCCTCCTGCCCACCCCCCCACTGCAGTTACCTGACCGGGCGGGTGGGGGGGAGGCAGAGGCGTCCCCACCTGCTCTGGCCTTGTGGCTTTGCGAGGGAGCAGGGGAGCTGAGGCTTGGCTCAGTCTGCAGCGTGCTGTGTGCTCCCGGGCTGGCTCCTGCCCCTCTCTGGGCCCAGTCCTGGCTGAGGAGCCCCGGGCGAGTTGCCACGGCCGCCTGGGTAACCTTCCCAGCTGACGGAATCCCCGGACCCTGTTACAGATTCAGTGCCGGGGGCCCCGTCCCTGGAGAGGTGGGGGGGGGCCTGGGGTGTGCGCTTCAAAGTGGTGTTGATTTACTTGCCCCAGTGGCCTGGGCCGGGCTGAGGCCGCCGGCGCGAGTTCTCCCAGGAGACCCAGGCTGTGGCTGTTCTTTCTGGGCTGAGAGAGAAGAGAGGAGCCCGGGGTGGGGGGGTGGGGGGGTGGAGACTGGGCCCAGGGGCCACCTGAGCTGCCACGCCCTGTGGACACGCGATCCATGCGACCTAGAAACCCGAGCTGCCGCCTCTCAGCCCTGCTCCCCCACCCTGCCTGCCGGCCTCCTTGGGCACAGGTCACACGCAGGAAGCCCCGCCGCCCGTGAGCCGGGTTGGGATACTCGGGTCCCGTCTTCCCAGGCCCCTGCTGCTGGCATGGTGGCTCTGGTACTGGGGTGCTGGTGGGAAAGGCCCACCAGTGGTGCAGCCGGGGCTGTGGGGCTTCTGAGGCCTGGCCCGGCCCAGCCTGCCAGCCCTCGCCTGCCTCCACGCCAGAACCCTGATGCCAGCGGGCTAGCCGCATACCCAAGGGAGAGACTGCACCAGTCCTGGGTGACTCGAGAGATGGGTGATCAGGTGTAAGTGAGCGTTGTGTGGGATTTGGGGGGGGGAAGTTCCTGAAAAGGGGCACCAGCATGGGGGCTGTCTCAGTCTTTTGTCCCCTTCTTTCCACCTCATGCTGGGATATAGATGAGGCAGCTGCAGCCCCAGCAGCCATAGTGCACCATGAGGTGATTGAGCGACAGGAAGGCCCAAGATACTGCTGAAGCGGAAAGATGGGGCTGTGTCACTCACGGCCCTGCGGGAGCCCCAGGCTGGCTCCGGACAGTCGACTTGAGGGTGTTTTTATGGATGAGGGAAGAAAGCCTCTTTGTCCATGTCAGCTACCATACCCACACCGGCTTCTCTTTTTTGTTTAAAGATCTACCTATTTCTATTCACTTGAAAGGCAAGGCAGCAGCAGAGAGAGGGGTCTATCCACTGGGTCACTCCCCAAATGCCCACAACGGCCAGGGCTGGGCCAGGCTGAAGCCAGGAGCCTGGCGCTCCATCCGGGTCTCCCGCGAGGTCATCTCCGCCTCCCAGCAGAGACACCTGGGAGCCCCACGCCGCCGGAGACCCCTGATTTAGGGGCAGAGTCGGCGGGCAGCCCCCGAGGCTGCCCCGTGCCTTCATTGGCTCACATTGGTCACGTGACCACTTGTAGCTGCAAGGGAGTCTGGGAAAGCGGGGACCGGACAGTCTCAGCTTCTGGGGGGGGACTCTGCCTGGGATGTGGGGGGGGTGGCTGCTGGGGGGGCACTCTGCTGCTTGCCACAGCAGGGGGTGCTGCACAGAGGGCGTGGACGTGGCATCCAGAGAGGCTACCTCGGGGCAAAATGCTTGGAGCCCAAGCCCCGGCGGGCCTTCTGCAGGCTGCTGACGGGAAGGCGCTCGCGGATTCCCCAGCGTTTTGGGCACCAACAGAAGTTTTGATTCCGTTTCCCACCAACCGTTAGGAGTGCCCTCATCTGTCCTCACCAGCCGCTCAGCTTCAACCCGACCCATTTCCCTTATCCTGTCGGTCCTTTCTCTCTCTTTCTCTCTCTCTCTCCCTCTCCCTCTCCCCCCTCCCCTCCCCCTCCCTCCCTCCTATCTGTGTCGTGTATTTACGTGGCTTGTTTCTTCCTCCATCACACTCGCAAGAAATTAGTTGCGTTGGCCTCTCAACTTGTTTTACATCTCACCCAGTTCTTTTAAATGTTGACAGGAGAGAGGGAGAGAGGGGGTGGAGGGAGAGAGAGGGGGAGAGAGAGAGAAAGGGAGAGAGGAAGAGAGAGAGGAAGGGAGAGGGGGAGGGAGAGGGGGAGGGAGGGAGGGGGAGAAGGGGGAGAGCGCCAGAGCGCCTCCCCGTGCTGGTTCACTCCCCAGGTGTCTTCAGTGACGGGGTCTGGGGCCACAGCCCAGAGCCGGGACTCAACCGGGCTTCCCAGGGCTGGGATCCGTGTCGGGACACGCGTCCACGCCCGTGTACTTGTGTTCTGTCGCCGTTACTGCCCGCTTTCTAGCCTGTGGACTTCCCGTGGATGGTCAAGGGCACGGCCTGCTTGCCTTCCCTTCTCCTCTCACTGCTCCCCGGGCACCGAGCCATCGTTCCCCTCCGAGTGCGGTCGGGCCGCGTCCCCTGGGTTCGGGTACTCGTGTGCGCTGTCCTTTGGTTCTGGCCAACAGCTTGCATTTTTAATGGCATCCGTAATGTAAATTAGGGGGTTCTGATCAAGGAGCCCTTGGGGGGAGGGGAGCTGTAGCATGGGACTGCCATCCGCATTGGCCGGCTTTACCAACTGGGACCGGAGACGGGACCCTGAGCCTTTTCCGAACGGTTTGGAGGAAATCCGGTCCCCCCCACCCCGAGTCTGCACCGTTCTGCTAAGGGGCGAGCGGAAGCAACAGGGAGTCCAGGCGGGTTCCAGAGCCTGTTCCCAAGAGGTTTCACCGCCCACTGTCCCAAGTCCACTCGGCCCCTCCCCGAAAGCCCTTCCATCGCTGCCCAAGCCACGACTCTGCCACGCCTGCTTCTGACCAGCACCGGGGGCCTCTCCTCGCGGGGCGTCCTGGCTGGCCCAGGTCTGTGGCTCAGACCCCCTGTCCCACTGGACGCCCCTCCCTTTTGTTGCTAGAGGAGGAGGGGAGGGAGGAGCCACAGGGCACCCTTGACCGTCTGGGTGAGGACCACAGGGGCTGGACGTCTGGAGAGCCGTGGTCTTTCCCTAAGTCCCCAGGGAGGGGGGAGAGAGGGCATGGGGCAGAGGCCCATGCACCCTAGCACCCAGCTCGGAGCCCCAGCGAGAGGGACCCTCATCTGTAGCCTGGGGGCTGTGGCGGGGCGGGCGGAGGTGGAAGGAGAGGCCGACACACGCGTGCGTTCACGGGACCTTTATGGCCTGCACACTTGAACTCTAGGGCGGGCACAGGCATGGTCTGGGGGCGGCTCCTGGGGCAGACCGGGCGGCTCTTCTCTCCCGACGGCTCCAGGGCCTCGCGGCTACGCCAGGGCTGTGGGGGCACGGGGCAGGGGACAAAGGAGGCGGTCAGCGAGCGGGCGGCCCCCGCCCCCCGAGCCCACGGCCCTCCCTGGGCCCCGGGCCCCCACGCTCAGACTGCACCGGGGTCGGATTGGGGGAAGGCGGCGTCGGTCCTCAAGGGAGCGAGGGAGGCTGACTGTGGGGAAGAGACACAGTGTGAAAGGCGAGGCCCGGACCGCGGGCAGGGGTGAGGCCGGGGCGGCCGCCTCCCTGCTCCGGGGGAGACCTCTCGTCTGAGGGGGGAGGCACGGTCTCTGACTCAGGGACCGGGATTCGGAGAGTGCCCAGTCTGACGGGGGAGGAAGACTCAGGGTGGTTCCCCCTGTCTCAGAACTCCTGGCCTAAAGGGTGAGACCTGGCCCTGAGAGGCCAGACCTCTGTGGATGCCCAGTCTGATGGAGGAGACCTGGTCCTGACCCTGGGAGCCCCATCTGATGGAGGAGACCTGGTCCTGACCCTGGGAGCCCCATCTGATGGAGGAGACCTGGTCCCTGACCCTGGGAGCCCCTAGTCCGATGGAGGAGACCTGGTCCCTGACCCTGGGAGCCCCATCTGATGGAGGAGACCTGGTCCTGACCCTGGGAGCCCCATCTGATGGAGGAGACCTGGTCCTGACCCTGGGAGCCCCTAGTCCGATGGAGGAGACCTGGTCCCTGACCCTGGGAGCCCCATCTGATGGAGGAGACCTGGTCCTGACCCTGGGAGCCCCATCTGATGGAGGAGACCTGGTCCTGACCCTGGGAGCCCCATCTGATGGAGGAGACCTGGTCCCTGACCCTGGGAGCCCCATCTGATGGAGGAGACCTGGTCCTGACCCTGGGAGCCCCATCTGATGGAGGAGACCTGGTCCCTGACCCTGGGAGCCCCTAGTCCGATGGAGGAGACCTGGTCCCTGACCCTGGGAGCCCCATCTGATGGAGGAGACCTGGTCCTGACCCTGGGAGCCCCATCTGATGGAGGAGACCTGGTCCTGACTCTGGGAGCCCCATCTGATGGAGGAGACCTGGTCCCTGACCCTGGGAGCCCCATCTGATGGAGGAGACCTGGTCCTGACCCTGGGAGCCCCATCTGATAGAGGAGACCTGGTCCCTGACCCTGGGAGCCCCATCTGATGGAGGAGACCTGGTCCCTGAGTCTGGGAGCCCCATCTGATGGAGGAGACCTGGTCCCTGAGTCTGGGAGCCCCCAGTCTGATGGAGGAGACCTGGTCCCTGAGTCTGGGAGCCCCATCTGATGGAGGAGACCTGGTCCCTGACCCTGGGAGCCCCATCTGATGGAGGAGACCTGGTCCTGACCCTGGGAGCCCCATCTGATGGAGGAGACCTGGTCCCTGACCCTGGGAGCCCCATCTGATGGAGGAGACCTGGTCCTGACCCTGGGAGCCCCATCTGATGGAGGAGACCTGGTCCTGACTCTGGGAGCCCCTAGTCCGATGGAGGAGACCTGGTCCTGACCCTGGGGGTCCCAGTCTGATGGAGGAGACCTGGTCCCTGACCCTGGGAGCCCCATCTGATGGAGGAGACCTGGTCCCTGACCCTGGGAGCCCCATCTGATGGAGGAGACCTGGTCCCTGACCCTGGGAGCCCCATCTGATGGAGGAGACCTGGTCCCTGAGTCTGGGAGCCCCATCTGATGGAGGAGACCTGGTCCCTGAGTCTGGGAGTCCCCAGTCTGATGGAGGAGACCTGGTCCCTGACCCTGGGAGCCCCATCTGATGGAGGAGACCTGGTCCCTGACCCTGGGAGCCCCATCTGATGGAGGAGACCTGGTCCCTGACCCTGGGAGCCCCATCTGATGGAAGAGACCTGGTCCCTGACTCTGGGAGCCCCATCTGATGGAGGAGACCTGATCCCTGACTCTGGGGGTCCCAGTCTGATGGAGGAGACCTGGTCCCTGACCCTGGGAGCCCCATCTGATGGAGGAGACCTGGTCCCTGACTCTGGGAGCCCCCAGTCTGATGGAGGAGACCTGTTCTTCAACATTTGGCAATTCTCAATCTAATGAAGGAAAATTGCTCCCTACATCTGGGAGCTCCCAGTCTGGTGGGGAGACACGGTCCCCAACATCTGGGAGCCCCTAGTCCGATGGAGGAGACCTGGTCCCTGACCCTGGGAGCCCCCAGTCTGATGGAGGAGACCTGGTCCCTGACCCTGGGAGCTCCCAGTCTGATGGAGGAGACCTGGTCCCTGACCCTGGGAGCCCCCAGTCTGATAGAGGAGACCTGGTCCCTGATTCTGGGAGCCCCCAGTCTGATGGAAACCATCCTTTCTTCAGTTAGAGAGACTCACCATCTGGTGGGGGATATCTGTCCCCACTCACGGATAGCGAGGAGGAGACGCGGCTCCCGCCGTCCGGGATCCCCGAGTCTGACGGGGGAGGCGGATACCTGTCATGAGCCCGTTCCCCCAGTACCGCCTGGGTTCGGGCCCCACCCTCAGACTGGGCCCTGTTTTGAAACTCCGCATAGTGCCTCTTTGTGTGTAGAGGGCACGAGGTCTTCCGTAGCCCTCGGTCTGATGGAGGAGGCCTGTTGACCCCTGGTCTGGGTCATCAGCTTGACAGAGGAGGCACAAGCCCCACTTAAGGACCCTTAAGTCAGATGGAGGAGACAAGGCAGCTTCCTTCAGTCCGACGGGGGAGGCCCGCCCCCCACCCCGCACTCACGGGCCACCTGCAGCTCCACCTCCAGGGTGTCGGTCTTGCCCTGCAGTGTCACAGTCTTGAGCGTGTAGCGGCCGGCGTCCGTGAGGTTCAGCTTCTGCACCAGCAGCGAGCAGTTGGCGAAGCCCACCTCGCGACCTGTGTGCGCGGGGCCTGCGATCCAGTTCCCCGACGGCAGCTGGCTGAGCAGCCGGTTGGGCTCGGAGGCAGGCCCGCGGTACCAGGCGTAGACCAGCAGGTCCCTGGGGTAGCCCTGCACGGTGAGCGTCACGTCTTGGCCCTCCGACGGCTTGGCGGGCACAGGCACAATCATCATGGTGACAGCTGCCGCTGTGGGGAGAGGGCGGGCTCAGTTGGGCTGCACCGGGCCTGGCGTCCCTGCCCACCCCTGGCCACTCCCCTGTGCCTCCCCCAGCTGACAGGCGCTCCCCGCGGGGGGTGCCGGGAAGGAGACAGAGGAAGGGGGCGACTTGGGTGGTGGTGGAGGGGTTTCCTTGTCCCGACAGTGTCGCTGGGGGGCCGGTCTCCCCTATCAGACTAGGAATTTCCAGGCTTCCGGGGGCGCCTCTCCCATCAAACTGGGAGACCCTAGAAAGTCGGGCCGTGTCTCCTCCATCAGATTGGAAATTTCCAAGATACAGGGGCCGTGTCTCCCCTATTAGATTGGAAATTCCAGAGGTGGGGGCCATGTTCAGGTGGGTAGCAGTGTGTCTCCCTGGTGTGACTCTTCTATCAGATCGAGAGACCCCCAGAACGTGGGGGCTGGAGCTCCCCCTCAGACCAAAACAGCCTGGAGAGGGGGAGGCCAGGTCTCCTCCATCAGATTAGAAATCCCTATAATTTGTAGGTGGGCTGTCTCCTCCATCAGATTAGGAAATCCCAGATTGTTGGGCCGAGTCTTGGGTCTCCCAGAAGGTGAGCCGGCATGCCTGCCTCATCTGGCTGAAAATTCTTAGGGGGGGGGGCTACTCCTCCATCAGATTGGGAGTACCCCAGAGATGGGAACCGTGTCTCCCCCATCAGACTAGGAATTCTCAGAAAACAAGGTCATGTCTCCTCAAGACCACGTCTCCCCGTCGGAATGGAAATCCCCAGCATGGGCCGTGCCTCCTCCACCTGACTGGAAGCTGCTTGGGGGTGTGGCTGTCCTGCTCCATGGACAGTGAGTCACTGCCTGTTCTCTTGAGTGGCAGCTCCGTGAGGAAGGGCCGGGCGTCCCTGGGGCAGGGGGCCATGCCTCTGTCTTTTCCTTTGTCTCCCTCCCTGCACCTGCCGCGGGCTTGCGGACAGTCCAGGAGGCACGTACCTGCACGGGGTCCACCCCCGGCCCCTGCCCGGCCCCGAGCCGGCTGGCGTAGCAGGTGCACTTACCTCTGGGGTTGCCATTTCTGCTTTGATTCCCTTCGCATGGGAACCAGCCTGTGGGGGGGGAGGGGCGGGAGGAGGGGGGGGGAGGACCGGCCCCAGGGATTCGGCCGCTTGGAAAAGAACTCAGGTGGAATTAACAAGCCCTAATGTTCGGAGCCAGTATCCCCGGGGACGAGCCAGTGTCCTGGAGGATATGCCCGCTGCCCCCCTCTCCGGCTCCCGGCCCCCCGCCTGGTCATTGGCTGTACACAGAGGCCAGGAGGCGTTGCTGCCAGCCGTGTTTTTCCATCTCCCAGAGAGTGGCAGCGGTGGCCCCGCTCGGTCGCCTGGACAGCCGGGCCCACAGCCGTCCGTGTGGCGGGGGCTGGTGGGTCAGGCCCCCGTGTGGCGGCGACTGAAGGCAGAACAGAGGTGCCCCTGGTTTCCCACGCTGCCATTCCCCACCCCGGCCACAGACCCTCTCCCTCCCTGGGTCACCCCTCCGGGAAGAGAGCCTCTGATTGGCTGTTTGTTTGTAGGGGCCAGGGGACCCGGAATCCACCTGTGGCTTGGGCCCTCGGCGGCCTCATCCGGGCAGGGGGCGGGGCCGACTCACCGCTGAGCTTGACCACCACGGAGGCCGAGCCGGACAGCAGGGTCTTGGGGTTCTTGGCGATGCAGGTGTAGGTGCCCTCCTGGGCTGCCGACATGCCACTGATGTTCAGGTGGTCCTGGCCGTTCTTTAGGGCCCGCCCGTTGAGGGCCCACACGTACTCGGGCTCGGGGCAGGAGCGGGACACGCACCACAGGGTGAGAGACGAGTTGAAGTCCACCTTGATGGTGCAGCCCGTGCGGGCGGTGGAGTCCTGCAGGATGGCCACGCGCTCCGGGCCGACTGCGGGGGCGGAGGGGAGAGACACCGGGCAGTGGGGGGAGGGGGCGGTGGCGCGGCCCGGGGTGGAGGGGAGGAAAGCGCTCCGGCCCACGTGACTCCCATCTTGCCCCCTGATTGGTTCTGGGCCCTGGTGTGGGGGCGGGGCCCGGCTCCAGGGAAAGAAAGCAAAAGTCTCATCGATAGCTTCTCCGGCCTTTTGCTGTCTGCTCTGGGAGTTCAGGGCGCTGGAGCCCTGAGGTCTCTGCTCTAAGGGTTCCCATGGCACCGCCCCGCCCTGCCTCAGTGACTGGTTTGTCCCGCACGCACCCCACCCCCTGCACCTGCTGCCCCTGGGGACCACTGCACGCTCTGGCCAGGATTTTAATTTCATGGCTCCTCCCACATTCCCTTGCGACCTGCCAGTTCCCGGTCCTCCCTCCTAATGAGGGATGATTCAGTGTCAGCGTGGGCTTGGGAGTCCGTTAGGAGAGGGGCCCCTCCCCGCCGGTTCCCGACCCCCCCGCCAGCCCCCCCTAGGCCCCCTCCTCCTGCCCCCGGCCTCGGTGTCCCCAGCCGCCGGGCCCGGGGCACTCACAGTACACGGTCAGCTTGATGGGCTCACTCCGGCTGACGCTGACCGGGTTCCACACCTCACACTGGTAGGTTCCCGCCTCCTCCCTGCGCACGCCGTGCCGGCTCAGCACCCGGCCGTCGGGGGACAGGCTGAGCCGCAGGGCGATGGGCAGGGCCTCGCCATTGAAGAACCAGCGCACCTCGGCGGAGCTGGGGCTGCTGCACGCCAGGCGCAGGGTGTCTCTCCGCTCCACCAGCTCTGTGTTGTTGGCCTGCACTGTGGGCTGGGCCAGGATCTCTGTGGGGGCGAGAGGCGGAGGGGGAGGGGGCGGGGCACCCCCTGCTCAGGGGTCCTCTGCCCTCCTGCCCCCTTCCCCACTTTGGGCAACCGGCTGCAGCATGGCCTGTTGTAGCAGTAGCGTAGCCATGGGGGGACAAGGAATGGGGTTAGGAGGCAGCACTAATCCTGGAAGCCACTCTGGAGGAGGTGGGCCTTGGGATGTCATTTAGGACTTTTTTTTTTTTTTTTTTTTTTTTTTTAGAATTTTACTTAAAAGCGGGATAGGAGTGGGGGAGAGGAAGGTGGGGAGGGCCGTGGGCGCTGGAGGCGTAGGGGGTGTCTCACCATAGACCTGCAAGTGTCCGTAGCCCACCTCTGTCTGGAGCTGCCGGTTGAGGGTCTGCAGGATGTAGGTGCCCGAGTGGCCGGGCAGGACCCCGTGGATGTCCAGGCTGCCGTCGGGGCGCACGGCTTCCCTCCCCGTGTGGGCAGGGCCGGGAGTCTCGTCACCGGTGCTCACGATGTAGCTGGCCACCAGGTAGGTGATGCTGAGCGTGGGCCCCGCGTACCAGCTGTAGGCCAGCACCTCGCCCGCCAGCCCCTGCACGGCCAGCGTGACGTTGTCGCCCTCGGCCGGCTGCGCGGGCTCGGGGGTGATGGAGATCTCAGCCCTCGCGTTCAGGAGCACAGCTGAGGGAGAGGAGCCGCGGAGGGGTCACGGGAGGCGGGCCTGGCCCCCGCCCCCACGCATCCCATGGGCTGTGGGGTTGGCCCTGATGGGCGGGGCCCAGGATCTAGCAGGTGTGCGGTGAATGCCGGGACCTTTGGTTCATGTGCTGGGCCCAGAGGTGCGAAACCAAGAGCAAGCTGCCTCACACAGCCCGGATCCCGTGCTGAGACATCAGGGCCCGCCCCTGGGTCCAGACTCCCTGTCTAGTGCTCGCCGTCTGCTCCCCTGAGCCCGATGATGGCAGAAAGCGGGGTCGGGACCGGGATAAACGTGCTCCCCCCAGGTGCCATCCTCAGTGGAGCAGACGAGTCCTGAGCCCCGTGAGCCGGCCGGGGCCGCTGGGGTTTGCTTGCGTGTGGTCTCCGTGGAGGCCGGGCCTGGCCCTGCACGGTGCAGGCTGGGAGAGGGTGGTGGGCTGTGAGGGACCCCGGCTGGGGCACTCGGCACTGCCGCTTTCTGCCCGGGTGCCCCTGGCCAGCGGCGCCACCTCTCGGAGCCTCGTCTGTGACGTGAGGTCATGGAGCAGGTCCCCTCCTCGTGGGGAAAGTGCTGGGGACAGCTTGGGCCCACTTCCCAGCTCAGTAAACTGAGGCTGCGAAAGGGGAGGCAGCAACCCGAGCTCCATCTCCGGGGATGCAGAGCTGTGGGTCGAGACCGACCCGGGCAAAGTGTCTGCCACAGGGGTGAAGGCGGCCCAGAGTCTTTTCTGCCCCCTGGCGCGGGCCCAGGCCCTACAAACTTCTCAAGCCCCCAGCCCCTGCCGTGTGTGGCAGCCCCCCACCCACCGTGGCTCTTGGGGAAGCGCCGTGTGCCTGTGCACAGCGGAGCTGCTCTCCCTCTGCAGCCCCGCGGGTTCTGGCTCCCACCTTCCCTCCCTCCCGGGGGGTCCGAGGTGCTGGGGGCGCCCTGGTCCCTCACCACTGAGCAGCAGCCAGCCGCACCGGGTCAGCGCCATCTCTCGCCCCAGCCGGGTCTCGGGGACGGTGGCGCCGGCAACCCGGTCCTCGGAAGCCCGTCCTGGTCGGGGCTTGGCTCCGTCTGCCGCTGGACCGGAGAGGGTTCGGTGCTTTGGAGCCGGAGATCGAGTCACCAAGGACCTGGGGCCCTGTTTTGGGCACTGGGGTGGGTGTGGCGCATGCGGGCCAGGGGCCACGACCTGGCCAGGCCTCCTGGGGCAGCTGCCTAACCCTCTTTGTGCCAAAGGCCCGGATTTGGTACCGGAGGAAGAACCAGGTCACCAGGGAGGAGGGAGGGGTGCAGCGGAAGGTTTCCGAGCGGTTCGCAGCTGCCATGGCCTCCCTGGTGAGGCGGGGCTGGCACGCCGTGGCCGCCGATTCCCCAGCCTTGACCCTGCACGTGACTGTCCCCTCAGTGGACGGCCAAACCGTCCTGTGCTGGCAGACGGGGAAACTGAGGCACCGGGCTGGGACTTGGGGAGCTCGGCCTCCTGTGCCGGAGCCCGAGACCTCCATGTGTCCTCTCTTCTGTGAGACCTCGCCTTTGTCATCTGTGAAGTGGGCGCAGGTGGAGGCTTGGGCTGGAGAGAGTTGAGTGTTTTTTATTTTAAAATTTTTAAAGGTTTATTTGAAATTCAGAGTTAGAGAGAGGGGAGAGAGGGGGTGGAAAGGTCTTCCATCTGCTGGTTCACTCCCCAAATGGCTGCAGTGCCCCCGAGCTGTACCGATCCGAAGCCAGGAGCCAGGACCCGCCTCTGGGTTTCCCACGTGGGTGCAGGAGCCCAGGGACTTGGGCCATCTTCTATTGCTTTCCCAGGCCATAGCAGAGAGCTGGATAGGAAGTGGAGCAGCCGGATCTCGAACCGGCACCCGTGTGGGATGCCAGCACTGCAGGCCAGGGCGTTAACCCGCTGCGCCACAGCGCCAGCCCCGTTTTAACTTCCTCTTATTTGAAAGAGAGAGAAGAGCAGAGATCACCCATCCTCCGGTTCACTCCCCAAATCTTGAGACAGCCAGTGCTGGGGTCTTTGTCCAGGTCTCCCACGGGGGCGGCAGGGACCCAGGCACTGAGCCTTCACCTGCTGCCTCCCGGGGAGCCCCGGAGCAGGAAGCTGGATTTGGGAGCAGAGCCAGGACTTGAACCCCAGACACCTCTGCAGGCGTCCCAGAGACATCCTATCTGCAGTACCCACCACCCACCACCAGGGCGGCGTTTGACGTTGGCCCTGCACTTGATCAAGTGAGGCTGAGGCGGGGGGGGGGGGGGGGGGGCGTGGGGTGGACCCCCCTGCAAGGCCGGCGCGAGCAGTTAGCCAGACGCTGCCAGAGGGAGTTAGCCGGGGCCTGCAGGTGCCACACTGTGGAACCCATGGGGCCTTGATGTCCCCGTCTGTACGGTGTGCAAAACAACGCTTGTGGGGAGCCGCTTAGCACAGAGTGGACGCTCGGGAAGCCACACACTCGCCGGACAAGTGCTGAATGAGTGCCTACTGTATGCTCATAGGACCTGGGGGAAGAGCCCAGTGCCCGGGTGGGCAGGGCTGGGTGAACGCGATCCAGCTCCTTTGGGAAAACAGAGCCAGAGAGGGCGGCAGCCAGTTTGCCTGGGAGGGGGCGAGGGTGTCAGGGGAGGGGTCTCTGAGCCCGTGGGGTCCTCAGGGGCGACCCCGACAGCGCTGCTGTGTCCCGCCATATCCCGATGGCCTGCCTGGGTCCTTGGAGCTCCTGCCTGCGGCTCCCTCGCCTGGTAGCAGCATCCCCAGCCTCACGTCCTCAGCTGCCCTGGGGCCAGGAGGTGGGAGGAGCCTGGCCTGGCTCCCGCTGCTCCCCCCCCCCCACCTGGGACCTCAGCTCACCCTGCTCCGTCCCAGCCCTGGGACGGGGTCCCCGGGGACCTCTCACTCGCCCTGTCCCAGGCTGACCTCAGCATCTTCCCCCAGGGGCGCCTCCCCCAGCCTGCACGGGGCCAGCACGTGGGGCCTGGCCCCTGCCCCTGCCCCCAGCCCCCTCCCCCCTCCCCGCCCTGCCTCCCCGGGGTGACTGCCTTTTACTAATAATTCCTCTTCCCTGAGGCCCTGCCTGGCAGGGGGCCCCCCAACCCCTGCCTTGGGGTTCCCTCTCCCGGCTCCTCCCGAGTCTCTGGCCCCACTGTCACCCCTCCTGTTGCCCCTACACGTGGAAGACAAGGGGTCTTCCTGAAACAGAAGTTGCTCCTCTCCTGCCCAGAACCTGCTGTGGCTCCCCAGTGCCCCAGGACAAAGCCCATGGTCCTCACCAGAGCCCTGCGCCCGCCTGGCAGCAGCCTCGAGGCGGCACCCCGTCCTCTGTCTCCCTCACTCTCTACCCGGCACCCCTGCGTCTCTCTGCTCTGAATTAGTGCAGACTCACTCCTCCTCCTCCAGAAAGCCCCCCTGGATTTGCAGGTGAGTCAGGTGCCCCCCCCCAGCCCCTGTCCCAGTCCTGAGCGCTGTGGCTTCTCTCTGACCAGGCACGGGTCTGCCTCGGCCACTGGCCCAGGAACCCCAGGAGGACGGACCGGGCTGTCACCACCGTGTCCCCAGCCCTGCCCGGCACAAGGTCCAGAACAGAGCTGGGGCCCAGAGGGTGTTTGTGGAACCGGACACCGGGTGTGGCTGATGCGCAGAGCCAGGAGTTCCCGGAGGCTCGGGCTCCTGGCGATCGATCGACAGAGGCTCCGGGCAGAACCAGCTCTTGTGCCCCAACCCGCGGGGTCTCACCGCCCCGCCGGCCCCGTCCTCCCCGGCCCCTCCTCCTGGACGTGGGCCTGGCTCCTTGGCCCGGCTGAGAGAGTTGCTGTGCTGGGCCCAGCGCTGCACAGTAGGGCGAGTGGGCAGTGGTGGGCGGGAGCTCTCGCTCTCTGTGGTGTGAGCAGTGGGCGGGCACCGGGGGGAGGTAGTCAGTGCAGGGCGGCACGAAGGCATGGCGGGAGGGGACACTGGAGTGGAGAGGGAACGGGGGAGCTGAAGTCTCAGGGGAGGGTGGTCTGGGCGGCAAGAGCCCTGAGGCAGGAGTGTCTTGGTGACTGTGGGGAAGATGGATGGGGCCAGCGAGGCTAGGACGGAGTGAGCCAAGGGGAGAGGAGGGTGGGGGGGACCCTTCAGGGCCCATGGGCCGCCCGGGCGGCTTTGGCTCTCTGAGCCGGGAAGGTATGGGGCAGAGAGGGACAGTGGTGGGATCTTGTGATTGCGTGAGGAGCAGGCTGGGAGGCCAGCGAGGAGGCTGCTGCTGGGGTCCCTTTGCGCTGTCCTGCACGGGGCCGACGTGGGAAGACCCAGCAGGGGCGGCAGCCACGTCACCTGCCCCCCTCGTGCTGTCGCTCGCATGAGCCCAGAACATTTTCAGCTGTAAACACGGATTACCTTGACTTTTGAAACAGTTATTCATTTGAAAGTGAGGCCAGGGGGTGCGCGGGGGCGGAGAGCGGGAGCTCGTATCCTCTCTGGCTGGGTCCCCAAATGCCTGGGACAGCCAGGGCCTGGCCAGGCCAAAGCCAGGAGCCAGGAGCTCCATCTGGGCCTCCCATGTGGGTGGTGGGAGCCCGGGCACTTGGGCCATCGCTGCTGCCTCCCAAAGTGTGCGCATCAGCAGGGAGCTGGGATTGGAGGCACAGCCGGGACTCGAACCCAGGCTCTGTGGTGGTACAGGTCGCAGGTGCTGCGGGCGGCCGCCCCAGGGGAGCCTCACCTGGGTACAGCCGTCGGGGGCAAGGCACCGGGACCTTGTTTCACCTGCCTGTGTCACGGATGCCCTGGGGCCCCTGCGTGGCCTGGGTCTGCGTGTCGGGACCCTTGTCCCTTCAGCTGGGCAGGCGGTGGGGAGGCTGGGGGAGCAGGGGCGTGGCTGTGATGATGCCCGCCCCCAGCTGCAAGCCCCTCCCCTGTCCTATCTGCTGGAGGATCTGAGCTGGGGGTGGGGCTTCCCGGGGCAGCCAGGTGAGGTCTGGGGTTCACAGTTGTCCGGGACCGAGGACACCGTGTGCCTTCCATTCCTCATCCCGGCTCCGTGCCAGAGAGGGTGGGGGCCGGGAGGAGCCAGCTGAGGCCCGCGCCCCGGCTGTCCCCTTTGCCCGGATACCTGTCCCCACCGGCCTCACTCGCCGCACCTGGGGTTTTCCAGGTCATTCAGTCCCTGGACAAATATTTATTGAGCGCTGACTCCGTGCCAGGCTGAGCCGGGGCCACAGAGCTTGGGCAGCGTTTCCCTGGCGGGGCCGGGCCCTGCTGCCAGGGAGTGGCAGGTAGCACGGGGCCATGGAAGATGAGCTGGGGCGAGACCAGGACACGGCGTGGGGTTCTTGTCTTACTGAGGGCGGCCAGACCCCCCCCCCAGGAGGTGGTGTTGGAGCTGAAAGACCACAGAGAGAGCCTGGGGTGGTGGTGGGGGCTTCGGTAGACAACGTAGCAGGCGCAAAGGCCCTGAGGCAGGAATGAATCAGAGGCGTGTGAGGACAGAAGGCGGCTGGGGGAGAGCAGCCCTCCTGGGGGCCAAGGCCTTGGCACTGGTTCCAGCCCGAGGGTGGGGTGACAGCGTCAGTGAGGCACAGAAGTGGGGGGCTCTGGCTGCGGGAAGAGGGGGTGCCGGTGGCTGGATGGGGAGGCCTGAGAGGCAGGGCATGGAGGGCAGGGCTTGGGAGATGGAGGTGGCTGGGAGGCAGAGCCCAGGGAGCCTATGGCTTTGTTCAACTCCCAAAGCGAACGTCCCGGCTGTGCCTCGGCCCCAACGGAACCGAACCTCCAGATACAGGGTCCCCACCACTGCTGCTTATGTGGTGTCTCCGTATTTTATGTGCAAGGCAGAGAGAGAGCCTACATCCATGCCTCACTAGCCGTGGCTGGGCTGGGCTGGGCTGAAGCCGGGAGCCGGGACTGCATCCGGTCCCCGCCGTGGGTGGCACCTGGACCCTCACTGCCGCCTCCCAGGGGCTGCCTGGAGGAGCCGGGACTGGAACCGCAGGTGCCAGGTGTGACCGTGACCTTGACCGCCAGGCTCAAGGGCCAGCCCAGCTTTAGCCGGTTTCCACGACCCTGGAAGGTTCCCGGGGCGGGACCCCCGCGCAGAGCAGCCCGAATAACTCTGAACTCCAACCCCTGGTCCGGGTGCAGGAACAGCCCCTCCCTCTGCACCCCCACCCCAGGAGGGGAAGAGCGCCGGGGGGGCGGGGCCGGGGCACCTGTGTGCGCTGCCCGGCAGTCCCGCCCCCTGACCCCGCGACCCTGTGGGAGCCGCGCACTCGGGACCCGCAGCGGCGGGAGGGTTTTCCCCGTGAATCATCCTGAGCCTGGGTCACCGCCGCGGCCGCCCACTTCCTTCCGGCCGCCACTTCCTCTTCTGCCCGGCGCGGGCCGCCCGGGAAGGGGCGACGGCCGAGGGCACGGGAGAGGGCCGGGGGTCCTGGGCTCACGAGGGCACGGGAGAGGGCCGGGGGTCCTGGGCTCACGAGGGCACGGGAGAGGGCCGGGGGTCCTGGGCTCACGAGGGCACGGGAGAGGGCCGGGGGTCCTGGGCTCACGAGGGCACGGGAGAGGGCCGGGGGTCCTGGGCTCACGAGGGCACGGGAGAGGGCCGGGGGTCCTGGGCTCACGAGGGCACGGGAGAGGGCCGGGGGTCCTGGGCTCACGAGGGCACGGGAGAGGGCCGGGGGTCCTGGGCTCACGAGGGCACGGGAGAGGGCCGGGGGTCCTGGGCTCACGAGGGCACGGGAGAGGGCCGGGGGTCCTGGGCTCACGAGGGCACGGGAGAGGGCCGGGGGTCCTGGGCTCACGAGGGCACGGGAGAGGGCCGGGGGTCTTGGGCTCACGGGAGGCTCCTGGCGCCGCCAGCCGGGCCTCGTCCCCGCGGGCGGGAGCAGCCAGCCCCCCGTGGACACCCCGGCCCTGCCCCCGGTGTGGGTGCGGGCTTGGCTCCGGGCTGAACTGAGCAGGAGAGCGAGTCGGGCTTCAGGAAGACTGACCCGGCGACCCTGGGCTCGTGGGGGGCCAGCACTCTGGAGGCCCCTCCCTTCCTGAGCCGAGCAGCCCCCATGCGCTGGTGCAAGAGGGTGGCCGGGTCAGTGCTGGGGGCCCCCAGTCTGAGTGGGGAGACAGTGAGACCCACAGTGGGCGGGGCCCGGGTGTGAGCACTCACAGAGTGGGGGTCAGGGAGGCTTCCTGGAGGAGGGCGTGTGTGTGTCAGCTGGGGTCTGGAAGCCGAAGAGAGGTGGGCCGCAGGCCGGGAGGGGGGACCAGGAAAGGCCTAGAAGCAAGATGGACTCCGAGTGGGGGTGGGGGTCTCGGAGGTTTCCCCCCCCCGAGGGCCCGCCCTGGCAGGTGCTGAGCGACCTGGACGTTACCGGCACCAGGGAGCCACAAGGCCGGGTCTTCCGAGCGGGACTTGGTGTGCGGGGCGAGGCCCGGAGCGCTCGCTGCCGTGGCCCTCTGCTGCCCCCTGCTGGCGCAGCCTCGCGCCTGTCCCGCGCGCTTCCCCGCGCCCTGCCCGCACCAGTCTGCAGCCCGGTGCCCTCTCCCGCCCGCAGGTCCTCACAGGCCCCGGCCCCCGCCCTGCTCCCCTTCCTCCCCCCTCCTCTAGGCGGTTCCCCTGGCTGTGCCGATGGCCAAGCCCGCGTCCGCAGGCAGCCGCTCTCGTCCCATGCACCCGGCCGCTTCCTGCCTCCGTGGACTGGCCTGCAGGGGACGATCCGTGGACCTGGCTCTGGGTCCACGGGGGTTTCCGTGTCGTTGGCTGTCGCCAAGGCTCCTCCGTGCCGACGCGGGGCCCTGCCTGGCTCCTTTTCATGGCTGTCTAATACTCTGCCACCTAGCACACCCCACCACCGAATCCGTTCATCTGCGGGGAGGCGTTTGGGTGGGTGGTGTCTCCTTTAAAAAGTATTTTTGGGGCCGGCGCTGTGGCATAGTGGGCTAATGCCCTGGCCTGAGGCGCCAGTTCGAGTCCTGGCTGCTCCTCTTCCGATCCAGCTCCCTGCTATGGCCTGGGAAACCTCTGCACCTCGTGGGAGACCGGGAAGACCCTCCTGGCTCCTGGCTTCGGATCTGCGCAGCTCCGGCCATTGTGGCCATCTGGGGAGTGAACCACAGATGTAAGACCTCTCTCCGTCTCTCTCTCTCTCTCTCTCTCTCTCTCTCTCTCTCTCTCTCTGCCTCTCTTCTCTTTGTGTAACTTTGACTTTTAAATAAAGAAATCTTTAAAAATATTTTCACCTACTTAGAGAGAGAGAGAGATCTATCTCTCTTTCGTCTGCTGATTCACTCCCCAAATACCCACGATAGGCTGGGACTGCACCAGGCTGAAGCCAGGAGCCAGGAATTCCAAGTACCTGGGCCTCATTAGCAGGGAGCTGGATCGGAAGTGGAGCAGCTGGGACTCGAACCAGGAACGCCGAAATGGGCAGCACGGCCTGCCTCTGCTTACGTTTTATCGCTGCTGTGACTACTGCTCTGAACATTCATACAAAGCTTTTTCTTTTTTTAAAGAACATTTCCATTTATTTAAAAGGCAGAAGAATCAGAGACCCTCCCTCCCATCCTCTGGTTCTCTCCCAAAATGCCAGCCACAGTCAGGAGCAGCCGGGAGCCAGGAGCTCCCTCCGGGTCTCCCCCATGGGCGGCAGGAGCCCGAGTATCTGAGCTGTCCCCTGGTGCGTCCCAGGGCACCAGCAGGAAGCTGGCGTTGGGGTGTGGGTGTCCCAGGTGGCCAGCGCCCTGCCCCCGTGTAGAGGATTTTGTGGCCCTGTCTGCCGTCCACCTGCGCTGCTGGCCCTCGCGCACTGTGACTCCACCAGACCGGCCTCGGCCACTTGTCTCAGTAAACCCGCGGTGGACATGGTGGGCGCTGGTTTGATCCTTTTAGGGTGACCCCCGGCCGCGCACGCTGCTCCAGAGCTCCCTCCTGTGGCCACTCGCCGGAACTGCACGTGCCCAGCCCGGACCTTGATGGTGACTTGCTTTGGACAATGAGCCACGGGTCCCTTCTGGGCGCTCCCTGGGTGTCTCTTCCTGGTCCCTGCCTGCTCCCTGAGTGGGGGACGTGGGAGGCGGAACGCCCCTTGTCCCAGCTGCCCACCTGAGATGCACGCGCGGCGTGGACAGGGACCAGAGCTTGGAGGTCTCAGCCGTGCAGGCGGTGTGGCCTCTCGCGTGCAGCTGTCACGCAGGCCCGTCCAGCCACCTGGCTGCTCCCCATCACCGACCACAGGCTCCCCGTCTTCACCCTCCGTGTGCGGCCCCCAGCCAGTCGCGTCGCCGCACTGGGCCTCGGTTTCCCCATTTGTAAAGTGGGAATGCACTTAGCCACAGGCTCCCCATGTGCTGCCGACGCTCTGATGGGCACCGAGCCCTGGCCCCGGCGGGGCTGGGGGCGGGCAAGGACCCTCCGCCCAGGGCGGTGGTGGGGGAGCTGCTGTTTGCCCGCCCAGCACACATTTCAGCGCTGGCCTTGGCTTCCACGGAGGTCCCGCGTGGCTCACCCGGCCCCGGCGCCCCTTCCCCCTCCTCCCAGGACCCCTTCCTGCCAAATGCAGGCCTGCCCTCTGACCTCCTTAAACCCAGGTAAAGGCGCGCACCACGCTGGAGACCGGAATCCCAACATCACAGTAGCTTGGCAAGGGGAGTCTCGGGCAGCCATCCATCCTGGCATGGCGGCCCTGTCTACGCAGCCACTGGCCGGGCTCTCTCCAGCCTGGCTCTGCCCTCTCCAGGTGAGGGAGGGGGAGAGTAGGGATCCCCTCCCTCTAAGAATAACCTGTGAATTACAGCTATCCCGTCTCCTCACAGCCCATTGGCCAGAAATGAGTCACATGATCGCATCGGGCTGCAAGGGAGCCTGGGAAATGTAGTTTTTATGCTCAGCAGCCATAGAGCTACTTAATAGAACCCCTTCTACCGCGGAAAGGGCCAGAGTGGATCCTGGGCATGAGGGTAAAGGTCAGAGGTCCAGGCACCGGGCGTCGTGAGCTCGGCCGCACCCGCCAAGTCTCTTGCCATACGAGGGAACATTCACAGGGGAGTAGGATGGGGACATTAAAAATTTTGTAACGCAGATGACGGAGAAACAGAGAGGGAGAGATGGACAGCTTCCGTCCACTGGCTCACTTCCCAAATGGCTCTAACGGCTTGGCCGGCTGAAACCAGGGGCCTGGAACTCCGTCTGGGTCTCCCACGTGGGTGCAGGGGCTCAAGCCCTTGGTCCATCCTCGGCTGCTTTCCCAGGTGCATTAGCAGGGAGCTGGATGGGAAGTGGAGCAGCCGGGCCTGGAACCGGCGCTGTGATGTGGGACGCCGGTGTCGCAGCCCAGGGCTTCACCCACTGCACCGGTCACCACTGTGCCCCGTCCACCCCTTCTAGTCCTGCCTTCCGACTTTGCTCGGTCTACTCATGTTGACAGCCTTGTCTAAAAGCACACTGGGCACCACTCCAGCAAGTCCATTAATTCACTCAATAGACCCCCGGGAGCACCAGCCACTTGCTGGACCCCAGCAGAGGGGCCCAGGGCCGGGGCTGCAGAAGTGGCCCGAGTTTGTCCAATCAGAGCGCTCCAACACCCCGCCACGATGATTGGGTCATGTAAGGACATGTGACCTAACTTCAACCAATAAGAGGCAGTCTGGGGCGTGGCTCACGGAGCTGGTGCAGGACGAGATCCCGGAGGCAGGAGGCACCGCAAGCCCTTGCGCCAAGCCAGGGGACAGCGTACTTGGGGGTGTGGCCAGAGCGGAGAGGAGCAGAGTGGAGGGTGGTGTGGAGGGGATCCTGACACAGCTGAGTGCCAAGATGCAGCCATCCTGAGCCAGTTTAAGAACAGGCTCCCTGTCCTCCTACAGGAGGGACCCTGTCCCCAGAGCGCGTGGGATTGCGGATGACGAGACCCTGCGGCTGGCCAACACCCTGCCTCGTGCAGCAGCCACCATGCTAGGTGTTCCATTTCGCAGATGAGAAAATCGAGGCTCAGGGAGGGCCAAGTCTGTGACTGCCTCTCCCTTAAGTTCTTAGTCTTGTGTGTGTGTGTGTGTGTGTGTTAAAGATTTATGTATTTATTTGAAAGGCAGAGCGACAGAGAAAACGGTCATCCATCCATCAGTTCATTCGTCAAATGACTGCAACAGGCAGGTCTGGGCCAGGCCAAACCAGGAGCCAGGGCCTCCATGGGAGTCTCCCACATGGGTGCAGGGGCCTCGGCTGCCTGCGCAGGCGCATCAGAGGGCGCTGGATTGCAAGCATTGCAGCCGGGGACTCGCATGGTGCTCAGCTGTGGCAGCGGGAGGGCGCGCTGGGCCAGGGCGCGGTGTGTCGGGGGCACGAGGGGTGCGTGTGACCTGGAGGTGGTCGGGGGTGACGGCATTGCCCAGCGTCTCCAGGAGGGGACAAGTCAGGGTCCTCGCTGTGAGTGCTCTGAGGTGCAGAGGGGCAGCCGCAGGGGCAGGCTGGCTCTGGCCGCCTCTGGGCTGCGGGACCTGGGACCAGTGACCACACCTCTCTGAGCCCCAGCTTCCTCCCCTGGGGCTGGGGACAAGCCTGGGCACCTGCCGGGCTTATCAGGGAGGCGTGCCCAGAGTGTGCACACGGCCCCCGTAAAGGAGCCGGGAGCCATCCCTGTCCCAGAGCCCCCTCGCACCCCCTCAAGGCTTCCGAGCCAGCCGGGAGCAGTCCTGGTGGTGCACGCGGGGCAGACCCCCAGCACCTCCCCTCCGACCCCCCCCCCCCCCGGCTCCCTGCGGGAGAAGGGGGTGCCAGGTCGGGGCTGCCCTAGATTCTCCGGGTGCTCTCTCCCTCCCAAATAGTCCTTTTGTTATTTAGATTTAACTCACTTGAAAGCCAGGTAGAGAGAGAGATCTTTCATTTGCTGGTTCACTCCCCAGATGGCTGTAATGGCTGGGGCCGAACTCTATCCGGGTCTCCCAGGGCCCAAGCACTTGGGCCATCCTCCACTGCTTTCCCAGGCCATTAGCAGGGAGCTGGATCAGAAGTGGAACAGCCGGGATTGGAACTGGCGCCCACTACCCAGAGACAACCTCTGGGATTAGCAGAGGTCCAGCGGCTTCCTCCCGCCTTCAGCCCAGTTCCAGAGGGCAGATTCCTATTGGCTGATGCCTCCCGGGCAGCGCCAGTCTTCTGGCCAGGGATTGGCTGAGTGATGGGGGTGCTGGCCAATGAGAGCAGAGGGAATGCCCCTGGGGAGTTATCTATTTATTTATTTTTTGTTCTCGGAGGCTCAGCCGGGGAGGAATCCGCTTCGCTGGGTCTGAGCCGGACGAGCCCAGGTCCTCGTTCTTGCCTCCGGGCTGCAGAAGGGGGTGGTGGAGGTAGGGGGGGGGGTGGCTGCACCTGGCGGCTTAGAGCACCCCCACCTGCCATGTTTGCACCCCCCATCCCTCATTCCGTGGTGTCTACGACTTCTTGAAAATTCTGCCAGCAAATGCTGAAGCTAGGAAATAATAGGTTTTTTTTCTTTTCTATAAAATATTTTAATGATCTCCCATTGTGGTAAAGCACATATAAAATTTACCGTCTTACAGATGTTTAAAAAGTCAGCTGTTTATTGCTATTCTATGAGGCACACTCACGCACCTGCACACACACACAATGGCCAGGGCTGGGCCAGGCTCAGACCGGGAGCCGGACACTTCACCCACGTCTCCCACACGGGTGGCAGAGACCCAACTGTGGGGGCCTCGTGAGCAGAAAGCTGGAATTCAGCTGGAGCGGGGAGTCGATCCCAGCGCTCCGACGCGGGATGCGGCATCTTCACCAGCAGGCCGACGCGTCTCCTTCATCTTCAAGGGCACACGGTCCGGTGGCGCTTCGCCCCTCACCATGTCGAGCGGCAGAACATCCCATGACCGTCAGCCCCTGGCAGCCCGCCTCCGTTTCCTGTCTCTGGATTGGCCGGTTCGGCCCATTTCTCAGATGCGGAGTCGCACGGGGTGTGCCCTTGCTGTGTTGTATTCCCCCATATCGAGGTGGGGACCCATGTTTCCCTCCTTTTGACAGCTGCATAGTACTCCGTCCCACAGTGGTCAGTGCTGGACTGAACGCCGGCAGACGAACGTTTGACTGAACACCCGCCTTCCGTTCCCAGGAGTGCCTATGCAGGGTGGCGTTCCCAGCCGTTTCATTTTGTTAGCAAAGTTAGATTATCCGGCTGACGGTATCATTCCACGCACACACTCCCTGTGCCAAGGGAGCCTCTGACCCCAGCAGAGCCCCCTAACACCTCTCCCCCAGACGGCCAGTTGCATTTGTCTCCAGCTAGTGCGAAGTGTACACCAGTCCTGTCCCAAGGTCCTGGGGCCACCGTCCACTCCTGGCTCTGGGTGCCGGCTGGGTCCTGGAGCTGGGGCAGGGCCATGTTGCCCCTGGGGATGCTCGCTCCTCACAGTAGAGCGGCTGGGTCAGGCTCTGCTTCTGATTCAGCCGAGGCAAATCCTGGGAGCCAGATGGGGGCACAGATACTGGGGTCCCAGCCACCACGTGGGAGACCCAGATGAAGCTCCTGGCTCCTGGCTTCAGCCTGGCCCCGCCCTGGCCGTTGTGATCATTTGGGGGAGCAATCCAGTCATGGGAGATGTAAATAAATAAATAAAGTTTAAACAGAAAAGAAAGGTTCTTGGAGTGGACAGCGGGCACAGGTTCAAGTGTGCCCACTGGCGTCCCAGTCCTGAGTCCCTGCCCACAGAGACGTGGGCAGTCCTGAGAGCTGGGACCAAGGGTCACCGGCTCCCAGGCAGCAGATCACTCCGGGGCTTTGGTCTCCAGCTCCCCGGGGGCCACGTCTCATCCCTCCCTGCTGATGTTACCCAAGACGGGAGCTGGGGAGGGGCCTGGGCCAAGCCCTGGCCTGCACCTGGCTCTCAAGGAACCGGTGTGTGCTTCCCCGAGCGTCTCCGACAGCCGGCGCCACACAGCAGCCTTGGAGACCCCTGCGGCCGCACCCTGAGGTGCACAGGTGGGGGGCGGGAGCAGGGCCTCATCCGGTGGTGCAGCCTGCGGGGCCGCGTCCTGGCCAGCGCCGGTGCCTCTCGCTGGCCGGGTCCCGACGCGGTCACCTACTGGTGTCTGTCTGTGGCGAGCTGTCCTCACTTGTCACGGATTTGTAGGAGACAGCCTGCGGTGGACATGGCACGGTCAGCCTGGGGCCTCTCTCCCGCCCCCTGCTGGCCTGTCCACGCCAATGCAGGCTCCCGGGCCGGACCCTCAGCCTCCTCCCGCTCGGGGAGTTCCCGCCGCACTCACCCCGTTGGCCGAGGCGCTGGAGTGGTCTGTGCCTGGGGGAGACACAAGGGGACTTGGAGGGACTGCGCCGGGAAGTCCCGCCCTCCCCGCCACGGGGGTCAGGGCCCCCAAAGTGCTTTTTTCTTTTTATTTCAGATTTTATTTACTTGAAAGAGACAGAGAGCGAGGGACGGATAGGCCCACAGGGACTGCATGTGAAACTGGCCCAGTGGGTAAGAGGTCTACCTCCCACACCACAGGGCCTGGGTTCGAGTGCAGCTTCCTGCCGACTCAGACCCTGGGGGGCAGCAGTGAGGCTCAAGTGCGTGGGCCCCTGCCACCCACGCGGGAGACCCGATGGAGTTCCCAGCTCCTGGCTTCCGCCTGGCCCGGTCCTGCCGTTGGCAGGCATTTGGGGAGTGAGCTAGCAGCATGAAAGTTCTCTCTCTCTGTGCACCTGTCAGGGGCTGGGCCAGGAACCAGGAACTCCGGCAGGCAGGGCCCCCGTGTGGGCGGCAGGGACCCAGGCACTTGAGCTAGGAGCTGGAATCCACAGTGGAGCCAGGACTCGAACCCGGGCCGTGTCTTGCCCACCGCGCCAGGCGCCCGCCCAGCCTTTGCAATGTGAAGGGTGGGGCTGCAGGTTCCCGGGTTCCTGGGTTCCCGCCATCATTCTCTGGGGCCCCCTGCTGAGAAAGGCGACTGGGGGGGTGCGGGGCCCAGGGTGCGCACCTGCCCACCTTCGCCCTGGATGAAGCACAAAGTCTTTCTGGGGGGAGGGGCTTCCAGACCTCTGCCCCCCACCCCCCTTGCTAAATATTTGTAAAGTCAATGAGTGGCGGGCGGGCCTCCCTGGTGATGGGATCTTTCTGGTAAAACAGGGGCGCCCTGTGGTTCCCCGAGCTGGGGAATTAGGGAGAGGCTGATGGGGGGGGGCAGGGAGAGAGGGGAACTCACGGGAGCGGCTGCGACGCCGCCAGAGGGAGAGGATCCCCAGCACGACACAGCCCAGGACGGCCCCGATGACCAGCACAAGGAGGACGATGATCCCGACGGACATGCCCGAGCCTGGCTGCTCCCCGGGCCGGGCCTCTGGGCGAGAAGGAGGAAACGGGTATCGGGTAAGGGAGCTTCTGGGGTTTCTGTCTGCCTGGAGGACACACCCCAGATTTTCTTTGGGAACTCCTCAGTCTAGGTGGGTCGGGCGCACCTGACTCCACTCTCCGCTTCTAGGAGGGGACGCTGACTCAGGCCCAGCCAATCAGAACACTCCATCTCCCCGGGCTGCTGTGATTGGTTCATCGACCCAGGTTGGGCCAATGAGAGGCAGCCCTGGGACTTTGGCTGGAGCTATTGAAAATGATGGTTTTTTTTTTTTTTTTCCCACTCCTGGGATGGCTTATGCCTGCAGCTACTGGGAGCCACCTTGCTGTCCTGAGGTCAAAGCCAGCATAAGAATAGCAAGAAAATGCCTGGGCTGCGTAACCATACCTGAAGCTCCTTCCAAAAAATGCCCCCCACTCCTTGCTTGGGCTACTTTGAGCTGTGCCTCTGTCAAATCCAAGACACTTGGGAGGGACTCGGCCTGGGTTGACAGCAGAGTGCGGCCAGGTGGCTGGACGTTGGAGCCCATGATGAGATGTTGCCTGTGGGGATCCCCCTGGCCACCTGCTCCCTGCCCCACCCCCGGGGCACCCCTCACCTCTGACCAGGACGGGCAGCTCCCCGCGCCCAGTCCCCAGGGAGTTGGTAACGAGGCAGATGAAGGTGGTGTTGACCGCCTCGTCCACTTTAGCGATCAGGAGCTGGGAACCCTGGGCCACGGCAGAGGGTGGCAGGGGACCCGCGATCCTGGGAGAGAGTGATCCGGGTGAGGAAGTGGCCCTCCACGGGGACGGGAGAGAGCCGGCCGCGCGCCGGCCGCGCGACCCCATCCCGCCTTTGAGCACTGACCTCCTGGGCCCAGGCCGCAGCCCCCTGCTGGACTCCCTGGCTGCAGCCTGGCCTCCTTGTCTGTCCTCCCCGTGGCCACCAGAGGGCGCTCGCGGCCCCCGAAGTTGGCTCACAGCCGCCTCTGCTCAGAGCCAAGCCTGCAGCTCATCTAACTCAGCAGGGACCTGCCCCAGACGCCTCTGCCCACAGCACCCATCGCTCTCCCCTTTATTCCCATAGCCTGGCCCCGCCCCACCTGGTGCAGCCACCTGGGGCGCGAACCAGCAGAAAGATCTCTCCCTCTCTCTCTCTCACCCT
Source organism: Sylvilagus floridanus (assembly GCA_949820135.1). Lineage (NCBI taxonomy): Eukaryota > Metazoa > Chordata > Mammalia > Lagomorpha > Leporidae > Sylvilagus > Sylvilagus floridanus. The sequence goes on from OX463232.1 coordinate 11,816,012, forward strand.
TACAAAAAAGAGCAAATGAACAGGGATCCCTGTGTCCCTATTAGGAACCAGTACAGTGACTGGTGACATGAACTCCCCAGCTTTAATCTGGGGGCTGTGGGTGCTTCGAGTGCCCGGGAGGCGGGCAGCCGGGCTGCGGGGGGCTGCGGGGCAGGGCCAGCCAGCGGCATCGGCTGCGGTGGGAGGTGAGTGCGGTTTTGAGTGTTTGGGGGACATGGGACCCTGTGTGTTGGACCCGGGGAGCTGCGTCCCCAGGTGGCAGGGACACGAGTGGCCTTGTGGGATGTGACCGAGCCGGCTGCACGGGGTGATGGGGAGACGGGATGGTTCAGGGGCCGGAGGTGTGGAGCCGCGTCCAAGTGTGTGATGTGGGTAAACTTTAACCCGGAAAGGGCAATAGTGCCGGGCACACCCAGCGCGGGGTCAGGGATGAGGCCCGGGTGCGCCCAGGGCAGGGTCAGAGATGAGGCCTGGGTGCGCCCAGGGCAGGGCGACCACGGTGAGACTGAGCACCCCTTCACTGCGGCCCTAAGTGGACCTCCTTGTTTGCTTCCTGCAGCCGGCTTCCCCAGACAGGGGTCCAGGCCCAGCCTTCCTCCCTCAGATCCAGGGGTCCAGCCCAGCCCCTCCTCCCTCAGATCCAGGGTCCAGGCCCCGCCCCTCCTCCCTCAGACCCAGGGTCCAGGCCCCGCCCCTCCTCCCTCAGATCCAGGGGTCCAGCCCAGCCCCTCTTCCCTCAGACCCAGGGTCCAGGCCCCGCCCCTCCTCCCTCAGATCCAGGGTCCAGGCCCCGCCCCTCCTCCCTCAGACCCAGGGTCCAGGCCCTGCCCCTCCTCCCTCAGATCCAGGGGTCCAGCCCAGTCCCTCCTCCCTCAGACCCAGGGTCCAGGCCCCCAGCCCCTCCTCCCTCAGATCCAGGGTCCAGGCCCCCAGCCCCTCCTCCCTCAGATCCAGGGGTCCAGCCCAGCCCCTCCTCCCTGAGACCCAGGGTCCAGGCCCCGCCCCTCCTCCCTCAGATCCAGGGGTCCAGGCCCCGCCCCTCCTCCCTCAGACCCTGGGTCCAGGCCCCCAGCCCCTCCTCCTTCAGACCCAGGGTCCAGGCCCCCAGCCCCTCCTCCCTCAGACCCAGGGGTCCAGGCCCCCAGCCCTTCCTCCCTCAGACCCAGGGGTCCAGGCCCCCAGCCCCTCCTCCCTCAGACCCAGGGGTCCAGGCCCCCAGCCCCTCCTCCTGCAGGCCCCGCCCTCCTCCTGCAGGCCCCGCCCCTGACTCACGTGCTCCAGTCGTAGCTGGTGGGCTCTGGGTTGCTGCGGACGTCACAGGTGAGGGCGGCCTCGCTCCGGCCCAGGTACCAGTTGTCATCGTAGCCGGAGATGGAGACCTCGGGGGGGTCTGGGGGAGACGGGAAGCGGAGCTCAGAGGCGGGCGAGTCTTGGGGTGGCCCAGCGCGTGTGGTGCCCGTGTGGGCAGCCGGGCAGGGCCTCCCGGGCCCTGCCCTCTCTGCTGGTTTTCCTGAGCAGCCCGGGCCCTGGCTGGGTGTCCCGAGAAGAGGCCTGGCGGCCACTCAGCACCCAAGAACACGTTCCAGGCTCTGCCAAGTTCTGCAGCTTGGAGCTCCCAGCCCTGCTCCGCCCGCACAGGGAACCCCGGGGCCAGCCAGTGAGCAGGGCCTTTGTCTTGGGAGGGGTCAGTGCAGCTCTCCCCCCTCCCGCCCAGTGACCGTGTCCAGGGGCCAGTGTGCCACCTGCTTGGCAGGGAGCAGCCAGTGTAGACGGTGACAGGAGGAAAAGTGTGGGGAGCCTATGTAGAGATGACCACCAGGCCAGTGTAGACGGCTGGCTGGGATATGCGAGTAGATAGGTTGAGCAGGGAAGTGGCATGGTGGGGGAGGTGGGGCAGCCCCTGGGTGAGCCAGTATAGACAAGACCAGGCACAACAGAGTTCAAAGACATGCTGCAGAGACAGTATAGACAGGGGAGCCAGGGTACAGAGTAGGGGAGGCCCCCGAAGCCAGCTGGCTGTGCCTCTGGGGAATTGCTGTAGACGATGTGGAGGGTCCATGTAGACGGATCTCTAGGGAGTTGGTGTAGACAACTTTGCACGCAATTTGGAGAGTGCTTAGGAGAATCGGTGAAGTGCGTCTGTGTGGATGGAGGTCGCGGGAGCTGGTGTGGACCAAGAGGGGCAGGGCCGGCTGTAGCCCAGGGAAGCCAGTGTAGATGGTAGAAGGCAGCATGGGGAATGCACGTGACAGTGGGTGTAGACAGTGAGGTAAGCAGGGTTGACAGCGGCTTGGAGAACAGGGTAGTACAAGGAATGGCAGTGTAGACAGCTGGCCAGCCAGGCAGTTTTAGGCAACATGTGTGGGACAGTGTAGATGGTCCTCAGGAAGCCAGCAGAGATGGAGTGAGGTAGCAGCGTTGACAGCAGTCAGGGGAGTTCTGGGGGACATGACCTGGAGAGCAATGCTGACCATGGCACACGTAGCCGGTGTAGATGCGGGGGTGGGGCGTGTAGGCGATAGCTAGGGGAGCCAGTGTAGATGCAGGGGTGGGCATGTGGCTCAGGGAGCCGGTGTAGACACGGGGGTGAGGTGTGTGGCTCAGGGAACCGGTGTAGACACGGGGGTGAGGCGTGTGGCTCAGGGAGCCGGTGTAGACGCAGGGGTGGGACGTGTAGGCGATAGCCAGGGGAGCCAGTGTAGATGCGGGGGTGGGCAGGGGGCAGCTCTCACTCACAGCACACTGCCAAGGTCACGGGCAGAAGGGCTGGTTCCTGCTGGCTCTCATGTTCCACCCTGCAGGTAATGTTCTGGCCGTCAGCCTGGCTGGAGGGCACCAAGGCGAAGAGGCTGATGACGGTGGTGGTGCCAGGCTGGGGTCCCGGCCCCTGGCTCTCGCTGGCCGTCCCGTTCAGGTGTGAGAACCAGGTGATCCGGCCAGGCGGGCGGCCACCCTCAGAGATGCAGCGAGCCACAGCCACCGGCTCCTCAGACTCCCGGGGCTGCGGGCTGAGCAGCACTTCCTGTGGCTCCACCGTGTTCTGGGGCTGGGCTGGGGAGAACAAGGGGACAGTCACCCTTACGCCCTGGGCAGCTGAGGAGGTTCAAGTCCCAGCTCTGTCCCCAGCAGCTAGGTGGCCTTGGGCCAATCCACGCCTCAGTTTCCCTGTCAACTGGGGATGCTGACAGGGTCACAGGCAGTGAGATACCCAGGTGGGGCCGGCGGCACAGCGCAGCGGGGGAAGCCACCACCCGTGACACCTGCATCCTGTCTCAGCCCTGCGGTTCAAGTCCCGGCTGCTCTGCTTCCGATCCAGCTCCTGCTCAGGCACCTGGGGAAGCAGCAGAGGATGGCCCCAGTGCTTGGGCCCCTGCAGCCACGTGGGAGACCCAGATGGAGCTCCAGGCAGCTGGCCCAGGTCTGGCTGTTGTGGCCATTTGGGGAGTGAATCTCTGTCTCTCTCTGACTCTGCCTTTCACATAAACCTTTATGAAGAGGGGGGTATTCGGGGAGAGCCCTAACAATGGCACTTGGCGCATAGCAAGCACTCAACAAACACCCAGGGTGGGGAGGGGGGGGCAATGCTGAGGACCGAGCAGTGCCAGGGCTGCCCCGACTCTGCCCTCGTGGGCGCAGACGCGGCCCCACACGACCATGATCCAGAGTGGCCAGAGCTGGGCCTGGGAGCCCTGCAGGACCACAGGAAGCCAGGCTGGTGGTCAGGGAGGGCTCCAGAGAGGAGGCGAGGGCCGGGCCCTGGAAGGCGAGAGAGGAAGCAATGGGCCCAGGGCACGTGGCTGCAAGTGGTGGAGCTGGGTTTACTTATTTTTCCTTTTAAGTTGATTTTTTTAAAGATTTATTTTATTTATTTGGAAGGCAGGGATAGAGTGAGAGGTCTTCCATCCACTGGGTCAGACCCAAAATGGCCACAGCGACCAGAGCTGGGCCAGATCAAAGCCGGAGCTTCTTCCAGGTCTCCTACAGGGGTAAGGGGCCCAAGCACTTGGGCCATCTTCTGCTGCTTTCCCAGGCCACAGCAGAGAGCTGGATCGGAAGTGGAGCAGCTGGGATTAGAACCGGCGCCCATATGGGATGCCTGCACTGCAGGCGGTGGCTTCACCCGCTACACCACCATGCCGCCCCCCGGAGCTGGACTGTTCACACAAGGTCTGTCACCTTGACCATCTCGGAAGCACCCCTGGGTGATTCCCAGCACTGGGGCTCCCCCCCCCAGCCACCTGCTCCCCGCTTGGCAGGACGTCTCCCCCTGCCCTGACTCACTGCTTCTGTTTCCCAGTTCACTCTGCCTGGGAGGAATCCTAGTTTCTCTGGGGCCACAAGAGTTCCAGGCCCCTGGGACATCTCAGCAGCTGCTGGTGCCGGCTTATGGAAACCGAAACAGCTTTGGGTGTTTGCCACGGTCTGCTGGCTGCCAGTGACTCAGCAGCGGCTGTCACGCCCCGGCTGTAGCCAGGGCAGGGTGCGAGCCAGCAAGGACGCCCTGGAAAAATCCTGGATACGGAGCCGCTTAAGAAATGGGTCTGGCGTGGGTACCTACAGCTCGTGTCCCGCTTTATTTCTCTATCTGTGGAAGACAGGGCACTGGGCACCGTGGGGGCAGAGCAGGACCACCGAGCGCTCCTGCCGGCTACACAGGAGTTTGCGCCATCAGATACCAGGGCTGAAGCATCTGAGGTTTCCAAACCTCTGGCCTCAGGAATGCCCAGGGGCGGGGCGGGGGGCGGGCAGAGGAGGAGGAGAGGTGGACGTCCGCCCCATCCTGCCTGGCGCCCAGAAAAATGAAGCCGGGAGCCCGAGCGGTGCAGTCCCCGGAGGCTCAGGAAAGCTCTGCTCTGTGGGGCGCCTCCTTGGGGTCCGGCCACCCTCGCCTTTTCCACCAAGTGACGTCAGGATCCGAGACGGCGCAGGGGGCTCCCGAGCGTCAGCTCTGCCTGTTCCACGGCCTCACCTGGAGCTCACAGAAGCCCGTAGGCTGCTTTCTAAGGGTGGATCTGTTACTGCCAAGCCCATCTTACGGAGGAGGCCAGGAGAGGCCGGGAACAAAGCACTGGCCCAGGCTGCTGGGTGGCGGGTGCTGGGCTGCAGCCCTGGACGCGCCCCTTCCCAGGCCTCTCCGCCCCCCACTTCTCCCCTGGCGCAATCCTCCTCCCGCTCACCCAGCACACGCAGCCAGGTGCGGGCGCTCCTGCTGCCCTGCGGGAACGTGGCGAACTGGCAGGTGTAGTTGGCCTCGTCCTCGGCGCGCAGCCCAGACACCGCCAGCGAGGCGTTCCACAGCTCCGCGCCCGGCCTGGCGGCCACGAACTGCAACCGTTCCGAGACGCTGGCGCCCCGCGTAGAGTGGAAGACCGCGACGTTGCGGGCGCCGCCGGCCGGCTCCTGCCGCATCCACGTCACTTGCGTCACTCGCATGTCGGCCTCCAGCGGCAGGTAGCAGGGCAGCGTCACGTTGTCGCCCAGGAAGCCTTGTACCCGTGCGGGCGCCTGCACGGCCTCGGTGGCTGCGGGGGGAGGGGGGGGCGGGGACAGGTGAGACAGTGTCAGGGGGGGCGTCCGGGACCACCGCGGCTTGCACGCAGGGGCTTGGCGCCGCCAGGGAGCAGGGGAGCAGGTGGGGTCGAGGCATGGGAATGGGCAGGGGTGCCTGGGTTGGACCCGGAACCCGGCCAGTGGCCATGTGCTGTAGCTCTTATTACCGTATTTCCTGCAATTACCGTATTTTCTCGATCTCATGAACATTATTAAAAAACAACAAACTGTGGTTTTAAAAAATTAAATGCCCTACTGAAGCCACTCAGTAGCAGCAAGGACTTTCACAGTATTGTGCAGTTGTCACTACTGTCTCGGTCAAGAATTTTTTCACTGCCGCTGAGTCATGGATTGTAACCATGGTCATGCACCATGACCAGGGACTGCAGGATGTCCCCAGCTACGGAAGCCCCTGGGCCTTAAAATCCGTGACATACGGCGTCATGGCAGGTGCACGCAGGCTGGAGAGAGGACAGGGGTTCCTAGCACAGGTGGGGAGGCCATGGTAGCCCAGGGTTCGGGTGCCTTCAGATCGGGCATGAGGCAGGTTACTCTGGCTCGCTGTGGGACTAGGAGCAGGGAGCACCCCCGGGATGCTCCGTGCAGCTCAGGAGCCGGCTCAGCGCCCCGTGTTTCACTCTCAGTCAGCTCCCCTGAGGCCAGCACTGTGGTTAGCACCACTTTTCAGATGGCAAAACTGAGATCCAGGGCCAGCGCCACAGCTCACTAGGCTAATCCTCCGCCTGCGGCACCGGTACCATGGGTTCTAGTCCTGGTGGGGGTGCTAGATTCTGTCCTGGTTGCTCCTCTTCCAGTCCAGCTCTCTGCTGTGGCCCGGGAAGGCAGTGGAGGATGGCCCAGGTGCTTGCTCCTAGCTCCTGGGTTTGGCATGACCCAGCCCTAGCCAGCTGAGGCCATTTGGGAGTGAACCAGTGAATGCAACTCTCTCTCTCTCTCTCTCTCTCTCTCTCTCTCTCTCTCTCTCTCTCACTGTGCCTTTAAAGAAAAAGAAGAGATACAGTGTGATGCATTCTTGTTACTCTCAGTGCGGACACTGGAGCAGGTGGGAAGACTAGAGGACTCTGACCCTCAACCAGAACCACTCCCTCGCCCTGGGCTCTTGCGCCTCAGTATGCTGGTCTGTAACAGGCGGGTTGATGGCGCATTAAAGGTTGGATGTAAGTGTGCAGAAGCCTTGGAAGCTGGGTAGACTTTAGCCTACGTGTGGAAGGGGCCGAGGGAAATGGAACTTTTTGTGCCCAGGGGAAAGGACGCAACTGCACGCTCCTCCTCAATCGCCTTTTTTTGGGGGGGAGGGGTCCCAGCCCTCTCCGGGGGGCAGCTTTAGGGGTATCTTCTCCGCTGTGCACCAAGGGGGCTCTTAGGTCCGAGAGCCCTGTGTGGATAAGGTCCTGGGGGGATGTTTGGGAACTGCACGGGGGCAGGGAGAGCTGGAGGACTCCAGTCCTCGGCCCTCTGCTCGGACTCCCGCCTGGTCTGTCCCGGGGGTTGCACTGCACTTGGTTACCTCGAGTGCCGCCATGCCCTGTGGCAGCGCTGAGCGCTTTCTCACGTGACGACCAGTAGCCAAGGGAACACCCAGCCCAGCGCTGCGCCGTGGGGAGGAGAAGCAGGTAGGTGGTGGACAGAGGTGTTTGTACCGGACGCTGCGTGCGTGGGGAGAGGGCACGGCCTGGACACAGGTGATCGTGCAGGGGGAGCACGCTGCTCTGTTGCTGGCTGGCCCTGGCTAAGGGGGTCTCTCTTGCTTGGTGGGGCTCCCCCTTCTTGGGGTCCAAGCCTTCTTCCCTGGCAGGTGGCTGTGGGGATGACCCTGCAGGTGGCCTCCCCCTGCTGCCCCCTTCAGTCCTCTCCCACAGCCTCATGAGATCCACAGTTGTGTTTTCACACCCACAGGACACACACAGCCATGGTCACTGCCCCAGGCTGACCATCAGCAAGGCCTGGGCACAGCCTGGGCTGGGACTTGAGGCGCCCCCCCCCCCGTTGCTCCAGGCTGCAGGGGAGGGGCTGAGCCCTTGCACCGGCTGGGCTGGCTCCCTGAGCCCTCCCCAGCCTTGCCTCAGTGGGAGATGTTCCAGAGCCAAACATCTCAGCCTGGGGTGGGGGGTGAGGGGGAATGGGAGGGGGTGGGGCTCTGAGTCAGAGGCATTTCCCCTTCTGGGGGAGGCAGGGAGTGTTCTGTGAGTCACCTTTTGGGAACTGCAAGGCTACACCCCACGTCATCATTTCCCGTGTTGCACTTGACATTGCTAAGCACCCTGTGCAGACAGCCTGGGCAGGTGAGGCCCTACCCATTCCCCTCCACCACACACACACAGGTGCACACACACAGGTGCACACACACAAACTCAGGGTGGACTAACTCAGGGTCCCTATCAGGCACAGGAAGCACACTAGGTGAGCAGGATGAACTTCTACATTTATGAAGGAATGAATGAATGAATGAATGGCCAGGCCTTCAGTTAGCCATGCCAGGGTCAGAGGGGGCAATGGGGTCATGCCACACCCCCCACCCCGTCCTCTCCCACCCCAACCCCTACCCCCCCACCCTGCCAGGCACCGTGCTCCGTATGGCCGCCGCCTGCCTGGCCAGGGTGTGGCGGCCATGGCCCGGGTCCCCCAGCGGCGGCCGCTGAATCACTCTCCAGTGGTTAACTTTCCCTGGGCCGTGGGGACTCAGGCCGGTTCCAAGGGCGGCCGGCAGAGGGGAGGCGGGAGGAGGGGAGGGTCCCGCCCGGCGAGGGAGGTGGGCGGCGGCGGGGTGGGGGGGCAAGGCCGTCGGCCTGCGGGCAGCCGGGGGACCGCGCGCCGCGGCGGGGCAGGGGACGGCCGACCCGCGCGGGGCTCACTCACCGGCTCCGGGGAGCGCCCAGCACAGCGCGAGCAGCCACAGCAGCGGCGGCGGCGGCGCGGAGGCCGCGGCTCGGGCCATGCTGCGGCCCGGCGCTCGCTCCTCGCCTCGCCTCGCCGGCGCCGGCTCGATCTGCCCCGGCCGCGGAGTAGGAACGGGCTGAGCCCCGCCCGCACAGGGGCGGGGAGGGGAAGTCCCGATCCGACGCGCCCGCGGGGCCGGGGCGCAGGCGGGGCTGCGCGCGGTCCGGCCGCAGCCCGCAGGGTGCGCGCGGGTTCCCCGGGGCGCTTCAGGCACAGGAGCTCCGCTTTGCAGGCGAGGACGCGGAGGCGCAAATGAAGGCTGTTACTCTCGCTTTACCCTTTAACCCGAGCACTGCTCAGGAGACTGGTGATTCGTTCATGTCTCATCCGACACGCATTTCTGGGGGCGGGCGGGATTCTAGGCATGGGGAGACAGCCGAGAATTAGCACAGCCTCTGCCTTGGAGGGAGCTGAAGCTGTGGTGCAGTAAGTTAAGCCCTCAGGCGGTAGGGTGGAGGAGCTGGGATCCCGTGGCAGGTGCCAGCCCCGGCACCTAATGGGCCTGGGAAGGCAGTGGAAGACGGCCCCAGTGCTTAGGCACCTGCGACCTACATGGGACTATGGATGGAGTTTCAGGCTCCTGGCTTCGTCGTGGTGATTTGGGGAATGGACCGGTAGATGGAAGATTCTCTCTCTCTTTTTATTTTTAATTTATCTTAATCATTTTAAAATGATTTATTTATATTTATTTGAAGGGCAGAATTACAGAGCAGCGGAGGCAGAGAGAGAGAAAGAGAGAGGGAGAGAAAGAAAGAAAAAGAGAAAGAGAGAGAGGAGAGAGAGAAGAGTTTTGCTTATGCTGGTTCACTCCCCAGCTGACTGCGATGTCCAGAGCTGGGCCAATCCGAAGCCAGGAGCCAGGAGCTTCTTCCAGGTCTCCCACATGGGTGCAGGGGCCCAAGGACTTGGGCCATCCTCCACTGCTTTCCCAGGCCACGGCAGAAAGCTGGATCGGAAGTGGAGCAGCCAGGACTCAAACTGGTGAACATGGAATGCCTTAACCAACTACACCGTAGCACCAGCCCCTTAATCATTCTTTTATATAAAAATTTTTATTTTATGTGAAAAGCAGAATGACACACACACACACACACAGAGAGAGAGAGAGAGAGAGAGAGAGATCTTCTATCCACTGGTTCACTCCCCAGATGGCTACAACAGTGGGGGCTGGGTCAGGCCAAAGCCAGGAGCCAGGAGCCAGGAGCTGGAGCTCCATCCAGGTCTCCCAAGTGGGCCGCAGGGGCCCAAGCCCTTGGGCCACCCTCTGCTGCTTCCCAGGCCATTAGCAGGGAGCTGGATGGGAAGGGGAGCAGCCGGGACTCATGCTGGATGCTGGCATTGTAGGTAGCAGCTTAACCCATTGCACTACAACACTGAACCCGTAACTCTGCCTTTCAAATAAACAAAGAGCAAAAAAAAAAAAAAAAAAAATCCCAGCCTTTGTGTAGGCTGGGTTCCAGTGGAGGGAAACAGATGATTAATAGAGCAATGCACTGGAGAGGAAGAGAGAGAAAGAGGGAAACTCCCCTATAAGGACAGGAGCAGAGGCTGACCGTGGGAGGGGGAGAGAGACCCTGGGGCCGCGTCCAGAGAGCCTCTGAGCAGAGGTGGCGCCCCCGCTGGCCAGGGTCCCGGGAGACCCCCTCCCTGTGGCTCTGCCCCCCCCTGCTCTCCAGTGTCCCTGTGGGTTTCACCTGCTTCTGGGGGGCTCTGTCCCTGGCGGCCACGCCTGGCGCACCTCACCCTGGATGTGTGTCTGGAATTTCTGAATGGGACACGGGTTGTTCTCTCGGAAATCTCCGAATTTTCCTGCATCCCAGTTCGGCCGTTATTTCCCGGCTGGGCATCTGTGACCCTCGAGGTGCGCTTCCTCTGGACGCTGCAGTCACCGCCCGGGCTTCCCCCACTTCCCAGGCTTCCCTCAGGCTTCTGGCTGCTGGGGGGCCGCCCCTCCCACCCCCGGGGTCTGGGCTGCGTGTCTGGGGGCCCTTCACCCCCTGCTCCCTGACCCCATGAATCCTGGGTGACAAGGAGGTGCCTTGAACCTAAAAATGCCACCCAGTCCTTGGTCCTGGACGGTGCCACATAACCACGCAGGCTGTGGGTCCAGGCGGGGTCGAGGGTCAAGGTGGATAAGAGGATGGGGTCAGAGATGGGAGTCAGGAAATGGGAGGGCTTCAGGGAGGGGCCCGGAGGGGTGGGGGCCCCCGGGGTTGAGAGGCTCCGATGACCAATACTCTTGCCCACCCCCCAAAAAAGGGGACAAATCCAAGCGCCACCACCACCACGAGGGGTGGTTCGGTGGGCGCCGAGGACCGAAGGTGACCTGCGGGGTCTCTGCGGGGTCTCGGGCAGCCGCAGCGGAAAAGATGTGCCTGCCTCGAGGCGGGAGGAAGAGGACTTGGTAGACAGGCCGGGCTGCGGCTGACCCGCTTGACCCTTCCTAAGAAACCCCGCGGCTCTGCAGGCGCCACTTCCCGCCCGCCCGGAGCAGCCCCTGGCCACGCCCCTCCTCTCCGCCGCACGGCAGGGGGCCGGGGTAGGGGGAGGGTGTGGTTTCCAGGGTTCCTCTTCCCCCCTCTCCCGCAGATGCTGGGTTCTGTGTCAGGGAGGGGATTTTACCAGCCAGAGTGGCGCTGGCGGTGCCGGTTCCTCCGTGGGGAGACATTTGGTGGTGAGGTCCAGGCATCTTGCCCGTGGCATTGGGTGCCCAGGCTGCCCACAGGTGGTCTTTCGCGGGGGAGGGGACACGGATCCCATGGTCGTGGAGAAGACCACCCCTGCCCACCGCAGCTGCCTCCTACACACTCCACTGGCATTCACTCTTTTGTTATTATTCTTTTAAAAGATCTACTTTGTTTATTTGAAAGGCAGAATTAGAGAGAGGGAGAGACAGAAAGAGAGAGATCTTCAATCCACTGGTTCATTCCCCAGGTGGCTGCCCCAGCCAAGGCTGAACCAGGCAGAAGCCAGGAGCCAGGAGCTTTTTCCAGGTCTCCCACGTGGGTGCAAGGGCCCAAGGACTTGGGCCATCCTCCACTGCTTTCCCAGGCGCATTAGCAGGGAGCTGGATCGGAAGTGGAGCAGCTGGGACTCGAACTGGTGCCCACATGGGATGCCGGCGCTGCAGACGCCACAGCTCTGGCCCTGAGTTTCATCTCAACCACTAGGCCATTCTTGGTGTAGCTCAGGGGAGTCTCCGCCCTGCTGCTGTCCACGCCCGTTGACTTTTGCACTCTCACTGGGGTTCTTTCGGCTCCGTGTTTTCCTTATCCTCTTCCAGTGCTAGCTGATTTCAGGGTTCAGTGTATGGTTGTGAAATACCAAAGGGGCAAAGAAGCATGAACGTCCAAGGGGCAGGTAAGGGGCATTCCGGCGTTGGCCCGGCAACAGAAGCCTGGCAGCTTATCTTAATGACTGTTGATCCCATGAGCTTTGGGGTGATTGCCACGGTTCCCAAGATGGCAGCCGTCCCGAGGGGCCACTGCCTGCAATGCTGGCATCCCAACTGAGCGCTGGTTGGAGTCCTGGCTGCTCCACTTCCGATCCAGCTCCCTGCTAATGCACCTGGGAAAGCAGCAGAAGATGGCCCAAGTGCTTGGGCCCCTGCACCCACGTGGGAGACCCGGAAGCAGCTCCTGGCTCCTGGCTTCAGCTTGGCTTAGCACTGGGTGTTGCAGCCACTTGGGGAGTGAACCAGAGGATGGAAAATCTGTCTGTGTTTCTCTTTCTCTCCCCTGTAACTCTGCCTTTCAAATAAAAAAATTTTGTAAAGAATCACTTAAACCCCCCAAAAAACAGACAAAAAGAATCCTTACACATCCCTTCCCCTGAGTCCCAGGGTTTCTCCTTGCAAAATCCCAGCTCTGGCCCCCATCCCTCACCGACCACCCCAACACGGGCCCTTCATCCCCTACAGTCATTCAATCCGTACGTGTTCACGTAGCACCTGCTAAGGGCTGGGCCATGTCCTGGGTTCTGAAGATGCAGCATGAGCCACAGGCAAAATCAGAGCTCCCTGGAGGCTCCATGCTGGCGTGGGGGTGGGGACTGGGGAGTGGAAGATGATACAAAGGGACAGGTGCTGGGCTGGGCAGGGCAAAGGCCAGGACGAGAAAGGAGGCCCGGGAGGAGCGAGGAGGCCTGGTTCTCAGTGCCCCCCTTTGCGGCTGCTTCTGCCCCTCCCTCCACTCTCTCCTCTGTGCCCCTCCTTCTGTAGGCAGAACCCAAACGCTCACAGCTAGGGTGCGACTCTGTGAGTGAGGTGTCACCGGTAGACTTGCGCTTGTAGGTGACGGGCAGGAGGCGGCCCCAGGCAGGAGGCAAAGGGCACGGCGTGGCCCCGCCCCAGGGGTGCCACCACACTGAATTCACCAGGACCTCCAGGCGGACGAGGTGGACATCGTTCTGGAATAGCCAAGTGGGCCCTGCACCTGCTCCTGGGGGGTGAGGTCTTGGAGTCCAGTCAGGGCCACCCTCACAGGAGCTGGCTCTCTTTCTCTAGGTCAGAGTCGCTCTGGGCCTCCCTGAGGCTGTGCGAGCCCCCGCGAGCCCACCTGCCACCGCTGAGAGTGGCACCTCTCTTGTCCACGGCAGATGGCGGTGGGGCACGGGACGTGGCAGTGTGGCCAGCAGAGGCCTGGTTGACTGTGATATTATTGTTAAAAGAGTTATTTTATTTATTTGAAAGGCAGAGTAATGGGGGGGGGGAGGGAGAGAGAGAGAGAGGAGAGGTCTTCCATCTGCTGGTTCAGTCCCCAAGTGGCCACCACAGCTGGGGCTGGGCCAGACCAAAGCCAGGAGCCACGAGCTCCATCCAGGTCTCCCATGTGGGTGCAGGGGCTCAAGCACGTGGGCCAACTTCTGCTGCTTTCCCAGGCACGTCAGCAGGGAGCTGGATTGGAAATGGAGCAGCTGGGACTTGAACGGGCGCCCATATGGGATGCCGGCATCACAGGTGTTGGCTTCGCCCACTGCGCCACAGCGCCAGCCCCTGGTGGACTCTAGTATTGCCCCCAAGTATTTGTTTCCCTCTCTGCAGGAGGATTCTACTGCCCCCCCAACAACAAAAGCAGGCCAAGTCATGTGACTTGCTTTGACCAATGAGAGGGGAGCAGAAGCGAAGTGGGCGGCCTGGTTGATCAATCGCTCTTCTTTCAAGGTTTTATTGGTTTATTTAATTCAGTTGAAAGAGAGAGACGGAGAGCTCCTACGTGGTCACTCCCCAGATACAGGCAACAGCTGGGGCTGGGCCAGGCTGAAGCTGGGAGCCAGGAGCTCCATCCGGGTCTCCCGTGTGAGTGCAGGGGCCCAAGCACTTGGGCCATCTCTGCTGCTTATCCAGGTGCATTAGGGGAGAGGTGGAGCTGAAGTGGAGCAGCCGGGACTCGAACCTGCGCCATGTGGGATGCCGGCTTGGCAGGCAGTAGCTTAACCCGCTCGGCCACAGCGGTGCGGTGGCAGCATTATTTTGTCTCTCCCCGATCTTATGCTTTCCATAGGCGGACATTGTAAGGCCACCGCAAAACACCAAACTCCGGAGTTAGAGGAAGGTTTAGGAAACCTGGCGGGCTCGGGGGAGAGGGCGAGAGGGGAAGAGAGGGAGCGAGCACGAGTCCGGGAACGGGTCCCTCTTAAATCTTTGCCGGGCTGGGCCATCTGGTCACCGGCTTCCAGCCATGGCAGGGGGCCAGAGCCCAAGATGGCTGTGGGTGTCAGGGGGCGTGGGCGTGGCTCAGCGCTGGGCGTCCCCCCCCCACACACACACCTCGCGCTGCTTCCGTGGGCAGGCGGAGAGTCTTCTGCAGGGCGGGGACCTCACGTTCCCCACGTGGACAAGGGCAGCGGCCGCCCCGGCCTGCTCCCCAGTGGGATGCACCGGCTAGGCGCTCACCGCCTGCATGGGGGCTGGAAGGAAAGCGCTGGAAACGGCAGCCCCTGCCTTGGCTCACACCCCCGCCTTCTGGGGGCGGGGCGCAGTGAGGGCTTCCACACCGCAGCTCCCCTCCCTCCCTCCCTCCCTTCCTCTCCAGGTCCCCAGGCCTCTCAGACAGGAAGTGCGTCAGTCCGGTGGCTAGCAGGAGCCACACCCGCGGTGGGGCCAGTCCTGGAAGCCCTGGCCGCCCCTTGGCCCCCACTGTGGGTTCTCAGGGTCCTGCCCAAGCCCCAGCCCTGCCGGCTCTGAGCTGTCGCTCTGGGGTGCTGTCTCTGGCCCACCCCAACACACACCAGGGTGTCAGTGTCAGGTTGCAGGGCTCGGGGCTTGGGGTTGTCTCCTGCTTCGTGAAAGGGAGCCGGTAACAGCACCCACTTTTCAGGGTTTGGAAGTAAAGGGAAATGATTCATGGGAGCAAACCTCACCTCTAGAGACCTTGCTGTGTGTGTATGTGTGTTCTCTGGTATGGCAGACTCCTCCCCCAGGAAGCCCTCCACGAAATTCTCCCTTGGGTCCTGCAGCCCAGCCCCGACAATTCCGAGTCATCAGTATCTGGGTACAGGAGTGTCAGCTACACTGGGCTGTGAGCACCAGGAGGGCAGAGCCGGTGCTGCTGCGGTCACCACTCAGTCCCCAGAAGTGCCCAGCGCAGGGTCCCGCCCACCCGCACCAGGCACGAGGGGAGGGTGTATCGATTGAATGAATGACTGAGTGCATCAGTGATTGGCAGTTGTTTGAGCTCTGGCTGTCCTGTGTCCACTCTGACAGCCACAGTCATGTCCCCGTTACACTGTTAATGCTGGGACTTTGCTCATGCCATGGTGTGTGTGTGTGTGTGTGTGTGTGTGTGTGTGTGAAAGAGAGACAGAGAGAGATGGAGAGAGAGAGAGATGGAGAGAGAGACAGAGAGAGAGAGATGGAGAGAGAGAGAGAGAGATGGAAAAAGAGACAGAGAGAGAGAGATGGAGAAAGAGACAGAGAGAGAGAGAGGAAAACAAACAAACTTGGAGGAAGATTTCAGGTAGTTTGAAGGAAGGAAGAGGCTGGGAGTGGGGGGCTGGGATTCAGCGCTGGGAGGGCGGGGCTCACACCTGCAGAGCACGGAGTCTGCGGGGAGGGGGGCTCTGGGAGCACCTGTTGGGAGAAGGGCTGACCTAGATGTGGTTAAGCTGCCCACATGGCTGCAATGGCCAGAGTTGTGCCGATCTGAAGCCAGGAGCCTAGAGCTTCCTCTGGGTCTCCCACGTGGGTGCAGGGCCCCAAGGACTTGGGCATCTTCTACTGCTTTCCCAGGCCACAGCAGAGAGCTGGATCGGAAGAGGAGCAGCCGGGACTTGAGCTGGCAGCCATACGGGATGCCAGCTCTGCAGGCGGCGGCTTCACCTGCTACACCACAGCTCCTGCCCCATGACTCGATGTTGTGGCACAGAGCTGACATCCGATTTGAGTGCCATGTGATGAGTGAGAGGAACTTTGGCACAACCAGAGAGGTCATGGAAGGCTTCCTGGAGGAGGTGGTGCCTGCGCTAAGCCTTGAAGTAGGAGAAAGAGCCTGCCAGCTATGGAAACAAGAGTCAAGGTGACAGCCACCTGGGGTGGGGCCCCCCTGGGGGCCGAGCGTCATTCGAAGCACACTGCTGGCACGTGGCTGCTGCGCTGCCGGGAGGAGCCACGCGTGGGTGACAGGACCCTGGAGTAGGTTTGCCGAGCGCCCACAGCCCGGGAAGAAACAGTGCAGAACGTGGCCGAGGGCGTGACTCGTGGCGTGGTCGTGGTCTGTGGCGTCGACGTCTCTGTGAGTTGCAGGCTCTTCCGGGCCGTTTCTCAGGAAAGTCCCTAGATTTTACTCACGTAATCTTCATAGGAACCCTGGGAGGTCGGGGTTGTGATCGCCGCGGTCTAGATGGGGAACGGAAGCTCCCGGGGCACCGAGTCCCTGGACGTGAGCGGGGCCGGCATTAGCTGCCGCTCGGCGAGCGCCACTCACTCTGTCCTCACAACCCAGCCGGTGACGGCGTCAGCCGTGGCTCCATCTCACAGACGCCGACACCGAGGCACATGGCTGAAGTCACTTAGGCAAGCCCGCGAGGGTCCCTAGGTGATGGGGCAGGGGTTCAAATCCAGGACGTTCCGGTTTCAGGACCTGGCCGAGGTCCTACTCGCCCTTTGTCTCTGTCTGGGAAGGGCACTCTGGGCTGTGGAGCTGGACCTTTAAAAGAAGAATTAGGGGCCGGTGCCGTGGCGTAGCGGGTAAAGCCACCGCTGTGGCGCTGCCATCCCATGGGGCGCCGGTTCTAGCCCCGGCTTCTCCTCTTCCAATCCAGCTCTCTGCCATGGCTGGGAAAGCAACAGAAGATGGCCTAAGTGCTTGGGCCGCTGCACCCGCAAGGGAGACCCCATCTATTGTGGTTGATTTCTTCTGAGAGGGTTCATTCCTGAGAGGAGAGGCGTGGTGGGGGCAAGAGGCGCGGAGACACCACACAGACCCCGGGAGCCCAGTGAAA
Source organism: Sylvilagus floridanus (assembly GCA_949820135.1). Lineage (NCBI taxonomy): Eukaryota > Metazoa > Chordata > Mammalia > Lagomorpha > Leporidae > Sylvilagus > Sylvilagus floridanus. Next base: position 11,832,959 of record OX463232.1, read on the forward strand.
GCGGGCTTGAGGCAAGCAGCCTGCAGACTCGTTTATTTCAGTTGGTACAACAGCTTATATAGCCAAGACCAGCCAATCCAGTCAAGGGGCGGTCTATGCCCCATCCAATCACAGCCTGTTGCCAGGCAGGCTCCGTTGCCAGGTGGGATTCAAAGCCATTCCTGAGTAACTGATGCTCGCTTGCCAGCGGCCATCTTGGCATGGCCTTCTCATCCCACCACATTTCCCTCCTTTCATTTATTTTTGAGCAACGCAGGAGGCATGATCCTTGGCCACACCATTGTTGACCCCGTTTCCACGGGGTCTCCATATGCAGCTGTGCCTGTCTTAGGTTGTCCCCCAGGGGATCTTGCCCGTCACTGACTAACCAGCGCTCAAATCAAGAGACCACAGGAGTGCTTGCTCAGATGGGGGTAGGAATGAGGAACAGTGGTAATCAGGAATGGCGTGACCACACACAGGCTGTGGGCCGTTTGAGTGGCTGACCAGAGCTAGTGGGGTGTAAAGCAGTAATGGATGTGGCCATGGGCAGTTTCTCAGGGTAGCACGATAGGGCAGGTGCATCTGCTAACAAGGCGGACTCTCAGTCTTGTTCAGCTGGTTCTGGTTGGCTGTCAGTTGCAGGCTTGATGTTTCTGGCTGGTACCCAAATGGGCTGTCCCACATTCTCTGGAAAGACACAAGCATATCCTCCACCCTTGGTTAGCAGAGGGTGTGGTCCCTTCCATTCTCCTGTCAGGGCGTCTTTCCACCTAACCGTAAGGCTGGGGTCTGGGATGGAAAGGATCCCCAGTGTTTATAAGTTGAGCTGATCCCTTGGGAATCAAAAGTAAGAAAATCGATAGTGAAAAGGACCTCAGTCAAAGCAAGCTGTGGGTCTGGGGGCATGTGATGGTTTTTCTGTCTTTGTAAGAGATCTTTAATCGTCCTATGAGTTCTTTCAATGATGGCCCGTTCCTGTGGGTTGTATGGGATACCTGTGGCAGACTGTATGTTCCAGGATTTCAGGAAGGAATTAAATTCCTGTGGTTTATACGCTGGCCCGTTATCAGTCTTTATGGTCCAGGTTGACACCAAGGACCAGCATGGCTGACTAAACCGCCTTTATCACATTACTAGCCTTTTCTAGGATTGGGCTGTTGCAAATGCAGCCTTTGAATAAGTATCTACCACCACATGGACAAACTGAAGTTTACCAAAGGAGTTCATGTGGGTGACGTCCACTTGCCAGAGCTTATTAGGAGCAAGGCCTCGCGGGTTCACTCCTGCTTGGTGCAGTGGGCCTAACGGGGCGAGGGATGCACAATTCTTGCAAGAGTGCACTAGGTGTTTGCATTGGCTCATTGTTAGCTCCGGGAAAAGCAATTTAATATTGCTTGCTGACATATGAAATTTTTGGTGTAGAATACGGGCTTGTTCTAGGTGTCTAGTGGAAGCCGTGCTGCAGGAGATAAGATGATCAACCTTTCTGTTGCCTTGGTTAATAAAGCCAGGCAAAGATCCTGGGGGTTCTACATGTATCTTATCTTTTTCTGTGGAGGATTTGATCACTATTCCAAACAGTGACTTGTTTGGAAACAGGAAACATCTGGGTAGAGCAGTGGCCAAAAATACAACCTGCAGCACGGTTAGGTGGTTAGGTGGAAAGATGCCCTGACAGGAGAATGGAAGGGACCACACCCTGTGCTAACCAAGGGTGGAGGATATGCTTGTGTCTTTCCAGAGAATGTGGGACAGCCCATTTGGGTACCAGCCAGAAACATCAAGCCTGCAACTGACAGCCAACCAGAACCAGCTGAGCAAGACTGAGAGTCCGCCTTGTTAGCAGATGCACCTGCCCTATCGTGCTACCCTGAGAAACTGCCCATGGCCACATCCATTACTGCTTTACACCCCACTAGCTCTGGTCAGCCACTCAAACGGCCCACAGCCTGGGTGTGGTCACGCCATTCCTGATTACCACTGTTCCTCATTCCTACCCCCATCTGAGCAAGCACTCCTGTGGTCTCTTGATTTGAGCGCTGGTTAGTCAGTGATGGATAAGATCCCCTGGGGGACAACCTAAGACAGGCACAGCTGCATACAGAGACCACGTGGAAATGGGGTCAACAATGGTGTGGCCCAGGATCATGCCTCCCGCGTTGCTCAAAAATAAATGAAAGGAGGGAAATGTGGTGGGATGAGAAGGCCATGCCAAGATGGCCGCTGGCAAGCGAGCATCAGTTACTCAGGAATGGCTTTGAATCCCACCTGGCAACGGAGCCTGCCTGGCAACAGGCTATGATTGGATGGCTTTGGAAACTGCCTGTGATTGGATGGGGCATAGACCGCCCCTTGACTGGATTGGCTGGTCTTGGCTATATAAGCTGTTGTACCAACTGAAATAAACGAGTCTGCAGGCTGCTTGCCTCAAGCCCGCTTTCACTGGGCTCCCGGGGTCTGTGTGGTGTCTCCGCGCCTCTTGCCCCCACCATGCCTCTCCTCTCAGGAATGAATCCACAGCAACAATTGACCATCAAGGAAGTGTACACCCCAGAAGCACTTTTGCCGTAGGCGATGACTACGAGACGGTTGCCCGGCTCACCTCACTGAGACTGGTAGGAGACTGGAAATACTCAGGCTGGAGAGTGACTAAGTCCGGTCTGGCTCACGCCCACGCGGCGGCATTCCCGCCTTCCACGAGGACCAGGAAGAATCCAGTGCCACGAGGGCCGTGTCCCGAGCCAGCACCTGACAGCCAACCAGAACCAGCTGAACAAGACTGAGAGTCCGCCTTGTTAGCAGATGCACCTGCCCTATCGTGCTACCCCGAGAAACAGCCTTGGCCAGGGTTAAGGATGTGTGGACCAAGAAGACGGCGCACAGCAGGAGCACACGCGGGAATGGCGGGGGAGGCGAGGCTGTATGTGCACATGGCCGGTATCTTCATAAAATAGACAAGTCTATTTACTTGACAAGCAGAGAGAGAGAGAGAGAGAGAGACAGAGAGAGAGAGAGAGAGAGAGAGAGAGAGAGAGAGACTGACTTCCCTCCTGCACTAGCCAGGGTCTCCCGTGGGGATCAGAGGGCGCTGGCTCCTTGCCCCCTCCCACGGGTATGCCCACAGGCAGCAGAGGTCGGCGATGGAGCTGGGCCTCCTCCCCTGCCCTCCGGGATGGGGGGGGGATCCCAAGTGGCATCTTCAGGACGGAGGCAGATGCCCACCCAAAGTGTTGCTCCATGCCAAGACTGGAAGTGTTCAACAATCAGTGTTCAATAATTAATTAAGAAGTGAATTAAAGAAGGAATAAACGAGGTTCTCAGGGGTCTCTCATGCACACGCATGCATGTCCCCACACACGTGCACATGCCAAAACCAGACTGTCCCTGAAAATGCTAACCCCTGCTTACTACCTCTGCTGACTTAGGGAAAGTTACCTAATCACTCAATTTCCTTATTTATAAAATGGGAACAAGGTTTCCTTCATATCGCTTTTTAAACAACACGTATCTGTTTATCTGAAAGGCAGAGTTAGAGAGGGAGAGACAGACAGACAGGCAGTGGCTTAACCCGCTCCGTTCTGTCGGTACGGCTTTGAGAATCCTGATCCGAGGACCAAGGATTCGCAGCTGCGTACGACTGGCAGTGCCTGGAAATCTTCCCGGCGGTCCCTGCACCAGGCGGATCTTGCTGCTCCCAGAGGGCGGATGCCTGGAGCCAGGTTTGGACATGATTTCTCCAAGTTCACGTGTTGGACACGGAATCCCGGAATCCAGACGTTGATGGTGTTGGCGAGCAGGGCCTGGGGGAGGTGAGGAGGGAAGGTGGGTCCCCTGCTGCCTTGGCCGCCTCACAGGAAGAGGCAGCCGGCAGGATGCTGGACACTGCAGCCTCCGGAGTTCTGAGCCAAAGAAACTTCCGTTCCGCAGAAGCCCCCGAGGCTCTGGGGCTTTGTTACAGCAACGGGACATGGGCTGAGCCCCCCCGCCCCGGGGTGCTGCACAACCGCCGTTGCACATGGCCCTGAGTGTGGGCCGTGCTGGGGCTGGGAGCCCTGCATAGCAGGCCTGTGACCTTGTAGGGCAGTGGCCTAACCAGGACACAGGGCGACCGCCTGGCGTTCTCCCCATCAGGAGTCTGATCACTGCTTTGATCCGCCCCCATGCTAAGTCCCCAGAGCAGCCCTAACAATGTCTTTAAAAAAATGTCTTTAAAAAAAATCCCTTGGGGAAGCTCTCTACTCCATGCTTTGAAGGCTCAGGATGTTGACCGGATGTTCAAATGCTAACTTAGGCAAACGAATGAGGAGGACTGGCCGCTGCGTGAACCCCTCCCGGCCACCTCATTGGGTCCCGCTGTGCAGGCGGGGGGGGGGGGGTTGGGGGTAGCGGGGAGATGGCGGGGGGGCTCAGAAGGCAGCCCCAGGACCCTGGCTGCGCTCCAGTGCCCACACTCCACCCTCCCAAGCGCTACCTCGTGGACCCCTGCAACAGCTCTGAAGTTGGCTCAGGTCCATTTTCCAGGCAGGGAAACTGAGGCACAGCCAGCCCGAGGCTCAGACTCTGGGAGTTGTAGGGGGGCCCTTGACCTCTGCCTGAGGTTCAGCCAGGCCACGGCCGTTCAGGCCTGAGGGTCTTCCGACTTTGCCAGCAGCGCTTCCTGCTCGTCCACCTGGCCTCCCACCCTAACCTGTCTCTGATCCGCATTCCCAGGGCCCGAGCACCCTCCCCACAGCTGCGAATGGTGACGCCCTGGTTCCCCCTTGAGCAGTGTCTGGAACATTCCTCTGCTCTTCCACACACAGGGCTGTAACCAAGGCCTTTAGGGATATAGGTATAGATATAGATATAGGTATAGGTATAAGTATAGATATAGGTATAGGCATAGATTTATTTATTTATTTGAAAGGCAGAGTTACGCAGAATCAGAGAGAGGTCTTCCATCCACTGGTTCACTCCCCAGATGGCCACACAATGGCCAGAATTGGGCTGATCTGAAGCCAGGAGCTTCTTCCAGGTCTCCCATGCGGCTGCAGGGGCCCAAGGACTTGGGCCATCTTCCTCTGCTTTCCCAGGCCACAGCAGAGAGCTGGATGGGAAGTGGAGCAGCCAGGTCCAAACTGGCGCCCACATGGGATGCCAGCACTGTAGGCGGCAGCTTTACCTGTCATGTTACAGTTCCAGCCCCTAGGGATGTATTTGAGGAGTCTTCAAAAAGTTCCTGGAAAATGCTTATTAAGAAAAACCTTCATGGATTAAAAATATTTTTGCACCAAAATAAATTTATTTTTTAAAAAAATATTTATTTATTTGAAAGGCAGAGTTACAGAGAGGTACAGGGAGAGAGAATGAATCTTCCATCTGCTGGTTCACTCCCAAATGGCTGCAATAGCAGAGCTACCGACTCAAAGCCAGGAGCCAGGAGCTTCCTGTGGGTCTCCCACGCGGGTGCAGGGGCCCCAGCACCCGGGCCATCCTCCACAGCAGAGAGCCGGATCAGATGTGGAGCAGGCAGGACTCGAACCGGTGCCTATATGGGATACCTACATCACAGTGCTGGCCCCCAAAATAAAGTTATCTTTTAAAAAATATTGATTTTCCTTTTAATTGAAGGGGGGGGGAGGATCATCCACCCATTGGGCTGGGCCAAGCCAAAGCCAGGAGCTGGTAACTGAGTCTCTCCCACGGGTGCTTGGGCCATCACCTGCTGCTCTGTGGGGGGGACCTACAGTGGTAGCTCTCCAAGTGAGGGCTGGGCGGAAGCAGCCTGAACCTCCAGGGTGTGGGGTGGACGAGGGAGGCCGTGGCTTTCCCGCGAGGGGGTGGCAGAGGCCCGGGAAAGCCGCCCGCTGGAGCCCATGCCTACTGAGGGGCTCCTGTCTAATTGAGTCCTCATAGCGACCCCGGGGGAAGGTGTGACCACTCTCACTTTCCATGGGCTCCTCGATGTCACACAGCCATTCACGGGGCTTCCTGCCAGGTGGTGCAGGGGCCACCTCAGGGCCTTTGCACCTACTGTTTCCTCTTCCTGTTTCCCCAGATTTATTTATCTGGAAGGCAGAGAGAAATTGAGAGAGACCTTCCATCCACTGGTTCACGCCCCAAATGGCTGCAATGGCCGGCCCATACCCAGGAGCCAGGAGCCAGGAGCCAGGATCCAGAAATTCCATCTTCCAGGTCTCCCACGCGTGCACAGGAGCCCAATCACTTGGGCCACCTTCTACTGCTTTCCCGGGCCATAGCAGAGAGCTGGACTGGAAGTGGAGCAGCCGGGATTCGAACCGGTGGCCTTGTGGGATGCCCGCACTGCAGGCTGTGGCTTTACCCGCTGCGCCACAGCGCCGGCCCGGCTTGTTCCCCTTCCTGGCATTAGCCGCCCTGCCTTTTGGCCAGTTTGTCTGAGGCCTCTGCTGGGCGCTCCGCCGGCCGGAAGAAGACCACTGGTGGGCGGTAGGCACCCCTCGGTGAATCTGTTCACAACGTCATGTGACGGGCACGCCGGTTCCTGCGCGCTGCCACTCACTCTTTCACCCAGGCAACGGTACCTGGAGAAACCAATCAGCTCCTGGCTCAGCGGGTGCGGGGCTCCGAACTGGCCAATCAGAACACTCCATCCCCTGGCCACAGTGATTGGTGGAGGGCTGCACACGTGACCAAGCCCAGCCCGGAAGCCGCGCGCGGGAAGATCGCTGGAGCTGCGGGAGCTGAGCCCCGCGGTCCCAGCCCGGGGTTCTGAAAGGCGTCGCCGTTCCTGGCCGTTGGGCCGTAGGGTGTACGTGGGTGACCTTGGACGCGGGGGCAGCAAGGCCGGTAGGAACGGGCCTCTGGCCAGTGCGGGCCACTCCGAAGGGCGTGACCCCCCACTCGTCCCGCAGGCAAGGCTGGATGCACGGTTGAGCCTTAGGCGTGCGGAGGCCGATGACCGCCGCGTCCTGCCCAGCTGAGAGAGCGTGGTGTTTAACACTGTAGCAACAGCACTGGCAAGACCTGAACTAAGATGTGCTTTCGTCCTTAGCTGTGTAGAGTACGAAGCTGTAGGTAAACCAGCTGTCTTTAAAAGCCACTGTTGGGTCGGCACTGTGGCGCGGTGGGAAACGCCCTGGCCTGAAGCGCTGGCATCCCATATGGGCGCTGGTTCTAGTCCTGGCTGCTCCACTTCCTGTCCAGCTCTCTGCTGTGGCCTGGGAGAGCAGTGGAGGATGGCCCAAGTGCTTGAGCCCTGCACCTGCGTGGAAGACCCAGAAGAGGCTCCTGGCTCCTGGCTTCAGATCGGCACAGCATTGGCCATTGAGGCCTTTGGGGAGTGAATCAGCAGATGGAAGACCTCTCTCTCTCTCTCTCTCTCTCTCTCTCTCTGCCTTTACCTCTCCTTCTGGTGTACTGGGAAAAAGATTTCTGATGACATCATTGAGGCGCCTTGATTCAGTCGTGCCTGAAGTCAATCCCGATCCTGCAGGCTTTGTGTTAGGCTGGTCTATATGTTTGTGGTGTTTCTCCTGAGCCAGCTGGCATGGGACTCAGCCTCCTGCCTTCGAAAGAACACGAGCTGAGGGAACAGAGTGGAGTTCTGGGAGGTTGTGGCACTCGACCAAGAGGAGATAGAGGCTGGATGGGGGCGGGAGCAGGGAGTGGAGGGTGCAGTTGATCCTGGAGGGTACAGGAGGATTTAGCAGGCCAGTGTTTCTGAGAGTGGCAGAGCCCCATCCAAACCTCTGCACTGGGGGACCAAACTCTAGCAGGCTTTTGGGTAACGTGGCCCCAGCTCGTTAACATGGCCGAGAACTCAGTGCTGCCTGGAGGAGGATTCTGCCTGCTGCGGTGACAGAGGCGGCGTGCCCCCTGCCGCCCTTTCTCAGAGCAGTTCCTGCCACAGGCCGGTCATGCTGTTCTTCACTGACTCTCCAGCAGGGGGTTTCAAAGCCAGTCCTTGGCCAGTGCTGCGGCTCACTAGGCTAATCCTCCGCCTGTGGCGCCGGCACACTGGGTTCTAGTCCCGGTCGGGGCGCCGGATCCTGTCCTGGTTGCTCCTCTCCCAGTCCAGCTCTCTGCTGTGACCCGGGAAGGCAGTGGAGGATGGCCCAAGTGCTTGGGCCCCTGCACCCCATGGGAGACCAGGAGAAGCACCTGGTTCCTGGCTTCAGTTCGGCACAGCGCTGGCTGTAGCGTCCATTTGGGGAGTGAACCAACGGAAGGAAGACCTCTCTCTCTGTCTCTCTGTCTCTCTGTCTCTCTCTCTCACTCTCTCACTGTCTACTCTGCCTGTCAACAAACAAACAAAACAGCCAGTCCTTGGCCATGGAATCATGCAGAAGGGTTGGCCTCATCTTACATCTGTGGGAGGAGAGACTCCTGCGTGGGACCCCTGGCAGCTGGCAGAGGCCCCCATTGTCCACCCTCCATACCTGCACCTGTGCCCACTCACCCCGTGCCCTCACATTCCCACTGCAACGCTCAGCTCGGACTGGAACTGGTTGTCGTGCCTTTCGTTAGCTCCTGGCTTTGTGGACCTTGACTGGTTCCGGGACCTGAGCCTTCTCCCACCGCACTAACCATCCCCTCCACTTGCACCTCCCACCTGCATTTTAATTGGCTCAGTGTTTTTCTTTAAGACCCAGCTAAAGTAAACAACTCAGTAACAGCCACAAAATCCCATATGAATATGCAACTTAGACATAAGTGCAGATGAAATAAAAAGGAGGATGAAAATAAAATATATCGGGGCCGGCGCTGTGGTGTAGCGGGTAAAGTCACCGCCTGCAGTGCCAGACTCCCATATGGGTGCCAGTTTGTGTCCTGGCTGCTCCACTTCTGACCCAGCTCTCTGCTATGACCTGGGAAAGCAGCAGAAGATGGCCCATGTCCTTGGGCCCCTGCACCCATGTGGGAGACCTGGAAGAAGCTCCTGGCTCCTGTTCACAGACAACTTTAAAAATATCTGCCTCTGGCCGATTGGCAAGCGCTGCTAAGGTTAAGGTCAGCTGGGGGATTACATAAGGAAAGGATATAAAAGTAAGAAGAAAAACAAATGAAGGGGGTACTGATGGCTTCCCGAATGCTGCATGCGTTGCCCGTGATGTCTTATTCTGGTGCTGTGGTTGTAAGTTTCTAACAGATGGGAGTCTTCATAAATAAATCTTATCTTTGTTTCTTTTTTCTTTTTTTTTGACAGGCAGAGTTAGACAGTGTGTGTGTGTCTGTGTGTGTGAGAGAGAGAGACAGAGAGAAAGGTCTTCCTTTTCCGTTGGTTCACCTCCCAAGTGGCTGCTACGGCTGGCGTGCTGTGCAGATCCAAAGCCAGGAGCCAGGTGCTTCTCCTGGTCTCCCATGGGGTGCAGGGCCCAAGCACTTGGGCCATCCTCCACTGCACTCCCGGGCCACAGCAGAGAGCTGGCCTGGAAGAGGGGCAACCAGGACAGAATCCGGTGCCCCAACCGGGACTAGAACCCGGTGTGCCGGCGCCGCAGGTAGAGGATTAGCCTAGTGAGCCGCGGCGCCGGCCATAAGTCTTATCTTTCTACTTTTATGGGTATGTGGATGTTTATTCGTGAATCGAGCCTCTAATATTAAAGTCTGTACACAGCTCTTGGCCATATCACTATCTGGTCAAAACAGGATAGCCTGGCCGTTGCAGCCATTTTTGGAGTGAACCAGTGGATGACGACCTCTCTGTCTCTTCTTCTCTCTCTCTGTAACTCTGCCTTTCAAATAATTTTTTTTTTTTAAAAATGAGATGTATTTGTCACATAGTCTGTGAAAGTTTTTGTCACCATGGAACACGGGCTCCACTTGGAGGAAGTAAGCGTGGCAATGGCTAACGCCCAGAACTTCACTTTGAACTTGGTACTTACTGCCCCAGCATAGTCTGAACTCTACCTGTACCTGTGAATGTAACTACACGCTATGTATCCATTGGCTTGTGTATCCCTTCAAGAACCCAGGAGGCAGGTGCCACCCTTCTCTCTTTGCACAGATGGAAACTTGGGCACAGAGAGGTTAAGTGACTTTCCCCAGGCCACCTGCCCAGTGGCTGGGCAGACCCAGGTTTCGGGCTCCAGAGTCGGGTCTTAACTTTGCACATAACCACCTCTTTTTTCTTTTAATATTTATTTATTTGAGAGGTAAAGTTACAGAGAGAGAGAAGGAGAGACAGAGAGAGAAAGGTCTTCCATCCACTGGTTCACTCCTCAAATGGCCACAATGGCTGGAGCTGAGCTGGTCTGTAACCAGGAGCCAGGAGCTTCCTCCAGGTCTCCCATGCGGGTGCAGGGGCCCAAGGACATGGGCCATCTTCAGCTGCTTTTCCAGGCCACAGCAGAGAGCTGGGTCGGAAGTGGAGCAGCCGGTGACACAAACCGGTGCCTATATGGGAGGCCAGCACTGCGGCTTTACCCACTGCGCCATGGAGCCGGCCCCATAACCACTCATTTCGGCCTCTGCCACCCCCAGCCGGCAGATATTATCATAGCCATTTTTTCACAGAGTTGAAAGAAATTGTCCACTGTCCCAGGCTGGTACATGGCAGGGCCAAGGTTTGTCCCTAGGGAATCTGGCTCCTGACTGTGGCCCTGGGATGCGTGCAGAGAGGGAAGGACCTTCCAGCTGAAAGACAGCTGGGCTGACCCTGCGCTTCCCTCCTGACGTCACTTGGAACCCACTTCCCCAATTGCAAGGGGGCTCCCTGCAGCCTGTGGTGATGGCTTCATTCCCCCTTGGTTGACTGTAACAAACCCGCACCACTGTCCCCTAATCGTGCTGGTGTGCCCGGCTGCCTCCTGGGAGAACTGGCTTCGTCTCTCCCAGTCCAAGTTTGCCCGATGGGCACCCCTGCCCTTCATTCCCCCACCCGACCCCTGCACTTAGCTCCACCCAAGCAGCCTCACTTCCTGCCTCCCTCACACTGCGTTTCCTAATGGTAAAGAGCGAATGCGGGCCTCCTGGCTCCTTGGGTCCCGGCAGTATCCGGCGTCTGAGAACGCGCTCTGTGCGTGGGTAGCGTGGTGAGCCGGCAGGAAAGCATCATTTAGTTAATAGCAGGGCAGACACCGGTGGCAGGGTGTCTTGGAGAGGCCGTATCGCAAAAAGAAGTGTGAGGTAAAGCGGGCTAAGAGACACATCCTCTTCCCTGACTTATTTGAATGGCAGAGTGACAGAGAGAGGGAGAGGGATCCTCCATCCACTGGTTCACTCCCCAGATGGCTGCCACGCCAGGAGCCGGGAACACCATCTGGCTCTCCCACGTGGGTGCAGGGGCCCAAGCACTAGGGCCATCGCCTGCTGCTTTCCCAGGCGCAGTAGCAGGGAGCTGCATCGGAAGTGGAGCAGCCGGGACTTGAACCCGTGGTGGCAGCTTAACCCACTGCATCACAACACGCAGCCCTCTCCTCCCTGTCTTACTGGGACTAAGTTTAGGGGAGAAATCTTATCCTGTGTGTCTCGTGTTTTTATGGCGAGGCTGTCCCTGTCACTCCCAGTCAAAGCCCTGCTCTGCCCTGCCCAGGAGTTTGGAAATCCCGGGCAGGACGGTGAAACGGAAGTGACGCACACTCGGCTTCCCTGTGTCTGGTGGCGGAAGAGAGGACTTGCTCCGCCTAGTTCTCTTCAAGAGCCAATCAAATCTTCCCCATCAACCCCGGCAGAGTTCCTCTTGCTTGGTATTGGTCAGAATTAGGTCACATGACCTTCCCTGAGACTGGGGGCATCGTGATTGGCGCTGGCGCTGACCAATCAGGGTGTGTCCTGCAGGGACGGGGCACGCGGTGGCCGCCTGCGTCGAGCAGATTCAGTGAGGTAGAGGGTGAGTAGCCTGTGCCGGAAACGTCCGGGGCCGGAAGTGTTTCAGGTTTCAGTTTGTTTGGATTTTAGAATCTTGGCACGAAACTCGTCTGTGTTTCCCACACACCTTGGACACATGGCCCAAAGGAAAGGCCCGCGGTAGTTTTGGAGCGCGCGTGTCGGTCGGTCGGGCGCCGCCGCGTGAGGCCGGTGTGGAGCTGTCCCCGGCACCAGGACTGTGGGGGTCTGGAGCTGGGGTGGCGGCGCCCCCGGGAAGCACCCGTGCCCGGCCCTCGGGGCACACTCGGGGCCTTTACTGCCCACTCAGGTCGTCCAGCCCCCCCGCCCCCCGCTCCCCACCCCCACCCCCACCCTGTCCCCTACCCCCGCCGCTCTCTGACCCCCGCCCCCCACCCCCGCCGCTCGCTGACCCCCGCCCCCCGCCCCCCACCCCCGCCGCTCGCTGACCCCCGCCCCCCCGCTCCCCACCCCCACCCTGTCCCCCACCCCTGCCGCTCTCTGACCCCCGCCCCCACTGCTTCTGACCCCCGCCTCATTCACCTGGTGCCTGGGCCGCGCTGGGCGCTAGTGGACAGTGAGACAGAGAGAAGGTCTTCCTTTACCTGCCCTTGCAGGTGGGCGCGCAGACTGCCCAGGAGAGATCCCAGCCGCAGGCGCGTTTTCGGATTTCCCAGGGGCAGGTGTTCCTGCAGGGGTTCAGCCCCCCGCCCGCGTCCCACACGGAAATGCTGGGGTCTGGAGTCCAGGCTGCTCTGCTTCTGACCCAACTCCTGCTGCGGGGCGCCCTGGAGACGGCCGGGATGGCTCCGGTAGGTGGAGAGCCAGACTCCCGGCTTCAGTCTCCCCCAGCCCTGGCTGTGGTGGGCGTTCGGGAAGTGAACCAGCGGGCAGGAAATTTCTGATTGTCCCCTGGCACTTGCTCTCTCTGCCTTTCAAACAATATGAAAATTAATATAAAATTTAAAAAGTTTGGCCGGCGCCGTGGCTCAACAGGCTAATCCTCCGCCTTGCGGCGCCGGCACACCGAGTTCTAGTCCCAGTCGGGGCGCCGGATTCTGTCCTGGTTGCCCCTCTTCCAGGCCAGCTCTCTGCTGTGGCCCGGGAGGGCAGTGGAGGATGGCCCAGGTGCTTGGGCCCTGCACCCCATGGGAGACCAGGAGAAGCACCTGGCACCTGGCTCCTGCCATCGGATGAGCGCGGTGCGCTGTCCGCGGCGGCCATTGGAGGGTGAACCAACGGCAAAAGGAAGACCTTTCTCTCTGTCTCTCTCTCTCGCTATCCACTCTGCCTGTCAAAAATAAAAAAATAATAATAATAAAATAAAAAATAAATTTAAAAAATTTAAAAATTTTAATTTAAAATTTTAATTTTCTGGTACTTCCATTAAAAGATAAAAACAAATGGTGAAATTATGTTTTGAATCATATATTTCATAGGACCCAGTGTATTCAAAGCATCATCATTTCACCATGTGGTTAATATATATATTTTTTTTCACAGGCAGAGTGGACAGTAAGACAGAAAGGTCTTCCTTTACCGTTGGTTCACCCCCCAGTGGCCGCTGCGGCCGGCGCACCGCGCGCATCCGATGGCAGAGCCAGGTGCTTCTCCTGGTCTCCCATGGGGTGCAGGGCCCAAGCACATGGGCCATCCTCCACTGCACTCCCGGGCCACAGCAGACAGCTGGCCTGGAAGAGGGGCAACTGGGACTAGAACCCGGTGTGCCGGCGTCACAGGTGGAGGATTAGCCTAGTGAGCTGCGGCGCCGGCCCATGTGGTTAATATTTACAATTGCTAATGAGAAGCTTTGCATTTTCTCCCCAAAGTCTTTCATGTCCAGTGTGCAGTCGCCCCGACACAGGCACGCCAGGCCCCGCCCATTTCAGTCACCCAGCTGTCCTGTGGGGCTAGAGGCCACCGTCATGGACAGCTCTGGAAGCCGGATCAGAGAGGCGTGGGGACTGGCTCAGGGCACACAGCGGGGCCCAGCTCGGTCTGAGTACTCAGTGATGCCTGGGAGTGAGGCCTACCCACGCATGCTCACGCCAGGGGCTCTCCAATGCTATGGAATCACCTAGGAGCTAAAAAGACATGTGGACCCCAGCCCCACCCAGATCTACAGCGTGAGGACCTCAGGGGTGTGGGCCCCAGGAGTGTGCACTACGGGCGCCCGTGCTGGCGTGCTGTGTCTGCGGGGGCACCTGGAGAGCCCCTGATCTCCGACCGTGTGGACCCCGGGGGCTTGTCAAGATCCCGGTGCTGGCCAGGACCCCACATGGAGCAAGTCATTCTTCCTTCATGTTTTAGGTTTACTTTATGTATTTGAAAGGCAGAGTTACAGAGAGAGAGAGAGAGAGAGGTCTTCCATCCACTAGGTTCACTCCACAGTTGGCCGCAATGGCCAGAGCTGTGCCGATTGGAAGCCAGGAGCCTCCTCTGGGTCTCCCATGTGGGTGCAGGGGCCCAAGGACTTGGGCCATCCTCCACTGCTTTCTCAGGCCATAGCAGAGAGCTGGATCGGAAGTGGAGCAGCCGGGACTCGAACAGGTGCCCATATGGGATGCCAGGACTGCAAGCGGCGGCTTTACCTGCAGCACCACAGCGGCGACCCCTTAATCATTTCTCTTAAAACTACTTAAAGTTATTTTCTTTATTCACTTGAAAAGCAGAGGCAGAAGTAGGGGAGGGAGGGAGGGAGGGAGAGAGAGAGAGAGAATCTCATTTGCTGGTTCACCCCTCAAATGTCCACAACAGCCGGGGCTGGACCAGGTCATAACCAGGAGCCAGCAGCTCCACCCAGGTCGCCCACACGGGTGGCAGGGGGTGAGCTTCTGGGGCCGTCAGCCACAGGCTACGCTGGAGCAGGCAGCTGGGCTGGAGGACAGGGCCGGGCTTGACCCAAGCGCTCTGGTCGGGAGGCACCGCACCAAGCCTCTGCCCCGTCTTAGTCGCTGGCTCCGCCGGGCTCCGGGGTTTTAAAGGCAGGCATCCGCCCACCTGCGTCACCTCTCTTCTCAGAAACAAGTCTGTGGGCACTTCTGAAAGCCACAACTCCCCCCTCCCAGCCTTGCGCAACCCACACTCCATCTTGGGACTCTGTGAGCGCCCCCTGGCTGCGCAGTTCCATGTGGCCGGCGGCCGGCCCTCTGTGGCTGGCTGATTTCAGGGTTGGTCTGGCCTGCTAGCCTCTGCGGCGTTTCCTTCTGCTTTGAGGCTGAGCATCCCCCCTCCCCACGTGCGAGGACCGCACCTGGCCTACCCGGCCTTCCCTTGATGGGCCCTTGGGTTGCTTCCGTGTCTGGCCGTTGTGAGTACAATTCCCTCGCGGTCTTCTGGGTCTGTACCCGGAGGTCTTCTGGGTCTGTACCCGGAGGTGGAATTACTGCGTCCTATAGGGATTCTCCTTGATACCGTAAAAAACATTTATGCATTTGAAAGACACCATTCACAACAGCTGAGGCTGGGCCAGGCCAAAACCTGGAGCTCCAGCCAGGGACTCCCACGTGGGTGCCATGGTCCAAGCCCTTGGGCCATCTTCCACTGCTTTCCCAAATGATCAGCAGGAAGCTGGATCGGAAGTGGAGCAGCTGGGACTTGAACCGGTGCACTGCAGCACACTGCCCCCCAGTGGCTATGACACGTAGTACACCCCTCCCGGGCAGTGCACCTGCGCTGTGGCTCTTCCACGTCCGTCCAGGGCCCATGGCTTCCGTTCTGCTTGGTTTTCTTGGGCGAGGGGGGGGGGTTCCGATCAAGGAGAGAGGTGCATTCAACTCGCGGGGCCAGGATCCCGCGGCACCTCCCCCTCCCTCCGCCCTTGGCCTCCAGCGAGGGCCCCTGGCAGGGGCAGGCGCACCTGAGAAGGGTAGGGACCACGCTGGCTGTTTGGACATCTCTCTTCCGTGGGGTCTTTGGAGGGTGCTGCCCACCAGGGCCTCAGCGCCCCCTGCTGGCCATCAGATCTCTCTCTTTTAAGATATTTAAAAATGTGTTTATTTGACCCCCTCTGCAAAACTGGCCAACACCTACACACCGTTAAGGTCTCAACTTAGACATTATGTCCCATAGGAAAACGTATCTGATTCCTTTCTATCCAGTTTTGGTACCTGATTGCTGGGTTCCTTATTATATGGCATTCTGTACTTCCCCTGTGGGAACTTCTCCGGCTATGTTGTAATAGCTTACTTATCAGCTCCTTCCGTTAGAACATGGTCCTCCCGAGAGCAGGGGCCACGTCTCTCATGTCCATAATTGCATCGCCAGTGCCTGCCACGAAACCTGGCACACAGTAGGTGCTCAGATATTTGTCAAGTGAACCAACCAAGTTCGTTTACTAATGTTCTCTCTATATTAACAAAGATCTACAGTTGACTGTGCTTTAGGGCTCTTTGACTCCAAAAAGATACACATTATGCATAAAGGGAACGAATCAGTGTATGCATTATGATTTGTAACGTCTGTTCACTTCTGATGGGGGAATATTGCCGTTATTTGCATCTGTATCTAGCATTTCTGCACTACACTGCATTTTTAAGAGGAACTGTATCTTATATTGTGCGTGGTTGGTTCACTGTCTCTCCAGGAAAAAATATTTTGCAATACACTTGGTCATTGATGCTACCAAAAAAAAAAAAATGTATTTATTTGAAAGGCAGAGTTAGATAAAGTACGACCTCTGCCCCGGCGCTTGCTCCGCCTCCACGCCCCTCCCCCAGGTCTCCCTGACCTCCTCGAGTGTTTGCGGCTCGTCCCCTCCTCGTGCCCCACTTTCTTCCTCTGGGCGGCTCTGGTCACTTACCCCTGGACCTTGGTGTGTGGATGGCTGCCCATTCCACGTGGGCTCCAGCGGGCAGGGGCTTTGTCGCGGTCACTGCCGCACCCCCAGTGTCCTGCCCCATGCCTGCCACACGTGGGGCTGGCTTACCAGCTGCTGGGGCAGGAGGGGCCCGGTCCTCAGCCTCCTCTCCTCCCTGTGGCCCCCTCCTCCCGCCCCCACGGCCTCGCTCCTGCGCGGGTCCCTCCTGTCTTCCGCCCCTGCCCTGCCGCGGGTTGGCTGGTAGTTGGGGGCGGGGTCCGCCACGGCCCCTGCAGCACTTCATCCGAGGATGGAGTAGGGGCGGGGCCTCGGGAGGCGGTTAGTGGGATCAGCTCGTTGGGCTGGATCCCTGTGTCCACCTCCGGTGGCTTTGTCAGGACGCGGGGACAGAGTGCGCCCCGGGGGGGGCCCTGCTGGGGGCCTGAGGGAAGGGGCTTCCCAGGCCGGGACTGTGCACCCCCAACACCATGAGCCAGCACGAATCCTTCTTCCTTAAGTAGTTGTGGTGTGGTCACAAGAAGCTGACCAATGCCACGCTCGCTGTCTGGGGACCGCCGTCTCCCGTGTCCCCTCCCATGGCCCTCCGGGGCGCAGGTGCATACAGGGTGCGCGGCTGACCCTGGGCCTGGCTTTTAAAGCTCAGATGCCCTCGTCCACGACTGGCCGCCTCCTGAAGCTAATGACGGGGGACATCCCTTCGCTTCCCGCGGAGGGACTGGGGTGGCGCCAGCTTGAGAGACACAGTCTGAAATGGGCGCTGGGGTGGGGGTCGGGGTCCTGGGGATGGGCGAGAACGAATTAGGAGGAACTATGGGATGTTGTGTCTCTGTCTCTGTAGGATTTATTCATTTGAGAGCGAGCGAGCGAGCGAGCGAGTACTTTCATCAGCTGGTTCATTCCCCAGATGGCTGCAGTGGCCAGGGCTGGGCCAGGCTGAAGCCAGGAGCCCGACCTCCATCCAGGTCTCCCACGTGGGTGGCAGGGGCCCACCGTCTTCTGGGGGTCCTGTCATCTATGTGGGAGACCTGGAGGAAACTCCTGGCTCTGGCTTTGGCCTGGCCCAGCCCCAGCTGTTGTGGCCATCTGGGGAGTGAACCAGCGGATGGAAGACCTCTCTCTCTCTCTCTCTCCCTCCCCCTCTTCCTCCCCCTCCCCTCCCCCTCCCCTCCCCCTCTCCTCCCCCCTCCTCCCCTCCCTCTCCCTCCCCCTCTCCTCCCCCCTCCTCCCCTCCCTCTCCCTCCCCCTCCCCTCCCCCTCTCCCTCCCCCTCCCCTCCCCCTCTCCCTCTCCCTCTCTCTGTGTAATCCTGACTTTTTTTTTTTTTACAGGCAGAGTGGACAGAGAGAGACAGAGAGAAAGGTCTTCCTTTGCCGTTGGTTCACCCTCCAATGGCCGCCGCGGTCGGCGCGCTGCGGCCGGCGCACCGCGCTCGTCCGATGGCAGGAGCCAGGAGCCAGGTGCTTTTCCTGGTCTCCCCATGGGGTGCAGGGCCCAAGCACCTGGCCCATCCTCCACTGCACTCCCGGGCCACAGCAGAGGGCTGGCCTGGAAGAGGGGCAACCGGGACAGAATCGGTGCCCCGACCGGGACTAGAACCCGGTGTGCCGGCGCCGCAAGGCGGAGGATTAGCCTGTTGAGCCACGGCGCCGGCCCTGACTTTCAAATAAATAAATAAATCTTAAAAAGTTTGTGGAAAATACATATTAAGATAAAAACCTACACGTGGATTTCTGATTTTTTTGTTGCACCATAACAAACTCTTTTAATTAGATTTTCCAGACTTTTTGAAGTACCTCCGTAGGTCCGGTCACTTCCTCGTGAAGATACTGTGTTGGAACCAAAAACATCGCGGCAGAGCGCAGGGCTGTGGAGCCTTTGCCCCCTCCCTGGAGCAGGGCCCGCACCGTGGGCAGCTGCGCCACCTACTGACCAAAGCGAGCCCTGCAGATGCGCGCTCCTGCGTGCGGAGCATCCCTGCACCCCCCCCCCCCCCCACGGCTGCTGGGCTGTTCCCGCTGCTCACAGAGATCAGAGATAGCCAGGGCTAGTGGGACTACTCAGAATCTCCACTTTTTTTTTTTTAAAGATTGACTGATTTGAAAGGCAGAGTGATAGAGCAAGAGAGAGACAGAGAGAGGGAGAGAGGGAGAGAGGGATCTTGCACTCAGTTCACTCTCCAGTGGCGACAGCAGCCAGGACTGGGCAGGCCAGGAGGCAGGAACCCCCCCGGGTCTCACACCTGGGCGCAGGGCCCGGGGAGTTGGGCCTCCTGCGCTGTCTCCGCGGGCGCAGTAGCAGGGAGCTGGAAGTGGAGCAGCGGGGGCTTGCGCGGGCCCCTCTGGGATGCTGGCGCCGCAGGAGGCGGCGTCGCTCCCCCGCACCACCGCTCCAGCCCCTCCGCCTCCTCTCCCCGCCCTCCCAGAGCCTGTTTTGGCCGCTGGATTGGGAACTCGGGAGTGGCCGTTCTTCTCTCCGCGTCGGAGGTGTCGTGCCACTTCCGGCTGGCCTCCCGGGTTCCCGATGGGAGAGCTGCTGGCGTCTGCAGGCTTGTTGCTGCACTCGGTGGTTTTTTTCGGGGTGCTTTCAGGGCGTTTCCTCTGCCTTTGGATTCCTGCTTTGGGGGTGCTGTGGCCGGGCGCGGACTTCTTCGCACTGTGTTCTCGGAGGAGGGAGTTTCCTGTCTTCTGCTAAATGCGTTGCTCCTTTGAGGACGACGTGTTTTGTGCATTACCCATTCACCTAGTCTTTTTCCTATTGTTCCCCAGGGACTCTTTGTAGGGATTTTAAGCCCTTTGCCTGCTGTGTTACCCTTAACACTAGCACGCAGGGACACCCGTGGGAGCAGTGCCGCGAGCGGCCACCAGGGGGCAGAGCTGCTCTCGCCAAGTATGGGAGACCTGGAGCAGGCAGGGGGGCTCAGGGCTCGCTCCGGGCCATGGTACCCTTGCTTCTAGTCTCTGAGTTTCCTGGTTAACTGAGGGGACATCAGTAGGGATGGCCACCATCATTTTTTTCTGGGACTCGTCAGTAACACCCCTAAGTTGGAGGCAGGGTACCGCTGTGGTTAGAACAGAGGGTTTGGCGTTAGGGGTGGGCCTGATTCCCACCTCCTCCGCTCGTGAGTCGTGGGGCTGGGAAGTGCCTTCACCTCGGTTCCCGCCTGCGCACTCTGGGGATGAGGGCCCTCACCTGGGGCCGAGCTGGGCACAGGGCTTACAACGCTGCCCGGGGGGCCTGCACCCCATGTTGGAGCCCCCGGGGTTGAAGTCTTGCCTCTGCTCGCATTCCAGCTTCCTGCCGACTGGGGGAGGCAGCAGGCCGTGCTCGGGGACCTGGGCCCCTGCACCCACACGGGGACCCCGGCCGTCCCCACTCCTGGCCTCAGCTTGGCCCAGCCCAGCTGTTGTGGACACCTGGGGAGTGGACCGGGGTAGAAGACCTCTGTCTGCCTCTGTCTTAAGGAATAAAAAAGAGGGGCCGGCGCTGTGGCGTGGTGGGCTAAGCCTCCACTGTGGCGCCAGCATCCCATATGGGCGCTGGTTCAAATCCAGCTGCTCCTCTTCCAGGCCAGCTCTCTGCTGTGGCCTGGGAAAGCAGTGGAGGATGGCCCAAGTCCTTGGGCCCCCGCACCCACGTGGGAGACCCCGAAGACGCTCCTGGCTTTGGTCTGGCCCAGTTCCGAGTGTTGCGGCCATTTGGGGAGTGACCCAGCAGGTGGAAGACCTCTCTCTGTCTCTCCCTCTCTGTATCTGTAACTCTACCTCTCAAACAAATGCATTCTTAAAGACCAAGAAAGAAAAGCATCGCTGGACTTGGGCGGGGTCGGCTGCTCGGCATGGGTCTCTCCCGTCATTCACAGAACATTTATCGAGCACCTGTTGTGTCGCTCACTGTCCCGGGCATCGGGGGCACGGCCGCACTGAAGCAGACGGAAAGCCCTGCCCGCAGGAGCCCACAGGCAGCAGGGGGCGTCTGATGCGCTGGGTGTCTTAGAGAGAAGTAAGCTAGTGATGTGGGCTGAGCTCCAGGCCATACGCGGGACGAGGGGCCGCCTGGACAGCAGCCTGAGTGAGGGCAGGGCAGACCGCGGGGACGTCTCTGAAGAGTGAGGCGGGGACAAGAGCAAGTTCAAAGGGCCTGAGGCACGGCCGTGCCCTCCATGTCCCTGCGTGTCCCTGCGTGTCCCTGCGTGTTGCAGAACAGGAGGCCAGCGAGGCTGCAGCGGAGGGCGGAGACCGCGGGGCCAGGGTCTGTGCCCGGGATTCGGTGAGACCACGGCCATCCAGCGCGGGCGAACTCCGCTTTAGGTTTTCTTTCTTTCTTTTTCTAAGATGTATTTACTTTGAAAGGCAGAGTTGTACAGAGAGGGAGAGGGAAAGAGATCGGTTTTCCATCCGCTGCTTCACTCCCCAGATGGCCGCCAGGGCTGGGCCAGGCCCAAGCCAGCAGCTTCCTCCGGGTCTCCCACGTGGGTGCAGGGGCCCAAGCGCTTGGGCCATCTTCTCTCGCAGGTGCATTCGCGGGGAGCTGGGTCAAAGCGGAGCAGTGGGGGCTTGAACCGGATGCTGACGTCGCAGGTGGTGGCTTAGCCCACGGCGCCCCAGGCCCAGCCCTGGGCACTTCCTCCCTCCGCTGCAGATGGTCTGGGTGTGCCCGCCGTAGTCACCGTAGTCAGAGCGGGGTTCAGCGTCAGTCTCGCCTACCCCGCGTGTCTCACCCTGCAGCCATCAGTGGGAACCCGGGGTCCTCTGGCCAGCAGCTCTTCCTGTCCACTGTCCACCGCTGGAGTCCACACCCACGAGGCCGCCAGGTGCCACGAGCACTCTGGCTGTCCTTGTGGGGATCTGAGCTGACCAGAGGGAGATGGAGGAGCCCTGGGGGCGTGTCCGTCCCAAGCCCAGGCCCTGGTCCTCAGGCACCAGCGCTGCCTCCCAGGGTCTTCCCCAGTGGGAGCCGGAGCCAGGCAGCCATGTGGGGTGTGGGCATCTCACCCCTGGTTGAATGCCCGCCCTTAAGCCATCTCTGGACACCCGCTCTGTGCCAGGCATGCGTCTGGCCCGTGGTGGCTTTACCTGCTACACCACGGCGCCAGCCCCAGAGAGGTTCAGTGGATGCCCACGGTCACAGAGCTGAGATCTGAGCCCAGGGTATCTGTCTCCAGAAGCGGTGCAACTAAACCCATACGCTCTGCTATCCAACGACTGGAAAACAACCGCACACGAGGTGCCAGTTGTGTGAAGCCGTGGGGCTGGCACTGAGGCGTAGTGGTGCCAGCGTCCCATATGGGTGCTGGTTCAAGTCCTGGCTGCTCCACTTCCATTCCAGCTTCCTGCTGATGCACCTGGGAAAGCAGTGGACGATGGCCCAAGTGTTGGGGCGCCTGCACCCACATGGGAGACCCAGAAGAAGCTCCTGGCTTTGAATTGGCTCAGCTCCAGCCATTGTGGCCATTTGGGGAGTGAACCAGTAGATGGATGACCTCTCTCTCTGTCTCTCCCTCCCTCTCTCTGTAACTTTGCCTCCAAAATAAATAAATAAATCATCATTATTTTTTTTTTAAAGATAAAGCCCCAAGCTTGGGACTGGGGCTGGGAGTGAAGGCTGATGGTGCCAGGTGTGTCAGACCTCGATCTCAATTCTCTCTCCTCGCCCGGGTCCCTGGTCCTTCTCCCTGTCTGCAGGGGTCATCGCCAGCATTGCCATCAGGATCCTGGCTACCCCTGCTCTGGCCACAGGTCTGGTCTATTTCTTCCACATCAGGAGTGCCAGGTGACGAGGCCAGGGTGGGGCCAGCTGGGGGCTGTGCCTGCTGTCCATGGTGCTGAGCCTGTCCCTGGCTCCTGGGGCATACTGTGCATTTGGCAGCTTTGTCCATGAATGGACATGGGACCTGGGCAGAGTTTGTAAAGACTGGCAAGTACTGGAGGCACAGAAGAATGGGGGCTTTGGGGTTTCAGACCCTCATTGTAGACAAGAGACAACTCCGTCCAGGAGGCTACACAAGCCACCGTGGAGGATGAGCACGCTGCAGAGCCCAGTTCCAGTGATGCCATGCTGATTCCTGGGGCGGCAGTGAGGGTGGGGAACAGACCGACTGTGGGAGCCCAGGCCTCCCTCCGCAGCTCTGCCCTCAGGCTGCTGTGTGTTATGGGCAACCCAGTCCTACGGGAGCCTCAGTGTCTCCATCTGGAACACTGATGAGGTTGGAATCAGGAACTCCGGAGGGTTGTGCTCGTTCCAGCAGCCATGGAGAAAGTAGGACGACATGCCAGCATTCTGTGTCTCCTGGCGAACTGATTGCTGCAGTGAGCCACAGCATTCCTTCCTGCCGAATCCAAAACCCAGTCTCATATCCATCCCAACACACAGCCTCGAACGCTCTCTGCTGATGGATAGGTGTTGGCCAAGGGCAGAACGAGAATCCTTACCACCTCTCAAGCTAGGATTCTAGGAGGATGGGCCTCGTGATCTGGGAGGCCCTCTAGAGCCTGTCCAGTCCTGCTCCATTTCACAGAGAGGAAAACCAAGGCCAAGGAGGGGAAAGGGCGACACTCAGGCTACAGAGGGCCCAGGGGCACAGCTGGGGCCAGGGCCTGGGTCTCTCTCTAAAGCTGAGCCTCCGAACGGCCTTGTCTAACCCAGAGCTTGATTTCCAGGATGCTCCCAGGCCAAGCCCACTGGGGACAGCTGGGGGCCCTAGGGGAGGGGGCAGGTTTCTACCATGTCTTTGCTGGGGATGGAGTTCTGGACAAACAGCCCCTTTCCCCATCTCCCTCCCCAACTCCAGCTCTGGGCTGGGATTTACTTTGTCTGGCTAGACTGAGGCCCATGTGTCGCCAACATACACATGTCCCAGGGTCAGACTGGGGTCAGAAAGGTGGGTGAGCTCCCCTGGCTCCCGGCACCCTTCCTATCCAGCCGTCCTACTCTGCGGGTGGGGTGGCGTAATCCCTCGAGGAGACCAAGGGCCAGGCTGGGTCTCTGCACATCCGCCCCCTCCTGCCCCCTCCTCCGCTGGGGCCCTTAGGACCCTCGCTGGCATCGCCCCCACTCTTCCTTGGAAGTGAGTGCCTGCCCTGGAGCCCACTGGGGGTCGCCTCTGAGACCAGAAGCAATTTCTGGGGACTTCTGGGAGGGCCCCCCCCCACAAAGGCCTCTGAGCTCCCCAGATTCTGCCCCCAGGCCCCCAGAGCAGTTTTTGAGCTAGGTCAACTGAGGCAGCTACAGGGAAAGTGCATTCTGGGGAATTTATATTTGGCAAGACTGAGACGCCATGTTGGGTGAGCCTTCCCGGGGCATTGCAGGGTCAGGGATGGGGAGGAGGTGGCTCAGGCCCCCAGGGAGCTGGGCAAATTCCGGAATTCGGGCTCCTGGTTTCTTTCTTCCACCTCCAGGGCTTGGCGTTGGATTGCCGATGAGGTTGTGCTGGCCCAACACGTGAAAAGGGGGTTGGAATTGAGGGTGCAGATCCAGACTCCTGGGACCCAACCTGCTTCTGATGACTGTGAGGATCCGGGTGCATTTCTTCCTCTCTGGGGCCCTGAAGAGTGCAAGTCCTCACCTCCAGGCAGTCTGGCAGTGGGACCCACGGGATTTCTCTGCTCAGTTGCAGAGTGAGCTGCTGGAGGCCGTCGACCCAGCTCCGGAACCCACCCCCAAGCTTGGTCCAAAAGGAGTCAAACTATGAGGCATTTGTATGCCATACCCAGTCTTTTTCTTTTTTAAGATTTATTTTACTTGAAAGTTGGAGTCACAGAGAGAGAAGAGACAGAGAGAGGTAGAGAAGGAGAGAGGTCTCACATTTGCTGGTTCACTCCCCAAATGGCCACAACAGCCAGGGCTGGGCCAGGCTGAAGCCAGGAGCCAGGAGCTCCATCTGGGTCTCCCACGTGGTACAGGAGCCCAAGCCCTTGGGCCATTTTCCACTGCTTTCCCAGGTGCATTAGCGGCGAGCTGGATTGAAAGTGGAGCAGGTGGGACTTGAGCCAGAGCCCATATGGGATGCTGCTGTCATAGGCTGCGGATTAACCTGTTGCGCCACAGTGTAGGTCCCGCCATGCCCAGTCTTTGGACAGGTAGAAAGCTGTCACTGACACACTTTTCCTCACGTCTGGAGTCTTTTTTTTTTTTAAATTTTATTTGACAGGTAGAGTTATAGACAGTGACAGAGAGAGAGAGAAAGGTCTTCCTTCCATTGGCTCACCCCCCAAATGGCCGCCATGGCCGGCGCTGCGCCGATCCGAAGCCAGGAGCCAGGTGCTTCTCCTGGTCTCCCCATGGGGTGCAGGGCCCAAGCACTTGGGCCATCCTCCACTGCCTTCCCGGGCCACAGCAGAGAGCTGGCCTGGAAGAGGAGCAACCGGGACTAGACCCTGGCGCCCATATGGGATGCCGGCGCCGCAGGCGGAGGACTAACCCAGTGAGCCCCGCGCCGGCCCCCCACGTCTGGGCCTTAGGCTGAACCGTCGAGCTCCCTGCAGAGGCGTTTTCGCCTGCCTTGCGTTTTCCTGCCCTCACTTTGTTTCATTTCGCTCCCCGCCTCCCCAGAGCATTCCCTGAACTGCTCTTACCCTCACCACTGCACTCACTCCCTTAAAAGAGAAAAAAATAACGGAAGACACAGAGTGAAGCAAGGAATCGAGGCTCCTGGGGAGGGTAGCATGGAACACTTGGACTCTCGAGGGGTGCAGGGGTGGAGAGGGTGGGAATGAGATTTCCTGAAGGTCAAGAGTGTGAGGAGTCAGGGTGACAGATGATTGGCAGATCCGTGAACCAATTGGGGCAGCAGGTAGATGGCTGTTTGTAGAAGTCCGGGTGGATCAGGGCTGGAGATGGACTTGTTTTTGGACAGGCAGAGTTAGGCAAAGAGAGAGAGACAGAAAGAAGGGTCTTCCTTCCTTTGGTTCACTCCCCAAATGGCTGCCATGCCGGTGTGCTACGCTGATCTGAAGCCAGGAGCCAGGTGCTTCTGCTGGTCTCCCATGGGGTGCAGGGCCCAAGCACTTGGGCCATCCTCCACTGCACTCCCGGGCCACAGCAGAGAGCTGGCCTGGAAGAGGGGCAACTGGGACAGAACCCGGTGCCCCAACCAGGACTAGAACCTGGGCTACCATCGTCACAGGTGGAGGGTTAGCCTAGTGAGCTGCAGCGCCAGTAGATAGACATTTGACTTATTACTGGGGCTAGATGAGCTGCTGTGCGGGGGTCCCACAGTCACCTCACACCCAGTGACATGCTAGGATTCACAGACCCATCACTCAGGCCCAGTGACGTGCTGGGATTCACAGACCCATCGCTTAGGCCCACGGCTTTGGCTTGTTTCAGCAGGACAGGATGAGGGGAAAGGCGCCTGGGGTGGAGCCCAGAGGATGCTGGGGTGAAGCTCTGCCAGCCAGGGAAGCTTGCCCAAGTGCGGGTGCCCAGGGCTTTTCTAGTGGGGCAGTCACATCAGCGCACACCGCCTGCCTGTGTGGTGACCTCAGGAACTGAAGCTGCCCACCCCCACCCCCACCCCAGGGTTAGTAACACCGGATGAGCAGGTGCACGGTGGCTCAGGCGCGGGTCTGCAGACGGCCACACCACAGTTCGAGTCTCAGGAGCCTGCCAAGGCTCGGTCACGTCCTTTCATGGGAATGTGCTCCATGAACTTCAGAGACGGGGTGAAGACAGTCGGGGCTGACGGCTGAGTCCTGGGTCCCTCTGACGCGGATGGCAGGGGTCAAGTACAGGAACAGGCAGGATGGCAAGACTGTGTCCTTACAGCTGGAGGACTGCAGTGACCATACTAACTCAGATTTTTAAAAAAATATTTATTCATATATTTGAAAAGTTACACAGAGAGAGAAGGAGAAGCAGAGAGAGAGAGAGGTCTTCCATCCACTGGTTCACCAATTGGCTGCAACGGCTGGAGCTGCGCTGATTGAATCCAGGAGCCAGGATTCTTTTCCGGGTCTCCCACGCGGGTGCAGGGGCCCGAGCACTTGGGCCATCCTCCACTGCGTTCCCAGGCCACAGCAGAGAGCTGGATCAGAAGTGGAGCAGCTGGGACTGAAACTGGCGCCCATATGGGATGCTGGCACTGCAGGCGGTGGCTTTACCCACTACGCCACAGCACCGGCCCCCTAACTCAGATTTACAGAGAGTAATCAGTATATACGACGTAGGAGGCCAGTGTAAAAATACTTTCTTTTCTTCCCAAACATGGATTTATTTATTTTGGAAGAGTTACAGAGAGAGATCTTCAATCCACTGGTTCACTCCCCACATATGGCTACATTGGCTAGCGCTGGGCCAGGTTGAAGCCAAGAGCTTCATCCGGGTCTCCCAGGTGGGTGCAGGGGCCCAGACACTTGGGCCACCTCCTGCTGCTTTTCCCAGGCCATTAGCAGGGAGCTGGATGAGAAGTGGAGCAGCCAGGACACAAACCGGTGCCCATACAGAATGCTGGGCTGGCATTGTAGGCAGCGACAGTACCCATTAAGCCACAACGCTGGCTCCCAGTGTTAAGATCTTAAATGCTGCATTCAACAATGCCCTGAGTCAACACAGTTTATTACCCAATTGCACTTTGACCTTGACACAGACTATTTCTGAGCTGCGTGGGGTGGGGGTTGGAGGAAACTGGGCCAGCAGGGCAGGGCAGGGAGGGAGCGGGGAGCATTAGGCTGTGCACTCTTCACGTGGTTGAGCACAGTGAGCCAGCAGAGATGTGCCTTACAAAAAAGTGTCATCACCTTCACAAGGGATAAACACCAATCTCAACTACGCCCAGCATGGGACCCCGGGGAGAGACCCCTGAAGGGCCCCTGGCTGCGGATGGGGTGCAGATCTGCCCGCCCAGGCAGCCCTAGCCCCTCAGCCAGTCCCACCCCGGCCCGTGCTCTGGGCTCTCTACTGCCCTTCCTTCTCCGGGTGGGCGACCTTGGGGCTCCCACAGCTGCCTGCAGGAAATGAGGCCGCTGAGGCCACAGCAAGCAGACAGCTGCTCCCGTGTTGGGTCCAGCTGGTCCCGGGAGCCAGGGGAGGGGAGGGGAGGGCCTCCCTCTCTCTGCGAGTGCAGCTCCAGCTCCCCCCTGCCTGGTGGGGGGGGCCCTTGGCCTTGGTTCTCTCTGCCAGGCAGCCTGAACGCCTTGTCCGATGGTTCTTGGGGGCTGGAATGGAAGGAGGAGGCCCAGGGTCAGGGGAATCAGAAATGGTCAACTCCAACATCACAAGCACCAAAACAAGCAATCCAGGGGCGGACGCCGTGGCGCAGCGGCTTAAAGCCCCGGCCTGCAGCACCCGCATCCCATATGGGCGCCGGTTCGAGCCCCGGCTGCTCCACTTCCAGTCTGGCTCCCTGTTGATGCACTTGGGAAAGCAATAGAAGATGGCCCAAATCCTTGGGCCCCTGCACCCGTGTGGGAGACGCGGAAGAAGCTCCTGGCTCCTGGCTTCGGATTGGCCCAGCTCGGGCAGCTTTAGCTTATTTGGGGAGTGAACCAGCGGATGGGAGACCTCTCTCTCTGTAACTCTGCCTTTCAAATAAATATATCTTAAAAAAAAAAAAAAGCGCAATCCAGCCTCTCTGGGGCTGAGTTCTGACGTTTCCAGCTCGCTGGCGGAAAAGCTTTCTTAGAGGGACCAGCACGGTTCTAGCGAGGCGGCAGCCCCCCGGCCCAGCCACATCCGCCGGCCTCCACAGCGCAGACTGTGCGGGAAGCTTTATGAGTCCGAGGCCAAGATAGGAAACGCATTGCAGGGGACAGGTCCAGGCTCAACCCTGTGAGGAGGGCGCGGGTGGGCGGTTCTTGTGGCTGCAGAGGGGCGGAGGGGGAGCGGGGTGACAGTGCCCAGCTGCACAGCGAGCCCAGGAGAGCCACGGCCGGCCACGATCAGGCAGCGGCCCTCCCGGCTCCCGGCTGCCGCGTGGTTCCCGCAGACTCCCCCACTGCCACGCCCGCGCAGGTTTCCGATAGCAGTGAGTCTCAAACCAAGGTCCGCACCCCTGCCGGTCCGAGCCCTGGGAGCGTCCCGCAGACGATCCACCTGCTCCAACATCCCGGGGGCGGCTGCCTCCCGGTTCTACAGCAAACGGGCTCCCCGCTCCTCGCCCCGATTCGCTGGTGTCAAGCCGGCCTGGGACTGGCCTAGCTCAGGCCGCCACCGCCACGCGTCGCCGCCCCGCCGCAGCCTCCGCTGCTCCCGTCTCCCGGGGCCGGGACACCCTCTGACAGCTCGCTCCGGCCCGGCGCCCGCCCCAGCGCCGCGGAGGCTTCTGGGAATTGTAGTTCTGGCCGAACAAGGCCCACTTCCGGGTTCGGCCTGCAGCGCCGCCATTGTCCAGCGCGCCGACGCTCGCTGCCGCCCCGACCCGCGGTCCTTCGTAGTTGGTCCGGAGCAGTGCTGCGGATGCAGACGAGGGGGAGGGGCCGGACTAGCTTAGCCCGAGCCGGCCGTGCTGCAGAATCCTGGCGGGGCCTCTCTTAACCCGGGTTCGTCCTGCTGCAGAGCCGCCTGGGCACCGCGGCGGGGACAGGCCCAGTCTGGGCTGCGAGCCCAGGGACGCCCAGGTTGGTGGGGCCGCGGGGCGGGTGCGCGCATGCGCAGCGTCTAGGCGGGAAGCGGGAAGCGGTGGCCAGCGTGGGTGGGCGACTCGGCTTCTGAGTGGACGGCTTCGTTACCTCCGGTCGCCGGGCTCTGTGCACCAGGGAGCTGCAGAGTCCGCGACTGCGCGCGTGCGCGGATGTCCGGTCCGGTCCGGTCCTGCCCTGTCGTGCACTAGTCCGGGGCCTGAAGATGCTCCACCTGCACGGAGGTGCGGGACATCCCAGGAATCCCCCTTCCCCGGGCCCCTGTAGTGGAGGGCTGAGGACGTGCCGGTGGGAGCACACTGGGGGCCGTGCCACTGTCCCTGCACCGTTGAGCGAGTGCTGGGGTGGGACGCACGCCGCTCTCCTGCCCCTGGCCGGTGGGGAGACCAGGCTGCAGGTGCAGGGCGTGCCCCAGGAGAGGCGGTTCCGCTTGGAGGCAGGGCGGGCAGAGCTGCTGCCTGGGGAGGAGCGGGTCGCTGTGAACGGCGTGTTTCTAGGGCCTTTGCTTGGGCTCCCGTGATCGCGGGCACGAGCGTGCTCTGGTTGGGAGAGAGACAGAGGCTGGGTCTCAGCTCTGGGCCTGAAAGGGGCTAACTCTGGACGCCCAGGGCCTCGTGTCTGGGCAGGAGCAGGTGGAACAGCCCAGTTGCCCCCGGGGGCGTCTCTACCATGGGCTTGAGGGCCTGCAGGCTGGGTGTGCCCTGTGCTGAGGCTCCTGTTGAGGGGTTCCAGTGTTCTGGCTGCAGGCAGGCAGTGGGACAAGCGCCCCTCCCCTCCCGGGCCTGAGGTGTCCCGGGTAGGTTGATGTGTAGAGTGAGGGGTGCAGATTCTTGTCTCAGGAGCAGAGACTGCGCGAGCTCTCCAGACTGGCAGAGGGCACAGCCCCTGGGTGCAGAATCCGAGCGTGGACTGTATGTGAGCCTGGGCCAGTGGGAGGGGCCAGCCTGGGCAGGTGGCCCCTGGGTAGTGGCTGCTGGCCTAGAGGCCTGGGGGCTCCGATTTACCCCTGCAGGCTCTGGTGTTAGGAAGCACGGGGTTGTCACAGCAGCGCTCTGCACACACGCTGGCATCGAGTGGGGTGGAGCGGGCCCGGACCGTTCTGCGACCTGGATGCCCGGGTGTGTGGGGGAGCAGCTGCAGATTCAGGGCTGTGCACACGCCCAGGAGGCTGGGGTGGGCGGGTGTTAGACTGAGGGTGCCCAGGCCTTTGTGTGAGTGTCGCCCAGACCACAGCCTGATGAGGCCCGGGTTGGTGGAAAGACGGACACCTTGAGGCACAGGTTTTCCAGGTGGGGGTCAGGCAGGGATCGGGGCCGGTGCGGCTCAGGTAGGGGCCTGTGCAGGCTCAGTGTACAGTCGCCTTGTGAAGCCCCACTGTGCGGCTTGAGTGAGAGACTGGTTGGGGCAGGGCGGGAGTGAAGAGGGAGAGGGGGCCGCAGAGCGGCGGTGCGTGGGTGGGCTTTGCAGGGCCGCCCTGCTCGGTGCACAGGCTGCTAAGCGTCGAGGCTCATGGCAGGCACAGCCTCTGTCTAGCGTCTGCCGGCGTTGTTGGAGGCCCCCAGTCCTGGGCAGCTTCAGGCCTGGGGACAGCCAAGGAGGTCGAAGAACCTGATCTGAGCTACAAACGGAGGGCCCAGGCGGGTGCGGGGGTGGCTCTGGAGGGGGCCAGGAGGCCCCAGGACCTGGGTAAGGTGGCTCTGTGCGTGCTTGGCTCCTTGAGCGGGCTGTGGGAGGCCATCTGTGCTGCGTGGCTGCAGGCGCAGGCCTGGCTGCTGGGCGGGCGGGGTGCGCTGAGCCCGTTTCTGGGCATGCGGTGGGGCAGTCGATGGCTGTGATTGGACCCCGCTGGCCAGAGTCAGGGAGAGGTCCAGCTTTGGGACTGCAGGTGCAGGTTGGCAGAACAGCCTGTACTGGGGGCCTCCCTGTGCCGGGTGTTTGTGGGAGTCCCAGGACCCGATGGAATAGGGCGGGAACTGCTGTGTGCTGCAGATTTTGGTGGTGGGCTGAAGACCTGGTTTGCGGCCCAGGATAGTGGAGGAATCGGGTTGGGCTGGTGGTGGGGAGTGTGGGACTCTGGGCGTGTGCACAGGTGTTGGGGCAGGGGTCTGGGCAGGAAGAGGCATACTTGCCGTGGGCGGTGCATGGCAGGAGCAGAGACTCCTGCAGGGGCTGGGGGCGCAGGCTGGTGGTAGGGCCACTGCAGTGCCTATGGACCTGCCCGAGAGCTGTCCTCGGGCCCGTCCCCGCAGGGCACCCGAGAGCCGTCCTCGGGCCCGTCCCCGCAGGGCACCCGAGAGCCGTCCTCGGGCCCGTCCCCGCAGGGCACCCGAGAGCCAACCTCGGGGCCCGTCCCCTCGGTGTAGCTCATGGCCTGTCCCCTGAGTGCAGTGCAGGCCCTCAGCACCCTGCGTGCCTGGAGGAGATCATGGACCATCAGGATGGGAAGGCCCCGGGCCCCCTAAGGCCTCCGCACAGGTGAGTGGAGCTGCCCTTGCCCCGTGGGAAGCCGGGCCTGCTCTCACGCAGCTGCACCGCCCGACCCTGGGCTCAGCCACAGGCTCCGACATTCTGTGCTGCACACTCCAGGACCCTGCTGCGTTCCGGCAGGGCTTAGCCCAGAGAGCTCCTTCTGGGAGGAATTCGGCATCGTGGTTCAGAAGGCCTCCGAGTACTGGCCCGCTTTTGCCAGTGATCTGCGGCTCGGCTGGAGAACGGACAGTGGGAACTACTGGGAGTGAGCAGTGAGCTGGGGCTCGGTAGTGTGCAGAGTGCGGCTGAATGGACTGTGGGGAGACCAGGAAGTGGCCACCGAGACTGATCTCTAATGCGTTCTCACTGACATCAAAAGATCTTCAAGATCCGTGCTGAGGGAGGAGCGTTAGAAATCCTTGCCTTTGAAAACAGGCACGCAGTTTGTGTGTGTGTAGAAAATCGTTAGGGGACGACGGTTACCTGTGAGTTACGTTATAAATGATTTTTAAAAATTACTTATCCATGGGGCCGGTGCTGTGGCGCAACGGGTTAACGCCCTGGCCTGAAGTGCTGGTTCAAGTCCTGGCTGCTCCTCTTCCAATCCAGCTCTCTGCTGTGGCCTGGGAAAGCAGTGGAAGATGGACCAACTCCTTGGGAGACCTGGAAGAAGCTCCTGGCTCCTGGCTTCAGATCGATGCAGCTCTGGCCATTGTGGCCAATTGGGGAGTGAACCAGTGGATGGAAGACCTCTCTCTCTCTCTCTGCCTCTCTCTGTAACTCTGTTTTTCAAAATGAATAAAATAAATTAAAAAAAAATTACCCAGGGACCAGTGCTGTGGCATAGTAGGTTAATAAGCCTCTGCCTGCTGTGCTGGCATCCCATATGGGCGCCGGTTCGAGTCCCGGCTGCTCCTCTTCTGATCCAGCTCTCTGCCATGGGAAAGCAGTGGACAATGGCCTGAGTGCTGGGGCCCCTGCACCCACGTGGGAGACCCAGAGGAAGCTCCTGGCTCCTGACTTCGGATCGCCACAGCCCCAGCCATTGTGGCTATCTGGGGAGTGAAGCAGCGGATGGAAGATCTCTCTGTCTGTAACTCTACTTCTCAAATATATAAATAAAATCCTTTAAAAAATTACTTATCCAAATTTTCATATTTTTTTACAGTGCATTTTAAGGTTAAAGAAACCCAACAATCTAAAGCAATTTGCTGCAGCAAGTGTTCTTTGAAAGCATTTAGTCAGGTAAAAAAATGTGGAATGAGAGCTCTCGTGTCCCCTTCCTGGCCAGTTCAGTCCTGAAGCCAGCAGGTGGGGCTGCCTGCGGCGGGGTCGCAGGCTGATCAGGGTGAGGAGGGCCCCAGGTGGGGGAGTTGGTGTCTGTACAGCGTGGCCGGCGGGCATGAGTGGCAGAGCCCAGGTGGAGTGGAGACGTTACTGGTGCAGGCGGACAGCCCGGGCAGCGATAGAACGTGTCAGGGCCGAGGAGAGGGGCTCGATGACGTGGGCTGCGGCGGACGTCCGGAGCCGGAGCCCTGGGCAGCATCCGGTGGGGGGGAGGGTGTGGCCTGAGCAGGTGTCCAGGGAGGGGGTGCCCCAGTGTGGGCAGCCTGAGCGTGAGTGCAGTGAGCGTGGGCTGTCCGAGCCAGAGCAGTGAGCCGTGGCCCTGAGGGCGCCCACGCGGCGGGCAGGCCTCACGTGGGCTGTCTAGGAGTCGGCCTGGGCCAGGCGAGGAGGGCCCCCTGGGCAGAGGAGGCAAAGCCCACCTGGGCCGGGAGGAGCGTCTGAGGGAGCGGGCGTGGCCGTGGTGCTGAGTCAGCCGCGTACAGGAGGGCTGGTGGGGCCAGCCGGTAGGAAAGGAGCCGGCCGGAGCGGCCAGTTCCTCGTTGCCGTATGAAATACCCGAGGCGGCCCAGCTTCCAAAGAAAGGAGGTCTAGTTAGCTCGTGGTTTCTGAGGCTGACAGCATGGCGCAGGCTCAGGCGGGGCCTCCTGGACCAGTCACCTCGTGGGGGTTTGCAGAGGCCGGTGCGCGTGTGGGAGGAGGGGTCACATCCAGATGCCAGAAGCCAGAGAGATTGGGTGAGGCCAGGCTCAGGCGTTGTAAAAGTCCTCTTGAGAAAGCTCCCCAGGGTCCAGGAGAAAGACAGGTGGCCTAAGAACCTCCCACTAGTGCCTCTTCAGGGCTCCACATCCTCTCCTAACACCACTGCCCCGGGACCCAGCACCCAGCACAGGAACCGTGGCCGGGGGAGGGCCCCCGACGCCCCAACCGTAACACCAGGTGTCTCAGGTCAGAGCAGGGCTGTGGGCGGGGGCCGGGGGAGCACTCGGATGCGTGCCGGCAGCACAGGGAGTTGGCGGTGCTGATGTGGGCTCGTGGTGTTCACTGTCCGTGGATGTAGAAGTAGGTGAGGTGTGTGCCCGTGTGTACACGTCTGTCCCTGTGTGTCCGCTGTGACGGCCGGGAGTGGTGACGTCCCAGCACCACTGCTCACGCCGAGTGCTCAGTGACACGACTTCTGCAGGCTTCATCAGTTTGTTGTATTTGTATCTGTGTGCTTGTGGTCACGCAGACCCACGCTGGTACCGTGTGGGCAGAGACTGCACGGGGTACGAATGCCGGCAGGCAGTGGTCACTGGGGGCCATCTGGGAGACTGGCTTAATTGTGATTATTAGAAGACGCGTAGGGAGTTGACTTGGGCCTGTGGGTATTGGAGCTCTGGCAGACAGAGGAATCAAGGGAGCCCAAGTCTTGGCCTTGAATGGAGGCCAGGGGTGTGGTGGGCCTGTCTAGGAAGAAGCCGGGTCAGTGTCGCCTAGGAGGGGCCCGTGGCTCAGACACTCGGCTGGGAAGGTCTTGAGCTGACTCTGAGCCCTGCCTCTGGGACTGAGGCCGAAACTCCTACCAGGAGGCGGCCGGACCTGGCCTGCGCGTTGCCCGCCTGCACTTCGGGGCGGCTTTGGTTTCTTGCCCTGTTGAACCAGTGATTCAGAAGTTCAGGGCCGTCCCTAGGCCGGTGGCTCTCCTGGCCCTCGGGCTCTGCCTCACGCCTCCACGGGTGATGCTGCGTGAGGCCTGTGCCTCTGACCCTCCCAGAGAGAGAGGGCTTCCTGCGGGCACGACGTGCACAGAGCTGCAGGAAGCGGGGCCCATGGTGGCCCTGAGATGTTTGGGGACATGGCTCCGTTGCCCCGAGAATGCCTCCAGTAGGGAAAGAAAGGCGTGTTCAGTCACGTTGATTGGTGAGTGAGCCAAGAGCAGACGGCCCCGTCAGAATCGGATCTGATGGGAGACCGGCTCAGCCGGCGATGGCTCCACTTGTCTGTGCTCTGTGCTCCGGGTCCCATGTGGTCGCACGCATGTCACACAGACAACGGTTATCTCTGACTGTGGAAGGCAGCATCTAATTCCTGTTCCTGTTCTGCAAAGTGTGCAAAAAAAAAAAGTGTTTAGGACGTAGAGAGCTGACTGTTGAACAAAAAGGATCGTTAAACAAGGTTCCTGGGCTCACAGAGCGGGGCAAGGTTTCCCGCCATCCACGTGTCGTGTCCTGAACTCTGCACTTAGCTCTCATGCTGTCACTCAGAGAGATGTGTGGTCCTGCTCAGTTCTGAGGACGAAACATGGATGAGAAATCAGTAATTCTTTTTTTTTTTTTAAGATCTATTTATTTGAAAGGCAGAGTTATATAGAGAGAGGTAGAAACAGAGAGAGTGAGTTGTCATCCGCTGGTTCCATCCTCAAATGGCTACAGCAGCCTGGCGGGATGAATCCAGCAGTCCAGAGCTCCATCCAGGTCTCTGACATGGGTGGCAGTGGGCCAAGCATTTGGGCCACTCTCCTCTGCTTTCCCAGGGCATTAGCACGGAGCTGGATCAGAAGTGGAGCAGCCGGGACTTGAACCTGCGTTCATATGGAATACCAGTGTTGCAGGTGGTGGCTTAACCCTCTGTGCGGGAATGCTGGCCCTCAGCAGAATTCAGACCCAGGAGAGAGCTGTGTAGAGATGGGAGTCGTTTGAAAAGAGTCACTTTGCTGGTCCAGTAAAAGTCCAACAAGAACAGCTAGGAAGTCACAAGGGAAGAAGAGGTGAGGCTGGGTGCTGCCTGGGGACACCTCGTGGCGTCCATCCGGGCAACAGTGGAAGGGGGAGGAGCTTTGTAGGTGACTACTGGACCTAAATGACTTTATTGAAGTTTATTACCAGCAGTTTCCACACTGGTGAAATACAGTATCACTGCCCTTTGCAAAAAGGTTTCCCTGGGCGTGTGAGGAGAGTCTGGAAATACTCTCTGTGGGCATGGAGGAGCTGGGGTGAAACTCCCGGAGACGTCCCTGGAGTGGTCAGTGGTGCAGCGTGGACGGATGAGTGGGCTGGGTAAGGTTTGCTCCCCAGGGCTTCATGCGGGGGAGGCTTGGTCCCCGGGTGCCGTGGGAGGGGGGAGACCGTGAAGAGGCAGGGCTAGGCGGGAGGCCCTTAGGTCGTCAGGGGCAGTGCCCTCCGAGGGGGCAGTTACTGTAGGAGTGAGCCCGACCCCCGCGCCCCCCTCTGCCTCGCTGGCCCAAGAAGTGGTTTCTTACCTCGCGTCCTCCTGCTGTAGTGCCATCTGCTGTTGACCGCACCGGAGGCTGAGCCAGTGGCGCTGGCCGACCTGGACTCCAGCCACCGAAACTGCGAGCGAGGTAGACTTTTCTGTCCCAGGAGCCCGCCTCCGTGTGGTGTGACAGTCGTGGAAAAGGGATCGGTACGGCACCCCGGGAGGTGCAGGAGTGTGCGCGCTGTCGTACTCCTCGGACGAGCCGGAGAGTAAGGCGGGGGTAGGTGCTGGAGGCTGGTGCCAATTCTATTGCTTTTTTTTTTTTTTAAAGACTTATTTATTTGAAAGGCAGAATTACAGAGAGGCAGAGTCAGAGAGAGAGAGAGAGAGAGGTCTTCCATCCTCTGGTTCACTCCCCATAGTGAACACAATGGATAGAGCTTCATCAATCCGAAGCCAGGAGCCAGGAGCTTCTTCCGGGTCTCCCACGTGGGTGCAGGGGCCCAAGGACTTGGGCCATCTTCTACTGCTTTCCTAGGCCACAGCAGAGAGCTGGATCAGAAGAGGAGCAGCCGGGTCTTGAACCGGCTCCCATATGGGATGCCGGCACCATAGGCAGAGGCTTAGCCCACCGCGCCACAGCGCTGGCCCCTCTATTGCTTTCGTTGACTAGGACGCCTTCGTTTGCTTTTTTCCAGATTTGGCAACTGCACTTGGCAGAAGAGACTCCATGTCAAAGCAGAGCACATCTGACGAAGAGCCGCCTGGTGAAGTGAAGACAGGAAGGCTGACGAGGGAGGACCCCTGGGTGTCTGAGTGTGGGGAGGCCCGTGATGGCTCGGCCCCGCTGCAGAAGCGCCGGGAAACGCAGGAGAGACTTTCTCAGGAAGTGGCACTCACCCAGGGGAAAGCTGTTACCCACACAGGAGTCTGCGAGCGGGCCGCAGTCGGCGAGAGCGGGCCGGGGTCCCGTCTGCTTCCGCTCCCAGGGCTGCCTGCAGGAAACCCTCTCCGTAAACATGGGTCGTGTGACACAGACGTGCATCCTGCTTCTGTTGCAGACGGTTACCAGGAGAGCAATGACAGCGAGGCCCTGTGTGAGCAGAGTGAGTGGGGCAGACACGCCGAGGGCGTCCGTGTCATTCAGTTTACAAGAACGCCGGCAAAAGATAAAGCCCGTGGGCTTAGAGACAGCTTTCAGTCTCTTAGCCACGCTGTGCCCCTACACAGGCAGGAGGAAATCCACGCGGGAGGGGAAACCTTGAGCTTCCAGGAATGTGGGCAAGGTTTGAGCCGCAGCCCACCCCACAGGGAACAGGGAGTTCCTGGGGCGGGGAGTGGGCGTGCGTGCGGTCAGGGCTCCCCGAGCTCCCCTCCTGCTCAGCACGTGAGGAGTCATGTGGACGAGAAGCCTTTTGAGTGTGGGCAGTGCGGCAAGAACTTCAGCTGGAGCTCGCACCTGCTGGCGCACCAGCGGACGCACACCGGGGAGAAGCCCTACGCGTGCGGCCAGTGCGGCAAGGCCTTCAGCCGCAGCTCTCACCTCGTGTCCCATCAGAGGACGCACACGGGCGAGAAGCCCTACCGCTGTCCCCAGTGCGGGAAGGCCTTCAGCCAGAGCTACGTGCTCGTCGTGCACCAGAGGACGCACAGCGGAGAGCGGCCCTACGCGTGCGGCCAGTGCGGCAAGGCCTTCCGGCAGAGCTACAAGCTCACCGCGCACCAGAGGACGCACACGGGCGAGAAGCCCTACGCGTGCGGCCAGTGTGGCAAGGCCTTCAGCCAGAGCTACAAGCTGATCGCGCATCAGAGAGTTCACACCGGCGAGAAGCCCTACGCGTGCGGCCAGTGCGGCAAGGCCTTCAGCCAGAGCTACAAGCTCGCGGCGCACCAGAGGACGCACACGGGGGAAAGGCCCTTTGAGTGCAGGGAGTGCGGCAAGGCCTTCAGCTGGAGCTCCCAGCTCGTGGCGCACCAGCGGACGCACACCGGGGAGAAGCCCTATGCCTGCGGCCAGTGCGGCAAGGCCTTCAACCGCAGCTCTCACCTCGTCATGCACCAGAGGACTCACACCGGCGAGAAGCCCTACCGCTGTCCCCAGTGCGGCAAGGCCTTCAGCCAGAGCTACGTGCTCGTGGTCCATCAGAGGACGCACACGGGGGAGAAGCCCTACGCGTGCGGCCAGTGCGGCAAGGCCTTCCGGCAGAGTTCCTGCCTCACCCAGCACCAGAGGACGCACACCGGCGAGAAGCCCTACGCCTGCGCCCAGTGCGGCAAGACGTTCAGCCTGAGCGCCCGGCTCATCGTGCACCAGAGGACGCACACCGGCGAGAAGCCGTTCACCTGCGGCCGGTGCGGGAGGGCGTTCATCAACAGCTCCAAGCTCCTGCGGCACCAGGCGACTCACGCGGAAGGGAAAGCCGCCGGCTGACTAGTTTGGGCGGCGTCAGCCCGAGTCGGTTCCTTCCCCTCATTCTTCCTCAACACCTGTTCTAAGGGTGCACCTCGTGAAAGGAGGGGAGAAGCAGTGTGTGGTGAACGCACAGTGCCCTCTGTGACTGGTGCTGGGAGTTCACATGAAGAAGGGCAGAGCCTACCAAGTGCAGCTTTTAATGCAGCAATTCCACGTAGCAAATCAGACGTGGCCCGTGACACATCCCTACAAGAGCGATACATAGCGGCACTCCTCCTTGCCAAGAGCCCCCTGCCTGACCCGAGAGAGAACCGGCTGGCGTGCGGTGGTGGCCAGCGGGGCAGGAGTGAGATGCCCACCCTGCCAGGCTCGCTGGGAACCACGGGAGAGTGCTGCGGTCCATAGCACTTAGGCTGGGAAACCGTGTCTCAGTGCGGCGTGCCCATGGCTTCCCCGTCAGGATTCCGGCAGCACTTCCTGTCCTAGGTGAAGAGGTTGTAAAATGCAAGACAGGGATCTAGAAATAGTAGTCATTTCGGTAACCACCGTGTGAACATGTTTGTGGACCACAATTGGAAGCGATTCTAGGTGTATGTTTGTGTTTGTTTTATGTCGGGTCTGTCTTTTTGGAATGTATGCTCTTTTTGCTAAAATAAATGGTATGGCTAGTAAAAAAATTAGTTTAAAACAAAACGGAAATACAAAGATTTCTGTCTTGCTTGAGGACTTGGTAACGAGATCGCAGAGTTCTGAGACTTCTGTTTGGGTTGGTGTGAGCAGCTCACTCTTGTTTTGATTTGATTTAACTTAACCGAGAGGCAGAGGTAC
Organism: Sylvilagus floridanus; assembly: GCA_949820135.1. Taxonomy (NCBI): domain Eukaryota; kingdom Metazoa; phylum Chordata; class Mammalia; order Lagomorpha; family Leporidae; genus Sylvilagus; species Sylvilagus floridanus. The sequence continues at coordinate 11,872,370 of OX463232.1, forward strand.
AGAGCGGGACGCTCTGGGACTGCTCCCGGGGTGGCAGTGGGACGCGAGGCCCCGCCGTAGTCTCATCCCCTACATTAGTTGGCGAGAAGACTTTGAGTGAGGCGCGCTGAGTCCCTGTTCTGTGATTACGAGCCGGCTCACTTGTCTGCCTGACCTTTTTCTCTACATTATGAATGCTGGCTGTGGATGACTGTGTGCTCGAAGCTGCAGTCCCGGACCGCTGATCGCCGAGAGCGGAGCCGAGGAACCAGAGAACAGAGGTACATTCCCTAGAGGAAAGGACAGCCTCAGGCGACAGCTGATCGCGGTTACCCCAGGGAATTCTGTGCCGGGGAATGACCCTAGTGGAGCTGTCTCTGAAGCTGAAGCCAGAGGCTGTGTTGCTCCTGGTTGCTGATGGCTGGAAACTGGCTCCTCCATCCTAGGAGTTTCCACTCGGCTCAAGAATGAGCAGGGCATCTCCATGTGCTGGCTTTTGGAGAGGGCGTAACATTGTGAAAAACGCTAATTTCACAATGAGACCAACACAGCCTTTGCCTAAGATACCACGAGCGCCGGTGCTAGGTACACTCGCTGGTTTGCACCGAATGTGGTACATTTCACAGACCACGAGGAACCATGGTTGTACACATGGGTATAAAGCAACTGGGCTAAAAATGACGGCTCGAGGTTTCAGGTTTCGGAGGTGGCTTGTCACCAAGGATTTCTCCAGTAAGTGTTGAAAACAAGTCACTGACAGCAGGAAGCTGGGAAAACTGAAAATGTGTGTGAGTGTGTGAGTGTGTGTGTGTGAGTGTGTGTGTTTCTGGCTAGGCTGACTGTGTGAGGCGTCTGTAGTGAGTCCTGACTACGTATGTGAATACCTGCATGACTGTTTAGGATTTAAGTGTGTTGAAGTACAATCGATTCAATACCTACACAAAAATGTTGATTTCTAGCAATTTCTCTTGGCAGGAAAGGTGTTCTAATTAAAAAAAAAAAAGCTCTACCAAAAATAAAAAGTTAAACAGAGGCAACATGTCAAGCGTATGTAAATTAAGCACCTGAGACTGAGTTTTAGGATTCAAAAAGAAACCACTAGAACAATACTTCATCACTGGTAGCCGCGTGCAGTCGGCGGTCCGGATCTAATTCGTTGCAGGCCCTCCTGGAGACCTAAAATCTGGTGCTGGAGTCCCTTTATAAACCAGCGTCATGGCGTAGTGGGTTAGTTCACTGCCTGCAATGCTGGCATCCCATATGGGCACTGGTTCAAGTCCTGGCTGCTCTACTTCTGATCCAGCTCCCTGCTGATGCACCTGGGAAAGCAGTGGAGGGCAGCCTAAGTGGAAGATGCGGAAGCTCCTAGCTTAGACCTGGCTCAGCCTTGGCTGTAGTGGTCATCCAAGAAGTGAACCAGCAGATGGAAGATCTGTCTCCCTCTCTCGCTGTGTAACTCTGACTTTGACATAAATAACTAAATCTTTTTTAAAAAGTGGTATAGCATGAAGGTACTTTCAAAAGTTCATGAAAACACGAATAAGCTTAACCATTTTCTGCACCAAAATAAATTTATCTGAGTTGTTTTCCTGGACTCTCGTATTTGCATGTGGGCTCTGCACGTTCTCCCATCTTTTGGAATCCTGTCTAAATTACCTAACATGGTGGCAATGTTGGGTAGATGGGTGGTGGACTGTCTCTAGGGAATAGTGAGGAGGAAGAGTGCGTGGGTGTTGGGGCAGGTGCAGCCATCTGAAGCCTGAAGGGGGTACCCTTCAGTGACGGTGTGGGCTTTTCTTTGCACACTGACACAGGATTGCTGTGTTAATCTGCACATACTTCATTCCTGTGGATTCAGCAGCAAACTCAAGTTCTGCTGTTTGAAACTTTCTGAAGTTAGTTTTCCAAAGACATCTTTAAAGATGTATTTATTAATGTTGAAAAAGTTACAGAGAGAAAGAGATCTTCCACTGGTTCACTCCCCAAGTGGTCACAATGGCCAGGGCTGGGCCAGACCAAAGCCAGGAGCCAGGAGCTTCTTCCAGGTCTCCCACGTGGGTGGCAGGGGCTGAAATGTGGGCCATCCTCCGCTGCTTTTCCCAGGCCCTTAGCGGGGAGCTGGATTGGAAGAGGGACAGCTGGGACGTGAACCGGCGCCCATGTGGGATGTTGGCATCTCAGGCAGGGGCTTCCCTGCTGTGTCACAATGCTGGCCCCTTCTCAGATGTTCCTGATCTGGCTAGATCCTTGGTTGTGGAACCTGTGGGATACAGAGGACTAGCTAGATATGACACAGATATGTTTGACGTAGAAATTGTGTAAAAAAATCACAAAACCCAAATTGTATTTTTTTAACAGGCAGAGTGGACAGTGAGAGAGAGACAGAGAGAGAGAGAAAGGTCTTCCTTTGCCGTTGGTTCACCCCCCAATGGCTGCTGTGACTGGCGTGCTGTGGCCGGCGCACAGCGCTGATCCAAAGTCTGGAGTCAGGTGCTTCTGGTCTCCCATGGGGTGCAGGGCCCAAGCACTTGGGCCATCCTCCACTGCACTCTCGGGCCAGAGCAGAGAGCTGGACACGAAGAGGAGCGACCGGGACAGAATCTGGTGCCCTGACCTGGACTAGAATCCAGTGTGCCAGTGCCGCAGGCAGAGGATTAGCCTAGTGAGCCGCGGCCCCGGCCTCACAGCTTGATTTTTAAAACCATTAGGAAGCATTACATGAGACAATGTAATGCCCAAACCCATGGAACTTGGGAAAGCTATTAGAATCGAGTTTACTGCTCTACGTGACTTAGTTTTGAATCAAAGCAGAAAGTGTGAAGACAAATATGGAGGCGGTTGGGGGGGGGGGCTCGGGTTAAGCCGCCACCTGTGTCCCCGGCCTCCTGTATCAGAGCATCAGTTTGAGTCCTGGTGTCTCTGCTCCGGTCCAGCCCCCTGCTAATGTACCAGGGAAGGCAGCAGAATGCTCGGGTCCCTACATCCATGCTGGAAGCCATGGTGGAGTTCCCGGCTCCTGGCCCTGGCCTGGCCCGGCGCTGGCTGTTGTGACCATTTGGAGAATGAACCAGTGGATGGAAGATTGATCTGTCTGTCTGTCCCTCTCCCCCCACCCCTTTCTGTCACTCTGCCTTTCGAATAAATAATCTTAAGAAAGACAAACACGGAGCTGGCGCTGTAGCGTAGTGGGTAAAGCCGCTGCCTGTGGTGCGGCATCCCATTGTGGGTGCCAGTCTGAGTCCCCGCTGCTCTATTTCCAATCCAGCTCCCCGCTAATGTGCCTAGGAAAGCAGTGGAAGATAGCCCGAGTCCTTGGGCCCCCGCACTCACTGCAGGCTGGGGCTTTAACCAGCTGAGATACAGCACCAGCCCCTGCCACATGTCGAGATAGGATGGGGTTTGTAGAGCAGAACTATACCATTCCACCCCCTCTAAGGACTCGGAATGCACCTTGGCAGGGAGGAGTCACACACACACACACACACACACACACCCCACAGTAGGAGGACGTGTCCCAGCCTCCATGCCTCACACACACACACACACACACACACACACACCCCACAGTAGGAGGACGTGTCCCAGCCTCCATGCCACACACACACACACACACACACACACACCCCACAGTAGGAGAACGTGTCCCAGCCTCCATGCCACACACACACACACACACACACACACACACCCCACAGTGGGAGGACGTGTCCCAGCCTCCATACCACACACACACACACACACATCCCACAGTGGGAGGACGTGTCCCAGCCTCCATGCCTCACACACACACACACACACACACACACACACCCCACAGTGGGAGGACGTGTCCCAGCCTCCATGCCTCACACACACACACACACACACACACACACCCCACAGTGGGAGGACGTGTCCCAGCCTCCATGCCACACACACACACACACACACACACACACACACCACAGTGGGAGGACATGTCCCAGCCTCCATACCACACACACACACACATCCCACAGTGGGAGGACATGTCCCAGCCTCCATGCCACACACACACACACACACACACACACACACAGTGGGAGGACGTGTCCCAGCCTCCATGCCTCACACACACACACACACACACACCCCACAGTGGGAGGACGTGTCCCAGCCTCCATGCCTCACACACACACACACACACACACACCCCACAGTGGGAGGACGTGTCCCAGCCTCCATGCCACACACACACACACACACACACACAGTGGGAGGACGTGTCCCAGCCTCCATGCCACACACACACACACACACACACACACACCCCACAGTGGGAGGACGTGTCCCAGCCTCCATGCCACACACACACACACACACACACACACCCCACAGTGGGAGGACGTGTCCCAGCCTCCATGCCACACACACACACACACACACACACACCCCACAGTGGGAGGACGTGTCCCAGCCTCCATACCACACATACACACACACACACACACACACACCCCACAGTGGGAGGACGTGTCCCAGCCTCCATGCCACACACACACACACACACACACACACACACCCCACAGTGGGAGGACGTGTCCCAGCCTCCATGCCACACACACACACACACACACACACAGTGGGAGGACGTGTCCCAGCCTCCATGCCTCTGCCTGTGGCCCAGCTGGGACAGAAGGTTGTGTACATACACTGACCTCAGCGGGCTGACGGATTCCAAGTCTGCCTGGCTTGTTTTGCCCCGCGCAGCTCGAGGAGGCACAAATGGTTCTTGCTGTGACACAGCAGGTTCAGCCACCCCCAGCCACCCCACGTCAGAGTCCCAGCGCCAGTCCCGCCACTCCACTTCCAGCTTCCTGCCGCGGAGCCCGGGAGGCAGTGGATCATGGCCCAAACTCTCGAGTTCCTGCCCCCCAGCCCCGTGGGTGGCCAGCAGGGAGTTCCGGGACAGTGGCTTCAGCCTGGCCCAGCCCCCGTCATTGTGGCCATTTGGGGAGTGAGTCCTGTCACTCTACCTTATAAACAAACTGGACATCCTTCATCAATGCCTACTGACAAAAAGAAAGCAATTCACTAAGAAACAGAGACTATTACAGCTCCTTAATGCTTATTCTGGGTCCAGCGCTGTAGGTAAATCTGATGCCTGCAGGGCCGGCATCCCATATGGGCGCTG